>CM038680.1:172024974-172681532 GCA_021605205.1 Aegilops longissima
GATCCCTGGTTTGAGGACTTCAAGGAATCTCTCAAACGATGACTTTCGAGCCGTAATCATCATCATCCGTGATCATGTCTCATGGCAAAGGGTGATGAGGTAACCAAATGTTCCTCATCTGAATTTAGTGATTGTGAATCGATGATGATGAATCGACGATGATATTGAACCTAGCTATACCAAACTTGTTTGCCTTGCCACCAAACAACAACATGCCTTGGAAAAGGTTCAAAACATGTTAGGTAAAAGCGATGATATGTTACGTGAAGAAATGGATCGCACTAAAGCTCGATGAAAATCTTGAGAGACTTTGGCCTAGGCTTGACAACCTTCAAGGTCATCATAACACTCTCCTAATCGATCATGAGAAACTTTCTTATGAATTTCTTCAAAGAAAGCAAGATCTTGATAAGCTAAGAGCGAGTTATGAAGATCTTCGTAGGAGCGCGATTCATTACTTGCTCAACAAATCAGCGCTTCTCAAGAAGAATTTGTTCCTCCATGCTTAAAGTGCATTGAACGTGAATCGCTAATTCTTCACCGAATGTTCAAATGCTTCAACTGTTACAAATTCTCACCTGCCTTTGCTATCACTAATTCCTCACCGAGGACATTGCTAGTATCACCGACGATGCAGATCGAAGGAATTGTACATGACAAGCATGTACAAAAGCCTCAAAGGGCATCGACTCTTTGTGATGTGCTTAAAAGCAGATCCTCAACAGAACCCTAGGAAAGAGGGTATTGCCTTTGAGAGGAAACTCAATGTCGATGGAACGCATCGAAGCCCGAGCAAGATCCCAAAACCTCATGGGTTGCTGCAAAGGACCTCCATTGATCCATCTACCTTATCTGGTTTTACATGTGAATTTCCTCATTACGTTGATGAGTCATTTGACTCAAACTATAAACTGTTCAAAAATCAGAATGGTGAAGTATTTGCTAGATATGTTGGCACTAATGCGAGAACGGTTCCCCTATGAAGAAAATCTGGGTTCCCAAAGTGTTTTGAAAATCTTCAGTGAATGTCCTCATGACACCACCTCGTGAAGAATAGGAACTCAGATCAAATTCTTCATATGGACCAAATTCTTCATATGGATCCAAGTCCTCATACGGACCAAATTCCTCACGTGGATCAAATTCCTCAAAAGGATCAAAGTCCTCATATGATTATCATCGTGCTAACAACTCATCTCTCGAGGTAGAGCTAAGGGCTATGAATATGTGCATTATTCTTCAAACCAATATGTTCATAAGTCCTCAAGAATTTCTCCGCTTATTCATATGCTTACCCTAACCCCTCTTATGTGAAACGAAATGGTTTGGCCTCTATGCCACCATTCTCATATGGTGCTCGCAGAGTGATGAACTCTTTGCCACCCCTTCGATGTGGGTGGTGAAGAAAAGAACTAATCTCTTCTGCAGGGTCAGGTCTCCAGACGTGCCTCAACGTCTGAAGAATTTGCTGGGGGCCTGACAATTTGCCTGAAAGGACGCAGGCTAATCATGATGACAACCAGCTCATCCTCACGTTGCAAAAGAAGTGCAAGTAGAGAAGATCACCGATGACATTAAAGCGCCAGGTCCTCTCACACGCTCAAAAGCTTCACATTTATCTAACTTTTGTGGGCACTATGCTTTTGTCTCTATCACAGAGCCCACTAAGGTAGATGAAGCATTTCGAGCCGAGTGGATTCAGGCCATGCAAGAAGAATTACATCGATTCGAGCTCAACAACGTCTGGGAACTGGTCAAACGTCCAGATCCTCGCAAGCATAATATCATTGGCACAAAGTGGATCTATCGCAACAAGCAAGATGAAAATGGTATTGTGGTGAGGAATAAGGCACGACTAGTAGCTCAAGGCTACACGCAGTTGAAGGAATTGATTTCGATGAAACTTTTGCACTGCCGCTAGACTTGAGTCTATTCAAGATATTACTCGCCTATGCTAACCATCACAATATCACTTTATATCAAATGGATGTGAAAAGTGCATTCCTCAATGGTAAGCTTGAGGAAGAAGTATATGTTGCTCAACCCCTGTGTTTTGAAGATCCAAAGAATCGACAAAGTCTTCAGACTAAATAAGGCCCTCTATGGCCTCAAGCAAGCCCTCGAGCGTGGTATGATACATTGAAGGAATTCTTCGTGAAGAATGGCTTCACACCAGTTCACTCGATCCTACTCTTTTACTAAATCTTATGATGGTGAACTGTTTGTGTGCCAAATATATGTTGATGATATTATCTTTGGTCAGATGACCAACGTTATAGTGATGAATTTGCCTATATGATGAGTGAAGAATATCAAATGTCTATGATGGGAGAGTTGAAATTCTTCTTAGGTCTTCAAATTCGTCTACAACACAATGGCATATTCATATCTCAGGAGAAATACCTCAAAGATGTCCTGAAGAAATTCGGCATGCAAGACTGCAAAGGTGTCAAAATTCCTATGCCCACAAATGGCCATCTATGCACTGATGAAAATGGTATTGACTTCGATCACAAGGTATACCGCTCCATGATTGGCTCTTTATTGTACTTATGTGCATCTAGGCCAGATATAATGCTTAGTGTTTGCATGTGTGCCCGATTTCAAGCTACACCAAGGAATCACACCATAAGGTCATGGAAGCATTCTTCGATATCTAGCTCACATACCAACACTAGGATTATGGTACCCCAAGGGCTCTTCTTTGATCTCATTGATATTCTAACTCGACTATGCTGGTGCTCGTGTGGATCGCAAGTCAACATATGGTACTTGTCATTTCTGACGATCTTTGGTCCGTTGGTCCTCAAGAAACAGAACTGCGTATCACCGTCCAATCGCTGAAGCTGAATACATTGCTGCTGGCTCGTGTTGTGCTCAATTACTATGGATGAAGCAAACCTCAAGGACTACGGCACCAACGTGAAGAATGTGCCTCTATTGTGACAATGAGAGTGCCATCAAGATTGCTCACAACCCAGTTCAGCACTCAAGACAAAGCACATTCAAATTCGCCATCATTTTCTTCGTGATCATGTGTTGAAGGGCTTACATCTCCATCGAAAGCATGTGAAGATCAAGAACAGCTAGCTGATATCTTCACTAAGCCCTTGGATGAGAAGAAATTTAGCAAGTTGCGGTGTGAGCTAAATATCTTAGAATCTTCGAATGTTCTTTGAAAAGGATACACATCCTAACACTTATGCAAAATTGATGACTTAGATGTGCAACACATGAAGAAACGTTTTTCTTCAATCAATGAAGAATAACACTCTAAGTGTGAAGAAATTAATGAAGAAATTGATTCTCAGAACCCTACGACAATTGTACGCGGTGTCTGAAATCATCATTCTTATACGGTGGGTCACGCCACCACCAAAGTTGAAAATCTTCAATTTGAGTTTTTCCTCGTTTGAAATTCTTCAGTTTTCAAATTCTTCAACTTTGCAAAATCTTCACTATTTCCGTCGCCTTTCTTCATTGGCTATATATATATATATATGGGTTTATGTCCTCTACAAAGATTCACTTATGGCTATTTCTTCAAGTCATTTTTTCTCGCTAAGTGAATGTGATCGACCCTTCCCTCTATGCTATACTCAACCCAATCCATTCACAAATTCTTCATGTGCGTTCTACTTTGAAACTCGCTCAAAATCTTCTTTGTGTCCTTGACAATTGAAGAAATTGCGAACGGAACTTTTAAAACGAATCTTATTCAAACCTTCATTTTTACCGCCAAACCGCTCCACATCCCACGATGCAATATTCTATTCACCCACGATCGAACACGATCTCCACTACACAAGACGTGGGTGACACATGTCGTGAGAAGGAAGCGGTCAGGCACGCTCGTCCCTAAATCTTCGGACGATCCGCTTTTCACCATGTCTATAAATACCCTCTCTCCTTCCTCACTCTTTTACACTGCTCGACCTCTCTCTCCCGCCGAGCTCCTCAAAACCCTAAGCGCCGCTTACTCCATCGTCAGCGGTGAGGAAAAGCTTCACCGCTTGACCTCTTCGCCGACGATTCGCTACCGATCGTGGAAAATCTTCACTCGCCGTCCGCCGTAGCTGATTTCCTCTGCCAAGTTAGGGCGTGGAAGATCTGAACGACGAACTTCCCAACTGTTCTTCTCAGTTCGTCGTGTTCTTCACTTCGGTAAATTAAAAGTAACTTTTATTACTCGCTTTGATTCTCAAATCTTCTTCAAACTCTTCAAAGGTGTTTATTCTTCAAATCCTCACATATGAACACCTCAAATCTCTTGATTCATTTCTCTAAGCAACGATTTTTCAAGATTCCTCAATTGTGTGGATCCTCGATCTATACAACTCGAACCTAAGACAAAGAACGCTTATTGAAATTCTTCAAGGCTCATCTGGTCAAAATCCTCAAAACTTGTTCTTTTGAAAAACCTTACGAGAACGATATGACCTCTCCAAATTCCTCGCACCTATACTGCTCACAGGTACAAATGTCCGCTGCTGAATCCCTAGGTTCTCATCAACTTAACTCATTTGCAGCGTTCCTCGAAGAAAAACTGCATACTTCTTCAGAGAACTCAATTGTTCAATTTCCTCACCAAGAAAATGGCGAGACGGTAAGAAGCCACGAAGGGAGGAAAGAAACCCGAGGTTATGACAGCGCTTGAAATCCTCGAGGAAATATATGCCGACTCACGCACACCGGATGAAGAAAGCAAAAATCAACGCAAGGTGCGATTCAAGATTGAACGGAGATGGGCACGGAATGGAAGGAATATGATATGTAACTCCTAAGTACATGAAGAAATTCGCTTAAATCTTCCATGCCCAAGAGCTCCTTTGGCACTGGCCAAGTAGCTGATCCCACAAGCATCAAACGAGGTGAGGACTTCGATGAATGGGCTAAACGCCAAGCAAAATTGGCAAAGCAAGCAAAGGAGGCGGTGAAGAAATTCAATGAGGATTACGCCATTGCCATCGCCACAGAGGTCGCGGTCAAACCGAGGAAATCAATGCAAAAGAAGCCTGCTAATAAGCCAAGTGTTTCATCATCTGCGCCTCACGGCCAAGTTCCTCAAAGAACACCTTCCAAGCAAATTCCTCACACCGCTGCTCCACCAAAGTCCTCAACAGCTCCGCTAAAACCTTCAGTTCTCGTGCACTGGCTACATGTCAAAGGACCACCGGTTTTCAATTGCCTCTGCATTTCGCAAGTTCCTCGGCTGCTCCAATTTCCTCATCCGCCCGCTCGGTGAAGACAAAGGCAACAACTGGACGAGGTCCACGGCCTAGTCCAAGGACGAAACAAGTTGTATTTCATGTACCATCTGACGATGAGGCATCTGATGAAGAACTCGCAGAAATCATCAGAGACCGTCAAGTGAAGGCCGCTAGAGCCAAAGGTACATCTCGTGTACATCGCTATTGATCCAAGAAAGTCCTCGACTTTATTGAACTCTGGCACAATGATCCCAATACCCCTCTGCCTGATCTTCATCTGACACCTGGTCAAAGTCATGCGCTGACTCACTTCATCGCTGAAGAAAAATGGAAGTTTGAGAAGGCGAGGGAAATCAAAAGGCTCAATACAGAAGGAGAAGTTCTCAAGAAAACGTTGTCAAGATGACACCGAGGAGCTTCTCAAGGTCCAAACTGAAATTCAAGACCTCAAAGAAAACTTCGATTCCTACTATTCTGATTGGCAAGGAGCTAAGACCAGATTCGTCAACCCGACGAAGAAATTCACAAGTGTTGCTGCCCAAAGGCAACATGAATTCCTCAGTGAAGCCTCACCAGCCTCATCAAGAAAATGCCAAGACCGCTGATGTTGTTCAACCTCTTGAAGAAAATGTTGATTCCGTGGCTGATGATCCCATCCCAGCCACCGAAGAAACTGCCGTGGCACCCACTAGTGGTGCGCTCAAGAAATTGCTCAAGACAGGGAGGCGCACAGCTTGCTCTCAAGAAACTGAACCAAATTCCTCAGCTCCTCCCGCGCCAACTCCAACACCAATTCTTCCATCCGCTTCGATGTGAAGAAACCAAGGCTGCGTAACGAGCTGCTCGTGGAAGAAAAGGAAAGCATCAGTGCATCGATTCTTCGACTGCGAAGAAAATGAAGCCAATGACCAGCTCTTTGAAAACCCAATTGATGCTATTCCAATTACCTCCATACCATCAAAGGAAGTTGTTCCTTTTGGAGAAGACTATGAGATCCCAATCGGATCGATGAAGAACATCAATCTCTGCTTCGTCGAGAAAATTGATGAAGAAATTGAAGTGGAAGCAATCCTTCAACCCCGCTTATTTCCTCATCGACCATGAAATTCCTCAAGCTGGTGCCGAGGAAATTTAAAATGAAGATGTGGATATTGGATGCACCACTCCGGTGATAAATGATGACTTTTGGGAAAGTCAAGATCCCAATACTCTCTCTTCAGCCCGCTCCAACAAGTTCCTCACTCTCCCGCACAAACAGTCCAAATGGACTCAAGAAAATCAACCGATGGTTCGTGCATGAAGAAATTCCAGCCGCTAGTGCCGATGAAACTACTGTCGCCGCTAATCCTCGATCGCACTGTTGAGGAACAAGAAATTCCTCAGTCAAGAACCTGAACTTGTGATTCCCGAGGTGGTGATGCAACTCATCGACACCCCTCTCGCCCAAGCAAAAGAATCCATTCTCAACCAAGCAAAAGTTCAAGGCTGAAGATTTCTTTGCCGAGCACGTGTTCTTCATTGAATATAATCCTTATGATTCTGCTCGCATTAGGAAGAGGCGCTTCTGGACTGCCAGCCAAGCCAACTTCTATTCCTCAGTGCTTTTCAACAAGGAATCTTCGATCATGCTCATATTCCTCATGTGGATATGGAGTCGCTGCCAGGCTTTGAGCCAGTCCTCAGTGTTCTTCACGATGCAGGACTGCTAAATTTCTGCACTGATATTTGTGACTGGAATGAAGAGCTAATTCTTTAGTTCTATGCAACACTGCACATCACCGGAGACGCTCAAGATGTAAATTCATGGGTCTTAGATTGATGATGAAAACACTCACTACAAGGCACCAAAGAAGTGAATTGCTTCGTGCCCTACCACTCGATCCTCCGCTTGATGGTGCACATCGATCTATGAAGAAAAGAACTTTCAAATCACTATATGCAAGTGCCGATGAAGCCTTTGAAGCCAAGGCAGGCCCCAAGAACCAAATTCCTCGTCAAGGAATTATTATATGTGCCTCGGACAGTCTATCGAATTTTGACGAAGACTATGAGTCCTATCAAAGGCCACGACTCGAACGATGAAGAAGTCGTTGGCATCATGAAGAATATGCTTTTCAACATCATCCATGGCGTTCCCGTCAATTTCCATGATTTCTTCACGAGGACTCTGGCTAACATTGCCATGTCACCTTTTGAGCTGAAACCTTATGCGCCTTGGATTATGAGATTCATCAGGTCAAGATCTTCACTAAATTACAAGGCTGATACTTTGAACCACTGCAGCTACTTGCCTCCGATTGAAGTCCTCAAACGGACAATTACCTCAGCTGATGAAAAGGGCAAGGCTACTGCTGTGATAGATGAAGGCATTCGTCCATTGGATGGACAGTTTCGCAAAGCAGCATCTTACTCCACCAATGATGACTCGCCACATGACTCAACAAGCAAATACCTCACCAAGCAAAGTCCTCAAGCTATCGCACCTGTGGTGATGATCGATCGTGAGTTACTCCTCGCCTTCATCGGAAGGTTGATCGAATCGTAAGTGGGTCAAATGTCGGTTTGGTACTCTTCTTTACAACATGACCTCCACACACAATGCAAGTGAAGAAAACCACTACTACCTTCATGAAACATTCAAGCGCACTGGCTGTTCTTTCACATGTCTACAAGTGAAGAAGAACTGACTTCAATGGGACTCAAGGAATAATTTGACTGGTGCGCACCTCCTCCAAGAAATTCAAGAAGGTCAAAGTTCCTTCCTTAGTGGCCAGCTCCTATTCTTCATCTCGCGACATCGATGAAAATGAAGATTTGGAAGACATCGCTGCTGGTCCTACTTCAACAACCGACCCCAACAATGCCAAGGCTCCGCCTTCAACTTGAAATTCTTCAAGAGCGTTAGTCCTCGCTTTGATCCTTTTGGTCATTTGATGACAAAGGGGAGAAATTTGAGTTAGTCTTCAAGCGGGTCTAGTTTTTGTCGATATATAGTATTTTATTAAGTTACAACTCGCTCTTCTAAAACCTTTTATTGGATCGAGTTGTAATCTTAAACCCGATGGTGCTTTGATACTTTTGATGCATTATGCTCTTGCTCTATGCTCGATTATGAGTAGTTATGCTCGATTCTCGTGAGCTCCTTGAAAATCTTCATAGCTAATCGATTTAGCCTTTGGGCTCTGGTACTCTTGATGCGTTACATTGCATAACATCAAGCACCATATTTCATCATGCATTTCAAATTCTTCATACTATATGTTAAATGCGTGTATGAATTACAAGATATAGGGGGAGATCTCCATGATTCATTTCTTCAAATGTGCATTGCCTCAAAAGCAAATTCCTCACTATGCACACCTTCAGGGGGAGTTCTTCTATATCTTGCAATCAAATTCCTCATTATCGTGATTTACACTTCACATGTTTATCCCGTTGAAAACTTAACCTATGTTGTCATCAATCACCAAAAGGGGGAGATTGTAAGTGCATCTAGTGCCCCTTAGTGATTTTGGTGTATTGAAGACTTATAGGTTAAGTAACTAATGCGTTTGTGAGTGTACACAGGTCTATAAGTCTATGAGGAGTTTGATATTTACAGAGAAAGTCGACCCCTAAAATGAAGTTCTTCAACTCAAGTCTTTGATATTCAAGACTTTTCAAGACTTTGAAAGTGAAGAAATTGGTGTGACCTTGAAGACTTGGTATTCATTTGAGGAACATGAAGCGTGAAGACTTTTGTTTTCGTAGTTTCATTTTCTCTTTCTTGAGTCATAGGAAACACCGTACTGTTAAAGGGGGTCGAGGAAATACTAAGGAAAAATTTCCATTTGATGCTCAACTCAAAATCCTACACCTACCAAACCCTTCGAGTGAAGCCTTTGAAATCTCATACAGTTCAGTCATTTTTCAAAGGATGTAGACGAAGCTCTTCCGGTCACGAGGAATTTGTTCGGATCGAGGAGTTAGGAATTCGCCGGTCTGAATTGCCTACACTGATGAGGAACATGATAGCCCCGAGGAATTTGATATTCCAATTTCCGACCGTTGTTGTGCTGCGCGCCAGCTGTCCACAAAATATCTTATCCACCTAACCGTCATATCATTGAAGGGCATTTATGTCTTATCATGTCGGGCTGCTCCTAGGCTATAAATAGCCGCCTCTACAACCACTAGTTGGTTGGCTGCTCCGAGAGAACTTGACACTTGTCATTTGAGAGCAACCCATCCTCTGAGGACTTTGAGCGAAAATCATCAAGTGAGGAAAAACCCAAAAACCAAACCCCAACAAACCCAAAGTGATTGAGCATCACTGAAGAAATTGATCCTGCGTGGATCCGACGCTTTTACCTTTGAAGACTGTGCTTCTTCCAGACGGTTAGGCGTCACGGTCTAGACCATCCAAGAGGAATTGTGGATCGCCGAGTGACCAAGTATGTGAAGGTTTGGAAGTCGCTCAAGACTTACCACAGTGATTGGACGAGGTCTGTGTGACCTTAGTTCAAGGAGAATACGGTGAGGACTTGGTGTCCCGAGCTGCGTGCTTTCATGATCGGGTGTCTGGGACTGTGTGTCCTCGAGTTTAAATACTCACCGCTCCAACCAGACGTACAACCGAGACAGCAGTTGGAACTGGTCTACCAAATCATTGTCTTCACCAACCTAACTGGTTCTATTTCCTAAACCCTTTCATTTCCTCACATCGTGTTGAGTGTTTGTTCATATCTGTGTTTGAAGACTTTGATCAAGACTTTCTCAATTTCCTCAGTTCAATTTCTTCATCTGTTTGTCTTCATCTTGTGTTATCCTCGTGATTACGCTTCACGTACTCTGTGATTGTCTTCATTTCATCATGATGACTATGCTTGTAATCTGCTATGCTTACTTCTGAGTACTTTTTCCGCTGCAAGTAGTTCTTCGCTAAGGAATTTCCTCATCGGCAAATTCCTCAGTGAAGAATTCATAAAAATCGCCTATTCACCCCCCCTCTAGTCGATATAACGCACTTTCACTCCTTCTTACCCCCTCGACCTCTCCCGGCCGAAGAAGAAGCGACCATCGCTGGACTCTGCAAACTGAGATCTAGCGCTCTCCGGAGGCTATGGGGGAATGGAACTACCCTCCCACCACGCGCCGAGGTAGGAGCCCCGAGCGCCTCGACCCGCGCCCACCATCCGTCAACACGGAATGACAAAGAGTAAAAGCATAATTAGTACAACATAAAAAATGAATACCGACATGAATAATAATATGTATATAAATTCATTTTAGAGGAATAATGCTAAGTATAGCTCATTTTAGAGCTATCCTAGGTTAAAGTCATTTTGAGCTAATTAAGGTTGTTATGTCATTTTGAGCTAGCTAAGCATACAAATTCATTTTGGAGGAATAAATGCTAAGTATAGCTCATTTTAGAGCTAGCTAGGTTAAAACTTGAACTAATTAATAATATATATGTATATAATAATAATGGAATACGACATTAATTATATATTAATCTTCATCGTCATCATTAATAAATGCATCATCATCGTGCTCAGATATGCTTCGGGGTCAATAAATGCATCATCCTCATCACTATCAGTAATGACGTGCTCATCATCATCATCAACATCTGGAAGGCCTCCTGCATGTAATCGGTCAAGCATTGACAGGTCATCCGCAGCAGTAACCTCTTCTTGTTCCGGCTCTTCTTGTTCCTGCTCAGGCTCGGATTCACTGCCGCTGTCTACTTGAATGTTATGAGGTGAGCGGTTCTTGAAACGTTTTTTGGAAAGACGTGTTTCTTGGAACAATTCTCCTTCATATGTGTCTGGATTAACGTGAGGTTCATAATCCTCTTCATTGGGGGGAGGTGGTCTAACACGTGGCGGCACTTCATAAACGACATCCCAACCTTCGAGATTTGGATCACTTTGGCAGGCCCACGGTAGATAGAAAACTTGGGTTGCCTGTTGAGCCGTAATATAGACATCGGGAACATCCAAATGGGTGCTTTGTTTGATTTCGACTAGCCCTAGATGTTCATGAGTCCTTCTAGTCTCTTTCGGCTGGAACCAATGACATTTGAAGACTACGACGTTCGGTGGGTTTGCACCATAGAATAGAAGTCCATAAATTGCTTCAACTCTTCCATAATACTCGGTATCTCCTTCGCCGATAGCAGAGACACAACAATTTGTAGACTTTCGGTCGGCCATAGATAGCTCTTTGCCATAGGTACTAAAAGCGATACCCGTTGATGTCGATTTGTCAAATGAATGGACCTTATAGTCAAAACCATTAGCGACTTGTCTCAATTCAAGGCCCATAGACTCGAACTAGCCTACAAGTTTAATACGAAAGGATTGTTGCATTAGCCAGAAATTAGAAGAAGAAATGAAATGGTCTAATGGAAATTACCGTTTGTTGGAACCAAGAGATGAAACCAGGATAGCCGCCTCCATGCATTGCCAGAAGCTCATACTCTTCGACGGAATCCTTTTGGATAACCGCTCCATACGAGAATTTGGCGACGTATCGACTGTATCAAATATCCAGGAATAAGAGCAGTTCAAATGAAGTAGAGGTTGCGAAACAATGTACCGAGAACTTACTCGATGTACGGCCGCACTTCTGTTAGATTGTTCAAGATATACAACGTAATGGTCCGCCATTCGTCGGTATCCAACAATAAGGGAGTATAAGCACCGGCTGGTGCGAGCTTCCCTTTGAATAGGCTGAGTTGGATCCACCCTTTTAGGGTCGCCAACATTGTACCGAGGCTTGGATTATGCAAATGACGCATTTTGGCTTTGTAGTGTGCTGTCACGAAGTTTGCCGCCTCCTCAGTAATGAATGCCTTGGCCATCGATGCTTCTATTCGACGTTTATTTTTACATTTTGCTCAAGCGTCTTACGCATCCTCTCGATTCGTAGCACCAACGATTCTGCATGGCCCCCCAATCGTGCCTCGGTCGGAGATGCAAAATCAAATGCTGCATTGGATTAAAGAAGCGGTGGAAAGATCTTCTCCAACTTGCAGATCAACTCCGCGCCAACTCTTCCATTTCTTCTAGCAAGCCAGCGATAATTCTTTCGCACATAGAACACGGAAGAAATAGCTCAGCTCGCCAAGATTAGCCATTCATCCTCGGGGATAAAGCCACGCAACATCACCGGCATTACCCGCCAAGCCATATGTGCCAATCATGACTCTTGAGACCAAATATTTTCAATTTTTCAAGGCTCGCTCCCCTCTTTAGATTCGATGCATACCCGTAGGGGAACATCAACTTCTTTTTCACCCATAGGAGTATCACATAGAGCCTCCCCGACGACTCGCCTTAGGATTTTCCTTCGTTTTCCCCTCTATGCCGAACAATGTACCAAAGAGGGCCTCACGACATTCTTTTCAGTGTGCATCACGTCGATGTTGTGTGGGCAAAGGAGGTCTTTGAAGTACGGCAGATCCCACAAGCATATCTTGTGGGTCCAGGCGTGTTCCATATTATACCCCTTGAAATACCCTGGACGCTCTGGATCCGGCTCGAGAGAGTTTAAGCGATCCGTGGTCATTGGCTTCACAATGCAGGTGGTGCGAGTTTTGACATCTCTACCTTTGATGAAGTTCTTCTTGTCTTTTCTGAACTTATGGTGAGGATCCAGAACTGTCTATGCATGTCGAAGCAAGAAAACTTGCCACCCGCCGCAGCCGATTTAAACTCAAGAGCTGCCTTGCATGTGGGGCACGGAACCTTCCATGCACACACCAGCCAACGAATAGCGATACGCCGCAAGTCATGCATCGAGTACATGTACCACACACGCATTAGGAAGTTTTTTGTAGCGGCGTCGTATGTCTTGATCCCATTATCCCAAGCTTCTTGCAGTTCATCCTTAAGCGGCTGCATGTACACATTCATATTCTTCCCGGATAGTTGGGCCCCAGAATTATCAACGTCAGGAAAATGTTCTTTCTTTGCATAATCTGTCCAGGGGGGGGAGATTGAGTGGAATGACAAATACAGGCCAACAACTGTATTGGGCTGCCATCATACCAAACACATTGAACCCATCCGTGCTGACGGCTACTCGAGGATTCCTTGGATCTGCCGCTTTTTCATCATGCAATGCATCGAAGTGTTTCGATGCAGCACCATCCGATGTGTGTACCATCATCAGATTCCCATATGCATCCCGTTCGGTTCTTTTGCCCCATTTGTGCCATGTCATCTGTCTGGCCGTCTCTTCGACCATGAATAGGCGTTGAAGTCTTGGTATGATTGGCATATACCAAGAACGTTAATGGGGATTTTGGTCCGACTCTTCTCACCCATACCGTTGTTCACCTCAACATACCGAAGACTTGCAAATGGGACAATAGTTCAAGTCCGTGACACCGGAGCCTAAATAAGGCACATCCATTCTCACAGCATCTATCTTCTCATAGGGCATCTTAAGTACACGGAGGATTTTGTCCGACCGGTACAGGTTTGCGTGCATTATATGGCCTTTGGGTAGAAAGCGCCCAAATAGTGTCACTATCGCGTCATAGCATTCTCTGCCCAAGTTGAATTGAGCCTTGAGCCATTACTTGTGCGATGGCATCCGGTGACAAAGCTCGTGTGCTCATGGAGAGGACGCTTCGAAGACTCCAACATATCATTGAAGGCCTTTGCAGATTCCTCCATCTCATCGTCCGAATCCCGAGCATCATCAAAGTCTTGCACCATGTCTTCCATCCCGGTACCATGCTCGTCGGTGCGACGACGGCCCTCCTCGGCTACTGGAACGTTGGGCGACTCACCATGAAATGTCCACATCAGATAACCGGGCGTAAAACCCCACTTCTGCAGGTGTTTGATCATTTCAAACTCTGACATCTTACGATCGTTGTCGCACTCGAAACAGGGGCACCAGGTTGTTTTCTGTCCATTTGCAAATGCGGCTCTGATAAACCCCTTGGTTTTTGTCATCCATTCAGGGGTCATGTCTTTCTGACTAGGGTGACCGGTGTACATCCACGCATGATCACTCATCTTGCCTAGCTACTGGACACACAAGAAATACATACATAACTCAGCAAACCATATTCATCAGTTAATAAAGTTTCGCTTTTATTACGCCCATGCAACCTAGACGCTAATAGGTAAAGATAGGTCCTAATCTCACTGAGTATGTAGATTGGGTTCGTTTTCCCATGCTCGCTCTCGATCCGACACAAAATTTGGCAGCACCTTTCGCTGTTCTCCGATACACGCCTCGGCAATAAGCGAGAGGATGTGTACCGGAGAACAACAGAGAGGCACCGACGAAATTCTACATCGATCCGGAGCGAGCATATGGGAAAACGAACCCAATCTACACATACTGGCTGTCCATGGATAACGTTGGACAATTCGAAGAATTACGGTTATAAATATGCAAATGAATGCATATTTATAGATGTAACTTTTCGAACGGGAGACGATAGTGGTCACGATATCGATGATTGAATACACCTATAGCTAGCAAGTTTCATCGGCACGTAAGACCGAACAGAGCAAATGAAGGGGAGAGGAGGAGATGTCATTTGTGCTCACCCACGAACGCAGGGCGGAGCTCGTCGAACGCACGGGAGGTTGTAGAACACTGACCCTCACAGCGATGAAACAATCGCACATTTAAATCCACCCGATCAACGCAAATATATATGATGTTTTTCATAACAAAATTGGAAAATATATGACCTAACTCATGATTCACAAATATATGACCCGAAAAACCACCCCGGCGAAACACCAGCCAAACACCTAGGTAGTTTTGGTAAAATTGAGAAAAACCATAGTTTTGGTAGTTTTTTCCCTGTGCAACCCGTACATGCTAAGGCACACACTGTTCCTATACATTTCCTAGTTTTGCATATTTGTGTGCTTGATTAATATCCAAACTAAATTTTGTTCGACAGTCATTGCCCAGTCCCAGATGCTCATGTTTCCGTGTGTTGTTTCTTTGAGAGGATACCGTTCTTCAAATATGGAAGGGTCTAACAATGAATTAGTTCTTCTTGATGTGCAACCTAACCTATTTCCCAAATTCATATATAACCATCTGGCAGGTTTGGGATGTACGAGACCCATCCCTTGCCAAAGTTTTGATTTTACTTGCATTTAATTATGCATATCTTAGATGGTAAAATCATTTGATTTTTTACATGTCTTACATAGCCTATCGGATAATCTTGCTGCAGCCACAAATATATTTAAGTTGTGGTTTAATTATTTACCTTTGGTGAGAAAGAAAACACATAAGCACACAAATTACTGCTGCAATACACATGGCAATTACACGCATATGTTCAGCAAACACAAGCAACCAATGTTCAGCAAACTCATGTTATGCATCTCATATGAACTACAGAAATGTTCAGCACACACATGTAAGTAATCAACAGAGAGAAGAATTGGGAACTACCTTGAGTAAGGCCGACGCTGGTGCTGCAGATTGGGTGATAGGAAGGCCGGCGGTGGTGCTGCAGCTCGGGTGAGAGGCTGGCCGGCGGTGGTGGCTAGCTGGTGTTCCCTGCCGCTGATTAGCAGCGGCACCACGGGAGGTGGTGTTGGGGTAGAGCTCCTGTGGCGGCCCGCCGCCGTGGTTGAGTTCTTGTGGCGGCCCGTCCTCATGGTCGAGCTCCTGCGACGGCCGGCGGCGAACAGAGATGGGTGTGGTCGGGGAGTGAAGGGGAGGGAGACGGGGCTATGGAGATGGATGAGGGGATGGACGTGGCTGGGGGGGCGGGGAGGGGCGGGAGGGGCGGGGAGGGGCAGGGAGTGGCGGGGAGGGCTGCGGTGGCGGGGAGGGGCGGGAGGGGCGGGCGGTGGCGGTGGCAGTGGCAGGTCGTCGGGGCGGGAGGGGCGGGGAGGGGGGGGAGAGGAAGGGCAGGGCTGCGGTGGCGGGGAGGGGCGGGGAGGGGCGGGGAGGGGCGGAGGAGGGCTGCGGTGTGGGGAGGGGCGGGCGGGCGGCGGTGGCAGGTCGTCAGGCTGGTGCGGTCTGTTGGGGGCGGGCTGGTGGGTGGGTGAGGTTGGGAGAGAGAGAGCGGGGTGGGGCGGGCTGGAAGAGAGAGAGAGGGAGGGGCGGGCTGGGAGAGAGGGTCGACCTCTTTGCCATCTGCCACCTGGGTGATGGCAAGATATGGGCCTTTGCCATCCGCCGGCAGATGGCAAAGAGGTGGGGCTCTTGGCCGTTATAGCCGTTACCCATTGGGCTCCACCCACTTCTTTGCCATCCGCCAACAGATGGAAGATTCTTTGCCATCCGCCGCGATGGCAAAGAGGTGGGTTGACAGCCCATTCTGAGATCGACCCTACCCACCTCTTTGCCATCTGCCAGCGATGGCAAGATTATTTGCCATCCACTAGCGGATGGCAAAGAATTGGTGATGGCAACCATGTTCTTTGCCATCCGCCGGTTCTTTGCCATCTGTTTTTATAAGCGGATGGCAAAGACGTTCTTGCCATCACCGCAGATGGCAAAGAGCTGGCTGATGGCAAATTCGGTTTCGAAGAGTGCCGTTTGCTTTTGGTGACGATGGATGGGACCCGATTGCAGAGTTACAGGAGCTTTGGTCGACTTAGGCGCCATGACAACAGATTGGCCTAGTACAAAATAAGAAGTTCCGACTTAATTTTAACCCGGAAGAAAATATCCAAATTACTGAAGGTAGCGGCTTACAGGGGCCTAATGACATAAGGATAATTGAGCAACATTATTTAAGCCGCCACAAGTGTTAGCAACAGTTCAAAAGTTTTAAAGACCTGAGAAGGCGCCAAGGTTCACAGATCAAGTGGATTACGTTTAAGCCGGATACCTGGACAGTTATGTTAAAGGCATTTACCATAAGAAGTCTTCCGGGTGATAAAAATAGGTTTCATAATTTTCTGCTATGATTTGAGATCAAAGGGTTGTTCTGATAAGAAGTTTTTCTAGACCTATAAACCGACGCGGATGCATTCATAGGCTTGAATAAGGCCTTCATACAGAGAAAGAGATCTGCTTCGTATCCAAGATAAGGGCGAAAACAACTACCGCAGCTGTTGTATATCATTCTCGATCGGAAGTGGTATTTAGGAGGAAAAACTAACAAGGAAATGGCTCTAATGGTGATGAACTACGACGAACTCGGAGAAGATCTAATGCAGATCTAGGCAGGGAAGGAAAGGAAACTTACAGGTCTGGAGGAGCTGCGGAGGTTCGCCGACGTGTTACTGGTCCGATTCAAGTTGATGCGGCGGCCTGGGTCGGTGAAGACGAGAAGCTTGACGGCAGCGACGACGGATCTCGAGAGGAGGCAAGAGGAAGAAGACGACTGGAAGGGTGAAAATGCAACCTAGGTCACGCCTATTTATAAGGAGGGCATAACTGAGACGGCGCGAGAAACGAGGAGACAAGAATTATTATCCAGCGGCCCCGACGCCTCGAATTCAGGAATGGACAATAAAGACAGAGATCTGTTGGGCGATACGGCGGAGTAAAAAGAAAAGATGACGTCATGACGGGTTAACACGGATCCAAAGAATGATGTCACAGCGGGTTAAAGAAAGTCTTTGCGTAGTCAGAAGACTGAAGATTTATGCTTTAAGTTATTTTAAGATTGACATGAACAGGTTCAAATCAATCTGGGGCCAAATGTTGGGGATATAACTATTTGTGTAAGCCACCCAGGTGGGGCCGGGTTATGTAAAGAGATTACCAGACAGAAGCCCAAGTCCAAGCATGAAGATGGCGTCTCAATAAAGGGGCCTAAGGCCCATAGGCGACTTAAGGCCCGTTGTAGTAAACCGCCATAATGGAATGACTTGTATCATAAGGTAGACTTGACTAGTCACCGAGCCAGACATTGTTTATAAGTCGGCCGGGACTCTTGAAGGCCCGCAGGCGCCAACCCGTATATAAGGGGACGACCTGTTGGTGGCTTAGGGCAAGAAACAACCAATCGAGAACCGGGCATAGCGATCTCGCTCCCTGGTCATCGAAACCTCAAGCAATACGAACCCAACTAGACGTAGGCTTTACCTTCATCATAAGGGGCCGAACTAGTATAAAACCTCTCGTGTCCTTTGTCCCAATTAACCCCTTTAAGCTTCCTAGTTGCGATGGCTCCACGACTAAGTCCTTGCAAGAGGACATCTGCCGTGACAATTCCACGACAGGACTCTTTTTTTATAGCTTGACTCTATGCGGGATCTAGAACTCCCTCACCTTTGACAGGACTGGCTGAAGACGTCCGGACAGATCGACTGTCCGGCTCCCTTGCCAGAAGACCCAGCGGACGCCCAATTGACCGGGCTGCTGGTTCCGGCACCTCACGTGGTGCCGGAAAAGAAGGCCAAGAAGAAGGACATGGGAACTCGAAGGAGCTCCCGGCGCCAGGTATTATCGGACTCATCGTCCAATGATGCCGAGGCGGACTCCTCCCGCGAAGACGAGGAGGAGGAAAAAGAGGCCTCTCCCCCAGCGGGGGGAGAGAAGAAAAGGAAGGTCGCCCCCACCGGGGAGGCCGAAGGGTCCAAGAAGGGAAGGACCCTCCCTCCGGACTACACCGCCAATGCCGACGACGGCGAAGAGGGGTGGGCTCCAAGGGAGAAGCCCCTGGCGAGATCGTAAGTGTCCGGACACCAGAATAACTCGTGGCGTTTTATTTGTCGCACAGCATCCTATAATGCCGGATATAACCATGCAGCCCGCCCAAGGATGGGCTCGACGATTCGTCGAGCGGCTCCCTGGATTCGTCGGAGGTGAATAGCACCTCACTTCCGACCGCCTCGTCTCCTCCTGCCGCGGACGACGCCGGGGTGGAGTCCCAAAAGGGGCCCAGCCAGGAGGAGGTGGCTATGGAGGCGCCGCAAGGTGACCTCCCGGAATCCGGGCTCAAAGGGGATAAAACCCCGAAGGGCTTCAAGTCCGGCCCTGCGTTGGACTCCGTACCAGAACCTTCAGTGATTCCGGAGTCCGACAGACGACCCCTTCTTAAGAAGGGAAAGACTGCGACGCCGGTGACCTCCGTCCAACCGGAGGCACCGGATGATTTGATGGAGGCACTTAATGGCGCTTCCATCGACGAGGAGCACCGCCTTTGTTATGAGTGTGGTGATCCGGAAGGTTCGATCCGCCAAGAGCGGGCTGGATCGAAGCTCGTGCCAGCCTTCTAACAGGCTTTTAGGTATGTATAAAATATTACCGCATAGACAGAGCCCCTGATCCTCGGTTTGGTGTTCGGAAAGAAAAAGCTGGGCGAGGATCTAAAATATATACGCAGGAGTCTAACATAAGTATGTCAATATGGGAATGCAGGCCACCACTGACCTCTGTAATCTTGACAATGGAGGTTGATGCATTGAAGCGAGCCTCGAGCAGTCCGAGAACGAGCTCGGACTTGCCAAAAAGCAGCTCGAGGACAAGGAAGGTAAGTAATACCTTATGGGAGTATTTAAAAGATGTGTTTGCAAAAAATGACAGGAATAACATGAATATTGCAGGGGCCACGAACGAGGTGGCGACCCTGAAGGAGGCGGTGTCACGGGCCGAAAGCAATGCGGCCGTGGAGCGCACCGAGCGAGGAAAGCAGGAGGCGCTGGTGGCGGAGGTGCGGCAAGAGCTCCAGGATCTTGTGGAAAAGCACGAGAGTTTGGAGCGTGACTCAAAGACTCGGGAGTCCGAGCGCGCCACGGCCCTTGAGAGCGCCAAGGCCGCTAAGGCCTAAGCCCAAAAAGCCCTCCAGGAGATTGAGGCGATGAAGAAGATAGTGGCGGGTAAGACATTCTATATGCAAGGCAAACATGTGAAAGTGAATTATCTGTTGCTTACCCGAATCCGGAGCTCTCCAGGAGCATTCGTAGATCTGCCCCGCAGTGTGGCTGATGCTGCCGCATTCTACCGAGCCGAGGAGGGGTGCTCGACGGAGAAGGTGTTCTCGGTCTCGAGATGCCGAGGCGGACATCCGTGCTTTTAAGCGACCAGTTGAAGCAACTGGTCGAGCCCCATAAGGTGGCCGAACAGGCCATGAGGGGCCTCATAGTTCGGCTGTGGCCGAAGGAAGCCATGCCTGGGAGCTACTTCGGGCTGGTGAGGCGGCTGGTGGATGCCTGTCCATGGGTTGAAGTCATCAAGCGCCCCGTCTGCATAGAAGGTGCCCGTAGGGCCCTTGCCCTTGCTAAGGTGCACTGGGGCAAGATGGACGCTGAGAAGCTTGTGAAGGACGGACCACCACCGAAGAAGGAGCATCGCAAGCCTGAAATGTATTATGAGGGCGTCCTGAAGGGTGCCTGCCTTATAGCGGATGAATGCTCCAAAGATATAATTTTTTAGTAGACTCGCATTTGTTATCCTATACGATGAAAACTTGTTCATATGCGCTACTGTTTCACGCGGGAAGCGCGCGTTGGCAAGGGAGTATAGATTTTGAACCGTTTCAGGTGTAGTAGTAATGGTAGTTTGCAAAACTACTCGATTATTGCACTCAGTTTCCTAAGAAATTGGTGTAAAAACGTTACTCCACAACCCGCTTCCCTTCTCCTTCCTGATCGTGATTTACGTGGCCATGTTAACGTGGTTGTGTCAAAAAAATGTCACTTCCTACTCGTGATTTGCGTTATATAATTACAAGCAAGATTCTCGTGCATTGCACGGAACATCAATATGCATTTTTTTACAAAACACCTGTTGTGATTGACCCATGCAGGAGTAATCCCATGTGTAAAAACTAATGATATCTCGAGAATTTTATCGGAAAACTGGTATCTCGAGAATGTCATCAAAAAAAATGAAAGATGAGAGATAAGGCGAGGAGGAGTGGAGCGTGGTGGTGACTGGTGGTCGGAATGGGCGGAGGCATGGGGATGGACGGCGTCGGCAGGCGGTAGTGGCCACCATGCATGCTAGATTGTTTCAGAGACTTATTCCTTTTTTAATTGTTGAGCAATGAGGTTGCGGGAGATAATGATGTGGAGAGAGGTGAGGGTATCTTTTGAAAAATTATCATAGTTTGCTTCCTATCCGTCAGATATAGATCGTACGGTCTCAGACATAAGATGGCAGGCACACCATCATCGCCAACTCATTTTTTATAAGGGTATATATGATGATAAGCTTGCTGACTACTAAAGTAAAGTGGAATCTGTCCATGTTATGCAAGTAAATAAAGGTGATTGTTTATCATACGGGTAAGGTTGGATGAAGGGTGGTAGGAACAAATGCTCCGCCTAGAGCATGTGTGTGTGAGATGGAGTCTTAGTGTGTGTGGTGTGTGTGTGAGAGAGAGAGAGAGAGAGAGAGAGAGAGAGAGAGAGAGAGAGAGAGAGAGAGAGAGATGGAGTCTTAGTTTGTGTGTGTGTGAGAGAGAGAGAGATGGAGTCTAAGCGTGTGTGTGGGGGGGTGCGTGTGTGTGTGTGTGTGTGTGTGTGTGTGTGTGTGTGTGAGAGAGAGAGAGAGAGATGGAGTCTTAGTGTGTGTGGGGGGAAGTGCGTGCATGCGTGCGTGCGTGTGTGTGTGTGTGTGTGTGCGTCTTGTGCAGTGTGTGTGTGTCCCGGGGTCCTTTGTGGCGGATGTAATTTAAGTGTGCATGGCTTCATCATAGAGAGGTGATGTGTATGGCAGAGGCCACCAACGATGGGGTGCGAGAGAGAAAATGCCCGTAGGAGGGAAGAGAAGGTGCATGCGCGTGAGAGGAGTCGACATCGAGAGAACGTGTTTGTTCGAGAGACACCACAGCAGACTACTATATATCGATGGTGCATGTAGGAGGGAATTAAATAAATGGATGGTTGTCACATCCCTGGTCATGGTATGCAGTAGGTTAGCCCTTCATGTGTGCATCATGTTTAACTTTTCATATGAACTTGAAATGGGGACTGATCAAACCCTAGCACCAGATCAAATCAAATAGGTTCAACATAAAATCATTTTCAATGAACCTGAAATGCCCTTCTAAAATGTTCATCATCTTTGCCTTGGTATTAAACCTCTGACAAAAATGGTGCAAAATTTTCTAGGTCATCCTAAGGTCACTAAATTAAATCATAAGTATTTGAATTTGGACATTTAAATTCTATAAAATATTTTAAATGTCCAAATACTCCTAAACTGAAATGTTCCATGTTGGATATATTCTATACAGTGGGCATGTTCAGTTTAGTGATTTTTGAAAGGGTCTAGGTATTTTTAGAAAAGCCCTAAAGATTACAGAATAATAGAAAACATAAATTAAAATAGAGAACCAGAGAGAGAGAGAGCTTACTGGCGCCACTGGCAGCCCAGTGGCTGGCCAAAGATCGTAGCCGAGGCCCAGCCCACCGAGCCAGCGGTCGTCTTCAACCTCTGCCAGTAGGCAGAGGCGTGTCAACGCCTGCGCGCCCGAGGCCTCCACCTCCTCCCTGCCTGCCTGCCTCACGCTCCCGAGCTCCCTTCGCACGCCACGGAGACGCCCTGACCCCACTGGACACCTCGCTTCTCCCCCCTCGCCCTCCCCCTCTCCTCTGATCGCCATGGCCGACGCTGCCGAGCGCTCGCCGCCGTGAAGCTTGCAGCCGCCATGCTTGCCTCGCCTCGCCGACGAGCAAAGAAGCTCCGCTGTCGACCCCTATGCCGTCTCCGTCGAGCCACGCGAGCAGATGCGGCCTGCAGCAGCTTCCCCGACCTTTCTTCCACGCCCACGGCCACCGGATGCCGCCGTCCGATTCGCCGTCTCCGCTGCCTCCTCGAGCACGCCGACCTGTTCTGCGATCTCACAGTGAGCCCCTGCTCCGAACCCCTCTCTCCCCGCCGTCGTTTTCCTCCTCCAGCCGCCTTTTCCACCGAAGCTGCGAGCTCCTCACCGCCGGCGATGGTGCAGACGAGGCCATGGGCACTGCAGCCCGTATCTGAGCACACCAGTGTGCTTAGCGCGCCTCCACGAACCTGCAGCCACCAGTAGCTCCGCCTCCCGTGCCCTCTAGCACCGTACTCCACTACTCCCGAACGCCGGCCGCCGCCACGAGCTCGACTCCGGCGAGCTCGTTCCACCCCAGCCCCTCCCACTTGGCTCTCTGGATGCGCAAGAGCGAGGGCTATGCCCCGGTTCCCTCAGCGCCCTAAACCGACGCTTCTAGCGCAAGTCCGGCGTGCCCCCGCCGTGTTCTGTGGTCCCCGCCGGCTGGTCTCCGACGTGCTGACGTGGCGCCGTCATTAGGGGCTAATGACCCTGCTAATTAACCCCAGGGTCACTGACATGCAGGCCCACGCCCACTAAACACTTTTAGTTAGGATTAAATTAGCACTAACAGTCTCTGTTAATTAGCCTAGTCATTGACCAGTGGGTCCCGGCGTCAGGTTTGACCTGGGCCGACGCTGTTGACCTGATGACGTCATTCTGACGTCAGGCTGACGCAGTAATGCTTTTCTGGATTTTAAATAAATCTATTTGATTTATTTAATTCCAGAAAATAACCAAAACTTCTAAAAATCATAGAAAATCAACCGTAGCTCAGAATGAAATAATTTATATATGAAAAATGATCAGAAAAATCCAATCTATCCATCTATACAATTTTCATGCATGTTAGTATAACTTATACCTGATGATCAGGTCAAACCAATTAAATGGCATTTAAACTCTCACATATGGAGTTTGAATTTGAACCTAGTGTTCAAACCAACCCCATTTAACTTGTTGCTAGATGCATTAGGCCAATCAACAGCATATTGCCATGTCATCTTCATGCATCATATTGTTGCATGGCATTGATTGTGTTTCTCCTTTGTTTGTCGGTGTTTGTCCCCTCTCAGTAGACGACGTACCAACGAGTTTGATGAAACCGATGAAGAACTATATTATCTTCAGAAGTGCCAGGCAAGCAAAACCCCCTTGATCATTCCGATAAAATCCCACTCTCTCGCTCCTGCTCTATTTTACTGCATTAGGATAACAACGATTCATGTGTTACTTGTTGCGGTAGCTGAACCCCTTTATCCTCTACATGACCTGTCATTGCCACAGTAAATAGATGAAACCCACTAGCATGAGTAGGAGTTGTTTGAGCCCTGATGTGCCTACTCATTCATGCTTGTTTGTCATGCCTGCTATCTGCTTAGAGTTGAGTCAGTCCGATTCATCGGGAATGAATCGGAGGTGTGTAAACATGTCCCACTGTTGAGAGCTAAGTGTGTGAACACGATTTGGTAAAGGTAGCGGTGAGAGGCCATGTAGGAGTACATGGTGGGTTGTCTCATTGCAGCCGTCCTCGAGGAACTGAGTTCGTGTTTGTGATCCATGAAACAGCTACTACCACGCATTGGGCCCAAACCAATGGACCCTCTCGGCTTCTTAACCACCCTTGTTCTCTGTCCGAGATTTGCAACTAGTTTCGTGTTTGTAGGATATGTGTTGGAGGCCGTGCGTAATGACCCAGGGTGGGCTATGATGCGGTAGATACACCGTGGCCGGTGTACCGAAGCGCCTGCTTGGTGTCTCGGGAACCCTGCACACATCGTTCGGGGCCGTTAGTGGAAACCTTGGCCGGACTCCCTGCGGATGGAACCTGAATAGGCGATAAACCTGGACTAGAGTCTTGAGTGTTTAGGTAGGCTGTGGCCAACACCCACGTTGGGCTTTCGCTTGAAGGTTGCCGAGTACATGTCGTATGGCGCGGTAAGTGGTGAGAGCGTGTGAAGAAGTACACCCTGCAGGGTTAACATCATCTATTGAATAGCCGTGTCCGCGGTAAGGACTTCTAGGCTGCCTATAATAGTTCATAGACAAGTGAAAGTGGATACTCTAAAATGCGCAAGATAAGCGTGAGTGCTATGGATGGCGTTCTCGTAGGGAGACGGAGCGGATCCATAGTGGCGTATTGATATGGTGAATATGTGGACTCGTAGCGCCACCTCAAAAGAGTTACTTGCAATGTAGTTCAGGATAGCCACCGAGTCAAAGCTGGCTTCTTGCTGCTAAACTCCACCACCCCTTTGTTGATAATGATGCATATGTAGTTAGTTCGATGTAAGTCTTGCTGAGTACATTTGTACTCACGCTTGCCTATTTTATGTTTTCGAGAGACTTGGTCTCACTAGTAGTTCCGCGTGGACTTCGACGTTTAGCTTGTTACCTCAGCTACGATCTTGTGCCCTCGGCAGGATCTGGTAGATAGTCAGGCTTCTAAGCCTTTTTCATTTATAGTTGTCTGTACTCAGACATGTTAAGCTTCCGCATGTGTTTGACTTGTATGCTCTGAATGCTGGGTCGAGAGACCCATGTTTGTAATATCTCGCTCTTCGGAACCTAATGAATAAATACTTTGAGTTGTAGAGTTATGTTGTGATGCCATGTTGTATTTACACATATTGAGCATATTTTGTGTATGTTTGAAATGCTTGGTATGTGTGGGATCCGACAGTCTAGTTGCTTATCCTTGGCAGCCTCTCTTATGGGGAAATGTAGTCTAGTGCTTCCTGAGCGATAGTAGTCTGCTACAGCCCGGTTCACCGGAGTCCTACTAGCCCAGCACTACTGCTCTGGACACTTGACTGGTCGGCATGTGTTTCACTTCGTTCCTGTGTCTGTCCCTTTGGGGAAATGTCACGTGGTGACATCCGGAGTCCTGCCTAGCCTGCTACAGCCCGGGTTACCGGAGTCCTGTTAGCCCAGTGCTATAGCCCGGATTCACACGTTGATGACCGACATGCTCGATGTGATTCATGTATGCCTGTTCCCATGGGTTAGTGCCGCTTTGGGTTCACGACTAGCCATGTCGGCCCGGGTTCTATGTCATATGGATGCTAGCAACACAATCATATACGTGAGCCAAAAGGCATAAGCGGTCCCGGGCCATGGTAAGGCGACACCGTGGGAATACCGTGCGTGAGGCCGCAAAGTGATATGAGGTGTTACCGCTAGATCGATGTGACTTGGGATCGGGTCCCGACAGCTTTGGTATCGAGCTGTTGATGCTCAGAGGTCTACCAAGCCAAACCGGTCGAAGTTGTGTCTAGAAATGCTTTAGTTATGTAAGGGAATTGATTGTGGAAGGGAACATAAAGCTCTTTTTACTCCTTATACCTCATGGCCTTCTGATCTGAGTCGTCCTCTTCTCTTCTACGGGGATTAAGAACTAGGCCTTCTCATCTATCTATCTGGATGACGTGTTACTAATCCATAGACTTTTAAGATTGTTGGTTTTACGCCCCAGTTCAGTTTCTACTACTTCCGTGTGTTCATAGTTGGTCTCGGAATCTTGATTTTATGCTTCTGAGTGGTTATGCCACCATTTTTGCAGGATGTCTCAAATCATTTTGAGCATTTACAGCCGTTATGCTGTCCGAGTCCTCCCAGGTCTTTAAATAGTCTGATGCATTTGCAAATCCTTTCTTTCCGTTCCCGATGTCCTTTTTGGTCAGAATAAGCACACTAATTGCTTTGTTGAGGTACTCCAGTACCTCGACATATCTGTTGGAGCTATTATTATGAACCTAGGTGTTTTAGGGAGTCACCTAGTAAACTAGCCATGTTTTGTGTTCCCCGTGTGATGATTCTGGCCACCATTCTCGAGAGCATCCCGTGATGCCAATTAGTAATAGGTATTCTATTCCTGGGTTCTTGACCCAAGATTCACTCTACTTACCTCGTGTTGATAGTGTTGCTCGTACCTTTAGGATATTAGTAACCTTGCATTAGTCCTCGAGGTCCGTGGTATTTCCTTCTTCCAAATACTATGAACCGCTTATGGCAGAAGTTCCTCGCTGAACCGAAGGATCACAATCAGAGTACTCTTGAGGAGTTCTCCATTCATAAATGTGAATCTGCCAGTTCTACCTCTCTGCATGGGTTATCCGGAAGAAATATGTTGAATTTGTTCGGCATACTAACCCATGCCTCCACAACTCGAAAAGTTATATGTTCCTTGAGTTGTACCTCTTCATTTGTATTCCGACCACCGTCTATCAATTGATAGTCAAGGGTATGTGTGCGATCGTGTTTATCGATGCCTATTACTCTTGTGGTCCGTCGAGCCATTCTATTCGGGAATGACTAGGAGAAACAAACTCCAGTACCTCATCCATATCTAGGATTGGGTCAAAGCAATTGTATTCCGCGGATCAAAATGCCAAACCAGCTTTTGCTCTGCTGTACCTTGGAGTGTTACCATCTTTATGTCAAGAGTGTCATGAGAATTGCACCACCTCTTATGAATTCTTGACGCAGTAATACTTCTTGCCATCATGGTTCATTCCTCGGTTCTCGTGTTATTATAACCGGAATGCCAACAAGTGTACCATGATGTGTGAAATTTATACTCCTAGCAACCGTGTTGCTTGGTAGTTCATGGACAATATTCTCATTCTTAGCGTGTTGGTTATTAAATCATCATCCTAAGATTGATCGTGCTACCTAGTCCTTATTTCTGGTGCACACTTCGATCAATGAGTTAGGATTGGGCCAATCCCTCGCTTATTTGATCATATCGTCTTGCCCTGAAAAGCAAGATTGTTCTCGAGCTTAGTAACATATTGGCGGTTCATGATTTTCTGAATATCCTCTCGGAAGTATCACCAGGTTGTCCCCTGACCGTTATGTTGAGCTCGTGAGCAAGATGGTTTCTTGCAAACCACCCCTTCTCCAAGAATCTGTGTTGGATACCCCTGAGCTAGTTCGTTAAGCTAAACAACAACTTGGAGAGTTGGAAGAAAAAAAGCTTTGCCGAATTTGGTTCTTTCTGAAGGGATATCTTTGTGTTTGTGTGTGTGTTGAAGAAAGATGATATCTTCACCAATTGGTCCTCATGATCAGTTGTTGGATCTATTGCCTTGTCAAAACTTTGACTTGAGTATGGGCTATCGTCAAGTCAAATCAGAACCAACGATGTTCGTAATGTTGTCTTACTCGTGGTGGATCCCTCGAGCATACACCATTACATCTTTTGGTCTTACCAATGCTATCACCGTGTTCACATGATGGCGGAAGTCCAGTGATATGGAAATTCCGATGAATTGCTGTTGAGCCCATCAGCAGCATCTTGTCTCCTCCATGATTCATGTTGAACATAAACCTAGTGTTGGAAACTTTGTAAGCAATGCCTTCGTGTTCCGTTCATGAAGCCTATGCTTGGATGGAAGAAGTGACTTCCTCGAATTCATGTGTATTTGGTGCAAGTTGCCGCCATGAATTTGAGAAAAGATTGTTTTATTTCCTCAGGTACCGTCCCAAGTCAATTATGCATGAGCGAATGTATTCTATGGTGTCTCGGGAACCCTGCACACATCGTTCGGGGCCGTTAGTGGAAACCTGAGCCGGACTCCCTGCAGATGGAACCTGAATAGGCGATAAACCTGGACTAGATTCTTGAGTGTTTAGGTAGGTTGTGGCCGACACCCACCTTGGGCTTCCGCTTGAAGATTGCCGAGTACATGTCGTGTAAACGGCGGTAAGTGGTGAGAGCGTGTGTGAAGAAGTACACTCCTGCAGGGTTAACATCATCTATTCGAATGGCCGTGTCCGCGGTAAAGGACTTCTGGGTTGCCTATAACAGTTCATAGACAAGTGAAAGTGGATACTCTAAAATGCGCAAGATAAGCGTGAGTGCTATGGATGGCGTTCTCGTAGGGAGACGGGAGCGGATCCATAGTGGCGTATTGATATGGTGAATATGTGGACTCGTGTGCGCCACCTCAAAAGAGTTACTTGCAGTCGTAGTTCAGGATAGCCACCGAGTCAAAGCTGGCTTGCTGCTGCTAAACTCCACCACCCCCTTTGTTGATAATGATGCATATGTAGTTAGTTCTGATGTAAGTCTTGCTGAGTACATTTGTACTCACGTTTTCCTATTTTATGTTTTGCAGAGAGACTTCAGTCTCACTAGTAGTTCCGCATGGACTTCGACGTTTAGCTTGTTACCTCAGCTACGATCTTGTGTCCTCTGCAGGATCTGGTAGATAGTCAGGCTTCTAAGCCTTTTTCATTTATAGTTATCTGTACTCAGACATGTTAAGCTTCCACATGTGTTTGACTTGTATGCTCTGAATGCTGGGTCGAGAGACCCATGTTTGTAATATCTCGCTCTTCGGAGCCTAATGAATAAATACTTTGAGTCGTAGAGTTATGTTGTGATGCCATGTTGTATTTACACATATTGAGCATATTGTGTGTATGTTTGAAATGCTTGGTATGTGTGGGATCTGACAATCTAGTTGTTTATCCTTGGCAGCCTCTCTAATGGGGAAATGTAGTCTAGTGCTTCCGAGCGATAGTAGTCCGCTACACCCGGTTCACGGAGTCCTGCTAGCCCAAGTGATCTTGCTCGACACTTGATCGGCCGGCATGTGTTTCACTTCGCTCGTGGTACGTCCCTTCGGGAAATGTCACGCGGTGACATCCGGAGTCCTGCCTAGCCTGCTACAGCCCGGGTTACCGGAGTCCTGTTAGCCCAGTGCTACAGATCGGATTCACACGTTGATGACCAACATGCTCGATGTGATTCATGTATGCCTGTTCCCATGGGTTAGTGCCGCTTTGGGTTCACGACTAGCCATGTCGGCCCGGGTTCTATGTCATATGGATGCTAGCAACACAATCATATACGTGAGCCAAAAGACGCAAACGGTCCCGGGCCATGGTAAGGCGACACTCGTGGGAATACCGTGCGTGAGGCCGCAAAGTGATATGAGGTGTTACCGGCTAGATCGATGTGACTTGGGATCGGGGTCCTGACAATGGTCTTATTGGTTTCGGGGATATAGGGGAAGAGTGAAAGGCTGGCAAGGGGGGGGTAGCTAGAAGGAGATTGTTAAGTGTGAGTGTGTGTTTTTCCCATCCAGGCCGAAGTTATGTGCACAAAAGATGAGAACGATTCGGTGTGGCGTTAGGATTGAGGGTAATTAACTACGTATGGAGACATAGAGACCTTCAACGTGCATGTGTGAGAGGTATACATGTATACATGGGATGTGTGTGTGTGTGCGCGCACACATGATCGAGATAAAAGAAAGAAGACATAAGTCCTAAGATCAACGACATGGGAGAGACGGGTCGGTATGACAATATGCATGCATGTGAGAATGCAGGGAAGAAGGCCCGACAATTGAGCATGTGTTTTTGTCTTTAAGAAATAGTGGCGTGGGCTGGAGCATGCATCTATGGCGAGCAGAGGGGGTGAGGCACAACGATTGTGCAAAAGAGATCAACCTATAAATGCATATGTATGGATAGACATATATAGTGTGGGTGAAAGGTAGCAAGACTCCGTGCGAGAAACAAATGTTGACGGAGAAACTACAGATAGATACAGAGATGGAGATGCTAGCTACAGAGACATCCGTTAGTTTGGGTGTCGGAGATGACCGTCGGGTGGTTCAAAGGGTGAAGTTATATATGTGTGTGAGAGGGCACTTGATTGCATGCATGTAGAGAGAAACATATGTAGTGTGCGTGATAGGAATCAAGAGTGAGGGCGAGAAAGAAGGTTTATGGAGAAATAGATAAATAGAAAGATAAAGATGCTAGCTAGTGTGCGCTAGAGATAGGAGTCGAGTGGATCAGAAGGCTGGGTTATGTGTGTGGGTGTGAGAGAGATAGAGAGAGGGTGCATGTGAGTCACATACAAACAAATATCAAAGAGAAATGAGATCCATAGAGACGGAGTTTTGTGTCTGCGAGAGAGAAAGATATTTCACAATGAGAGTGATAGATAGAGAGACATATGAGGGAACGCAAGATATCTCTAGGGAGAGAGGGTGTGTTTGAGCAACATACAAGAGAACAATGGAGAAATATGAGCCCCTGGGAGACAGAGTTTGTGTTTGTGTGTGAGAAAGAGATATTGAAGAGGAAGAGTCGTAGGTTCTCATATCTAAGGAGCGAAAGACATCTCTGTATGAGGGGTGTGTGAGTGGCACACATGGGAATAGTTGAGAGAAATGAGACCCCAGGAGACAAAGTTTTGTGTTTGTGTGAGAGAAAGAGATTCCACATGGAGAATCATAGCTAGAGACACATAGCAGGGAGCGAGATATACTTAGAGAGAGATAGAGTGATGAAGGTCGATGGAGAGAGTAATCTGTCGGTGTGTTACGTAAGATAAAAGGTCATTGTCGACATACAGGTATACGAGAGATGCACGAGAGACGATGAGCGCGTATAGGTCCAGAGAGATAGTCCTATATAAGCATGAGTGATAGCTATATGAGACGAATATCTGGATTAAAGGGATTCAAATATTTAAACGGAGATCACGACATCGATAATATCATAACGCAAATTGGTGTATCAAACATGCATATTCATTTGAATTTGGGCACACGTGTAATGTTATATAGTTTATCAATAATGGTGATCCATAGATTCTTCAATTACAAACAATGCATGGTTTATATGCAATTAGTGTCTAAACGGGATTACACTATATGTTGCATGTGTGAAACACATTATACATGTTTGAGAAGTTAAAAAAACCCGCATGAACCACACATTAATTGGAGACAGTTAGCGAGGAATGCATACATTGGATTTCCACATAAAGTGGTTTCAAATATTTGAAAATCCAAATTGATGGATACAACCTTATGAATCTGAGATCATGTCATTTGTAAACCATATTTATGTATAAATGGTGTTGTGCTTTTGAAAGTATATATGTAAAAAAATGATGTATATAGAATGTAATTCCAATTGAAAATGGATCCCACCCGAAAAAAAATAGTAGAATACAAACGGGATTCGAATTGAGTTGGCATGGTAAACGTGCACTGTGCAAAATTTGAACGAAGCGGGGAAAGTCGCAGTAACCGCCGAAACCAAAATCTGCGAGATGGAAATCACTACTGCCTATCCCTGCCGCGCAAAGCCTATCTGCTGGATTTCTATAGGTTTCGATAGGGGTAGGTTTGTAATTTCACCCAAACGTGACGTAACCGCCTCTCACCCGGATTCATACACGGTGGGCGCGAAAACACAGTGTGCCCTCGGCCGAAATCGACTCCCTCCCCGATTCATATTCATACACGGTGGGCGCCAAAAACAAACTCTCGTCGGCAAATATTCAGTGTATGCGAGATTACCGTCCTATCCCCAACCGATTAATGTTGCTGTGATGTAGTAGAAATTTGAAACGGGGGCTAAGTTTGTAAATTTCCTCGCATTTGAGACAAGCGCGCCCTGACTACATGGTTCCCCCCCTTCCTCTCTACCTCCCTTTTCCCCATTCGTACTCCGTGGGTGCCAAAACACCCTCTCCACCCCCACCCTCCTCCGTCCGCCGCCGTCCGCCACCCCATCCACCGCCGTCCTCCTCCACCATCTTTGGAGCTGATACCCCGACACCGCCGTCCATTACAAGAGATCGACCTCTCTCATCCACGCCTTCGGACCGGGATCCTTGCATCCCGTCCTCTCGCTTCATCCACGCCATCGTCCACCTTGCCGGCGCCACTCCTACGACCGTCTCGTCCACCGCGCCCCGCCGCCACCGTCTATCCTCCTAGATCTGCATCCACGCCGCCGACAGCCATCGCTACGCGCAGCACCGTCAAATTCTCACCAGACATCGTGCGGCGCCGCACTGAGGCGGTACTCTTTCAGATTCGCTTAACTTATTTATCGCAGCAAGAAAATAGATTGCCACCGCTTTACTCGATTTCTTGTCTTGGTTATGGTTGCCTTTGTCCGGTTTGCACCTTCAGATCCGCCATGGCACGCTCAACACTATACTCCCAATGCTTATGGTTTTCCCTTTATATTCCACACTAGTTAAATCACATGAGACTAAATTTCAAAATTGGGTGGTCGATTTTTCAGAGCTCGCGGAGTTCTCGGTGCGATCCAAGGCTCGGGTGGTTGTGGGGCCTCGTCGAACTAAGAAAACTCGGCTGGTGGGGGTGGGGGTGGCGGAGGAACACAGCGGTGGGGGCGGTGGTCCGCCCGGCTGGCCCGTGCAAGGGTGTTCTGTATGGGAAGAATCACAGACGAGGAAGAAGAAGGGTTAGGAGACGTAGGATCTTCATCCAACTGCCTGAAATGGTCGAGAGACATCTGGGAGTTGCATTCTTAATGCGCTCTAGTTCATCATGTGTGGGCACTACGCAACCAACATTTTCTTATCCAAAATCTGCTTGCTCTTCTTTACCATGTTCGATAGTGCTGGCCTGTATGCGATCGATAGGCTTTCAATTACTAGAGGCAATACAACACCGTATTTTCAAGCCAGTTCCACTTTCCCGATTTACATATCGTGGTTATGGTGTACCCCTGTTATGTACACTATGATCTGCCTAGTTGTTGTGTGCTCTTGTTATCATGGTTTGGCAATAAACTATCTATACAGTATATTATGAACCTATCATCTGCCAGCTATCCTTACTTTTGGAGCCTATTTTTTGTGTACTTGTGCCAGATTATATAAATGCCCGCACGATATTACAGCACACATGAGCTCTCTCATCAGAATCCAGTGATAGGGCGCCCCTATATTAGAATATCATCTGCATTACAAAGATAATCTCACAACTATTTATGTTTTCATGGTTCTCTGATATTATACACAATGACAGTGAATATCGAATCAGCAGATCGTAAGAATATTGTGGAACACTGCAATGACTTACAAAATTGGCACCAAGGCATTGAGTGCCATTTTGGAAGCAATGAAACTCGTACGCTCCCCATATGTTGATTCTTGTTCAGAATATCATTCTAATGACTATTCTAACCTTGAGGAGTCAAAGGCAGATGGCCTGTCCTGTTCACCCATCAAGGTACATGTTCTAATTTGGCAAGGTTTTATTGATAGTGCGTATCTTGCATATGTTGTCTTGCATTTCTTCTACTTTGTTGCACCACCATCTGCTTAGTTTACTCATCATATAACTCGAGATGCTATGCCCATCCATTATCAATACATATTCCATCTGTCGTCATACCATGTTTTTCACTCAAATGTTGTTCTTGTGCATCAGACATCAAAAAGGAAGAGGGTGATTGCCGAACCTGAAGGAGCACCAAAGAAAGTCCTTGAAAAACATGGTGGTGCCGAGAAATCAGACAGCGCCCACTTATATTGGATGTACAACCGGTGACACAAAACATAGGACCGACTCCAGCAGACTGCACCCATACTTCTTGGCCACACCACTAGCCCCACCACACAGGACCTGCACTCCAAAGAAAAGGTATACCGATTTAATTTGCCATAGCACCAGCCGTACCACAAAAAATCCCACTCCAGCAAAAAGTACAGCAAGTCCACCGTCAAGACCTATCCCAACCGCAGAGATGGCCAATTCACGTGAGATTGGAACCCCATTCCATTTATTCCCAGTTTAAAAGACAATGGTTTCAATGTTGTTAGGGACTACGTGCATATATTCCCATCATGGGAAGATTATAGTGAAGACAAACACCATTTTCACATCTTCCTGTCCAACTTACGTGTAAGTGTTATTATTCATGGTTATTATTTTCCTGTTTTCGCTGATCGAACACATCAATGATTTACATTACATTGTTGTAACTAGGTGAGGGTCAATCTGGATAGTCATGACGAGCAAAGCTTGCTTGTGCTTTTCAAGGAAGCATTGCAGCGAGATTGGTGTTACCGAGGAAATCACACTTTGATGGCAAGTCTATAAATGAATTTCGGTGAAGTCTCTGTGCTAAATTTAGAAGACATTGAATGCAAAAACCTTGTTATGCACTGGTCTCGTTCCTGTGATGAGGTATCGTCTATGAAATCACATGACAATTTGAACTTCTACTTTTCCGCATGTGCCTTACGGATCTTTTTGCGTGAAATCAGCTCAAGAAGAATTCGGTTTGAAAAGAAACGAGGATATCACAAATATGCTGCCCGCTGCTTTGCTCTTGTTAGTACTGTTGTCTCAGTATCTTGTACTTGCATACATACCTGGTTAATTATGTGACAGCAGTATGCATGATAGCTTGCTTATCAATTGTTCACTCCAAATTATCTGATCTGTATGAATGGTTACATTAGTGTAGAATATATCCAATGCCAATGGATTTTTTTAGCTCTGCATTGTTCTTGTAAGTACATGCTGTCCTTTATTAGTGTACTTATATTGACAGGTAGTTGTTATCTACCATCACTCTGCAGCTTATTTTCCTTTGCCCTCCATTTTCTACACATAAGATCTATATTTACTCTTACCATAAGGTTGGATAACACCGATGATACTGAAGAAGTTTAGCTCTGCATTGCTCTTGGCTATACCTTTTTGCCTGTATCGTTGTACTTACATTTATAGCTACTTGGTTATGTAGCATCACTCTTCATCTTATCTTAAATATTCTCCATTTTTTCTTATATTGTTACATCTATATTTACTCTTAACAAAACGTAGAATAAAGGCAATGCTTATGAAGAACATTCTGTGCTAAACTTCTTGAATTTCCCCCCATCTCCACCGTCGACCCCCTCCAGCCTCCACGGGCTACTGTTCATCCACCGTCGACCTCCTCCAGCCTCCACCTGCGACTGTTCATCCACGGGCTCCTGCTCATCCAGCCTCCACCGCGCGCTACTCCACCGGCTACTGTTCAACCAGCCCTCTCCACGGGCTCCTATTCAACCACCCCTCCACGGGATACTGTTCATCCAGCCCTCCACCTTCTACTATTCATCCAGCCCTCCACGGGGTGGTCCTGTTCATCCATCCCTCCACGGGGTCCTGTTCATCCAGCCCCAACCGGCTCGATCGATCAGGGTCCTTTTAATCCAGAGGCAACACCATGGGGTCCTGTTCATCCACCCCCACCGGGAACTGTTCATCCAAACCCCCCAGCAACGCTCACTGTTCATCCAGAGGCAGCATCGATCGGCTTCGGTTAGCAGCAGTAGCGAGGGAATCGCTCGATCGGGTTCAGTTAACAGCCATCGATTGATCGCTCGGGTTGATGAACGCGTAGCTGCGCAAAGGCAATCGCCGGGTTCGATTAGAGCCCAACGCCTCGCTCGGGTTCAGTTAGAGCCCAATGCCTCGCACCCACGTGCGTGCGTGTATGAGAGAAACACGCATCGCTCGGCCCCGACCACCCACCGTAATCGGGAACATCCCGATATTTTCCTCGCCCTCGCTTCTACCATGGTTTTTTCCGTCATGGACGGCCCAAAGAATGTCATGCAGCTGCGTCTCCGGCCCGCCCAGGACAAAAAGCCCATTTTCTGTCATGATTTTTTGTCATGGAAGTAGGACCCCATCACATCTATGATGATACCGGGTTTTGTCACAATTATCATCATAGAAGTGTCATAAGTATGACAAAAAAATTTCGTTCGACCCAAAATGTCACGGATGTGTTTTTTTTAGTGTGGTTGGGTCGGAACCGTGGGCTCAAGGGTGGCTCGCTCTGTTGGTGTTGGGCAAGTTGCCCCGGCAAGGCTCTTGCAGGGTCCGCCGGGGCCGCCCCGGCAAGGGCCTTGCCGGGGGAGTCCACCTCGCCCTCTTGCTCTTTGGTGTTTCTAGTCTTGGCTTGCCTTGTTTGTCTTGGGCTTTGGCTTCTCTCTGGCTTCCCTCCCTTGCCCTGCTAGGTGTGGCCGTGCTGCGTGGCTCTGACTGCCCGTGCACAAGTAAAGGGGTCAAAAGGAGAGCCTCTACTTTTGTACACCGACAGGAGCCCCCGGGCCTAGGCCACACATAAGTGTGACGCGTTGTTGGGCCAGGCCCAGAACGGTGCGTGGGCAGGTGGGGCGGATTTTACCGCAGTAACTGTTTCGTCCGCTGCGCTTCGCCACGACCCGCGTTGAACGCGCGACGTGGAGGGGCGTGCGTGACGTGGGGGTCATGCGTGGGGCGGTTCCCGCACGCATGCGTCACATCGCAGTAAAGAGGCGGCTCGCGCCTTCACCATAAAAAGAGGGAGGCGTGGAGGTGCGACTCATTTACTGAGTGGACTAGGGTTGCGGTCTTCAAGGCTCCCACGCTCCACGATCATGGGGCGGGGAACGGTCGCCTCATCCGTCCCCTCGGCTCTGCTTGCTCGCCACGTGTCCTTCAGACAGGTGGCAGGCGGTGGAGGCGGGAAACCGGGCCGTCACTGATTGGGACAGCGGGTCGGTCCTGATTCCTTGCGCCCTTGGTGACTGGATTGGTCGAATGGGGCGGCCGAGCCCGCGCTCCGCCCCTTTATAAGAAGGGAAGGGGGACAGCATCCCACATCCTCCCATCATCCATTTCCTTCTACCTCCACTCCTTTCTCCCATCTGCCATGGCGAGATGAAGTGTTGGCCCTTCGACGGTGGGCACGAGGTTGCTGCTTGATAGCGTGTCCCTCCTTCCCAAGATCTCGCGGTGGCGGAGCCGGCCGTGAGACGAAGGGGAAGGGAGCGAGGCCGAGGTCGTCGTGGCGCTCGGGGAAGAGGTGATCGGGGCGGTGCACCGGTCATGCCTCCGCCAGCGGCGCCCCTCCCGATGGAGGGCCATGTCGGGGACCAGCCTTGTGAGTTCTTCATCATGCTGCGTCGGCCACCGCGTCGTCGTCTTCGTCTTCCTACCCCGTTTTCTCAGGAGATGGAGCGTGACCCGCCCGAGACCCTCAGGTTGCACATGAGGGGTTGCGGGAATGGAGGCACGCGGGTCGACGTCGACTTCCCCGCCCCTCAGGTCATGTACCTCCGTCGTGGATGGAAGACGTTCGCCCGCATCCACAGCCTGATGGCAGGGCTCGTCCTCTACTTCAAGTTAATGGAGGAGGGACTGCTCTCCGTCAAGGTCTTCGAAGATCTTGGAACTCGCCTAAAGTGCTACGTGGAGAGCTCCTCCTCCGATGAAGATTCCTCCTCGAGTGGGAGTGACGAGGAGGACAGCGATAGCGACGACGAGGGAGTCGAGCGGCAAGATGCCGACTTCGACTGACCGTTTCACCCCTCCCTCGGCCTCGCGCCCTGCCAGGGCCTTCCTCGTCAAGCTCTCCATCAGGGCGCTCCCCATCGTCTCCTTGGGCGGCTGGCGTAGGATGGCCGGAGAAGGCAAAGAAGGCGGGTGGTGGCCGTCAAATTGGAGTACGTGGGCACCGACGCCTTCATCGCGTATTGCCGGCCCGCTGCCTCGTCTTTCAGCTCCTTTCCTGGCACCAAGATGTCCTCTTGGTGCCTTCTGCTCCTCGTACATTGCCTAGGTGCTCTTTTTGCCCTCCTGATGTCTTGTTCCACCTTCTGAGGAGAGAGACAAGAAAGGGATTACGGGTATCTCATCTCTTTTTAGTTAGTAAGCCTGCGGGCACTTGTTAGATTTAAAGCTTGTAATCCCCTTGCTCAGGTTTTTTATTCCGTACGAACTGTACCTGTATGGGACGTTTTTAATGAAAAAGGGTGCTTGTCGGGTTCTTTGTGCGTGACCGAGGCCCATGCCAAGGAACGAGTCCTTGTTATTTCTAAGATAAACATTGTCTCCCGGCAACAGGCCTTGTCGTCCCCCCACTTCGGTCGACCATTCTTGCGCTCTTGGCGGAGGCAGGGGCGAAGTAGAGTTAGCCTCCTCGTTTACCTTCTTGCCACTGTGACTATGACCAAGTTCCGACCCAGGGGGATAGCTCTTGGGTACAAGAAAAGGGGAGCACGGTGGTTTAAGAATATAAACGCGGTTTCACATGTCCCAGTTCTATACGGAAAGGCATAACAGGGGATGAAAGGCTTATCTGAATCCGCAGCCCCTGGCAACCTTGGCCTGCCATGGTTGGATCCTTGTGTCTTCAGCCCTCGACTGTCCTGGCTTGCCGCGGCCGGAGCGCCGGTCCGTTCTCTTTTTCCCAAGCGGCTCAGCAGAAGTGTCCACGTGCCCTGTGAACCAAAGAGGACATAAAGACGCATACTCGACCTCTAGGCTAGGGGTTAGTCGTCGTTAAGCACTATCAACCCTAACAGAGGGAGAGACTCAACCTAGCATGCATGCTATAACTTAGGGCGCCAGCGCTTCATTTATTTATGCTCAGGGTCTACGCCTGGCTTTGTATAGGGGGTTACATGCCTTGTCGGCAAAGCTTGTACAAAAGGTGGCTCGCCGGGAGGCCCGGCAAGCCGTGCCTTATGGGTAAAATTTGCGAAGATGCTCGATGTTCCAGGAGTTGCTCATTGGGACAGCATCTTTGGTCTCCAGGCGGACTGCGCCGGGCCTAGTGACTCGTATTACCTGATAAGGGCCTTCCCACTTTGCGTCAACTTTTTGGAATTCTTGGCCGACTGAATGCGCCGAAGAACAAGGTCGCCTTCCTGAAAGCTTCGGGCATGAACCTTGCGGCTATGGTAGCGGCGCAAGGCTTGCTGGTAGCGTGCTGCTCTCACAGCCGCCCGAAGACAATCTTCCTCAAGGAGCGTTGCATCATCTTGCCGCAATTGCTCTTGCTCAAGATCGTCGTAAGCGAGCACTCGAGGTGACCCGTATACGAGTTCCGTGGGGAGAACAGCTTCTGCCCCATAGACTAGGGCAAAGTGTGTCTGGTCAGTGGATCGATTTGGCATCGTCCTGATCGACCAAAGAACCACCAGCAACTCATCAATCCAGCGCCTTCCGCTCTTGTGCAGCCTGTCAAAAGTCTTGGTCCTCAGGCCTTGCAATACTTCAGCATTTGCCCTCTCCGTTTGGCCGTTGCTTCGTCGGTGTGCCACGGAGGTGAAACAGACCTTGTTGCCGAGTTCTTGGATGTATTGCATGAAGGTGTGGCTTGTGAACTGTGTGCCGTTATCGGTGATGACTCTGTTTGGCACACCAAAACGGCAGACTAGCCCCTTGAAGAACTTGACTGCTGATTGCGCTGTCACCTTTCTCACTGCTTCCACTTCTGGCCACTTTGTGAACTTGTCGATTGCAACGTACAAGTACTCAAAGCCCCCGACATCATGGGGGAAAGGGCCCAGTATGTCAAGCCCCTAGACCGAGAATGGCCAAGAAAGAGGGATTGTTTGGAGAGCTTGAGCTGGTTGATGAAGCTTATTTGAATGGAACTGACACGCTTCACGCTTGGTTACTAGTGTCGTTGCATCCTAGAGGGCAGTGGGCCAGAAGAAACCCTGCCGGAATGCCTTGCTGGCAAGGGCCCTCGACCCTATGTGGGAGCCACATATGCCTCTGTGTATGTCCGCCGACAGCTCCAGTCCTTCCTCCCCGGGAATGCACTTCAATTTCACACAGTTTGGTCTCCTCCTGTATAGGACGTCATCGACGAACTGATACATAGCAGACCGACGGGCTACATTCTCCACTTCTTCCTGCTCCTCAGGAAGCTCCCCTGTTTGGAGGAATCGGACGGTATGCTGTGCCCATGCCGGAACCTGGGGCTCGACGGCAAGGACCAGAGGCATTTCTTCTGCCATGGGAGCGGCTGTCTCTACGGCCAGGGCTTGACGGCCTCCCGGAGTCAGTCGCTCCTTGGCGGGCTCAGAGTCCATGGCAACACCCTTGCTGGCGGCTCCTAGGGGCTCAGCGGGAAAGTACTTGCCGGGGCCTGATTTCCTCCACTTGTTCTGCTCCGTTGATGGTTCGACGGATGGTTGAGTTAACCGAAGCAAAAAGGTACATGGTTCCACAGGTAGCTTGAATGCAGCGCGCTTTGACAGGTAATCGGTGATGTTGTTGTCGGATTTCGGGTTCCGGCAGACCCTTGAGGTTCGAACACTGGGGTGCGCGCGGAGATCTTTCCCCTACCAGCTCATGCGTGCAAGGATTGCAAGGGATCTAAACTACTAACGATGAACAACACAGAGACACGAGGTTTATACTGGTTACTGCCACCGTTGTGGTGTAATACCCTACTCCAGTGTGTGATGTGGTGGATTGCCTCAGGGGCTGATGTTGAACAATACAAAGGGAGAACAGCCTCGCGAGGGGCTGTTCTTGAGCTGGTGCGACGAACTGCTTGGGTGAGTCCAGTCACCTCTCTCTCTCTCTCTCTCTCTCTCTCTCTCTCTGTGTGTGTGTGTGTGTGTGTGTGTGTGATCTTGATCAGATCCATCCTCCTCTCTCTGTGGTGGCTAGTCCTATTTATAGAGGGAGCCCCTGGGCCTCTTCCCAAATAATGAGCGGGAAGGGCGCCAACAATTGGCCATTTTGAACGGGAACATCTAGCACAGTTATCCTGACTAAAGTTGGTCTTCGGCTGCCAAAGACTCTGACGGTGACGCCGTCCTGGGCTCCACGATGACCTCCATCCTGCCGTTCTGCTTGTCTTGGTCTTGTTGCACCGAAGCAGTAACCTTTGCCCGATGCCTTGGCCTGTGCTTGCCTCCTTTGCACCAAAGGGGAAATGAGGACACTGCGCAGGCTGGCGCCCGCCTGGCGTCCGCCTGGCCTTGATCGTCATGGCTTGCGTCACAGGGCACCCTCGCGAGGTACCCTGCCTTGATCTCTCTGCCTCCTCGCAAGCCTGCCTGACGAGGATGATCCTGAGGTAGGTTCTTGTCGTCCCCCCCGCGAGGCTTGGCCCCTCGCGAGGGTCTTGAGCTTGAGCTGATGAAGCTGGGCCATGCTGGTCCCCCACTTGAGCCACGCCACAGGCCGCCTTGAGCAAGTCCAGGGACCCCGTTCCCCGAGCGCCGACAGAGCCGGGCCCAAGGCGCGCCCGGACTTGGCTTAGCAAAGAAGCGAAGGTGCAAGTGCGAAGCGCCGCGGGCCCCAACAACCTGCGGCCTTGGGCGCCGCGTGGAGATTGCTTGGTTGTGGGCGTCTCCACTTCCCCATGATGCCTCGGCAAACGCATGCCTTGACAAGTCCCTGCATGCAGAAACGGGTCATGATTACCTGCGATCGTGGAGGCTGACGGTTGGCCTCCTCCGGCTATAAGTACGGAACGGCGTGAGCCCTTCCAGTCCATCTCTTCTTGATTCTCCTTCTTCTCCATCCTCGCCCTTGCTCCATGTTGCGACAATGGCTTCGATCCGCCGGTTCTCCGCAGAAGAGAAAGGAAAGCCCCCCCGAGAGGGTCCCGATCTGCTTCCGCCGAAGAAACGGCTAGCCCTCTACCGCTGAGATGTGGGCACCCGGCAGGAGGTGTCGAGGCCCTGGTACGAGCGGCCAACGCCAGGGTTCCCGCTGCCCTTGTACGCCCGCATTGAGGGCCCTGAAGGAGTTGGCGCCGAGTGCCACGGACGACACCACCGTCGGCGTCGGTGGGTCACGGCGGTGTGTGTTGTTCCTCCCGGAGTCCATGCCAAGGGCTCCTCCCGAGAGTTTGTGCTCCACGCCGCCATGCCTCCTCAGTCTTGGATTCGCCTTCCTCCCTCCTTCGCCTTCGAGATCCCACAGAGGGGCTCTCTGGAGCTCTGGTTGCAGCATGCTGGCTGCAGCACCCCTGCGACCGGAGCGGAGGTTGCGGTCGTCGCTTCGGGCAAGGTCTTCATGAGCCTAGGATGGGGCGAGATCGCCCGGGTCTGCCGGACGAGGGGTGCCCTCGTGATCCACCTGGAGTACGATGGCGCTTCCTTGATGTTCTTCAAGGTCTTCGACGCGGAAGGACGTCGGTTGGAATGCTGCTCCGAGAAGGGCGGTCGTGGCATCGTCGTCGCGAGGACTAGGCCCACCGGTCGCCCCCTCGGCAGCTCCTCGAGCAGCAGCGATGGGACCGGGGGGGTCCAGCGCCTCCACCGAGCTTCTGGCGACTCCAGAGACGAGCGACGACAACTACGAGCCCCCGAGCTCGCGCAGCTCCGGGCCGGGCAGGCGCTTGAGCTACCGGCTGGTGATCTGGATGGGGTTGGCGCTGGTGCCTGGCGGCCCACTGTTGATGATGGCTTCCCCAGCGGAGGCTTGCGTAGTAGGCGTTCCTTAGGATTAGCACCTTTTATTTCCTGCAAAGAATCGAAGTAGCACCCGCGGGGGTATGTAAGGCGCTGGCCATGTTTTTGTGAATATTATGCCCTTATGATGAATCGGTGCGAGATGCTCGTTCTGCCCCAGCTCAGCTCCCCCTTTCTTTCCTCACGAGGGCTTGGTGCTCTGCGCTGACAGGTCCCGGTCCCCAGGTAGGCCTCAGCCATCGCTAGTATGACAGGTCGCGATGCCGTGGGTCAAGGCCAGGAGGTGAGCGGCCCGAGGTCCAGTAAGAGCCCCTGAGTCGCGATGCTCAGGAGGTCCCCTTTAGCGCTCAAGAAGCCTCCGTAGGGCAAGAAAGGCAGGAAGCTTTGCCGTGACAGAGCAGCAGTAGGCGAGGGTTTTAGCGCTGAGGCAGATCAGTTTTTGGCGTGACTTATCTTGCAAGTTTGGAGCGGCGTTCGATGAGGTGTCGTGTCTGCGCGACGGCAACTGAGGTGTTGCTGGGTCGGGACCTCGCGAGCTTCTTCCCTCTGCCCCGCGCTTTCCTTAATGCTCTACGTCCTTAGGTCCCGACCCTCGAGCGAGCTCAGCCGCTGCTGGTATGACAGGTCGCGGTGCCGTGGGTCAAGGCCGAGGTGAGGCGAGAGCGATGAGCCCAGGAGTCGCGATGCTCTGGTACCCCCCTTTTAGCAGTTAAGCGGATCGTGCGGAGTGGAGGAGAGAAGGCTCGTGAGGCCGCCCGGCGCTAGTCTGGAGCAGGTCCTGTGTATGAATCACGGGGAGAAACAAGGTTCGTCGTTACGGTTGCCAGCCAACCATTGGTCCCTCCGAGGGAGTAATCGAGGGCACTGAGGGCCTGGTGAGGTGGCGCCTTGCGGGGCTGCCGCGGCCAGAGCTCATCCACTCAGATTTATCAGTGTTGCAAGGATAGACCCGTGCGCAAGCACCGTGCCGGAGCGAGTGGCTCCAAAGGTAGGTGTCAATCGAGCAGGCGATTAGGTCAAGCATGTTATGTATGAAAAAGCAAATCCATCTAGATAGGTGCGGAGAAAGCATACACCACTGGGTCTAGCCCGAGCAGCTTGGGGATAATGCAGCCCGAGGGGCGCCCCCAACAAGGTAAGTAAAGAACATAAGCAAAAGCGGGTACATGCGAGGATGGACCCACGTAACTCGGGAATGATGCAGCCCAAGGGCGCTCCCAGCTAAGCGAAACTTGGAAAGGTGTCACGATATGGTCGGAGATGGCGGGGTGTTGAGGTAGCGGATGGCCAGCGTGTGAGGATGCCGTCCCTCACGAGCCCTCGGACTGGAGCCTCGAGAGGCTCGAGTCTGAGGGGTTCCTCGAGAGCCATCTCCATCTCCCCGGGACCCACAGCTGCTTGACCTCCTGAGCCTCTAGTCGCCCCTCGCCAGGCGCCGAGGCGGTAAGCTGCGTTCGGCAGGCGAAGGCATGCGAGCGTGGCTGTGAGTGGACCCTGTAGCATGCAGCGTGAGAGCAGGCGCTCTGAGGCGCGGCTCGGTTTAGCCCTGGTATGTCGATGCAGATTCGCGGCCCAGCATCCTCGCCTGGATGTGGGGCCACGGCGGGCAAGCGGCGACAGCCGCGCATGACTCTTGACTCCTGTAGCTCCTGAGTGCTCCTCACGATGAACTCCTAAGGGTTTGGCCATCCTTGCTTTGCTCCTTCCTGAGGGAAACGTGCCTTGAAGCATGCCTCCAAGTGGTGCCCGAGCACCTCCCTCGTGACTCCGGCTAGGTCGGTGGCTCGCCATGAAAGAGCCCCCGACCCTTGCCTGAGGAGGGCGCCGGGCGCGCCTTCCTATGCATCAGAGGGTGGCGCCCCTTGAGCGGGTGCGGGTCCTGTTGCCATGCCTCCGGAGGTGCCTACCCCACGAGGGCTTGGACCAGGTGAGGCCTTCTTCTTCTTTGGAATCGTCTCGGGAAGTCTCCCGCTCCTGTGATCTGGGTCTTCGATTGCTGCGGCTTGGAAGGCACGCTCAAGAGAGCACACTGCATCCCTTTCCTCGCAAGGCACCGTGATGACTCCTCCGCTTCCTGGCATCTTGAGGACATTGTAGCCATGGTGACTCACTACCATGAACTTGGCCAAAGCTGGGTACCCGAGGATGGCATTGTATGGCAGGAGAATGTGGGCGACGTCGAAGTCGATGAGCTCGGTGCGGTAGTTGTTGCGCTGTCCGAAGCTGGCAGGAAGGCGGACTTGCCCTATCGGGACAGTGGAACCATCGGTGACTCCGGAGAAAGGCTTGGTCGGCTGAAGCTGATCGTATGGCAATTGGAGATCGTTGAATGTCTCGACAGATAGGACTTAAGTCCTGCTCCACCGTCGATGAGGGTCCTAGTGACTTGCATGTTGCTGATGACTGGTGAGCAAAGCATGGGGAGGACTCCGGCCATTACCGCGCACTTGAGCTGATCCGCCGAGCTGAATGTGATAGCGCCCACGACCACACGAGAGAGGCGTGTGGCCTCACAGCAGGGAGGACTGCATTCACCTCGCGAGCAAACTGCTTGAAGATGCCTTGAGAGGCTGGGGCCTAAGCGCCACCAGGATGCAAGCGATCGCGCTGGCTCTGGAAGCCCCAAGCCCCTCATCGATGATTGTCTTCATACCTCCTTGGCGGCTGCGGAGGCGGGAGCCCTGCATTGCCACGAGGTGATCCTCGCGAGGTTGGTCCCTCAACCTCCCTCGCGAGCTAGTCCTGCCAGCCGGTCCTCGCGGTCTGTCACACCATCCTGGCGAGGGCCATGGTCTTCCCAGCGTCCTACGCCTCTTCCTCCTCCTCGGCCGTAGCCTCGATCACTGCGGTCGGGGCGTCGACCGATTCGCCCTTCTCGCGTGGCCCTGAGCTCTTGGCATTCGTTGGTGTTCTGGGTGTGGAGATCGTGGTACACACAGTACCGGCTGCCCTTGGAAGACTCGGGCTGATCCCTGCCTCGCTTGGTGTCTGGTTCTGCCGCGAGCACTGCAGCCCCCTTGCGCTTCACATCCTTGGCCTTGGGCTTCTTCTCTTCTGGATCGGCAGCTGGAAGCTCGAGGAGGGACAGGCGCCCTTCCTCAGCCCTGGCGCACTTGGTCACCAAGTTGAACAGCTCTAGAGATGTGCACAGGTCTTCATGCATCGCCAGCTCCTCCTTCATCTTGACATCACACACACCATCGGAGAGGGGTGAGATGATGGCCTCCTCAGTCACCTTGGGGATCTTGAGGCGTGCGTTGTTGAAGCGCTGGATGTACTTCTGCAGGGTCTCTCCTGGCTGCTGCATGATGCGGCGCATGTCGCTCACGGCAGGGGGCCGGTCGCGAGTGCCTTGGAAGTTGGCGATGAAGCGGGTGCGCATCTCGTCCCAGGAGGAGATCGTGCCGGGAGCCAGGTTCAGGAGCCAGGTTTGGGCTCCGTCCTTCAGCGCCATGGGGAACCAATTCGCCATGACCTTTTCGTCCCCGTTGGCGGCTTTGATGCCCAGCTCGTAGAGCTGAAGAAACTCCGCAGGATCGGCGGTGCCGTCGTAGCGAGGAGGCAGGTCTGGCTTGAACTTGCCGGGCCACGCGACGCGGCAGCCTGTAGTGGTCACTAGGGCTCTCTGATGATGCAGAGCTTGCTCTTGTGGATTCTTCGCACGGTGCACGGAGCAGTCACGGGGTCTTGTGTGGTGGTCTTTGGAGCATGGTCGCGCGCTCGGTCTTTGGGAGAATCTGAGCACCTTCTTGGGGACGAGGATCTCTGGCAGCTCCTTTCTTGGTCTTGTGAGGCGGCGAGCAGAGAGGTCTCGGCCGGGGCCCGCACCTTGGAGCCAGGGCGCCTTCTTGGGAAGGAGGTGGTGGGGGCACCTCCGCCCCCCTGCCTCCCGCGCGTGGTGCGGGGCGAGGCAACGAGAGGGACAGCTGGGAGCCCCTGCGGCGGCAGACGAGCTTCGGCGGCGGTGAGCCACTCCTTGTAGAGCGTCGTCGATGGGGTGGTAGCGAGGAGCTTCGTTTGCCACGATGGCGCGGCTTGAGCCTCCATGGGAGCGCGGAGCGCGCGGGATGAAGAACCAGCTGGGACGAGCGAAGGAGTAGCGATGCGGCCGTCTCGCCTCACAGATGGATCTTGGGGCGAGGCTGCTGCTCGTTCCCGCCGGGCGATGGCGGCGTTGGCGGCGGCGGACGAAACGGCAGGGGTGTCGCGAGCGAAAGCCGTCTGGCGACTCGGCGGCACGAGCATCCGGCGCTCGGCGTGAGCCGGCGGCGTCGACCATGAACCGACGGAAGATCACGCACGACCAGCGGAAGAAAGATTCTGGCGCACCCCTACCTGGCGCGCCAAATGTCGGATTTCAGGTTCCGGCAGACCCTTGAGGTTCGAACAATGGGGTGCGTGCGGAGATCTTTCCCCTACCAGTTCATGCGTGCAAGGATTGCAAGGGATCTAAACTACTAACGATGAACAACACAGAGACACGAGGTTTATACTGGTTCGGGCCACCGTTGTGGTGTAATACCCTACTCCAGTGTGTGGTGTGGTGGATTGCCTCAGGGGCTGATCATGAACAATACAAAGGGAGAACAGCCTCGCAAGGGGATGTTCTTGAGCTGGTGCGATGAACTGCTTGGGTGAGTCCAGTCGCCTCTCTGTGTGTGTGTGTGTGTGTGTGTGTGTGTGTGTGTGATCATGATCAGATCGATCCTCCTCTCTCTGTGGTTGCTAGTCCTATTTATAGAGGGAGGCCCTGGGCCTCTTCCCAAATAATGAGCGGGAAGGGCGCCAACAATTGGCCATTTTGAAGGGGAACATCTAGTACACTTATCTCGACTAAAGTTGGTCTTGGCTGCCAAAGACTCAGCGGTGGCCCGCCCTGGGCTCCATGATGACCTCCATCCTGCCGTTCTGCTGGTCTTGGTCTTGTTGCACCGAAGCGGTAACCTTTTCCCGATGCCTTGGCCTGTGCTTGCCTCCTTTGCACCAAAGGGGAAATGAGGACACTGCGCGGGCTGGCGCCCGCCTGGCGATGATCGTCATGGCTTGCGTCACAGGGCACCCTCGCGAGGTACCCTGCCTTGATCTCTCCGCCTCCTCGCGAGCCTGCCTGACGAGGTTGTTCCTGAGGTAGGTTCTTGTGGTCCGCCCCGCGAGGGTCTTGAGCTTGAGCTGATGAAGCTGGGCCGTTCTGGGCCCCCACTTGAGCCACGCCGTAGGCCGCAGGCAAGCAAGTCTGGGGACCCCGTTTCCCAGAACGCCGACAGTCGTTCTCCGCTCGGGGAACGTGCTCCCCTTGTATACCGTCAAAGCGCTCCTCCAGCTTCCTCACCTCATCTACGTAGGCCTCCATCAACGGGCTCTGATAATCTTTGTTGACTTGTCTGACGACAAGCTACGAATCACCCCTGACGATGGGCTTTTTAACTCCGAGGTCAGCCGCGATCCTGAGACCGGCGAGCAACCCCTCGTACTCAGCAGTGTTATTGGTGGACATCTCCCTGGGAAAGTGCATCTGGATTACATACTTGAGGTGCTCTCAGGTGGGCGCGACGAGGTGCACACCAGCACAGGCACCTTGCAGCGAGAAAGCTCCATCAAAGTACATAATCCAGTCGCGAGCTGTTTCCTTGCCGGGGGGAGTGGTCTCCTGGATCTCTTCATCAGGCGTTGAGGTCCATTCTGCAATGAACTCCGCCAGGACTCTACTCTGGATTGTTGAAGTACTTTCAAACTTCAACTCAAAGCTTGATAATTCCAAGGCCCACTCCACAATCCTTCCGGTTGCGTCTGGGTTGTGCAGTATCTGTTGCAACGGGAGGCGGGTGACGACAATGATCTCGTGGGCTTGGAAGTAATGACGCAGCTTCCTCGAGGCCATAAGGAGGCCGTAGAGCAATTTCTGCACACCGGAATATCTTGACCTAGCCCCCTGCAAGAGGGAGCTGATAAAGTAAAAGGGGTGCTGTGTCATCTTCTTCTTCTGCACCACTCCACTTGACTGCGCGGGCTCTATCCTGATGGCGTCGGATTCTGCAGGGAGCCTTGCCTTGCCGACACCAGGCCCTGCCGGGGGAGTCTCTGACTTGCCGTCTGCCGGTCCTGCCGTTGCCACTGCCCCTTCGTCAACCTCCCTCTGCGCCACTAGTGCGGCACAGACCACTTGATTCGTTGCCGCTATATACAGCGGCAACGACTCTTGTGGTTTAGGCACAACTAGTATCGGTGCAGAGGAAAGGTATCTCTTCAGGTCTTGCAACGCCGCCTCGGCCTCTGGGGTCCACTCCATTGGGCCTGCCTTCTTCAAGATCTTGAAAAAGGGAAGGGTGTGCTCGGCAAACTTGGAGATGATAAATGCATAACGCCGGACACACCGCCGGTGGTCGTTACTCTGGCGGGATCTAGCTGGCCCCACAGATCAATACTAGTCTTTTCTGCGCACTTTGTCCTCACTCGTGCGCACCTGGAGCAACTTCGGTCGGTCACCCATCGACACTACTCCAAGCTGAGCACAGCGTAACTTTGGAGTTCTGTCCGAATGGGCTCCGGAAAGAAGAATTCCTTATTGATATGAGTAGTCTATCATCCCTAAGCCGAGCTATCACATAAGCCAGGCTATCACATACACCCCACTCAAAGGAACCGGCGTCCTCGTCGAGCCCACGAAACGTTCCCTCTTGGCACAAGCGTCGTGCTTCGGTCCGTACATGTGCCATGTCGGGTGCCACGACGGGTCACAAGCGTCATGAACAACATGACCACGCACCTGTCGCAACCATCCGTGTAACCGCGAGGGTCGGCTCGATACCAACATAACGCCCGGACACACCGCGGTGGTCGTTACTCTGGCGGGATCTAGGCGGCCCCACAGATCAATACTAGTCTTTTCTGCGCACTTTGTCCTCACTCGTGCGCACCGGGAGCAACTTCGGTCGGTCACCCATCGACACTACTCCAAGCTGAGCACGCTTAACTTTGGAGTTCTGTCCGAATGGGCTCCCGGAAAAGAAGGAATTCCTTATTGATATGAGTAGTCTATCATCCCTAATAAGCCAGGCTATCACATCGGCTCATGGCGGCAATGCAGCCAGTGAGCCGACGCACATCCTTGATCCGCTTGGGTGCCTCAATATGCTCGATAGCCTTGATTTTGTCTGGGTTTGCCTCGATCCCACGCTGCGAGACAAAGAACCCGAGAAGTATGCCAGACGGAACACCGAAGACACACTTCTCAGGGTTCAGTTTGAGGTTGATCTTGCGCAGGTTGGCAAATGTCTCTTCTTAGTATTGTACAAGAGTTGCCCTGTCCTTGGTTTTGACCACTATGTCATACATATAGGCTTCCATATTTCTATGTAGCTGGGGTTCAAAACCAATTTGGACTGCCCTTGCAAATGTTGAACCAACATTCTTCAACCCGAAAGGCATCCGTAAAAAGCAATACGTACCACATGGGGTGATGAATGTTGTCTTCTCTTTGTCTTCTCTTGTCATGAAGATCTGGTGGTAGCCCGAGTAGGCGTCGAGGAATGATAACAGATCACACCCGGCCGTGGAGTCAATAATCTGGTCGATGCGCGGCAATGGGTAGGGGTCCTTAGGACAAGCCTTATTGATATCTGTGTAGTCAATACACAACCTCCACTTCCCGTTTGCCTTGCGCACCACCACCGGATTGGCCAACCACGTCGGATGGAGCACTGCCCTCACCGAGCACAGCTGCTGGATTAACATCCAACGGTCGAGCTCCTAGAATCATTTGTTGATTAAGTTGACAAAGCCCCGTGTACACGTCTGCTTAGTAGGCCCACAACTCAGCCACCAAATTTGCCAGGTCCCAGCTATCATCAGGAGGAATGGTGTTTTTTGCATAACAAGGAGGCACTTCCTTCAGTGCGAAGATACGCCTACTGCTTCCAACTTACTGATCTCCTCTGTGATGAATTCCTTCCATTCCAAAGCTTGCTTCCTGACCTTCTGCTTGACGGGTCGCGCATGGGGACAGACAACAAGATGGTGCTCAATCACTTCCCTGGGAAAATCGGGGATGTCAGATGCTTGCCACGCAAACACATCAACGTTCGCCCGCAGGAAAGTGACGAGCGCGCCTTCCTATTTGGCTGTCGAGGGTGGAGCTTATGGTGAAAGCCCTCCGTGCCATCCTCACAGCGGACACCTTCTTGGTGTGCGGTGGCGCAACTCTGGATTTCTTGCTCTTGCCGGTGGAGCTCTTTGGCACGTCCTCGATGGTAGCACAACACTCCGAAGAGGTGCGCTTGCTGGAGTGGGTGCAAGAGGTCTTGCCAGTCTTCTTCTTCCCTCCCGGGGCTTCAACGGCATGAGCAAGTGCCTTGGCGGCAGCTGCTGCAACTGCTTCCCGGTAGAGTAGGTCAGCGCAGATCAGTGCGTCCTTCTTGTCGAAGGGGACGGTGATGATGTTCATCGGCCTAGGCATCTTCAGCATGTTGTAGGCGTAGTGTGATGCTGCCATGAACTTGGCTAGTGTCGGGCGGCCGAGGATCCCGTTGTAGGGCAAGGGGATCTCGGCTACATCAAAGACAATCCTCTTCGTCCTATAGTTCAACTTGCCTCCTAACGTCACAGGCAATGTGACTTTTCCCTTCGGCTGGCTCCTTCCCGGGTTGACCCCTTGAAACGTGCCTGTTCCCTCGCGGTCTCCATCAGGAATTTGCAGCCTTCTGATCACAACGGGTGAGATCAAGTTCAGACCGGCCCCGCCGTCAACCAGCATCTTGTTCACCTTGAGGTTGCGTATCGTTGATGAGACCAACAACGGCAAGTACCCGACCGTAGTTGTGCGGTCAGGGTGGTCCTCGGCTTCAAAGATGAGGGGCATGCTGGACCACTTCAGCGCCTTCTGAGCATCGAACGAGGGCTCCGCTGCTGTGATCTCACGCGCCCACTGTTTGAGCTGGCGGTGAGAAGTATGCAGCGAGGCGCCACCATCGACGCACATGGCCTTTGTAGCCTTCTGAAACTCTTTCTCGCCGGACTCGTCGTCCTCGTCATGATCATCGCCTTCTTGCTTCTTGTCGCGGCCCCGAGCGGGCCTCTCTTGTTGGTTGTCCTTGCCAAGGCGACCTCCTTGGCCGCCACGCTTCTTGCAGATCCTTCGGCACCATCCTGACCCTTCTCCTTGTCCCGCCTCTCATACTCGGCCTTTTGCTTCTCAGCAAGGAGCTCGACTTGTCGGCAGTTCTGGAGGTCGTGGCCCTTGGTGCGATGGATCTTGCAATACTACTTGTTAGAGCCCCCCGGCTGGTCGGCAGCCGCCAAGGCCCGGCAAGCGGCGCACCCAGCAATTTCCTTGCCGGGGTCGTCTGCCTTAGCCTTCTTGGCGGCGCCGGTGCTGTCGGATCCCTCGACGACAAGCACGGTCTTGCCCTTGCATTTCCTGTTGCGACACCGTCCCTTCTTCATCGGGGCAGCGGTGTCTTCATCAATAGAGTCGGTTTCCGCGCCGGCGTCCTCGCCGGGGTACTTCCTTCCCTCTTCAGCCCGGGCACAACTATTGGCCAGAACATAAAGTTCGGCCACATCCTTAACCTTGCATCGCCAGCTCTTCGCGCATCTTGCGGTTGCGCATGTTCTGATGGAACGCGCTAATCACGGTGGCGGGATGAACATCGGGGATGTTGTACTGCACCCGGCTGAACCTCTGGATGTACTTGCGCAGGGTTTCCCCTTCCTTCTGGGAATGATATGCAAATCACTGGCCTGGCCATGAGCTTGGTGGCCCCCGGTGAAGGCACCAACGAACTCATGGCACAGATCCGACCAAGAAGAAATGGAATCCGCTAGCAAGTGCATCAACCAAGACATGACATTGGGCTTCAGTGCCAACGGGAAGCAATTGGCAAGCACCTTGTCGTCGCGAGCTCCGGCAGCTTGCATCGCGATGGTGTATATGCTGAGGAACTCTGGCAGATGGGTCTTGTCGTTGTACTTATCGCCGACGTCAGGCTTGAACGTGCGGTGGGACGGCCACTGGAACTGCCGCAGCTCACGGGTAAAGGCTGGGCAACCCACCTCGTAAGGTAGGCCGCCAGAGCCCCCTGGTGCTGGTGGTCCATAGTGGGTCCCGCCCGCTTATCCGACTGGTGGTGTGTATTGCGCCGGCGCTCGATGGTGGTTCGAGCATCTTCGTGGGCTCGTTCTCGAAGAACTTGGCACTGGTCACGGTGGGTCTGTGGGTCGGATGACACTATGGAAATGTTATCACAAGCGTCATCGCGACGGACCGACACCCGCGGTGGCTGGCGTGGAGGAGGAGAGTGCACCGTGGCCGCAGCACCCTCAGCCCCTCCACCGCTGGCATGCGGTGGTTCGATGGAGCGCCGGCCTGAGGGCCCCGCCGGTTGCGGATCATCTTTATTGGTGATGGCGACGAGGCTCCGGATGGTGGCTCTCCACTCGTTGAGCTTCTCCGTAGCATGAGGGAAGTCGAGGAGCAGCTGCGCGCGCGCCAAAGCTTTTGCTGGCGTGGGTGGTGGCGACAGCTGCGTGGACCGTGGCGCACTTCGACTTCTAACCACGTTAGAAGGATCTCTATCATGGCCTAGCGGTTGCGTGCCATTTTCGTCAGCACTTCGGCGGGCATGCTGGACTCCTTCGTCCCGCAGATGATGTACAAGACTCTTCCCACGGTAGCGTCTGGGGTCTCCAGCGTGGTGGCGCTGCTCGTCGCGCGCAACCTGGGAAGAGCGTGTTGTGGGCGCCGGCGTAGGCATCTTGGAGGTTGTTGTGCCGCTCGTGGGTGGCACAGCGACACTCCTGGAGGGCCCCGCGCCGCCTGCAGGGGGGCCCAACCCCGTCTTTGGATTTGGCGATGTGCGGCCTGTCGTCTGGCACACGAACGACGCCGCTCACCAGGCTCTGACTGGCAGAGCGATGCTGGTGCTCGCAGGCCGCAGCTCGGGTTCTGTCCGCGACCGGCCCGCTGCTCGTCTGCACTGGCACGGGCCGTTCGGCTCCCGACGAGCCGATCGCCATGATCGTCTTCTTCTTGGGAGCCATGGTGATGAAGAACCGCTAGGCTAACAGCTAGATCGGATTCTCACGACTGTGCCCCCTACCTGGCGTGCCAAAGATGTCGGCGGAAATGACACCTATGGGATCACTGGAATCCCTTCTACTATTGGCCGGCGCGGGGTTGTGAGAAGAGCAGGTCTAACAATAAGAACACGTGTCGTTTACCCAGGTTCGGGCCGCGAGGATGCGTAATACCCTAGTCCTGCTTTGGTGGATGTATTGAGTGTTCTTGTGTTCTTGAGCTAGCTACGCGGTGTAACTTGCCCAAAAGAGCCGAATCCCTCTCCTGGTCGCCTCGGGCCTCCTTTTATAATCAAAAGGGGTTGCCATAGTGGCACACAAGAGGTGGAAAGGTCTATAGTGCTGCGAGCTTATCGCCCGTATTACAGGACAAGACGCATTTAATGCATCGCTTAGGTGTCCCTTAGCTTTACCGGGGACGGGAACGAGGCCGTCCTGTCCGTCGCCGCCTCGCCTTGCTTCGACACGCGCCCAGGTCAGCGATGCATGTGGTGCCATGTAGGCAGGCAGGCAGCTGAGGTGGCGCAGTGGTAGGGTCTTCACGAAGATCTGCATGCCACCACGCAGGTGCTTGCTGAATTGGCTTGAAAGCCGCATGTTGCCACGCAGGTGCCTGCCCAGCTGGTTGCGCTGGCAGCTGCATGCGAACGGTGGCGGAGTCTTCATCGACGCGGGCCTGGCTGTGGCCCCGCTGATGTCCTCGGCAAGGGCCTTGCCGGGGGCCCGGCAAGGGTCTTACCGTGGTGTTGTAGCCGTCCCCGGCAAGGCGCTTGCCGGCGGTCTTTTGGATTCCCTCAACTGGGATCCCGCCGAGGGTCACCGTCTTCTGGTCCTCATCTGATCTCACATGTTTATGATCTTGACGAAGATATGCATGCCACCACGGAGGTGCCTTCCGAGCCCTTGTTCCAACGTAGTTGGTTGGGTCGGAACCCGTGGGCTCAAGGGTGGCTCGCTCTGTTGGTGTTGGGCAATTTGCCCCGGCAAGGCTCTTGCCGGGGCCGTGGAGGCCGCCCTGGCAAGGGCCTTGTCAGGGGAGTCCACCTCGCCCTCTTGCTCTTTGGTGTTTCTGTTCTTGGCGTTGCCTTGTTTGTCTTGGGCTTTGGCTTCTCTCCGGCTTCCCTCCCTTACCCTGCTAGGTGTGGTCGTGGTGCGTGGCTCTGACTGCCCGTGCACAAGTAAAGAGGTCAAAAGGAGAGCCTCTACTTTTGTACACCGACACAACTTTGCATGCATGTGGATCATGTACAGAATATGTTATGTGACAACTATATTGTTGAATTTCAATATGATCATACATGTATTTATTATGAGAGAGGAAAATATGGTTGTAGAAATTTTCATGTTACTAAATTACCTCTCGTTATGTTGAGATTGCTATTGCTTCTTTCTTCTTCCTTGCATAAGCTAGTTTTTGCTTGTCTTGATAATTCTTTTCCCTATAAAATTCCTATGCATAGGAAGTATGTTAGACTTAAATGTGTTTTTCAAATGCTACATGATGCCCTCTTTGTGCTTCAATTCTTATATTTCATATGCGCATCATTAAAATTATCAACGCCTAGCTAAAAGGCTTTAAAGAAAAGCGCTTGTTGGTAGACAACCCAATATTTTTCTTTTCTGTTTTTTTGAGTTTACACAATTATGCTACTGTTATGATTGTGTTTTAGTATTTTAATTAGTGTTTGTGCCAAGTAAGACCTTTGGGATGATCTTGGGTGATAGTTGATTTGATTCTGTGAAAAAACAGAAACTTTTGCGTCCAGTAGCAGAATTGTTAAAATTTTCTGGAGAGTGATAAAATTCTGATTTTCTTACAAAATATTGATATACAAATTGCCTACATTTTCCTAATTTTTCATAATTTTTGGATTTATAGAAGTTTGGCTAAAGTCCAGATTGCTACAGACTGTTCTATTTTTGACAGATTCTGTTTTCATTGTGTTGTTTGCTTATTTTGATGAATCTATGGGCTGTATCGGGGGGTATGAACCATGGTGAAGTTGTAATAAAGTATATATAATTCAAATATAAAACTGGAATGAGTTTACAACAGTAACTAAAGGTGGTGATTTTCTTTATTTCACTAATGGATGTCACGAGTTTTCGGTTGAGTTTTGCGTTGTGAAGTTTTGAAGTTTTGGGTGAAGTTTGGATGGACTATGAAATAAGGAGTGGCAAGAGCCTAAGCTTGGGGATGCCTATGGCACCCCAAGTTAATATTCAAGGACAACCAAGCATCTAAGCATGGGGATGCCCCGGATGGCATCCCCTCTTTTGTCTACAATCCATCGGTAAATTACTCGAGGCTATATTTTTATTCACTACATGATATGTGTTTTGCTTGGAGCGTCTTATATTATATGAGTCTTTGCTTTATTTTCTTTTTAGTTTGCCACAATCATCCTTGTTGTACACACCTTTTGATAGGGACGCACATCAATCATGAATTTATTAGAATAGATCTACTAGCATACATGTTTTGTGTGCCAAGTTAGGACTTAGGAAGGGGAGCTCCTAGTCAGCGTCTTTGGCAAGAACTAGGGGTTCCGGCGCCCACGCTGCCGCAGTCTTGGGCCGGCCCAAAACGAGGGCATGCTCAAAAGGAAAATAAGGGAAAAAATGGCGCACTCGGAGAGAATCAAACTAGCAACCTCCAGTTTCATGGTACACTACGCTAAACACTTGATCTTTTAGGCGGATATGATAGGTTACATCTTTTTTTTTTAAATCTTGTTTCTTCTTTCCATTTTTTTTCCATTTTTCGTTTTCTTTTTTCTTCCTTATTTGATGATTTTTTTCAAATTCATGAAATCTTTTCAAATCAACGAACTTTTTTCATTTTTTGATGCACTTTTTTTTAATTTGATGAAAAAGTTCATCGGATTTGAAAGAAGTTCACAAATTTGAAAAACGTTCGGCGGATTTGAAAAAAGTTAATTGGATTTGAAAAAAAGTTTATCACATTTGAAAAAAATTCATCGATTTTGAAGAATAGTTCATCAAACTTTAAAAAAGTTCATCGGTTTTTTTAAAAAATTATCAAATTTGAAAAAAGTCATCCTATTATAAAACAAGCTCATCAAATTTGGAAAAAACTTCATCAAATTAGAAAAAACTTCATCGAATTTTAAAAAAGATAGTCGATTTTGAAGGAAAATTCATAAATTTGAAAAAAGTTCATCCTCTTTTAAAAAAACACAAAAACAAAAATTCATCAATTAAAAAAACACGCCTTTAGAAAAAAGAACAAAAAGAAATAAAATAAAAAAGAAACCTAAATTAAACCGCCCTGGAAACAAACACGAACCGAGAAAAAACCTGTTTGGGCCAAAACCGGAGCATTCCCGCGATTAAAGAAAGGAAATAAGGAAAAGCAAGTTATAAATCACTAGTTCTTTGATGGCGTAGTAGTTAATGTCCTTGGCGATGAAGGAAGTGATCGCGACTTCGACTTCGGCCGTGCACCTTTTTGAACGGTTTTGCGAAATAAACAGAACATACATGGGCCAACCCAGCTCGACAATGAAGGGAGTGCGCTTCAGGTGTCCATTTGCGAAAACAACTATAACGGACGCTGAAGCGACAAATAGAAATAGCCCATATAGGAAGCGCCATTTCGAAGGGAGGCATACTAGCGTGGCAAGGACCATGTGCCACACCACGGCCTGCTAGGCCCCCACGGTACGTGTAGCATCAACCAAGTCTATGAACCCCTCAAAGGAAAATAAAAAACTAAGTGTGTCTCGGTGAACCTAAGTTGTAGCCTGTATATTCCGCACATGGTTTCCAAGCAAGAAAATGGAGATGTAGATATATGGGTAGTAATTCTCAAAGTAAATATGGTTGCATACCATCTGCATGGCAAAAAAACATGACATGCTGACCCCAAATCTAAATGATAAAAACAACGTTTTTCTTGAAACCTTGGAAATCTGCATACTAAGGGTATTTCTAATAGATCCCCTAAAAATAGTGGAGGATCCAGTGGAGTATATTTACTCCACTAAGTTTTGCTCGCACCTAGCCGATAATTTTTGGGTTTTTCTAAACTTAAGCAATTCTATTGTACACTGCATATACACACATATAGAATCTAAACATAAATGTGAATGTTCAAGAAAATTATGAATAAAGTTTGCAAACCGAATTCAAATTTACACATCGAATGGTCCAAATGTAGCAAATAAACATGTAATAGAACAACTAGGAAGCGCTAAAACATTGCCAGTGATGCTCAATAAGATCTTCTTGGAGCTAAGCATAAACTTGTCAGTTCTTGATCTTGCGATGCTCTTTAAGGACTGCTAGGATTCTATTCGTATCATACTATGGCTCAACCGGAGCCCCATTGGCAATGTACCAAAAGTTCTCAGGCATATCCCTCTTGTCTTCATTGATCATGTTATGCAATATGATGCAAAAAGTCATGTTCTGCCATAGAACCTTGGAGCTCCAGTACTCGGCAGGGCCACGAACAATTGCAAAGCGCTTCTGAAGCATACCGAAGACTCTCTCCACATTTTTCCTAGCAGCTTCTTAACACTTGGCAAACTGAATATTTTTGTTACCTTTTGAAAGCGGAATTGTTTTAATTAATATGGCCCATGATGGGCAGATGCCATCCGCAAGGTAGTAACCCATCGAGTAGTTGTGCCCATTGACCGAGCAGTTGCAAGCAGGAGCATCTCCTGTAATAAGCCTAGAAAATAGCGGTGATCTTGAGAGTACATTCAAGTCACTGTGTGAGCCAGGAAAACCCAAGAATGAATGACATATCCAAAGATCCTTCGTTACAACTACCACAAGAATGATCGTTGATCATTGCAGTGGCCTTGGTACTGACTCTTCCACCCTGCAGGACAATTCTTCCATGTCCAGTGCATACATTCAAGTGATCCAAGCACCCTAGCCATCCTCTTTCTTCACTCTCTGTCACCGGCCTATGGGTGTCTTTCTCCATGGGTGCTCTCAAGTACTCAGGTCCAAAAACAATGATCACTGATTTAATAAACCTTCAAACGGCCTCCAAAATTGTGTCCTCACCCATGCAGACAGAGTCGTCAACAGCATCGTCCAGACACCCATATGCCAAGACTCGAACAACTGCAATGCACTTCATCAGTGGGCTTGCACTTATCTCTTCACATGCATTTCTTAGGAGCTTGAACCAGTCATCATACCTCTCAACGGCTTTTGCAATGGTCAGAAAAAGAATTGTGTGCATCCAAAAGCGTCGACAGAAGTACTTCTCTGGATAGGTTGGCCTTGGATCAAAGTATCCTCTCATGATCTTTGCATGACCCTCCGCTCTATCACAGTTGATGTGTATGCGTCCAAACTACGATCCTCTCCTAGGTCGCCGGATGTCATCATTGAAAATAAGGCCTAAAATGGTTTCAAAGTCATCGTTGTCTTATTCCTCTTTGGATGACGACAAGTCCTCGAAGACTATCTCCCTCAACCTCTCCATCTACAATTCAAACGGCTTGGTTCAATCCAAATGGCTAGTTCAAAAAAAAAGAACGAAAAATTCACCTAGCTAGGCAAACCGTCGAACACTTACCGTATGGTGGTGGTGCACCGGCCAGCCGGTGTCGTTTAGACCAAACCAGCGGGTGGCGATGCGTGTGAATGCCCTGAATCGGTGTGCAAGCAAGGTCAGATGCGGCGCCTGACAGAAAATGAAGAAAACTCGAAGCAATCTGTGCTCTTAAATCAAAAAAATTCCCCAACCCTTATACTTGATCCCCTTACTCCAAACACTTTTCCCAGTGATCATGCCAAGTGTATAGGTCATAAAATTATTCTCCTACAAAAATAATTTGGCCAAAAGCATTTTCTAAATTAGGTTTTCCAAAAAAAACCTGAGTTAAGGCTTGAACTACAAGTACTTAATCTAGGTTGTGAAAAATATTTCAAAGATTATATTTGAATCCTATTACCTATAGGGATCCCCAAAAACACAAAAAAATATTTTTCTATTTTATTTAAAGTTTTTTTCTTAAGGCCAGAAATGATCTTTAATAGGTTAAAATTATTTTTATGTTTCAAACATATTTGAGAAAATTTAGTAAGACTCAATGGACATATAAAGAGCTTCAAAACATGGCCATGTTCAAAATATTGGGCAAATCCCTGAAAACCCCTTTCTGGATATTTCAAGATTTTGAAATATTTACACAGGAAAGTTTCTCCATAAAATCCAGGAAAATTCTGTAAAGTCACGTTTTACTCAAAATGTTGACCTTTCCAAGTTTCATCCCAATCAAAATTGTTTTCGCTTATCAAAGTATCCCAAAACCCCTTCTGCTCATTTCCAAGTTTGAATAATTTTGCACTATCAAGTTTCTCGTATTGATCTCAAACTTGGTACACATGCTAAAACGGCCTAATATTTCACATAGACCAAGTGGTTCAATAAGGAGAACAAGGTAGCTTGGTTAAATCTTGCTAAAACCATTTTTGCCCATCTCTAGGGTTACAAATAATTGCATTGTCTAGTTTCTCCATTTGAGCTAAGATTTTTACAGCAAGCCTATTTGGGCTTGAGACACATTCCTCATAATTTTCAGATCAATTGGATTCCTCTAGATATACCAAACCTAGCACAAACACCTTCTGCCATATTTTGGTGATCAAAGATTGAAGCCCCAAATGGATTCTCCTTGAGCCCAAAATTTTACCAAAGCTCGCCCTAGTCACCTTCTACCTCCAATAACTCCCTTCTTCATCAGCTCAATTATTTGGGGGTGAATCCCCCCACATTCTCTCTCTGGACAGCTACTTTCTCTCTACCTCAACCTCTCGCCTCTTCCAATGGCTCTCGAGGGCGTCCAATGCAACCCCCACTTTCTTTACTCCTCCCTAGCACTACTGGACACAAGTGGCCATGACCATGTGATACGTCTCCAACGCATCTATAATTTTTTATTGTTCCATGCTATTATATTATTATTCCTGGATGTTTTACAATCATTTTATAGCAACTTTATATAATTTTTTGGTACTAACCTACTGACATAGTGCTAGTGCTAGTTATTGTTTTTTTGCTTGTTTTTTACTTCATAGATTATCAGTACCAAACGGAGTCCAAACGCATCAAAAAAATTTGGAGATCTTTTTTGGACCAGAAGACACCTAGTGGGCCAAATAGGTACCAGAGGGGAGCCCCGAGGGGGGCACAAGCCACCAGGGCGCGCCTGGAGGCCCAGGCATGCCCAGATGGGTTATGCCCACCTCAGTGGCCTCCTGCACCGCCTCTTCGCCCTATAAATACCAAAATATTCCAGAAACACTAGGCGAGTCGTCAAAACACAATTCCAGCCGCTACAAGTTCCAGAACCATGAGATCCAATCTAGACACCATCACAGAGGGGTTCATCATCCTCATTGGTGCCTCTCTGATGATGCGTGAGTAGTTCATCATAGACCTACAGGTCCGTAGTCAGTAGCTAGTTCCAAGTGTTTTCATCTTTTCTTTTCCGGAGTTCAAATTGTTCCTCGGCCATCTCGTCGGAACCTCCATCTAAATCATCGCAAGGCTCATCTTATTCTTTCTTCCTTCATTTTTATCTCATCATCCTTTTGTCACCGGAGTTCTTCATGGTGGTTCTTCATGATTTAATCTTTTCTTCAAGAGTTCATCGAGATTTTGTTGGCGAAGTTCAAGTATCTTTTCTTCTTGCGTCTCGAAGTGCAATTAATTCTCCGTATTCTTTTGAAGTGGAGTTTTGCATATTCGCCATTCTCAGCTATTTAATCTTTTCCACTTGTGGTCGGCGATCAGCTCATAATTTTGGGATGTTTTCCATAAGTCCACATCAAGCTTATTCTTTCGTTGTTGATTTTCTCAAGAACTCCATTCAATCCTTCTAAATTATTTTTAATCAATTATCTTTCAATTTTTCCGGAGGTTTTGTGTCATGTCTTCATCAAGTGTCATTCCATCTTGTGAAGTTCATGTTCTACTCCTTCCATGTTCAACCGGTGTGCTGCCTAAATCCTTTCAGTCTTATCCGTTTCTTTTCTCATTCTAACCACTCCGGTTAGAACGAGTTGTTTCATAGTCTATCTGATTCCGTGAGCTTTCGATTCTCGTCATTCTCGTCATTTCTCTCTTCTTCTCGTGTGCTCCCGATTCTTTGCTTCTTCTCTTGAGTTCTTGTTTTCACCTCATCCTTTTTCCCTTCCGTCTCGGTCCTAAGATCACGGGACGAGATCTCTTGTTAGTGGAGGAGTGTTGTAACGCCCCGGATTCGATGCGCCAGGTGTCCGCCAGTTATTCGCCGTCTTTGCCATGTCATGTGCTTGCGTGTTGCATTTTGCCATGTCATCATTCGCATTTCATATCATGTCATCATGTGCATTTCATTTTGCATACGTGTTCGTCTCTTGCATCCGAGCATTTTCCCCGTTGTCCGTTTTGCAATCCGGCACTCCTATGTCTCCCGGCGCCCCCTTTTACCTCTTTTCGTGTGCAGGTGTTAAACGGTCTCGGAGTGGACCGAGGTTTGTCAAGCGGCCTTGGTATAGCACCGGTAGACCGCCTGTCAAGTTTCGGATCATTTGGAGGTCGTTTGATACTCCAACGGTTAACCGGGTAACCGCAAAAGCCTCTTTTGTTGCAGCCCAACTCCCCCTCCAAAGTGGCCCAAAACCCAGCAAACTCCTCTCCATGCTCTCGGTCGTTCGATCACGATCGCGTGGCCGAAAACCGCACCTCATTTGGACTCTCCTAGCTCCATCTACCTATAAATATGTCTTCCTCCCCGAAATCGCAGTCCAAATCTCTCCCGAAACCCTAAATCGTCCCCGCGCCGCGCCGAACATGTCCGTCCCGGCGGACGCATCTCCGCCGCCGCCGCAGCCACTCGGGCGTGCACGTGGCCTCCGGCCTCCTCCCGCCCGCTGCCCGCCCGGGTGCCCAGCGCTGCCCGCCAGAGCCCCAGCGGCCGCCGAGGCTCCGCCCGGCGCCGCCCGCTCCGCTCTGCCCCGCCGCCGTTCGCCGTGAAGCGCGCCGCAGCATGAGCAGCGTCGCCGTCGCCGGCTGCCGCCTCCGCGACCCCGCCGCCCAGCGCGACCTCCGCCCAGCGCCGCCTGCCCGAAGGGCGCGCCGTCCATGAGCTCCGCGAGCTTCGCCCATGCAGCCGCCGCTCCGGCCGGCTTGATGCGCCGGCGCCCCTCCATCGCCCCCTCGCGCGGATCCGCCTCCCGCCACCGGATCCGGGCGGCCCCACCCGGCGCGCCTCCCCACCTCCTCCGACCTCCTGCCGGCGAGATCTCCGCGAGATCCGCTTTGCTTTAAAAACCGTGCAGACCCGAGGTTGTCCCCGAAATCCACTAAGTCCTATTTCTGTTAACTTTTTGTTGCATTTTCATCATGCTATAACTCTGTCATTGTTGCTCCGTTTTGCGTGTGTAATATGTCAAAATGTTCGCCTCGATGAGTAGATCATTTCATCTCATTGCGTCATTTTCATTTGAGCTCATCTTGATGCCCGAAATGCTGTTGCAAGAGTGCTATGTGATGTTAGTTTCTGATTTTTATCAGAACTTGCACTTTTGTCATTTTTGCCATGATTGATGTGTGCATCCTATGGACTTGAGTCCTACATGTGTTTTGTAATATGCCATGTCTTCTTTCCAGTGGTGCTTGCTATGTATTTTTGTGATCTATGTGGTGACTATCACAAGCATGCGAACTAGGTGTCTTGTTGTTGCTGATTTCAGCCCTGTTTACTGTTATTTTGATGCCATGTTAACTTGATGCTACCGAGAGATCCATGCATATTTTGAGATACTTCAGTAAGGGTGTTTTGTAAAGCATGTCTTCCTCTATCCATCCATGCCCTTGTTTGCAATTATGGAGTGCCATAGCTTGAGTCAATCGAGCTCTACTTTTGCTATCAAATGTTTCCTGGCAGACTGTTTACATGTTATTCAATTTTGCCTAGGTTGTTGTGGTTGATCCATGTATGCTATGTTATTGTTCTTTCCATGTATGTCTTCTATGCCATGTCTTCTTGATGTATGTATGCTTAGTTTATCATTTAAGGCTCTGTAGTGAGTGCATTGAGCTTGTAAACATGCCTACTTGTTATCAGTTTTTGACATGCCATGTTGCTGAATCTGTTAACGAAACTTTCAATATTGACATGGGTGTTACTATATTTTCTGATCCTTTTTGGCTTATGGCCACTAAAGGACTTTTGTTATATGCTTTGAGTAGATTCATTCCATGCTTTTGTTTGCCATGTTAAGTTCCTGTAACATGGTGTTTCATAGCTCTAAACATTGCAACCTGATGTTAATTTCTGCAATGCCTGAAACTGTTATTAGTTGCAATCTTGCCATGTGTTTTTGAGCATGTTCTAGTCATTTCTGGAGATAGCTCAGTGCTCATGTTTTGTAATGCTTTACCTGTAAATCATGCCCATGCCTTTTATTATTATGTTGAGGTCCTGTAGCATGTTGTTTTGATGCTTGCAATATGCCTAGTTGCTGTTTTGGACAGCTTGTCCTTTAAACTTGTATAGGGTGTATGTGTTGAACCGTTGCTCCGATTTGAGTGTGCTCTATATGAAACTTGCTTGATTTTGCATGTAGTTTCATATTATCATGTTGGATCCTTGTTTTGAGGTGTTTTCTTGATGGTTGTATGCATTTTGCATCAATGCCATGCTTACCTTGTTTTGCTCATATCTTCTAGTCCGTAGCTCCGAATCTAATGAACTTTATATGTAACTTGACTAGAATTTCGTGTAGATCTTCGTGGTGCATCTTAACTTGCTGTTTAACAACTTGAACATAATGTTTATTCAGATCTGGACCAATTTCGAAATTTGCATATGAGGACTTACCGGAATTGTTATATGTTGTTCCCGGCCTCATTTAAACTTGCCTTGATGTGTTGTTCTTGTTTGCATCATCCCTTGCCATGAGTAGCTTCATGTAGCTTTGTCATGCATCATGCTTGGTTGTGCATCATGTCTTGTTCATGTGTGGTGTGTTTACCTATGTTGTGTGCTGCTTCTTGTTAGTTCCTGTTTCGTTGCGATCGTGAGGATTCGTTCGTCTACACTTGGTTCGGCTTCATCCGTTCATCTTCTTCATGGACTCGTTCATCTTCTTCATGGACTCGTTCTTCTTCCTTAAGGGATTTCAGGCAAGATGACCGCTACCTGGATCTCACTACTATCATTGTTATGCTAGTTGCTTCGATCTATCGTTATGCTGCGCTACCTATTTACCTGTTGCTTAAGCCATCCCAATTGCCATGTCAGCCTCTAACCTTTTGCACCCTTCCTATGCAAACCGTTGTTTGGCTATGTTACCGCTTTGCTCAGCCCTCTTATAGCGTTGTTAGTTGCAGGTGAAGATGAAGTTTGTTCCTTGTTGGAACATGGAGATGTTGTTCCTTGTTGGAACATGTTTACTTGTTGGGATATCACAATATATCTTATTTAATTAATGCATCTATATACTTGGTAAAGGGTGGAAGGCTCGGCCTTATGCCTGGTGTTTTGTTCCACTCTTGCCGCCCTAGTTTCCGTCATATCGGTATTATGTTCCCGGATTCTTGCATCCCTAACGCGGTCGGGTGATTTATGGGACCCCCTTGACAGTTCGCTTTGAATAAGACTTTTCCAGCAAGGCCCAACATTGGTTTTACATTTGCCTCACCTAGCCTTGTTCCCTTGGGAGTCGCGCATCCCGAGGGTAATCTTTATTTACCCCCCCGGGCCAATGCTTGTCTAAGTGTTGGTCCAAACTAGAGCCACTTGCGGTGCCGCCCCGAGGCACCTTGGGGTATCGTCGGTTGCCGACGTAGTGTTCATCCGGTCGTGGCTCGAGACGAGATCTGCGCGGCTACTATCGTGGTGTGCACGCACGCCGGAGGTCTTGCTGGTCTTGTTTTATTGCTGTGAAATGTCTTGTAGCCGGATTCCGAGACTGATCGGGCTTCCGGGAGAAGGTCTATTCTTCGTTGATCGCGAGAGCTTATCATGGGCTTGTTGGGACACCCTGCAGGGTTTGAACTTTCGAAAGCCGTGCCCGCGGTTATGTGGCAGATGGGAATTTGTTAATGTCCGGTTGTAGAAACCCGAAGTTGATCTTAATTAAAATACACCAACCGTGTGTGTAACCGTGAGTGTCTCTTTTCGGGGTTGATCGAGAGGAGAACACGGTTTCTGGGTTATGCTGGCGACGAGGTAGGAGTTCAGGATCACTTCTTGATCATTACTAGTTGACGACCGTTCCTTTGTTTCTCTCCTCGCTCTCGTTTGCGTATGTTAGCCACCATATATGCTTAGTCGCTGCTGCAGCCTCACCACTTTACCCCTTCCTTTCCCATTGAGATTTGCTAGTCTTGATACCCATGGTAATGGGATTGCTGAGTCCTCGTGGCTCACAGATTACTACACCACCAGTTGCAGGTACAGGTTTCGCGATGCTCATGACGCGAGAGCGATGTTTGCTTGTGTTGGAGTTCTTCTTCTGCTTCTTCTTCGATCAGGGGATAGGTTCCAGGTCGGCAGCCTGGGCTAGCAGGGTGGATGTCGTTTGAGCTTCTGTTTATGTTTCATCCGTAGTCGGATGTTGATCTTGTATATGATGTTGATGTATTCTTGTGGCATTTGTGCCTTATGTATGTATCCCCACTATTATGTAATGATGATGTAATGATATCCACCTTGCAAAAGCGTTTCAATATGCGGGTCTATCCTTGGTGGGACCATCGAGTTCCTTTCGGATAGGGCCGCATATTGGGCGTGACAAGTTGGTATCAGAGCCTCGACCGACCCTAGGAGCCCCCTTGATTGATCGTGTAGTTTGGCCGCAGTTGAGTCTAGAATAAAATTGATTTCTGAGTCTAGTTATATCGGAGAGTAGGAATTCTTTTTACTCCTCAGCCCCTCGTCGCTCTGGTAAGGAATCTTGACGTAGGTGTTTTGAATTACTTCTCTTCCCCTTCAAAATTTTTCTTTAGGATCACGCAGTTGGTTTTCCGATCGTTGTTCCTCTGCTCTTTTGTCCGGTGCATTTCTCGTCAAGTCGACTCGAGCCTCTTCATCTTTGAAAGTTCTATCCTCAGTTCTTCCTCCGACGTCGTTGTTTTTTTTCCTTGTCCGAAGTTGTCCTTGTTTTTCCCACCCGCCCTCCCTTCTTCTTTTCCGAACCGGAGTCCGTAATCGAGTATCCATCCTACTCGTGTGAAGTCTTTGCTTTCTTTCCTCAATGATTTCAACTGGTGTTTTCTCTTCAAGATATTCGTCGGTTTCCCCTTCCAAGTTGCCTTTGTTTTTCCCGCCCTCCCACCCTATTATTCCCGGAGTTCGAGTTTCTTTCGACCATCAATTCCATTCGTGTGGAGTTTTTTCATTCTTCCCTCAATCATTTCAATCGGTGAATTCTCGTCTAGTTCGTCATTCTTCATCTCTTTCTTTTCCGGTGCACTCAATTCAAGTTTTTCGGTTGATCATATTCTTTTCCTCAGCTCAAGTGTTTTTCTTGCTCGTTCGCCTCTCGCCAGTTTATCCTTCCGGAGTGTGCAAGACATCTCAGAAGATTCGTGTTTGCTTTTAATTAATTCGAGGTTGTCACCTCATTCTAATATCTCAATTGATCCGGTGCATCATCTATCTGTTCAACATCCCTTTCCAACGGTGTTTTCTTTTAGTGGGCCCTAACCCACAGGTCTTTTCCCAGGATCTTACCTGGCTCTTTTAATTTTCCCCGGAGCTATTCTCAATTCTTTTCGGAATTTGATGTAAGTATGAATTTCATCAGTCAGATGCCATCCCCAAGATCGCTCCCAAATTCTTTTCATCTCGGGTTCTACTTTTCCTCTTTTTCATTATTCCGGAGTTATTCTCAAGTTCTTTTTGAAGTGTGACGTAAGAATGGATCCCATCAGTCAGATGTTTTTCCAAGATCGATTTCAAACCATTTCATTGTTGGCTCAACCTCTTCGTTTTTCATTCTTCCGGAGTATCTCATTAATTTTGGTGGTGTTACTCGTCGTCATTTGAAGACCGTCAGTAGTTTTTTCTCTTAAATTTTTCCGTTCCCCGGAGATTCATGGTGCTAGCTCGATGTTATCCTATCTATTTGTTTCCAGTCGTGCAATTCTTTTCATCAATCCGGAGTATTTCAGGTGTTGTTTTCCCTCTCGATCATCCGAAGGTCACCTTTTCGAAAGATTTCTTCGTTCTAAGTTTTCAGAGTCGTTCTCCAATTATTCTATATCCGTGCCCCTTCGTTCGTCTCAATATTCTTCCGGGGCTGCGTTCAAGCATTCGTTAATCAGCTCGCGATCTCTTCGATCTCTTTTCTCTAAATTTTCCTCAAGTATCTTCGTGCTTCTCTAATTCTTCCCGGTGATTATTTCTTTTTCATCAGTCTTTTCGAATTCTTACGGTGGTTCGTTCAAGTTTCTTTTCCTTGATTATCATTTTACTTCATTCGTTCTTTTCAATCCTACCGGCGGTTTATGAAGACTTTCTCAAGTTTGGTGCTATCCCTTCTCAATCCTTTTTCAAGAAGAATAAGTAGTATGAAAAATCCATCGCTCGTCATCAATTTAATTTGATGAAGGATAAGCATACAATAAATCTTATTCTTATTTCATCAAGTGAATAATCCCTTTCTTCGGAGTTTGTTCGTAATGAATAAATTCTAGTTCCAAGTGTTTTCATCTTTTCTTTTCCGGAGTTCAAATTTTTCCTCGGCCATCTCGTCGGAACCTCCATCTAAATCATCGCAAGGCTCATCTTATTCTTTCTTCCTTCATTTTTATCTCATCATCCTTTTGTCACCGGAGTTCTTCATGGTGGTTCTTCATGATTTAATCTTTTCTTCAAGAGTTCATCGAGATTTTGTTGGCGAAGTTCAAGTATCTTTTCTTCTCGCGCCTCAAGTGCAATTAATTCTCCGTATTCTTTTGAAGTGGAGTTTTGCATTTTCGCCATTCTCAGCTATTTAATCTTTTCCACTTGTGGTCGGCGATCAGCTCATAATTTTGGGATGTTTTCCATAAGTCCACATCAAGCTTATTCTTTCGTTGTTGATTTTCTCAACAACTCCATTCAATCCTTCTAAATTCTTTTTAATCAATTATCTTTCAATTTTTCCGGAGGTTTTGTGTCATGTCTTCATCAAGTGTCATTCCATCTTGTGAAGTTCATGTTCTACTCCTTCCATGTTCAACCGGTGTGCTGCCTAAATCCTTTCAGTCTTATCCGTTTCTTTTCTCATTCTAACCACTCCGGTTAGAACGAGTTGTTTCATAGTCTATCTGATTCCGTGAGCTTTCGATTCTCGTCATTCTCGTCATTTCTCTCTTCTTCTCGTGTGCTCCCGATTCTTTGCTTCTTCTCTTGAGTTCTTGTTTTCACCTCATCCTTTTTCCCTTCCGTCTCGGTCCTAAGATCTCGGGACGAGATCTCTTGTTAGTGGAGGAGTGTTGTAACGCCCCGGATTCGATGCGCCAGGTGTCCGCCAGTTATTCGCCGTCTTTGCCATGTCATGTGCTTGCGTGTTGCATTTTTCCATGTCATCATTCACATTTCATATCATGTCATCATGTGCATTTCATTTTGCATACGTGTTCGTCTCTTGCATCCGAGCATTTTCCCCGTTGTCCGCTTTTGCAATCCGCACTCCTATGTCTCCGGCGCCCCTTTTACCTCTTTTCGTAATGCGGGTGTTAAACGGTCTCGGAATGGACCGAGGTTTGTCAAGCGGCCTTGGTATAGCACCGTAGACCGCTGTCAAGTTTCGGATCATTTGGAGGTCGTTTGATACTCCAACGGTTAACAGGGTAACCGCAAAGCCTCTTTTGTTGCAGCCCAACTCCCTCCAAAGTGGCCCAAAACCCAGCAAACTCCTCTCCATGCTCTCGATCGTTCGATCACGATCGTGGTCAAAACCGCACCTCATTTGGACTCTCCTAGCTCCCTCTACCTATAAATATGTCTTCCTCCCCAAATCGCAGTCCAAATCTCTCCCGAAACCCTAATCGTCCCACTTGCCGGACATGTCCGTCCCCCCAGCCGGACGATCTCCGCCGCCGCCCGCAGCCACTCCGGGCGTGCCACGTGGCCTCCGGCCTCCTCCCGCCGCCGCTGCCCGCTGGCCCAGCGCTGCCCGCCCAGTTCCAGCGGCCGCCTGAGGCTCCGCCGCCGGCTCCCTGGCGCCGCCGCTCCGCCCGCGTCTGCCCGCCATTGCCGTTCGGCGAGCGAGCATGCCGCCATGAGCAGCGTCGCCGTCGCCGGCTGCCGCCTCCGCGACCCCGCCGCCTCGCGCGACCTCCGCCCAGCGGCCGCCTGCCGCAAGGCGCCGCCGCCATGAGGCTCCGCGAGCTTCGCCCGCGAGCCGCCGCCGGCCAGCGCCCAGCCTTGCCAGCGCCCTCCATCCATCGCTCGCGCGGATCCGCCTCCCGCCACGGATCCGGGCGGCCCCACTCGCCGGCGCCTCTCCCCACCTCCTCCGACCTCCTGCCGCGAGATCTCCGGCGAGATCCGCTTTGCTTTAAAAACCGTGCAGACCCGAGGTTGTCCCCGAAATCCACTAAGTCCTATTTCTGTTAACTTTTTGTTGCATTTTCATCATGCTATAACTCTGTCATCGTTGCTCCGTTTTGCGCGTGTAATATGTCAAACTGTTCGCCTCGATGAGTAGATCATTTCTTCTCATTGCATCATTTTAATTTGAGCTCATCTTGATGCCCTAAATGCTGTTGCAAAAGTGCTATGTGATGTTAGTTTCTGATTTTTATCAGAACTTGCACTTTTGTCATTTTTGCCATGATTGATGTGTGCATCCTATGGACTTGAGTCTTACATGTGTTTTGTAATATTCCATGTCTTCTTTCCAGTGGTGCTTGCTATGTATTTTTGTGATCTATGTGGTGACTAGCACAAGCATGCAAACTAGGTGTCTTGTTGTTGCTGATTTCAGCCCTGTTTGCTGTTATTTTGATGCCATGTTAACTTGATGCTACCGAGAGATCCATGCATATTTTGAGATACTTCAGTAAGGGTGTTTTGTAAAGCATGTCTTCCTATATCCATCCATGCCCTTGTTTGCAATTATGGAGTGCCATAGCTTGAGTCAATCGAGCTCTACTTTTGCTATCAAATGTTTCCTGGCAGACTGTTTACATGTTATTCAATTTTGCCTAGGTTGTTGTGGTTGATCCATGTATGCTATGTTATTGTTCTTTCCATGTATGTCTTCTATGCCATGTCTTCTTGATGTATGTATGCTTAGTTTATCATTTAAGGCTCTGTAGTGAGTGCATTGAGCTTGTAAACATGCCTACTTGTTATCAGTTTTTGACATGCCATGTTGCTGAATCTGTTAACGAAACTTTCAATATTGACATGGGTGTTACTATATTTTCTGATCCTTTTTGGCTTATGGCCACTAAAGGACTTTTGTTATATGCTTTGATTAGATTCATTCCATGCTTTTGTTTGCCATGTTAAGTTCCTGTAACATGGTGTTTCATAGCTCTAAACATTGCAACCTGATGTTAATTTCTGCAATGCCTGAAACTGTTATTAGTTGCAATCTTGCCATGTGTTTTTGAGCATGTTCTGGTCATTTCTGGAGATAGCTCAGTGCTCATGTTTTGTAATGCTTTACCTGTACATCATTCCCATGCCTTTTATTATTATGTTGAGGTCCTGTAGCATGTTGTTTTGATGCTTGCAATATGCCTAGTTGCTGTTTTGGACAGCTTGTCCTTTAAACTTGTATAGGGTGTATGTGTTGAACCGTTGCTCCGATTTGAGTGTGCTCTATATGAAACTTGCTTGATTTTGCATGTAGTTTCATATTATCATGTTGGATCCTTGTTTTGAGGTGTTTTCTTGATGGTTGTATGCATTTTGCATCAATGCCATGCTTACCTTGTTTTGCTCATATCTTCTAGTCCGTAGCTCAATCTAATGAACTTTATATGTAACTTGACTAGAATTTCGTGTAGATCTTCGTGGTGCATCTTAACTTGCTGTTTAACAACTTGAACATAATGTTTATTCAGATCTGGACCAATTTCGAAATTTGCATATGAGGACTTACCGGAATTGTTATATGTTGTTCGGCCTCATTTAAACTTGCCTTGATGTGTTGTTCTTGTTTGCATCATCCCTTGCCATGAGTAGCTTCATGTAGCTTTGTCATGCATCATGCTTGGTTGTGCATCATGTCTTGTTCATGTGTGGTGTGTTTACCTATGTTGTGTGCTGCTTCTTGTTAGTTCCTGTTTCGTTGCGATCGTGAGGATTCGTTCGTCTACACTTGGTTCGGCTTCATCCGTTCATCTTCTTCATGGACTCGTTCATCTTCTTCATGGACTCGTTCTTCTTCCTTGCGGGATTTCAGGCAAGATAACCGCTACCTGGATCTCACTACTATCATTGCTATGCTAGTTGCTTCGATCTATCGCTATGTTGCGCTACCTATTTACCTGTTGCTTAAGCCATCCCAATTGCCATGTCAGCCTCTAACCTTTTGCACCCTTCCTATGCAAACCGTTGTTTGGCTATGTTACCGCTTTGCTCAGCCCTCTTTTAGCGTTGTTAGTTGCAAGTGAAGATGAAGTTTGTTCCTTGTTGGAACATGGAGATGTTGTTCCTTGTTGGAACATGTTTACTTGTTGGGATATCACAATATATCTTATTTAATTAATGCATCTATATACTTGGTAAAGGGTGGAAGGCTCGGCCTTATGCCTGGTGTTTTGTTCCACTCTTGCCGCCTAGTTTCCGTCATATCGGTATTATGTTCCCGGATTCTTGCGTCCCTAACGCGGTCGGGTGATTTATGGGACCCCTTGACAGTTCGCTTTGAATAAGACTTTTCCAGCAAGGCCCAACATTGGTTTTACATTTGCCTCACCTAGCCTTTTTCCCTTGGGAGTCGCGATCCCGAGGGTCATCTTTATTTACCCCCGGCCAATGCTTGTCTAAGTGTTGGTCCAAACTAGAGCCACTTGCGGTGCCGCCCGAGGCAACTTGGGGTATCGTCGGTTGCCGTCAGACGTAGTGTTCATCCGGTCGTGGCTCGAGACGAGATCTGCGGCTACTATCGTGGGTGTCGGCACGCCGGGAGGTCTTGTTGGTCTTGTTTTATTGCTGTGAAATGTCTTGTAGCCGGATTCGAGACTGATCGGGCTTCCGTGGAGAAGGTCTATTCTTCGTTGATCGCGAGAGCTTATCATGGGCTGTTGGGACACCCTGCAGGGTTTGAACTTTCAAAGCCGTGCCCGCGGTTATGTGGCAGATGGGAATTTGTTAATGTCCGTTGTAGAAACCCAAAGTTGATCTTAATTAAAATACACCAACCGTGTGTGTAACCGTGAGTGTCTCTTTTCGGGTTGATCGAGAGGAGAACACGGTTTCGGGTTATGCCCGACGAGGTAGGAGTTCAGGATCACTTCTTGATCATTACTAGTTGACGACCGTTCCTTTGTTTCTCTCCTCGCCTCGCTTTGCGTATGTTAGCCACCATATATGCTTAGTCGCTGCTGCAGCCTCACCACTTTACCCTTCCTTTCCCATTGAGCTTTGCTAGTCTTGATACCCATGGTAATGGGATTGCTGAGTCCTCGTGGCTCACAGATTACTACACCACCAGTTGCAGGTACAGGTTTCGCGATGCTCATGACGCGAGAGCGATGTTTGCTTGTGTTGGAGTTCTTCTTCGCTTCTTCTTCGATCGGGGATAGGTTCCGGTCGGCAGCCTGGGCTAGCAGTGGTGGATGTCGTTTGAGCTTCTGTTTATGTTTCATCCGTAGTCGGATGTTGATATTGTATATGATGTTGATGTATTCTTGTGGCATTTGTGCCTTATGTATGTATCCCCACTATTATGTAATGATGATGTAATGATATCCACCTTGCAAAAGCGTTTCAATATGCGGGTCTATCCTTGATGGGACCATCGAGTTCCTTTTGGATAGGGCCGCATATTGGGCGTGACAATTTAAGTCTTCTTTTGATCTCTTATATGCATGATTATTTATAGCCTCGTATTTCTTCTTAGAATCTTTGGTTTAGTTAGGCCAACTAGATCGATTTTTCTTGCCATGGGAAGAGGTGCTTTGTGATGGGTTCAATCCTGCGGTCTTCTTTCCTAGTGACAGAAGGGGCAGAAAGACAAGCATGTATCGTTGCTATTTAGGATAACAAGATGGAGGCTATTCCTACATGAATAGATCTCGTCTACATCATGTCATCGTTCTTATTGCATTACTCCATTTCTCCATGAACTTAATACATTAGATGCATGCTGGATAGCGGTCGATGTGTGGAGTAGTAGTAGTAGATGCAGGCTGGAGTCGTCCTACTAATCTTGGACGTGATGCCTATATATTGATCATTGCCTTGGATATCGTCATAATTATTCGATCTTCTATCAATTGCCTGACAACAATTTCTTTACCCACCGTGTGCTATTTCTTGAGAGAAGCCACTAGTGAAATCTATAGCCCCCGAGTCTATTCTTTATCATATTTGCTTTGAGATATATTTTTATTCGCTTTTGTTTTCAGATCTATTATTCCAAAAACCCAAAAATACCTTGCTGCACTTTTTTATTACGTATTTTATTTCGCGTTTTATCGTGATCTATTTATCCAATCTACACAAATTTTATCCCATCAACTTGACAATTTCTGGCGCCGTTACCCAAACAGGGATTGACAACCCCTCATACCACTGGTGCGCGTCGGTTCTAAACAAACGGTTTTTAACCCCTTTCCACGACGGCATTTGGAACCGTCGCCAAGTGAGTGTGGGCGATAGGGGGGTCCTTCCCACACGACTCAAAAATTGTCGGGGATATGCCCTCCTGGCACACACGTTCGGCAAAATGAGGTCATGTGCAACTGGCGAGCGCTCAAATACGAAAATACGTATAGTAGAGCTAGAAAAATACAATTATACGGCAAAATTGTTTCCGGTCGCAAGTACATCCCACACAGTCAACCCCCGCTAAATGTTTCCGTTCGTATGTACATCCCACACCGTCGCTCCAAGGAAAACCTTTCCGTTCACAGGTACATCACACACAATTTTTCCCGTTAAATCATTTGTGATAGTGTTGCCATTGCACACGATATTAATAATTTTATCATTTGCATTATTGAATGCATCACACACGGTGCATAGAAGAAACTGTGTGGCAAAGGTTGTCCATCACACACACTTTTTATGTGATAAACGTTTGCGCAAGGTGGCCTAACATAAACAGTTTTCAAGAGAAAGTCGTGTGTGCAGTGGAGATTGATCGCACACGTAGTGGATCCTAGAAACATTTCTGATCTCCACGTATATGACAGACATTTCGCTTTCGCAAACGTGTGAAGTGTAATCCCTAATTAATGCATAATTAATCCCTAATTTAAAAATCACATGTTTTGAATTTGAAAGTAGGCAATCACTTATTTCATATCCAACGATGTTTATTACAAATATAGGTTCAACCACGAATCCATAATTCAATGCACAGGTACATATACTAAAGAACTACAGAAGCACCAAGTAAAGAATGATGAACCACAGTTGTACTAAAGGCTGTAAAGAGAGAGGTGAAAGACATTCTGGTTGCTGGAGAAGGTGAAGCGGAATGCCCATATTGTGCCCTCCTCCATGCGTAAGGCGCGCACGACTCTAGGCCAACCCCTTGTGATGGCTGCCCGTCCATCCTTCACTGTCTTCATTAGGACTTCACAATGCTCATTGTAGTCTGGATGAAATACTTTAACCTTCATTGTGTGTCCACCAATCATGTACTTTGTGAGGTAATCTTGAGTGAACTGCTTCGGGAACCACTGGGAACAAAAAAGATTTAGACATTGTTGTCTAGCAACTCATTATGGGCAGTAAAAAGAGAAGGCTGCAGAGTTTGTAGTTAGCATCCTACAGCACACTGTTGTGTTGGATAGAGCATAAACAAATAATTTGCTTGCCACCATTCGTATCTTTTTGCTAATAATCCTTATCAGTTTCCTCACTTGATGCTTGTTCATCAATATCTCATTGCCCCATACACAAAAAGGGTTGATGCATGGATCCTTGCCAAGGGCATATGTACCTACAAGCAACAAGTCAATACTAGAAGCTAACTAGTGTCCAGGCCTGGATCTGTATGCACTACATTATGGAACGACGGGGAGTACATGTTTAGGGATGAAGCTAACCTCGGCGGAAAATGGTGGCCACTCCCGTTGTTGTCCTGCATAAGTAGTGGAAAGGCATGATAAGTACAGCAATCTTAACATCAAACAAATTTAGCAAAGGTAAACAACGTCATCTCCAAATGATAGCTTGAATGTGTTGGTTTCAGCATGCTGTTAAAGCAGATATAAAATGGAAGGCAATGTTACGACAAAGAGGCTTAACAGCCATCAAATATTGCAATTCAAACTGGTATTGTTGAAAATGAATAGAACATAGGTAATGCTTAAACATCACACTGGATAAATGTGTAAAACTGAAATAAAGGGCATGCGTTAACTACACTAGGAATAACTGGAACCAAATATAGCCGTTCAAACTGGTATTGATGTAGTCGAGCGGCACAGTCCCAACTTGCACATAATGAACCACACATTGTGAATGACTGAAATAAACAAGGCATAAATGACCAGTATAACAACCAAATATAGCCATTGAAAACGGATGAGTCTCATCAAGAACCAACCTAACAAGCAAATACAGATAAACAGGCAATATGCTTGAAAACTGGATAAATGCTCACTTCAGCCAACCTAACAAGCAGATAAAGATAAACAAGGCATCTGCTTGATAATTGGAGAAATGCTAAAAAATGCAACCTAACAAACAAATACAGATAAACAAGGCATCTGCTTGATAACTGGACAAATGCTAAAAAAGCAACCTAACAACCAAATACAGATAAACAAGGCATCTGCTTGATAACTGGACAAATACTCACTGCAACCAAACTAAGAACCAAATAAAGATAAACAAGGCATCTGCTCGATAACTGAAAAAATGCTCACTCCAACCAATCTAACAACCAAATACAGATAAACAAGGCATCTACTCACTATAAACAACCAAATACATTTTTGCATAACTTAAATAATTAAACACGGCACAATTAAAGCACCGCACGGCAAATACTACTACAACAAAGGGTACGGGTTGGTAAGCTAGAAAAGGTAAGATTTGATGATAGAATGTTGCCTCACATTTCATGCACGGGGTCCTTCCAGTTGGAAGAGCATACACCCATGGTGTGCTCTCTGATGTCATAGATGGGCTGTTTCACCCTGGAAGAACCTTCGTGGGTGCCCTCCTCGTGGTTGTGGTCATTGAGATCTAACTTGGCAATTGAGAACCCCAAGCCGCCGTCGTAGAACGTGTCCTTCAGAAGTGACAAAATGGGCTCGATGGCATATAAAGCTCGCAAATCCTTGACCGCTTGGCGGAGGAGATCAGCGGCAGGGTCGTCGAAGAGATCAACGGTGGTTGAACCAGAGGGGTTGGGGATGGACCACTTAACCTATGACATGGCCCGTGTGAAGCCGTCGGTGTGGACGAGCTTGATGTCGTAGCCAGCTTTCTCGAGATACAGTAATACGCTAGCCCGCTGAAATGAAGCCTTCGGCATGGCAACGTAGTCAATGTCTTCGCCGGCTTCCGCGGCGCTGTGTTTCTCCGGGATCGACAGGTCGAGGAAAACGGCGGCCACCTCTCCAATGTCCGCCAGGGAGGCCATGATAAACCTCTTCTTGGCCGAACGCTCGTCGGGCTCCCCGGGATAAGTGGTCGAGCTTAGGCCACGACATTCTGGAGCAGGGGATGTGGATCTGGCAGGGAGGGACACCGCAGGCCTCATCTAAAAACTCAGTGGAGTGGGGCGACGGTATGGGAATCGCTGGATAACCTGAACTTTATTATCTAGGTTAGGAGGAACGGGCAGACCGGCAGGGTTTGGCTGAGCCGCCTGGCGGCATGAGCTAGGGTTCAAGGAGGAGGGGCGGGTGGAGGACTGTGGAGGGGGGTGGTGTTTGAGGATACGCCGTGGCTACTGAAAATTTTAGTAATGGTGGGTGGAGATGGTGGTGGACGAGGGAGGGCGACGGTTCAAATGCCTCGGCTAATGCAATTTTACTATAAGGTCGGTGCTGGAGGAGTGTGGGCGACGGTTGAAGTACGGCAGCTACTAAAATTTGGGTAAAGGAATTGATGCGGGGAGGGAGTGCCCAAGATCACGCACGGTCCAATAACAATATGCGTGTATGATAATAAGGAAAAGTGGCGCAGATCCGCCGATTTTTGCAACGCTCAAGGTGGGTAGTTTGTTTTTTATATATTTCTAGCTAGCTGGTCTATCCCACACGGTTCATCCTAATTTCCAAATAAACTTACCCGCCTTTAGCTTCCACAGGTGGTGGTTTTACAGCGCACTTGCATCGCACACGGTTAAGACAGTACCTCCACCCTTTGCTCGCGCTTGCGCGGTCGTGGTGATTTCAGCGCACTTGCATCGGACACGGTTGAGCCAATACCTCCACCCTTCGCTCGCGCTTGTGTGGTCGTGGTGATTTCAGCGCGCTTGCATCGCACACGGTTGAGCCAGTACCTCCACCTTAATTTGCTCGCGCTTACGCGGTCATGGTGATTCACATCGCACTTGTATCGCACACGGTTAAGATATTATACCCCATGTCCGTGGAGGGTCATGAGAGTCTTTGTAGCAAAAAATAACGTTAGGAAGGGTCAAAAGACAGCCACACCAGCATGTGGCCCAAATATATATGAGTGAAAAGGGTGGTATGTGATGTTCAAAATTCCAATGGACAACTTTGACCCCGCGGGCCCACGGTTGGGCGCGCCATTGAAGATCGATGAGAGGGTCCAGTAGTCAAGAACCACCTAGAAGCAGCCAAATATATGTACAAATATTGGGGATGTTTAAAACTTTAAATACACAATGCGTAACTTTGGTGGCACCTGCCTCGCAAACCCGAAAGCACCCTAACAACCACCTAGCTAGGATATATATAATGACATAATGTCATACCTAGCTAGGATGCTTGGCCCACCACCTCCCACTTCGTGTTAGCGGGGCGGATGCACGTAATGATCGATACTTTGGTCATACATGCATGTTGCCATGACATACCATAAGACGGACTAATGAATCTTTCGTTTGGTCAAATGACAGTTGTTGTTGTCGATAAACCGCTTGGGCCAATAGATTGAACCATCAAAAACATCGCATGAGAGGTACCACAAAACCAGCACCCCTTGCATGCGGCCCAAAATGATGTACGTTGGGAAAGGGTGATGTGTGTTTTCAATATAGAATTGTCGGTGTACAAAAGTAGGGGCTCTCCTTTTAACCCCTTTACTTATGCACGGGCAGTCAGAGCCACACGCCGCGGCCACACCTAGCAGGGCAGAAGAGGGAAGCCGGAGAGAAGCCGAAGCGCAAGACAACCGAGGCAACGCCAAGATCAGAAACACCAAAGAGCAAGAGGGTGAGCTGGAATCCCCCGGCAAGGCTCTTGCCGAGGCGGCCTCCGCGGCCCCAGCAAGAGCCTTGCCGAGGCAACTTGCCCAAACGCCAGCAGAGCGAGCCACCCTTGAGCCCAAGGGTTCCGAACGCCATCGACAACTACATTGGAACCAAGGCTCGGGAGGCACCTCCATGGTGGCATGCAGATCTTTTTCAAGATCATAAACGCACATGACCAGATGAGGACCAGAAGACGATGACCCTTGGCGGGATCCTAGCCAAGGGGATCCACAAGACCCTCGGAAAGCGCCTTGCCGGGACGACTGCAACGCCACGTCACGATCCTTGTCGGGCCCCCAGCAAGACCCTTGTCGAGGGCATCATCGGGGCCATTGCCAGGCCCGCACTAGCTAAGGATCCACCGCCTTTCGCATGCAGCTGCCAGCCCAACCAGCTGGGTAGGCACCTGCGTGGCAACATGCGGCTTCCAGACCAACTCAGCAAGCACCTGCGTGGTGGCATGCAGATCTTCGTGAAGGCCCTGCTACCGCGCCACCTCAGCAGCCTGCCTTCCTACATGGCGTTGCACGCATCACTGGCCTGGGCGTGTGTCGAAGCGAGGCAGAGCGGCGACGGACGGGATGGGCCTCGTTACCGTCCCCAATAAAGCTAATGGACACCTAAGTAGCGCATTTAATGTGCTTTGTCCTGTAACGCCGGGCGATAAGCTCGCGCACTGTAGACCTTTCCACCTCCTGTGTGCCACTGTGGTGGCCCCTTTTGCCTATAAAAGGAGGCCCGAGGCGACCAGGAGAAGGATTCGGCTTTTTTTGGGCAAGTTACACCCCGTAGCTAGCTCAAGAACACAAGAACACTCAATACATCCACCAAAGCAGGACTAGGGTATTACACATCCTCGCGGCCCGAACTTGGGTAAACGATCCGTGTGCTTCCTATTAGACCTGCTCTTCTCACAACCCCGCGCCCGCCAACCATAGAAGGGATTCCAGTGATCCCATAGGTATCATTTCCCCGACAAGAATAATGTACAATTTAGATGTGGTGCCTACCTCTCGACCCAGACAACAACCATGGAGGTAAGGTACTTAAGGACGAGATACGTAAGCAGGGTTTGATGTAGGTCGAACCCAGCAATCCGAGCATCTGGGAGGGAATCCTGACAACGCATGAGCTCGAGCTTTGGTTGACCGAATTTGACGGTGACCGGCCCTTACATGAACTAGTAGGAATCCATTCATGGCCAACACATACCCCTCATTATCGGTCAAAGGGATGATATATATACACTCGGGGAGCCCATAGATATCCGTATCGTCACAAAAAACCGCACAAGGGAGACTTGGTCGATCAGAAGACCCCGTATACACTGCATGCGGCCCGAAAATATGTATGGGTACGATGGTGTATGATGTGTTTAAATCCCAAATGCACAACTTCGATGGGCCACGCCAAGTACATTACAAACCGAACACCATACCCGACTACAAGCCTGGTTCAATACCTGTGATGTTAGTTTCCCAACTTCGAGGTGGCAGCGGGGCGCCCCACGATGCGCTCAAACTATATTTTGTCTAGCATGGGACACATCTATATATATTTATACATCTATACACCTATATAGTGTGCGAATAACTATGAAAGTTGCTCGTTGGATGAAGCCAATCCGACAGTACAGAGATGGCAAATCCGAGCACTACTGGCCATTGGATATCATCTACATTCCACCAAATTCTGCCACATGTACAATCTAGAAGACTCCATGGTTGAACTTAAGCATAATGCACAAACCTCAAAACACAAGCACTTCTTCTTTGTTCTCTAGAATCTTCCATATCTTAATTTCCCAAACCTTTTTTTTTTCTAAATGAATTGTCACTTTTTGTTTTTACCTTTACAATGCACAATTCCATGAATCTTAAAATAGTTTTTTTGTAAAAATAATTGATTTTGGATGAGATGAACTATAAGAATTAAACGAACATCTACATCATGCATATATGGGAGAAGATGCGGGAAACCGATGAGAGGAGTGGCGAGAAACGGTAGCCTGTTTTGAATGAAAACCTAGTAGAGAAGGAAGAGTGAGCTACACGACGCATGCGCACAGTGCTTACCCATGTACTGCATGTGCTGTCGAAAGGGCACAGGGTTGCCGTTCGATTTGGGAGCATCCAACGGTGCACACATACGATTCGTGGCTTTGGGTTCTGGCCAGTCAGAACGTAGGACTCAGATCGTGCATGTAGCGGGGGGGAGGGGAATATCATACGGAAACCAACATTCGGTGGAAACCGGTGAAAACCATGAGAAAGAGATGTTTTGAAGTTTCAAAAAAATGCGGGATGTTAAGAGGATGATGTTTTATTGGCACACAAAATTTGAAGTTGAAACACATTAAGAGATGTGAGCTATGAAAAAGACAAAATCAGTGTTGAATAGTGTCGATTAGTAATGTCACTATTCAGGGCAGAATTTGTCTTTTTCATAGCTCACATCTCGTAATGTTTTTCAACTTGAAATTTTGTGTCGCAATAAAACATCACCTTCTTAACATCCCACATTCTTTTCAGATTTTTATGAAACTTTCAAATATGGATCCCATGAAGTTTTCATTGAATATCGGTTTTTGTAAGTGAACCGTCTGCTATTTGAAAACATTTCATGAGAAGAATCTCGGTTTTAAATCCCCATAAATCAAAAACTAAGCTGAAAATCGTGAAATCTGCCATGGTGTCACGACATCGCACTTATATGTCGAGGAATTTTTTTCGTCCATTGTGGCGCAAGTTTTATTACAAGCCTCTTACAAACCGGAGCTTCTCTCAAAGAAGCCTCGTGGTTCCGATAGGGAAACGTGTCCCCCTTGTGGGCGAAACGTAATCACTGCCTCTTTTCACCTTGTATTTTCTTCTACGGGCAACATGGAACGACATGATATCCGTGCTGAAATTTAAACTTTTTCAGGGTTCGTTTGGCCTTTTTATACACTAATTGAGTTTCCTAGGCATTTAATGTCCACAATTCAAATCTGAACTACAAATACATGCTCCAGTTCACCAAAATGGCTAGAAAAATTATACATGGTCCTTGGGTGCATGTTTAGGTCCCATGCCAGGAATGGGAATGAGTTACAACTGTACTGGTGTCATGGCTCGTACTCAAATATTTCGAATCTTAGTTTTTATGTCCCCATAAATCCTAAACTCACAAGAAAGTCATCAAAGGTGGCATGGTGTCACGTCATGGCACATATATGTCGTGGTAAAAACATTGTCCAATTTGGGCCAAGCTTTATTACAAACCTCTTACAAAAACTGGAGCTTCTCTCAAAGAAGCCTCGTGGTTCTGATAGGGAAACGTGTTCCCCTTGTGGGCGAAACATAATCACTGCCTCTTTTCGCCTTGTATTTTCTTCCACGGACAACATGGAACGACAGGATATCCGTGCTGAAATTTATTCAGGGTTCGTTTGGCCTTTTTATACACTAATTGAGTTTCCTAGGAATTTAATGTCCATAATTCAAATCTGAACTACAAATACATGCTCCAGTTCGCCAAAATGGCTAGAAAAATTGTACATGTGTCCTTGGGTGCATGTTTAGGTCTCATGCCAGGAATGGGAACGAATTACAACCGTACCGGTGTCCTGGCTCGTCCTCAAACATTTCGAATCTCGGTTTTTAAGTCCCCAGAAATCCTAAACTCACTAGAAAGTCATCAAAGGTGGCATAGTGTCACATCATGGCACATATATGTCGTGGTAAAAACATTGCCAATTTGGGCCAAGCTTTATTACAAACCTATTGCAAATCGGAGCCTGTCGCAAGAACCCTCATGGTTTCGATAGGGAAACGTGTCCCCTTGTGGGCCAAACGATAATCACTCCCTCTTCTAGCCTCGTATTTTCTTCTACACATGACACGGAACAAATGGAGATTCGCGTTGAACTTTGAAATTATTCAGGGTTCGTTTGACCTTTTTTATTCATTAATTGAGTTTTCTAGGCATTTAATGTCCATCATTCAAATCCGAACTACAAATACATGCTCCAGTGCACCAAATGGCTAGAAAAAACGTACATGTTTCATTGGGGTGCATGTTTAGGTCCCATGGAACGAATGGCAATGAAGTCAACCATCTCGCCGTCTTGGCCTGGCCACAAACATTGCGAATCTCGGTTTTTAAATGTCTTTAAATCCAAAACTCACCAGGAAATCATGAAACTTGGCATGGTGTCACTACATGGTATATATAATTGTCCAATTTGTGCGAAGCCAAGCCTTTTATAAACTGGAGCCTGTTGCAACCCTCGTGGTTCCGGTAGGGAAACATGCCCCTGTGGGCGAAACGATAATCGATGCCTCTTCTCGCCTTGAACTTTGTTTTCTATAGGCAACATAGAATAACATGAGTGTCGGGCTGAAATTTTAAATTTGTCAGGGTTCGTTTGGCCATTGTATATATATTACTAATTACTAAGTTTTCTATGCATTTAATGTAGTCCATAATTCAAATTTGAACTACAACCACATGCTCCAGTGAAGCAAAATGGGTGGGAAATCGTACATGTGTCATTGGGTGCATGTTTAGGTCTCGTTTAAGGAATGAGAATGAATTACAAACTTGTCGTCGTCCTGAAACAATGACAATCTCGGTTTTTAAATCCCAGTAAATAAAAAAGCCACCCAAGAAACATGAAAGGTGGCATGGTTACATGACATGGCACATATATGCCGTGGTAAAAAACCATCCAGTTTGAGAAGATGCGCACACATTAGTAGCCAACGAAGTTATTTTTGGAACAAAATGCTGACATGTTAATTTCGCAAACGGTTGTATTATATTTATCGTGTCGAAAATTAACCATACTCGGTGGCGTGCGTGCAGCTGTTTGATTAGACGGGACGAGCGCGAGAAGTCCGCCATGCAGGTTCGACGGGACGCGTGCGAGCAGTCTGCCATGCAGGCTCGACGTGACGCGTGCATCCTGTCCACCTCGCAGGCTCGGCGGGACACGTGCGAGCAGAAACGCCGCCCATGATCACCGGGAAGTGAGCTCTTTGACCTCCATGCACCAGCCGCTGCGCCTCGCTCACAACTTCTCCATTAATGGGTTAATTAAAGCACCTGGATGGAGGGTGTTTGCTTGTGATCCCATGGCAGCATTTGCTTTGTTTGTGTTTTCAACTCGTATTCCGCCCTAATTTAAATTGCCACATAGGGCAACGGATAATACGACCACAAATAAAATGGCAACGGATAATATGACAACAAATTTACAATGGCGCAGATAATAATTGTCCTACATATTCCGGATAATTTAAAATGCCACATGCGGCAAAGACCAGAAGACACGGGGGCAAGAGAAGAAGGAAATTGCAGACAACGATCTGGGTTGCTACTGTCTCTACTCGTCGATGGATCGCTGAGCGGCGAAATCCTCCAGCTCCTTCTTCAATTCCTCATGACTTTTCTTGAAAGCAGCCACGGATTCCTCCACCCCCTGCTCACGCTTGATCCGGAGCTTCCTCAAGCCACCCATCAGCTCCTCGACGACCGCTTTCAGCGTCATCTCCGAGGCACTGCTTTGCTCATGCAACATCTTCTAGCCGGCGGCCTCCTCCTCCTTCTTGGCGACCAACTTGAGGAGCTTTGCATTGTCATCCATGAGTTGCTCGATGAGGCCAGTCGCCTTGTCAACCGAGGCATCGCTGATCTTGAGCAGCTTCATCAAGCCGTCGACCAGCTCCTACTGCATAGTGACACCAGCAAGAATGTCGTCGTCACCGGCGAAGGATTTCAGGAACGCCGGCTCGTCGCGATGGCCGACGCCGCGAATGCGCTTGTGAGAGCCCCCGCGTGCCCGTGAGAGCTCGTTCGAGGGCTCCGCGGCGCGCCGGGACATCTCTGCTACGGCTACGGCTTCGCAGTGGGACCTCTCTAGTGCTTCCGCGGCCTTGGTCTTTGCTACCTGGTTATATGTACACCCTAAACTCCTCCTACCGGTCATGGAGGAACGACTTGACAGAAAAAACCAGTTTTGTGGGTGATGAGGAGAGGAACTATGAAGTAATTTTCGAGTGGGTAGGCTTTATAGCCCGGTGCTAAGTGTGAACACATATTAGTTTGATAGGTGTGAACTGATTTGAAATTACTTATTGCATTGTAATCAGCAATGTGACGAGAAACAAGGTCAAAATTTATTGATGGCAGAAGGTTGACCATGTGGTTGCTCGTCGTTGAGGCGGCCGCGGCGCGCTCCGCTCTGGTGTCCCTGTGCGCGCTCTGCTCGCCGTTGAGGCAAAGTTACAATGGCAACAGTTAATAATTCTTAATAATTGTCTTACATATTCAGGATAATTCAAAATGCCAAATACGGCAAGGCCCAGAACACTCGCGACCTACATATGCACACAATTATAATAAAATATAAGCTAAAAGGCTGAGTTGGCGGCCTTCCGACGATGGTCTTCTCGGACTCCATGATCAGCATAGCACACTTGCGGCCGTTCACTCTGAGTGTCCCGACCCGCCTCCGCCTACAGAGCTGCTGGCGCTGGGAGCCTCTTGGGGCTGCTGGGCCTCTTCTAGAAGAGCTTGACAGTGTGCAATCGCGCGCATGACAACTCCGCGGAACCGCTCCATTTCCATGTCTCTGGCCTGGTAGCAAATTCCGTTGATCACCTGCATCCTCCAGATATCAAGTTGGCGATGTTCTACTTCATTGGGGACGTCAACTCTGTCGTATTTCGTGTTTCGGCAGACCCTTAAGGTTCGAACTCTGGGGTGCGCGCGGAGATCCAACCCTCCACCGTCTCGTACCTCGCAGAATCGCAGGGACCTAAACTACTAAGAAGAACAGCACAAGAGACACGGGATTTATACTAGTTCGGGCCACCGTTGTGGTGTAATACCCTACTCTAGTTTGTGGCGTGGTGGATTGCCTCTTGGGCTGATGAGGAACAATATAGGGAAGAACAGCCTCGCGAGGGTCTGTTCTTGGTGGGTGTGATGAACTGCTAAGTGGTGTCCCGTTGCTCTAGCTTGAGGATCGGGTCTCTATCTCTCTCTAATCTGGATGCGGATCGTCCCATCCCTTCCTCTCCGATCGTCTTGATGGATCGTCCCCTACTATGGTGGCTAGCTCTACTTATATAGACGAAGGCCCTGGGCCTCTTCCCAAATATTGAGCGGGAAGGGCGCCAACAATTGGCCCTTTTGAAGGGGAACAGCGGGTACACTTATCCTGACTAAAGTTGGTCCTCGCCTGCCAAAGGCTCTAGTGATGACGACTGCTTGGGCTCCACGATGACTCCCTTCCAGCCATTGGGGCTGGTCTTGGTCTTGTTGCACCGAAACAGGTGCCTTTGCTTGATGCTCTCGCCTGCGCTTGCTCCCTTTGTACCAAAGAGGAAAGGAGGACGCTGCGCGGGCTGGCGCCCGACTGGCGCCCTTGGTCGTCATGGCTTGCGTCATGGGCACCTCGCGAGGTACCCTGCCTTGAACTCTACGCCTCCTCATGAGCCAGCCTGATAAGGCTGTGCCTGTGGAAGCTCTTGGTCGTCCGCCCCGCGAGGCTTGGCCCCTCGCGAGGGTCTCGAGCTTGTGTTGATGAAGATAGGCTGTCCTGGGCCTCCTTTGAGCCACGCCGCGGGCCGCAGGCAGGCATGTCTGGGGACCCCCGTTCCCAGAACGCCGACAGTAGCCCCCGGGCCCACGGCGCGCCCGAACTTGGCCGAGCAGAGAGGCGAAGGGGCAAGTGCGAAGCGTCGCGGGCCTTAACAGCCTGCGGCCTTGGGCGCCGCGTGGCGGTTGATTGGACGCATGCGCACTGCATCCCCACGATGCCTCGGTAACCGCCCGGACTCAACAAGTCCTTGCATGCATGGTCAGTCATGATTACTGGTGATCGTGGAGGCCGGCGGTTGGCCTTCGCCGGCTATAAGTATGGAACGACGTGCGCCCTTCCAGTCTACCCTTCTGCTTCTCCTCTTCCTCGTCTCTTCTGGTTGCCATGGCTCCGATCCGCCGGTTCTCTAGGGAAGAGAAGGGAAAGGCTCCTCAAGAGGATCCTGACCCGCTCCCCCCAAAGAAGCGGCTTGCTCTCTGGTGTCAGGGCAGGAGCGCTCGCGAGGAGGCGCCCGTGCCCTGGTGCGCGCAGCCGCCACCAGGGTTTCCTCTTCCCTTGTACGCGCGAATTGGTGGCCCTGAAGGAGGCGAGGCCGGGCGCCACGAGCGGCGCCGCCGACGACGCCGGTAGGTCACGAAGGTGTGCGTCTTACCCACTGGAGTTCACGCCGAGGGCTCCTGCCGGGAGTTCGTGCTTCGCGTCGCCGCGCCTCCCAAGTCTTGGATTCGTCTTCCTTCTTTCTTCGCCTGCGTCGTCCGGCAGGGGGAGCCCCTGGGACTCTGGCTACAGCACGCTGGCTGCGGCACCCTCGCGACCCGGGCAGAGGTTGCAGTAGTTGCCCCGGGCGAGGTCTTCATGACACGAGGCTGGAGCGAGGTCGCCCGGGTCTGCAGGGCGAGGGGCGCCCTCACGATCCACCTGGAGTACAACGGTGCTTCGGTGATATCCTTCAAGCTCTTCGATGCGGAGGGTCGTTGGCTGGAGTGCTGCCCCGGGAGAGGCGGTCGGGGCCCTGCTGTGGTGAGACGGAGGCCGACCGACCACTCCCTTGGCAGCTTCTCAGGCGACGAAGGCGCCGGAGGATCCAGCGACTCCGCCGAGCTCTTTCGCGATTGTCACGCCCAATATGCGACCCTATCCAAAAGGAACTCGAAGGTCCCACCAAGGATAGACCCCATATTGGAAACGCTTTTGCAAGGTGGATATCATTACATCAACATTACATAATAGATGGGGATACATACATAAGGCACAACTGCCACAAGAATACATCAATATCATATATAAGAACAACATCCGACTACGGATGAAACATAAACAGAAACTCAAACAATATCCACCTGCTAGCCCAGGCTGCCGACCGAACCTATCCTCGATCAAGAAGAAGCGTAAGAAGAACTCCAATACAAGCAAACATCGCTCTCAAGGCCATGATCATCGCAAACATGTACCGCAATCGGTGATGTAGTAATCAGTGAGCCACGAGGACTCAGCAATCCCATTACCATGGGTATCAAGACTAGCAAAGCTTAAATGGGAAAGGAAGGGATAAAGTGGTGAGGTTGCAGCAGCGACTAAGCATATATGGTGGCTAACCAACGCAAATGAGAGCGAGAAGAGAAACAAAGGAACGGTCGCCAACTAGTAATGATCAAGAAGTGATCCTGAACTCCTACTTACGCCGACATAACCCAAGAAACCGTGTTCTCCTCTCGATCAACCCCAAGAGAGACACTCACGGTTACGCACACGGTTGGTGTATTTTAATTAAAATCAACTTCGGTTTTCTACAACCGACATTAACAAATTCCCATCTGCCACATAACCGGGCACGGCTTTCGAAAGTTCAAACCCTGCAGGGTGTCCCAACTTAGCCCATGATAAGCTCTCGCGATCAACGGCGAATAGACCTTCTCCCGGAAGCCCGATCAGTCTCGAATCCTGCCACAAGACATTTCACAGCAATAAAACAAGACCAGCAAAGCCGCCGATGCGCCGACAATCCCGATAGGAGCTGCACATATCTCGTTCTCGTGGCAACACCGGATGAGACTAGCTACGAGTAAAACCAACCTCAAGTTGCCCCAAGGTGGCCCTGCAGTAGCTCGGTTCGGGCCAGCACTTGGAGAAGCACCGTCCGGGGGGCTAAATAAAGATGACCCTTGGGTTAATTACTCCCAAGGGAAATATAGGTGGTGGTGAGGCAAATGGTAAAACCAATGTTGGGCCTTGCTGGAAAAGTCTTATTCAAAGCGAATTGTCAAGGGGGTCCCATAAATCACCCGACCGCGTTAGGGACGCAAAAATCCGGGAACATAATACCGATATGACGGAAACTAGGGCGGCAAGTGGAACAAAACACCAGGCATAAGGCCGAGCCTTCCACCCTTTACCAAGTATATAGATGCATTAATTAAATAAGATAATATTGTGATATCCCAACAAGTAAACATGTTCCAGGAAGGAACAACATCTCCATGTTCCAACAAGGAACAGACTTCATCTTCACCTGCAACTAGCAACGCTATAAGAGAGGCTGAGCAAAGCGGTAACATAGCCAAACAACGGTTTGCTAGGAAGGGTGAAAAGGTTAGAGGCTGACATGGCAATTGGGATGGCTTGATAAACAGGTAATAGGTAGCGCAAAGATAGCGAAAGAACGAGGCAACTAGCATAGCAATGATAGTAGTGAGATCCAGGGTAGCGGTCATCTTGCCTGAAATCCCGCAAGGAAGAAGAACGAGTCCATGGAGAAGATGAACGGATCCATGAAGAAGATGAACGGATGAAGTCAACCAAACGAGACGAACGAATCCTCACGATCGCAACGAAACAGGAACTAACAAGAAGAAGCACACAACATAGTAAACACACCACACATGAACAAGATATGATGCACAACAAGCATGATGCATGACAAAGCTACATGAAGCTACTCATGGCAAGGGATGATGCAAACAAGAGCAACACATCAAACCAAGTTTAAATGAGGCCGGAAACAACATAAAACAATTCCGGTAAGTCCTCATATGCAAATTTCGAAATTGTTCCAAATCTGGATAACTTTATGTTCAAGTTGTTAAACAGCAAGTTAAAATGCACCACGATGATCTACACGAAATTCTAGTCAAGTTACATATAAAGTTCATTAGATTCGGAGCTACGGCCTAGAAGATATGAGCAAAACAAGTTAAACATGGCATTGATGCAAAATGCATACAAACCTCAAGCAAACACCTCAAAACAAGGATCCAACATGATAATATGAAACTACATGCAAAATCAAGCAAGTTTCATATAGAGCACACTCAAAACGGAGCAACGGTTCAACACATACACCCTATACAAGTTTAAAGGACAAGCTGTCCAAAACAGCAACTAGGCATATTGCAAGCATCAAAACAACATGCTACAGCACCCCAACATAATAACAAAAGGCATGGGCATGATCTACAGGTAAAGCATTACAAAACATGAGAACTGAGCTACCTCCAGAAACAACTAGAACATGCTCAAAATGACATGGCAAGATTGCAACTAATAACAGTTTCCGACTTAGCAGAAATTAACAACAGGTTGCAAGGTTTAGAGCTATGAAACAACATGTTACAGGAACTTAACATGGCAAACAAAGGCATGGCATGAATCGACTCAAAGCATAGAACAAAAGTCCTTTAGTGGCCATAAGCCAAAAAGGATCAGAAAATATAGTAACACCCATGTCAATATCGAAAGTCTCGTTAACAGTTTCAGCAACATGGCATGTCAAAAACTGATAACGAGAAGGCATGTTTACAAGCTCAATGCACTCACTACAGAGACTTATATGATAAACTAAACATACATACATCAAGAAAACATGGCATAGAAGACATACATGGCAAGAGCAAGAACATAGCATATACGGATCAACCACAACAAGCTAGGCAAAATTGAATAACCTGTAAACAATCTGCCAGGAAACATTTGATAGCAAAAGTAGAGCTCGATTGACTCAAGCTAGACTACTCCATAATTGAAAACAAGGGCATGAATGGATAGAGCAAGACATGCTTTACAAAATATCCTTACTGAAGTATCTCAAAATATGCATGGAACTCGTGGTAGCATCAAGTAAACATGGCATCAAAATAACAGCTAAACAGGGCTGAAATCAGCAACAACAAGACACCTAGTTTGCATGCTTGTGCTAGTCACCACATAGATCACAAAAATACATAGCAAGCACCACTGGAAAGAAGACATGGCATATTTCAAAACACATGTAGGACTCAATTCCGTAGGATGCACACATCAATCATGGAAAAAATGACAAAAGTGCAAGTTCTGATAAAAATCAGAAACTAACATCACATAGCACTCTTGCAACAGCATTTCGGGCATAAATATGAGCTCAAATGAAAATGATGCAATGAGATGAAATGATCTACTCTTTGAGACGAACATTTTGACATATTATACGCGCAAAACGGAGCTACGATGACAGAGATATGATGCAAAGAAAATGCAACAAAATAAGCAACTATCTCGGGACTTAGCAGTTTTTTTTTGAAAATAAAGGACGCGCACAAGATAGCTAAAAATCGCACGGGCGGGATCTTGCGGGTCCTCACCAGTGGGCCAAAAGGGCCGGTCGGTGAAGGAGCCGGCCTGGCAGGCCGGGGACGCGGGCCGAGGAGCTGGGCCGCCAGGAGGCCGCGGGGCCCATGCAGCGAGGGAGCCCCCGTCGTCCCTCTCCTCGATCCCGTCTGGATCGAGGGAGCAGGAGCATGGCGGCGGCGCATGGAACTCCGGCGAGGGCTGCGAAGGCCGGGGACGCGGGAGACGCCGGGAACGGGTAGATCGGCGGTGGGGCATCCGGATCCGGCGCGGAGGTGACGTGCTCCGGCGATGGCGAGGAGGCGCACCTGCGAGAGAGGCGGTAGCCGGTGAGAGAGAGAAGAGGGAGAAGGAAGGAGGGCAGGGCGGCGAGGCTCCGGCCTGGTGGGGTCGCTGGCGGCGGGCGCCGGCTGCGCTGGGGCGGCGGCGAAGCGAGGGGTTTCGGCGCTGGGCGCCGAAAGCATCGCGGGCGGCGGGCGGGCGGCTTCGCCGGCGAGGCAGCGGAGGGCCGAGGCAGCGGCGTTTACGGGCCCGCAGGCAGGTTCGTTCGCCCGGGCGGCCGGATCTGGGCCCCGGCGGCGCCGGGCGATGTGGGCGCGGGGAGGCGACGTGGCGGGCGTCTCATTGGGCGGAGGCGGCGGGCGCTGAGGTGGCGAGGCCGGATTGGCCGGGTGAGGTGGAGGTGGACGCGTCCGTGCGGTTGGACGTGTCCGCGCGCGAGGAGAGGGATGACTAGGGTTAGGGGCGAAATCATCCGCGAATTTCGGGGGGATGGGGATATATATAGGTAGAGGGAGCTAGGAGAGTCCAAATGAGGTGCGGTTTTCGGCCACGCGATCGTGATCGAACGACCGAGAGCATGGAAGGGAGTTTGGAGGGTTTTGGGCAACTTAGAAAGGGGTGTTGGGCTGCAAGGATAAGGAGGCTTTTATGTTACCCTGCTAACTGTTGAGTACCAAACGACCTCCAAATGATCCGAAACTTGACAGCGGTTCACGGTGCTATACCAAGGCTGCTTGACAAACCTCGGGGCATTCCGAGATCGTTTAACACCCGCACACGAAAAGAGGTAAAAGGGGGCGCCGGGAGACATAGGAGTGCCGGATTGCAAAACGGACAACGGGGAAAATGCTCGGATGCAAGAGACGAACACGTATGCAAAATGAAATGCACATGATGACATGATATAAAATGCAGATGATGACATGGCAAAGTGCAACACGCAAGCAAATGACATGGCAACGACGGCGTAATAATCGCGACACTGGCGCGATCGAATCCGGGCGCTACAACACTCCTCCACTAACAAGAGATCTCGTCCCGAGATCTTAGGACCGAGACGGAAAGGGAAAAAGGGATGAGGTGAAACAAGAACTGAAGAGAAGAAGCAAAGAATCGAGAGCACTCAAGAAGAAGAGAGGAACGACGAGAATGACGAGAATCAAAAGCTCACGGAATCAAATAGACTATGAAACAACTCGTTCTAACCGGAGTGGTTAGAATGAGAAAAGAAACGAATAAGACTGAAAGGATTTATGCAGCACACCGGTTAAAACATGGAGGAATAGAACTGAGTTTGACAAAATGGAACGATAGTTGACGAGAGGAACAACACAATGCCTCCGGAAAAATTGAAGGAATGGAATGAAAAGAACTTAGAAGGAAAAGTCGAACGGAGTTGTTGAGAAAATCAACAACGAAAGAATAAGCTTGATGTGGACTTTTGGAAAAACATCTCAAAATTATGAGGTGATAACCTACCACAACGGAAAAAATTGAATAGCTGAGAAGAACGAAGAAATGCAAAACTCCACTTCAAAAGAATACGGAGAATTAATTACACTTCGAGATACGAGAAGAAAAGATGCTTGAACTCCACCAACAAAATCTCGATGAGCACTTGAAGAATGAATTGAATAATGAAGAACCACCATGAAGAACTCCGGTAACGAAAGGATGATGAGATAAAATAAAGGATGAAAGAATACGATGAGCTTGCGATGATTTAGATGGAGGTTCCGACGAAATGTCTGAGGAAATTGAACTCCGGAAAAGAAAAAATGAAAAGACTTGAACTAGAATTTATTCATGAAGAACAAATTCCGAAGAAAAAGATTAATCACTTGCAGAAATAAGAATAAGATTTATTGTATGCTTATCCTTCATCAAATTAAATTGATGACAAACAATGGATTTGGCATAATACTTATTCTCGTTGAAAAAGGATTAAGGGGAAACATAGCACAAAACTTGAGAAAGTCTTCCTGAACCACCGGTAGGATTGGAAAGAATGAATGAATTAATATGATAATCAAGGAAAAAGAATCTGAATGAACCACCGTGAAAATGAAAAAGAACAAAGAGAAGAGAACGGATCGCCGGAAAGAATTAGAAAAGCACGAAGATACTTGAGGGAATTAAAATGCAAGAGAACAAAGAGATCGCGAACTGATAGAAGAATACTTGAACGAAGCACCGGAAGAATATTGAGACGAACGAAGGGGCACAAATATGGAATAATTGGAGAACTACTTTGAAAAACTTGGAACGAAGAAATCTTCTGAAAAGATGGCCTCCGGATGATCGAGAGAGAAAACAACTCTTGAAATGCTCCGGATGGATGAAAAGAATTGCACCACTGGAAACAACAGGATAGGATAACATCGAGCTAGCACCATGAAACTCCGGGGGAACGGACAAGATTTAAGAGAAAAATCTACGACGGTCTTCAAATGTCGACGAGAAAACACCACCAAAATTGTTGAGGCGCTCCGGGAGAATGAAAAGCAAAGAGGTTGAGCCAACAATGAAATGATTCAAAATCGATCTTGGAAAAGGCAAGTGACTGATGACATTCATTCTTACGTCACACTTGAAAAGAATTGAGAATAACTCCGGGAAAATAGAAAAGTCAGGTAAGATCCTGGGAAAAGACCTGTGGGTTAGGGCCCACTGAATAGACAACAACGTCGGAAAGGATTGTTGACCGGACAGATGATGCACCGGAACAATTGAAATATTTGAATGAGGTGACAACCTCGAATTAATTGGAAGACAGACGAATCTCCTGAGAAGTCTTCCGAACTCCGGAATGATAAACTGGCAAAAGGCGAACGAGCAAAGAGAACACTTCGAAGGAAAAGAATATGATTAACCCGAAAAACTTGAATTGAATCCGCCGGAAAGAAAGAGATGCAGAATGACGAACAAGACGAGAATTCACCGGTTGAAATAATTGATGGAGGACTGAAGAGGCTCCGCACAAATGAAATAGATGGTCGGAAGAAACTCGAACTCCGGAAGAAAGAGGGTGGAGGGCGGAAAACGAAGACAACTTGGAAGGGGAAACCGACGAATAACTTGAAGAGAAAACACCGTTGAAATCATTGAGGAATGAAAGCAAAGACTTCACACGAGTAGGATGGATACTGACACGGACTCCGTTCCGAGAAGAAGAAGGAAGGGCGGTGGGAAAACAAGGACAACTTCGACAAGGAAAACAACGACGTCGGAGGAAGAACTGAGGATTGAACTCAAAGATGAAGAGGGTCGAGTCGACTTGACGAGAAATGCACCGGACAAAAGGGCTGAGGAACAACTACCAGAAAAACCAACTGCGTGACCCTAAAGAAAAATTTGAAGGGGAAGAGGAGTAATACAAAACACCTACGTCAAGATTCCTTACCAGAGCGACGAAGGGGCAGAGGAGTAAAAAAGAATTCCTACTCTCCGATATAACTAGACTCCGAAAACAGTTTTCTTCTAGACTCAACAACGGCCAAACTACACGATCAAACAAGGGGCTCCTAGGGTCGGCCGAGGCTCGATACTAACTTGAACACGCCTAATATGCGACCCTATCCAAAAGGAACTCAAGGTCCCACCAAGGATAGACCCAGATATTGGAAACGCTTTTGCAAGGTGGATATCATTACATCAACATTACATAATAGATGGGGATACATACATAAGGCACAACTGCCACAAGAATACATCAATATCATATACAAGAACAACATCCGACTACGGATGAAACATAAACGGAAACTCAAACAATATCCACCTCTGCTAGCCCAGCTGCCGACCGAACCTATCCCCGATCAAGAAGAAGCGTAAGAAGAACTCCAATACAAGCAAACATCGCTCTCGCGTCATGATCATCGCAAACATGTACCTGCAACTGGTGATGTAGTAATCTGTGAGCCACGAGGACTCAGCAATCCCATTACCATGGGTATCAAGACTAGCAAAGCTTAAATGGGAAAGGAAGGGATAAAGTGGTGAGGTTGCAGCAGCGACTAAGCATATATGGTGGCTAACCAACGCAAATGAGAGCGAGAAGAGAAACAAAGGAACGGTCGTCAACTAGTAATGATCAAGAAGTGATCCTGAACTCCTACTTACGTCAGACATAACCCAAGAAACCGTGTTCTCCTCTCGATCAACCCCGAAGAGAGACACTCACGGTTACGCACACGGTTGGTGTATTTTAATTAAAATCAACTTCGGGTTTTCTACAACCGGACATTAACAAATTCCCATCTGCCACATAACCGCGGGCACGGCTTTCGAAAGTTCAAACCCTGCAGGGGTGTCCCAACTTAGCCCATGATAAGCTCTCGCGATCAACGGCGAATAGACCTTCTCCCGGAAGCCCGATCAGTCTCGAATCCTGCTACAAGACATTTCACAGCAATAAAACAAGACCAGCAAAGCCGCCCGATGCGCCGACAATCCCGATAGGAGCTGCACATATCTCGTTCTCAGGGCAACACCGGATGAGACTAGCTACGAGTAAAACCAACCCTCAAGTTGCCCCAAGGTGGCCCCGCAGGCAGCTCGGTTCGGGCCAGCACTTGGAGAAGCATCGTCCGGGGGCTAATAAAGATGACCCTTGGGTTAATTACTCCCAAGGGAAATATAGGTGGTGGTGAGGCAAATGGTAAAACCAATGTTGGGCCTTGCTGGAAAAGTCTTATTCAAAGCGAATTGTCAAGGGGTCCCATAAATCACCCGACCGCGTTAGGGACGCAAAAATCCGGGAACATAATACCGATATGACGGAAACTAGGGCGGCAAGAGTGGAACAAAACACCAGGCATAAGGCCGAGCCTTCCACCCTTTACCAAGTATATAGATGCATTAATTAAATAAGATAATATTGTGATATCCCAACAAGTAAACATGTTCCAGGAAGGAACAACATCTCCATGTTCCAACAAGGAACAGACTTCATCTTCACCTGCAACTAGCAACGCTATAAGAGAGGCTGAGCAAAGCGGTAACATAGCCAAACAACGGTTTGCTAGGAAGGGTGAAAAAGGTTAGAGGCTGACATGGCAATTGGGATGGCTTGATAAACAGGTAATAGGTAGCGCAGCATAGCGAAAGAACGAGGCAACTAGCATAGCAATGATAGTAGTGAGATCCAGGGTAGCGGTCATCTTGCCTGAAATCCCGCAAGGAAGAAGAACGAGTCCATGGAGAAGATGAACGGATCCATGAAGAAGATGAACGGATGAAGCCGAACCAAACGTAGACGAACGAATCCTCACGATCGCAACGAAACAGGAACTAACAAGAAGAAGCACACAACATAGTAAACACACCACACATGAACAAGATATGATGCACAACAAGCATGATGCATGACAAAGCTACATGAAGCTACTCATGGCAAGGGATGATGCAAACAAGAGCAACACATCAAACCAAGTTTAAATGAGGCCGGAAACAACATAAAACAATTCCGGTAAGTCCTCATATGCAAATTTCGAAATTGTTCCAGATCTGGATAACTTTATGTTCAAGTTGTTAAACAGCAAGTTAAAATGCACCACGATGATCTACACGAAATTCTAGTCAAGTTACATATAAAGTTCATTAGATTCGAGCTACGCCTAGAAGATATGAGCAAAACAAGTTAAACATGGCATTGATGCAAAATGCATACAAACCTCAAGCAAACACCTCAAAACAAGGATCCAACATGATAATATGAAACTACATGCAAAATCAAGCAAGTTTCATATAGAGCACACTCAAAACGGAGCAACGGTTCAACACATACACCCTATACAAGTTTAAAGGACAAGCTGTCCAAAACAGCAACTAGGCATATTGCAAGCATCAAAACAACATGCTACAGCACCCCAACATAATAACAAAAGGCATGGGCATGATCTACAGGTAAAGCATTACAAAACATGAGAACTGAGCTACCTCCAGAAACAACTAGAACATGCTCAAAATGACATGGCAAGATTGCAACTAATAACAGTTTCCAACTTAGCAGAAATTAACAACAGGTTGCAAGGTTTAGAGCTATGAAACAACATGTTACAGGAACTTAACATGGCAAACAAAGGCATGGCATGAATCGACTCAAAGCATAGAACAAAAGTCCTTTAGTGGCCATAAGCCAAAAAGGATCAGAAAATATAGTAACACCCATGTCAATATCGAAAGTCTCGTTAACAGTTTCAGCAACATGGCATGTCAAAAACTGATAACGAGAAGGCATGTTTACAAGCTCAATGCACTCACTACAGAGACTTATATGATAAACTAAGCATACATACATCAAGAAGACATGGCATAGAAGACATACATGGCAAGAGCAAGAACATAGCATATACGGATCAACCACAACAAGCTAGGCAAAATTGAATAACCTGTAAACAATCTGCCAGGAAACATTTGATAGCAAAAGTAGAGCTCGATTGACTCAAGCTAGACTACTCCATAATTGCAAACAAGGGCATGAATGGATAGAGCAAGACATGCTTTACAAAACATCCTTACTGAAGTATCTCAAAATATGCATGGAACTCGTGGTAGCATCAAGTAAACATGGCATCAAAATAACAGCTAAACAGGGCTGAAATCTGCATCAACAAGACACCTAGTTTGCATGCTTGTGCTAGTCACCACATAGATCACGAAAATACATAGCAAGCACCACTGGAAATAAGACATGGCATATTTCAAAACACATGTAGGACTCAATTCCGTAGGATGCACACATCAATCATGGAAAAAATGACAAAAGTGCAAGTTCTGATAAAAATCAGAAACTAACATCACATAGCACTCTTGCAACAGCATTTCGGGCATAAAGATGAGCTCAAATGAAAATGATGCAATGAGATGAAATGATCTACTCTTTGAGACGAACATTTTGACATATTATACGCGCAAAACGGAGCTACGATGACAGAGATATGATGCAAAGAAAATGCAACAAAATAAGCAACTATCTCGGGACTTAGCAGTTTTTTTTTGAAAATAAAGGACGCGCGCAAGATAGCTAAAAATCGCACGGGCGGGATCTTGCGGGTCCTCACCAGTGGGCCAAAAGGGCCGGTCGGTGAAGGAGCCGGCCTGGCAGGCCGGGGACGCGGGCCGAGGAGCTGGGCCGCCAGGAGGCCGCGGGGCCCACGCAGCGAGGGAGCCCCCGTCGTCCCTCTCCTCGATCCCGACTGGATCGAAGGAGCAGGAGCATGGCGGCGGCGCATGGAACTCCGGCGAGGGCTGCGAAGGCCGGGACGCGGAGACGCCGGAACGGTAGATCGGCGGCGGGCATCCGGATCCGGCGCGAGGTGACGGTTCGCGATGGCGAGGAGGCGACTGCGAGAGAGGCGGTAGCCGTGAGAGAGAGAAGAGGAGAAGGAAGGAGGGCAGGGCGGCGAGGCTCCGCCTGGTGGGGTCGCTGGCGGCGGGCGCCGCGCGCTGGGCGGCGGCGAAGCGAGGGGCTTCGGCGCTGGGCGCCGAAAGCACGCGGGCGGCGGGCGGCGGCTTCGCCGGCGAGGGCATGAGGCCGAGGCAGCGGCATCTACGGGCCCGGCAGGCCGGTTCGCCCGGGCGGGCGGATCTGGGCCGGCGGCGGCGCCGGGCGATGTGGGCGCGGGGGAGGCGACGTGGCGGCGTCTCATTGGGCGCGGAGGCGGCGGCGCTGAGGTGGCGAGGCCGGATTGGCCGGGGTGAGGTGGAGGTGGACGCGTCCGGCGAAGTTGGACGTGTCCGGCGGCGCGAGGAGAGGGATGACTAGGGTTAGGGGCGAAATCATCCGCGAATTTCGGGGGGATGGGGATATATATAGGTAGAGGGAGCTAGGAGAGTCCAAATGAGGTGCGGTTTTCGACCACGCGATCGTGATCGAACGACCGAGAGCATGGAAGGGAGTTTGGAGGGTTTTGGGCAACTTAGAAAGGGGTGTTGGGCTGCAAGGATAAGGAGGCTTTTGCGGTTACCCGGTTAACCGTTGGAGTACCAAACGACCTCCAAATGATCCGAACTTGACAGCGGTTCACGGTGCTATACCAAGGCCGCTTGACAAACCTCGGGCATTCCGAGATCGCTTAACACCCGCATACGAAAAGAGGTAAAAGGGGCGCCGGAGACATAGGAGTGCCGGATTGCAAAACGGACAACGGGAAAATGCTCGGATGCAAGAGACGAACACGATGCAAAATGAAATGCACATGATGACATGATATAAAATGCAGATGATGACATGGCAAAGTGCAACACGCAAGCAAATGACATGGCAACGACGGCGAATAATCGCGCATACATGGCGATCGAATCCGGGCGCATAAATGACGCCGAGACGAAGCGACGACAGCTACGAGCCCTCGAGCCTCGCGCCGCCCGGAGCAGGGCGAAGCTCGTCAGTCGCCACCGCCCCGATCCGATGGGGTTGGCTCGGACCGGTGGCCCACCGTTGATGATGGCGCTCACATCGTGGGTCCCCGAGATAGGACTCCTTAGGATTCGCGGCTTTTGTTCTCGCGAGGAGCCATGAATGGATCGCGGGGCTTGTAAGATATTTGTAGCTTCGCTTGTCAATATGATCCTTATTGTGAGGCGATGCGGATGCTCATTCCGCTTTAGCGCAGTTTCTCCTTTCGACCTCGTGAGGGCTTGGTGCTCTCGCACGACTGTGTCCGGCCCCAAGGCGGCTTCAGCCGCCGCTGGTATGCTGTGTCGCGATGCCGTGGTCAAGGCCAGGAGGTGAGCGCCCGAGGTCCGGAAAGAGCCTCTGAGTCGCGATGCTCAGGGGGTCCCCCTTGGCGCTCAAGCAACCATCATTCGGTGAGAAAGGAGAGCGACATTGCTAACACGGGGTTGCATTGAGTGTGGGGGTGGTGTTGTGATAACTAGTGTGTCGAGAGGGTGACATATCTCGAGGGTTAGGACAATGCTTCCTGGTGCGGTGCCAGGTCCGTGCCTTGGCCGACGAGAGATTGCGTGGCGAGGTCGTTTCGTGCTCCTTGGAGAGACCCTGCAGGTTCACCACAACAGGAACAAGAGCTCGCCGTGGCGATCGTTAGTTCTGCCGTTAGTTGCTTTGGAGTGGCGCGAGAGGCCTCGCGAGGTGTGTCGGGGCACCCGTGAGCCTGCGCGGGACTCACGAGGCCCTACCTCAAGGCGGGTTGCGCCTGGCTCTAGGCCTTATCTTCGAGTGTGTTCCTGCAAATTTGGCCAGATGCCGGTGCTCTACGTCTTTGGGTACCGGCTCTCGGGTTGGTCTCAGCCATCGCTGGCAAGCCAGGTCACGATGCAATGGACAAGACCAGAGGGTGAGGGCCGGAGAGCCGGTAGGAGCCCTGAGTCGCGATGCTCAGGCACCCCCCTTTAACGCACAAGCTGGATTAGATGACGCAACCCACGCCCTCGGTCCCGGCTCGGCTGGTCTCACCGTCGCCGGCAAGCCGTGTCGTGATGCCATGGACAAGACCAGAGGGTGAGGGCCGAGAGCCGGTAGGAGCCCTGAGTCGCGATGCTCAGGCACCCCCCCCTTTAACGCGCAAGCTGGGTCAGACGCCGCAACTCTACGTCCTCGGGTCCCAGCTCTCGGGCTGGTCTCAGCCGTCGCTGGCAAGCCAGGTCGCGATGCCATGGACAAGACCAGAGGGTGAGGGGCGAAGAGCCGGTAGGAGCCCTGAGTCGCGATGCTCGTGCACCCCCTTTAACGCGCAAGCCGGGTCGACGCCGCAACTCTACGCCCTCCGTCCCGGCTCTCGGTTGGTCTCACCATCGCGGCAAGCCGTGTCGCGATGCCATGGACAAGACCAGAGGGTGAGGGCCGGAGAGCCGGTAGGAGCCCTGTGTCGCGATGCTCAGGCACCCCCCTTTAACGCGCAAGCTGGGTTAGATGACGGAACTCTACGTCCTCGGGTCCCGGCTCTCGGGCTAGTCTCAGTCGTCGCTGGCAAGCGAGGTCGCGATGCCATGGACAAGACCAGAGGGTGAGGGCTGTAGAGCCGGTAGGAGCCCTGAGTCGCGATGCTCAGGCACCCCCCCCTTTAACGCTCAAGCTTCCGCCACCCAGGAAGAGGCACCAAATAACAAGCATGGCGGAGCGAGAGCATAATCCTAAGGAAGAAGCAGGAAGGATACATGCCGCTGGGACTGGCCCGAGCGGCTTGGGGATGATGTAGCCCGAGGGGCGCCCCCAACAGGATAAGCTAAGGACATGAAATAAAAGGGATACATGCCGTAGGGATGGACCCACGCGGCCTGGGAATAATGCGGCCCTGAAGGCGCTCCCAGCCGGAAATAAAACTTAAAGATGTCACCTGGTGATGTTGGGGATGAAGGGGCGTTGGTGTAGCAGACTCGGTGGGCTGCGGGAGCCGGTCCTCACGAGCCCCCAGGCCCTGGGGCCTCGGGAGGCTCCGTAGGCGTCTGAGGCTCCTCAGGGGCCATCTCCATCTCCGCCAGGGTTGCAGCGTGCTTGACCTCTTGAGCCTCCAGGATGGTCCTCATGAGACGCTGGTGCGCAGCAGCCGCGTTTGGCAGGCCATAAGGCATGCGTACGTAGCTGTGGGGCGGACCCTCGCAACGTCCCACTCGCGAGGGCCAGAGGTGCTCTTGAGATGCGGCTCGGTTGAGCCCTGGTATGTCGATGCAAACGCGCAGCCCACCATCCTCGCCTGGATGGGGGGCCACAGCGGGTAGGCGGCGGCTGCCCCTCATGACCCTTGACTCTCAGAGCTCCTGAATGGCCTTGCTGACGAACTCCCGAGGGTTCGCCCTCCTTGCCTTGCTCCTGCTATGGAAACGTGCTTCAAACACGCCCATGTGGTGCCCAAGCGCCTCCCTCGAGACCTTGGCGAGGTCGGCGGCCCCTGTGGGAGAGCCTCGAGCCCTGCTCGAGGAGGCGCGGCGCGCTTCCTATGCGATGGAAGGAGGCTCCTCTGCCCGGCAAGGGCCCCGAGGGGCCTGTCTCTTGAGGAGCCGGGCCATCGATGTCTTCTTCTTCTTGAGTGCGGCTTCGGGAGGCCTCCTGCTGCTGTGGTCTAGGTCTTCCAGCGATGCGGCCCGAAGGCTCGCTCAGGAGAACATCGCGCTTCTTTCTTCACAGGGCACCGTGATGACCCCGCCGCTTCCCGGCATCTTGAGGACGTTGTAGCCATGGTGGGTTATGGCCATGAATTTGGCCAACACTGGGTACCCGAGGATGGCATTGTACGGCAGGCGAATGTGGGCGACGTCGAAGTCGATGAGCTCGGTGTGGTAGTTGTCGCGGGCCCCGAAGGTGACAGGAAGGCGGACCTGCCCGATCGGGACCGTGGAGCCGTCGGTGACTCCGGAGAAAGGCTTGGTTGGCTGAAGCTGACTGTAAGGCACTTGAAGATTGTTGAATGTCTCCACGGACAGGACGTTGAGCCCTGCTCCGCCGTCGATGAGGGTCTTGGTGACCAGCACGTTGTCGATGATTAGGGAGCAAAGCATCGAAGAACTCCGCTGTGGCTGCGACTTGAGCTGGTCCGCCGAGCTCAACGTGATGGCGCACGCCACCACCGAGAGGGCGGTGGACTCGAGCTTGGGAGGACTGCATTCACTTCATGGGCGAACTTCTTGAAGATGCGTTGAGAGGCTGGGGCTTGAGCTCCACCCAGATGCAAAGCGATCGACGCGCTTCTTGGAAGCCCCCAGCCCCCTCGTCCTGATGACGGTCTTCGATTCTCCTTGGTGGCGGCGGCAGCGTAGGGAGGTCTGCGTTCTCTTGGGCGATCCTCATGAGGCTGATCCTCCAGCCCCCCTCGCGAGGTGGGTCTTGCCAGCGGTCCTCGCGAGGTTGGTCGCGCCACCCTTGGCGCTGGCCGCGGTCTTCCCAGCGCCCCGCATTCCTTCCTCCTCCTCGTCCGTAGCCCTGTCGCTGCGCCGGGCGCCTGCCGACCCTTCCTCAAGACGGCCCGGAGCTCTTGACATTCATTAGTGTTGTGGGTGTGGAGGTCGGTACACGCAGCATCGGCTGCCCTTGGAGGACTCGGGCTGATCTCTGCCTCGCTTGGTGTCTGGTTCGCCGCGAGCACGGCAGCCCCTTGCGCTTCACGCCCTGGCCTTGGACTTCTTCTCTTGGGATCCGCGGCAGCAGCTCGAGGAGGAGAGGCGCCTCCTCAGCCCCGCACACTTGGTCGCCAAGTTGAATAGCTCCAGGGAGGTGCACAGACCTTCATGCATCGCCAGCTCCTCCTACATCTTGACGTCGCGCATGCCGTCGGGGAAGGCGGAGATGATGGCCTCCTCCGTCACCCTAGGGATCTTGAGGCGCGCGTTGTTGAAGCGCTGGATGTACTTTTGCAGGGTTTCCCCTGGCTGCTCCTTGATTCGGCGCATGTCGCTCACGACGGGTGGCCGGTCGCGAGTACCTTGAAGTTGGCGATGAAGCGGGTGCGCATCTCGCCCAGAAGAGATCGTGGATCGGGGCCGATTCAGAGCAGTGCGGGCTCGGCCCTGAGCGCCATGGGAAACCAGTTCGCCATGACCCTTTCGTCCCCATTGGCAGCTCGATGCCCAGCTCGTAGAGCTGGAGGAACTCCGTAGGGTCAGCTGTGCCGTCGTAGCGTGGAGGCAGGTCTAGCTTGAACTTGGGGGGCCACGCGACGCTGCGCAGCTCGGTGGTGAAGGCGCGGCAGCCCGCCGTGGCCGCGGGGGGCCTCGGACGGCAGAGAGCTTGGTCTTGTGGGCCTCCCTGCGCCGCGGCTGGGGGCAGCGCAGGGTCTTGACGTGCTGGAGCGGGGAGCGCTCGGGCAGCTTCTTGCGGGTGAGGAACTTTTGGCAGCTTTTTCTTCCTGCTGCCGGGCGCCGGGCGGAACGGGTTCCGCCAGGACCGCGCGCTTTGGGGCTGTGGCACCGCCTTGAGGAGGAGGCGGCCGAGGCGCCCGGAGTTTATCGCTGCTGGGCGGTGCGTGCAGCGAGACGGACGGGCTGGGTCGCCTCCGCAGCGCGGACGAGCTCGGGCGACTCGGTCGAGCTATTCTTCGAGACGCTGCCGACGGGCGGTAGCGCAGGAGCTCGTTGGCTACGGCGAGTGCAGCTCGGGTTTCCATGGCGCAAGGGCGCGCGTGGATTAAGAACTAGCGTGGGTGAGCGAAGGTGTGGCGGTGCGGCCGCCCCGCCCATGGACGGGTGCTGGGACGACGCTGTTGCTCGTTTCGCCAGTGTGGCGCATTGACGGCAGGTGACGGGAACGACGAGGACGCCCACGACGGAGCCGCTCGGGCGACGCGGAGGCGAGGGCGGCTCGGCGCTGGCGCTGGCCCGACGAAGTCGCCGATATGGTTGTGGTGGTCGAGGAAGAACGAGGCGACGAAAGGCAAATTCGTGCACTTACCGGGCGCGCCAAATGTCGGATTACGGGTTCCGCAGACCTTAAGGTTCAACTCGCGCGCGGAGATCCAACCTCCACCATCTCGCACTCGCCAATCGCAGGGACCTAAACTACTAAGAAGAACAGCACAAGAGACACGGATTTATACTAGTTCGGGCCACCGCTGTGGTGTAATACCCTACTCTAGTTTGTGGCGTGGTGGATTGCCTCTTGGGCTGATGAGGAACAAGATAGGAAGAACAGCCTCGCGAGGGTCTGTTCTTGGTGGGTGTGATGAACTGCTAATGGTGTCCCGCCGCTCTAGCTTGAGGATCGGGTCTCTATCTCTCTCGATCCGGATGCGGATCGCCCTATCCCTTCCTCTCCGACGCTTTGATGGATCGCCCCTACTATGGTGGCTAGCTCTACTTATATAGACGAAGGCCCCGGCCTCTTCCCAAATATTGAGCGGAACGGCGCCAACAATTGGCCATTTTGAAGGGGAACAGCGGGTACACTTATCCCGACTAAAGTTGGTCCTCGCCGCCAAAGGCTCTGGTGATGATGCTTGCTTGGGCTCCACGATGACTCCCTTCCAGCCGTTGGGGCTGGTCTTGGTCTTGTTGCACCGAAACGGGTGCCTTTGCTTGATGCTCTCGCCTGCGCTTGCTCCCTTTGCGCCAAAGAGGAAAGGAGGACGTTGCGCGGGCTGGCGCCCGACTGGCGCCCTTGGTCGTCATGTCTTGCATCATGGGCACCTCGCGAGGTACCCTTCCTTGAACTCTCTGCCTCCTCATGAGCCAGCCTGATAAGGTCGTGCCTGAGGAAGCTCTTGGTCGTCCGCCCCGCAAGGCTTGGCCCCTCGCGAGGGTCTCGAGCTTGTGTTGATGAAGATAGGTTGTCCTGGGCCTCCTTTGAGCCACGCCACGGGCCGCAGGCAGGCAAGTCTGGGGACCCCCGTTCCCAGAACGCCGACAAACTCCGCCAAGGATGCGCTCGAGCCTGGCCACCACATCATCGGGATCGAGGTTGACACGTCCGCCGCGGGCAATGATGAAGCCACAGGCTGCCTTTGTCTTGACTGAATCGCAGAGGTCCTCGGCCCATTCCTTGCGGGGCATCAGGCTCTCAATGAGCACTGGTGACGGCGGTTCTTCGGGTGGGTCGTCGATCATGCCGCCGAGCAGCTCTGGATCTTTTTCACGGTGGATGGCAAACTGCTCATCACACCTCCTCTACAACATCTCGTTTGTGCTCCCAAGGACCGTGACGCCGATATCGCTGCCGATGGGCCATGGTGCCTGCACCGGCCAATGAAGCTCTTGCTCCCCGACCTGCCCCGGCTCGTTCTCCTCGCCGAAGATGTAACGCAGGTAGGCGTCAACGTCGAAGCTTTGGTCGTTGCCTGGAATGATTGGAATAACTAATGGTAGATGGGTGAGGACTAGATCTTCGCAGAGTGTCGGGCAGTGCGTTGCCGCCAGGGTTATATGCAGCAAGCCGGTACCTGGTGGCGGGAAACCGGTGAGGTAATAGGCATGGATTTTACAATTCACCCATGTGGAGCGCGGAAGCATTCGCTCGAGCGCGGGGAGACTAAGTGGAGCACACACACAACACGAATACCGTATTCGGTGCCACGTGTTATTTATCACACAAGTGTTAACATAAGGAAATGCATGTGTAACTTACGAATCATCGCACACGAGTACTCGCAAACGCATCGTGTGCAATACTCCTACCAACTGCAAGCAACTAGTTTGCATTTTTTAAGTTTTTTATACACACATAATCGCACACGAACTGACCGTACTAACCGTCTGTGTTGTAAATTTTCATTGCAAACAGTTCATCCGAGTTGGCTGTTTGCCACGTATCACACACATCTTGTCAAGCTGAACCATTTCTGTTGCGTTCGCTAATCGAAAACAGTTCGTCCGAGTGAACCGTATGCCCTATATCACACACACCTTGATCTGGCTAGCCGTTTATGTTGCACTCCCTAATATAAATAAAGAATGAGTTCATTACAGTACCTTAAAGTGTGGTTTACTTTCTTATACTTACGGAGCTCATGAGATTTTCTGTTGAAGTTTTGTGTTGTGAAGTTTTCAAGTTTTTGGGTAAAGATTTGATGGATTTTGGAATGAGGAGTGGCAAGAGCCTAAGCTTGGGGATGCCCAAGGCACCCCAAGGTAAAATTCAAGGACAACCAAAAGCTTAAGCTTGGTGATGCCCCGGAAGGCATCCCCTCTTTCGTCTTCGTCTATCGGTAACTTTACTTGAGGCTATATTTTTATTCACCACATGATATGTGTTTTGCTTGGAGCGTTTTGTATGCTTTGAGTCTTTGCTTTTTAGTTTACCACAATCATCCTTGATGTACACACCTTTTGGGAGAGACACACATGAATCGGAATTTATTAGAATACTCTATGTGCTTCACTTATATCTTTTGAGCTAGATAATTTTGCTCTAGTGCTTCACTTATATCCTTTTAGAGCACGGTGGTGGTTTTATTTTATAGAAATTATTGATCTCTCATGCTTAACTTACATTATTTTGAGAGTCTTTTAGAACAGCATGATAATTTGCTTTGGTCATAAAATATGATGGGCATCCAAGATGGGTATAATAAAAACTTTCATATAAAGTGCATTGAATACTATAAGAAGTTTGATTCTTTATGATTGTTTTGAGATATGAAGATGGTGATATTAGTAATGCTAGTAGAGTAGTTGTGAATTTGAGAGATACTTGTGTTAAAGTTTGTGATTCCGGAGCATGCACATATGGTGAACCGTTATGTGATGAAGTTGGAGCATGATTTATTTATTGATTGTCTTCCTTATGAGTGGTGGTCGCGGACGAGCGATGGTCTTTTCCTACCAATCTATCCCCCTAGGAGCATGCGCGTAGTGCTTGGTTTTGATGACTTGTAGATTTTTGCTATAACTATGTGAGTTCTTTATGACTAATGTTGAGTCCATGGATTATACGCATTCTCACCCTTCCACCATTGCTAGCATCTCTTGTAAGGTAGGCCACCAGTTCCCCCCGGAGCTGGGTAGTCCATAGTGGGCCCTGCTCGCCTATTCGACTGATGGCGCGCTTCGCGCCGCCACTCGATAGTGGTTCCAGCGTCTTCATAGGCTCGCTCCCGAAGAACTTGGTATTGATCACGGTGGGTCCGTGGGTCGGACGACGCTATGGAAATGTTATCACAAGCGTCGTCCCGACGGACCGACACCCGCAGTAACTGGCATGGAGGAGGAGAATGCATCGTGGCTGCAGCGCCCCCGGTCCTTCCACCATTGGCGTGCGGTGGCTTGACAGAGCATTGGCCTAAGGGCCCCATCGGCCGTGGCTCGTCTTTGTTGGCGATGCCGACGAGGCTCCGGATGGTGGCTCTCCACTCGTCGAGCTTTTCTGCAGAAGGAGGGAAGTCGAGGAGCAACTGCGCATGCTAAGGCCTCTGCTGGCGAAGGTGGTGGAGAAAGCTGCAAGGACTGTGACGCGCTCCGACTTCTAACCACGTTAGAAGGAGCCCTATCACGGCCTTGCAGCTGCGCCCCCTTTTCGCCAGCGCCTCGACGTGCATGCTGGTCTTCTGCGTCCCGTGAATGATGCATAGGACTCTTCCCGCGGCGGCGCCCGGGGTTACTGGTGCGGTAGTGCTGCTCGTCGCGCTCAACTGAGAGGAGCGCGCTATGGGCGCTGGCGTAGGCGTCTTGGAGGTTGCCATGCCGCCTGTAGGTGGCACAGCGCCGCCCTTGGAGGGCCCCACACTGCCTGCGGGGGGCACGACTCTGTCTTTGGACTTGGTGGCGCGCGGCTCGTTGTCTCGTGCATGAACGACACCGCTCGCCAAGCTTTGGCTGCCAGAGTGATGTGGGTGTTCGCGGGCCGTGCCTCGGCTTCCGTCCGCGACATCCCCGTCGCCCGCCCACCCTGGCATGGGTCGTTAGGCTACGGATGAACCGATCGTCGTGATCGCCTTTTTTGGGAGCCATGTCGATGAAGAACTGATAAACTAACTGCTAGACCGGAGTTTCACAACTGCGCCCCCTACCTGACATGCCAAAGATGTCGGGGGAAACGACACCTATGGGATCACTGGGCTCCCTTTTGCTGTGGTTGGCGGGCGCGAGGTTGTGGAAAGAGCGGGTCTAGAAGCCAGCACGAGGATCGTTTACCCAGGTTCGGGCCGCGAGGATGCGTAATACCCTAGTCCTGCTTTGATGTATATTTGAGTGTTCTTGAGTTCTTAAACTAGCTGCGATGCGTGTGTCGTCCAAAAGATCCGACCCCTCCTTCAGTACACCTTAGGCCTCCTTTTATAGTCAAAAGGGGCTGCCACTGTGGCACACAGGAGGTGGAAAGGTATACAGTGTACAAGCTTATCGCCTGTCATTACAGGACAAAGTGCATTCAATGCGCTACTTAGGTGTCCACTTGCTTTATCGGGGCAGCGAGGCTCGCCCCGTCTGCCGCCGCCCGCTTTGTTCGACACGCCTGTGCCAATGAGGCATGCAACGCCACGTAGGCTGGCAGGCTGCTGAGTTGGCGTGGTGGTAGGGTCTTCATGAAGATCTGTATGCCACCACGCAGGTGTTTGGCTAGTTGGATTAGTATCCATGTACTGCCACGTGGGTACTTGCTTCAGTTGGTGGGTTGGCCGCTGAGTTGGGGCCGCGATGGGGCGGCAAGGTCTTGCCGCTGTTCACAGATATCCCCGGCAAGGGTCTTGCTGGGTTTTGTGAGCGCCTCGGCAAGAGTCTTTCCGGGTTTTGTGAGCGCCTCGGCAAGAGTCTTGCTGGGCCTTGCAGTGTCTTCGTTAAGGAGTCTTGCCGGGGCCTCATGGGCATCCTCGGCAAGGAGCATTGCGATTGTCTTGTCTTCTGGTCCTCATCTAGGATTTGTAGGCTCTCTGTCTTCACAAAGATCTGCATGCCACTGAGGGAGTCCTGGACTAAGGGGTCCTCGGGCGTCCGGCCTGTTGGACATGGGCCGGACTAATGGGCTGTGAAGATGCGAGACCAAAGACTCTCTCTCCCGTGTCCAGATGGGACTCTCCTTGGCGTGGAAGGCAAGCTTGGCGACCGAATATGAAGATTCCTTTCTCTGTAACCGACCTTATGTAACCCTAGGTCCCTCCGGTGTCTATATAAACTGGAGGGCTAGGTCTATTGAGGCGAATATACAACTATAATCATACAGGCTAGACTTCTAGGGTTTTTATCCATTGTGATCTCGTGGTAGATCAACTCTTGTAATACTCATATTCATCAAGATCAATCAAGCAGGAAGTAGGGTATTATCTCCACAGAGAGGACCCGAACCTGGGTAAACATTCTGTCCCTTGTCTCCTGTTACCATCGACCTTAGACGCACAGTTCGGGACCCCCTACCCGAGATCCGCCGGTTTTGACACCGATATTGGTGCTTTCCTTGAGAGTTCCGTTGTGACGTTCTCAAAGGGTTTGATGGCTCCATCAATCATCAACAACGATGCCGTCTAGGGGGAAACCTTCCTCCCCGGACAGATCTTCGTGTTCGGCGGCTTCGCACTGCGAGCCAACTTGCTTGGCCATCTGGAGCAGATTGATAGCTACGCCCCTGGCCGTCAGGTCAGATTCGGGAGCTTGAACTACGTCACAGATATCCGCGGAGACTTGATCTTTGACGGATTTGAGATCACGGCAGTCGCTCCCCGTTGCCACGATGAACATGCCTTAAATCTGTCATCGGGCCATGCCCAGGAAATTTCACCTGCAACCGCTCTGGCCTTAGATGCAGAACAGATCGCGCCATCCAAGGATGGGAAGCTCAACCCCGCCACGGAAGCTGCAGATTCCGCGGCATTGGAGCCGCACACAGACCTAACCTCGGGTGATGTCTATGTCACCGGAACCTCGGACTCATTTCTGGCTATAAATTCCGGACTACGTTTGTCCGCCTATGTCGAGCAGGATCGGTCATCGATCGCCGAATTCAGCGCCGCAGACATCTTCCGGCACTCATCTTCAGGTGATGTGTTGAACTTATTAAAAAATCTATCCCTAGCAGGGGACTCTCAGCCAAATTATATCCAGTTTGAACTTGAGGCTGATGAGGGAGAATTTCGTTTCCCACCCACTGCCCACTTCATAGCCACTGTCGAAGACCTAACCGACACACTAGATTACGACTCTGAAGACATCGGCGGAATGGACGACGATGCCGGAGAAGAGGAGGCCCAAAACCCGCCGTTTACCGGACGCTGGATAGCCACTTCTTCGTATGATGTATACATGGTGGATACACCCAAAGAGAATAACGGCGAGGACAAGGAAAATCCAGCCAGGGATGACCCTCCTAAGACACAACCAAAGCGCCGATGTCAGCGGCGCCGCTCTAAATCCCGCTGCAGCAAAGACAGCAACACCGTCACAGGAGACGATAACACCCCAGATGGTGCCGAAGACATAGAAGACCCCGACGAACAAACTGCCGAACAGGACAATCGGGAAGATGGGCAAGTTAGCCCTGATGAATAGGCCATAGACGAAGACTAGGAGGACCGTAGTTATCATCCGCTCTCCGAGGAGGAGGTGAGCCTCGGCAATGAGGATTTTATCGTTCCTGAGGAACCTCTCGAGCAGGAGCGCTTGAAGTGCCAGCTAATAGCCACTGCACGGAGCCTGAAAAAGAAACAGCAGCAGCGTCAAGCTGACCAAGCTCTGCTCAACGACAGATGGACTGATGTCCTAGCAGCCAAAGAATACGGCCTTAAGCGCCCAGCTAAAAGTTACCCGAAGCGCGAATTGCTACCTCAGTTCGATGACGAGGCGCCAGAGCCTGTACCATCACCGTGCAATACGGCTGACTGACCACCACGTGGCCGGGATAAAGAGGCAACTCAAGCTGAAAAGGCAGGGATAAAACAGCTCGGGGTTATACATATGACCTCCGGCAGGACCTGGACAGTAGAGCAGGATATACAAGATCGATCTACGGATCGCGAGGACATGCCTCGACACGCGACGACGGCTATCTATTCGGACGTGACAAACCTAGTCATGCCCGGGCCGAAAACCGCAGACGGACTCCATCGGAGCTACTCCGCGATTCGGCCCAATATAGAGGCGCCGCACATCCTCTTTGCTTCACTGATGAAGTAATGGATCATGAATCCCCAGAAGGGTTTAAACCCGTAAACATCGAAACATATGATGGAACAACCGATCCCGCAGTATGGATCGAGGATTTTATTCTCCACATCCACATGGCCCGCGGGGATGACCTTCACGCCATCAAATACCTCCCACTAAAGCTCAAAGGGCAGCTCGGCACTGGCTAAACAGTCTGCCTGAAAATTCTATTGGCAGCTAAGCCTTCCTTGACAACTTCCAAGGTACATATGTCCGGCCACCAAATGCCGATGACTTAAGTCACATAGTTCAACAGCCTGGAGAGTCAGCCTGGAAATTCTGGACTAGGTTCCTAACTAAAAAAACTAGATCGTCGACTGTCCGAATGTCGAAGCCCTAGCGGCATTTAAACATAGCATCCGCGACGAATGGCTCGCCCGCCACCTCGGTCAGGAAAGCCAAAGTCCATGACAGCCCTCACGGCACTCATGACCCGCTTTTGAGCGGGTGAGGATAGTTGGCTGGCCCGTAGTAAAAACACGCAAGTGAAACAGCACCTCCGAGGTAAAAATATTAACGGCAAGTCCGGACGCAATGCACACAAACACCAAACAATGGTGACAAAACCGATGACACGACAATCAACGCTGGATTCAGTGGCTCCAAGTCCGTCAGCGGAAGAAGCCATATAAAAGAAACAACTCGGGCAATCTCGCTGGACCGATATCGACCGTCTGTGCGATCCATGGCACCCTGCATAAACCAGCCAATCATACCAACAGAGATTGTTGGGTTTTAAACATGCCGAAAAGTTAAACACTGAGAACAAGGAAAAGGGATCGCAAAGCAAGGACGATGACGAGGAGCCCCGGCAACCGAACACAGGAGGACAGAAGAAGTTTCCCCCTCAGGTCAAAACGGTGAACATGATATATGCTACACACATCCCCAAGAGGGAGCGCAAGCGCGCGCTCAGGGACTTCAATGCGATAGAGCCAGTCGCCCCAAAATTCAATCCATGGTCTTCATGCCCGATCACCTTCGATCAACGGGATCATCCGACCAGTATCCGTCATGGCGATTCAGCCGCACTAGTCCTCGATTGACGGATTCCACCTGACGCGAGTACTCATGGACGGTGGCAGCAGCCTCAATCTCCTCTATCAGGATACAGTGTGCAAAATGGGAATTAACCCATCACGGAACAAGCCCACAAAAACTACCTTTAAAGGGGTCATACCAGGGGTAGAGGCCCGCTGTACGGGCTCAATCACACTTGAGGTGGTCTTCGGATCTCTGGATAACTTCCGAAGCAAAGAGTTAATCTTCGATATCGTCCCCTTTCGCAGTGGCTATCATGCACTAGTGGGACAAATGGCATTTGCTCGATTTAACACGGTGCCACATTATGCTTATCTCAAGCTCAAGATGCCCGGACCACACGGCGTCATAACAGTTAATGGAAACACGGAACGCTCCCTCCATAGCAAGGAGCACACCGCTGCCTTAGCAGCAGAAGTACAGAGCGGCCTTCTCAAGCAGAACCTCAATTCAGCGGCCGAACTCCCGGTGTCAGGACCCCGATTCCAAGTCACATTGATCTAGCCGGTAACACCTCATATCACTTTGCGGCCTCACGCACGGTATTCCCACGGGTGTCGCCTTACCATGGCCCGGGACCGCTTATGCGCTTTTGGCTCACGATATGATAGTGTCGCTAGCATCCATATGACAGAGAACCCGGCCGATATGGCTAGTCGTGAATCCAAAGCGGCACTAACCCATGGGGACAGGCATACATGAATCACATCGAGCATGTCGGTCATCAACGATGAACTGGCTGTAGCACTGGCTAACAGGACTCCGCAACCCGGCTGTAGCAGGCTAGGCAGACTCCGGATGTCACCGCGTGACATTTCAAGGCGATGTATACAGAACGGCGAAACACATGTCGCCAGTCAAGTGTCCGAGCAGTAGTGCTGGGCTAGCAGGACTCCGTGAACCGGCTGTAGCGGACTACTATCGCCAGAAGCACTAGACTACATTTCCCCATATGAGAGGCTGCCAAGGATAAACAACTAGATTGTCGGATCCCACGATACCAAGCATTTTAAACATACACACAATATGCTCAATATGTGTAAATACAACATGGCATCACAACATAACTCTACGACTCAAATATTTATTCATTAGGCCCGAGGAGCGAGATATTACAAACATGGGTCTCATGACCCAACACTCGATCATACAAGTCAAAGCACAAGCGAAGCTTAACATGTCCGAGTACGACATCTACAAATGAAAAAGGCCGAGAAGCCCGACTATCTACCACATCTGCCGGGGCACAAGATCGTAGCTGAGGTAACAAGCTAAACGTCAAGTCCAAGCGGAACTACTAGCGAGACCGACGCTCTCTCGCAAAACATAAAATAAGCAAACGTGAGTACAAACGCATCAAAGAAGACTTACATCGTAACTAACTACATATGCATCATTATCAAAAGGGGTGGTGGAGTTTGACTACAGCAAGCCAGCTTTGACTCGGTGGCTATACTAAACTACGATCGCAAGTAACTCTTTTGAGGTGGCACACGCAGTCCACATATTCACCATATCAATACACCACTATGGATCCGCCCCGCCTCCCTACGAGAACGCCATCCATAGCACTCACGCTTATCTTGGCGATTTTAGAGTATCCACTTTCACTTGTCTATGAACTATGCAAGGGTCCAAGTTTCCATATCCGAGGAATCCGCTATTCAATAGATAATGATAACCCCGCAGGGTGTACTTCTTCACACACGCCTCGCCACTTATCGCGATCAGACACGTCATGTACCTCGCAACCTTCAAGCGGAAGCCGGGCAAGGAGTCGGCCACGACCGACTAACCACACAAGTCTCTCGCCCTGTGTTTATCGCCTATTCGGGTTCCATCCGCAAGGAGATCCGCCGGGTGTCGCCACGGCCCCAAACGATGTGTACAGGTTCCAAGCCCACCAAACGGGCGGCGCTGGCATACCCGCCACGGTGCCTAGTCTGCACCAAGCCCACCTGCATCGGTGCCACTTGGTAGACTACTAACACTACCTACAAACACCGTAAACTAGTTGCAACTCCCGGACAGAGATCATGTTGATTAATAAGTCAAGAGGGTCGAGTTACGAACCCAATGTGTGGTAGTAACTGCTCATGGATCACAAACACGTAACTCAGTTCCTCGAGGACGACTACAATGAGACAACCCACCATGTACTCCTACATGGCCTCTCACCGCTACCTTTACCAAATCGTGTTCACACACTTAGCTCACACACAAGAGGACATGTTCACCACTTTCCAATTCATTCCCGATGAATCGACTGACACGACTCTAAGCAATAGCAGGCATGACAAACAACCATGAACGAGTAGGCACATCAGGCTCAAACAACTCCTACTCATGCTAGTGGGTTTCATCTAATTCTTGTGGAATGACAGTCATGCAGAGGATAAGGGTTCAGCTACCGCAGCAAGTAACACATGAGTCGTTGTTGTCCTAATGCAGTAAAATAGAGCAGGAGCGAGAGAGTGGGATTATATCGGAATGAACAAGGGGGTTTTGCTTGCCTGGCACTTCTGAAGATATTATAGCTCTTCATCCGTGTCATCGAACACGTCGTCAGTACGTCGCCTACCGAGAGGGGACAATCACTGGCAAACAAGGAAGAACACAATCAATGCAATGCAACAATATGATGCATGAATGTGACATGGCAATATGCTGTTGTTTGGGCTAATGCAACTAGCATCAAGGTTAAATGAAGTTGGTTTGAACCCAAGGTTCAAATTCAAACTCCACATATGGTTATTGAAATTCCATTCATTTTATTTGTCCTAAACAGCAGCTATAAGTTGTTCTAACATGCATTAAAATGGTACAGATGGATAGATTGGATTTTTCTGATCATTTTTCATATATAATTTATCTCATTTGGAGTTACGGTTGAATTACTATGAATTTTGGAAGTTTATACTAATTTCTGGAATTCCTGGATTTATCTCTAAATAAAAAAATCCAGTTAACTGCATTATGACGTCATCACTACATCAACATGGCGTCAGCAGGTCAACCGAGTCAAATCTGACGTGTGGGTCCTACATGTCAGCGTAATGAAGTGGCAACCGGGCTTAATTATTTCCTAACCAAAACATTAGTGGATCGGGACCCACCGCCGCTGGCTCATGGTGTGGTTAGGGCTAATTAAGGACGCCACGCCGGCAAGGTCGGGTTGATCGCCGCGCCATCGACCACGGTGGAGGCTCGCCGGAAACACTGCTCCGGCAGTATTTCGATGCACCGAGGGCACCGGAAGATGCCCCTTTCTCGCCCCCATCCAACGGACCAAGCTAGAGGGCGCGGGGTGGCCGGAATCTCGCCGGCGTTGAGGTTTGGCGTGGCAGAGCCACGGGCTCGAGGCAGGCAACAGCTGCGGTGCACGGAGGTAGGAGTGGCTGGTGGCACTAGGTTGCCAGGGAGGTGGTGAGCACGGTGGCACGCATGATGCGAAGCTGCAGTGGCTCGACCACGGCGGTGAGCAACCACGGCGGCGGGTGAGCCTGCTCTCGTCGACGAAGCGGCGACTATGGCGAGGAAAAAAACACGGGAGAAAGGGGAAAAGAGGCAGGGGCTCACGGCGAGGTGAAGGGTGCAGACCGCGGGGCTGGGGACGACCCGGGTGGCACGAATCGGCGCCGGCGATCTCGTGGGTTCGACGAGAGGACGACGACGTCGAGGCGTTGCGGTGCTTCCCAGCTCACGTGGCTCGATGGAGAATACGGGGACGGTGTGGCGGAGCTCTCGAGCACGCTGGATGGGCGAGGGAGGGCTGGTGGCCGTGGCAACACCAAGCGGCGGCGACGGGCATGCTCGGTCATGGGGGGGAAGCAGAGGAGCGAGGGGAGGAGGTCCAGAGAGCAAGGGAGAAGTGAGAGGGGGTCGGGAGGTGGCGTGGCACTGTGGAGGCGCCAGTGCCTCGGCGGCAGCAGGAGCTGGCCGTGGCGCTGCATGCAAGACGGCGGCCACACGCCTCGGCCCCATGGCGAGAGGTGGGAGACGGTGGCGGCTCGGGGTGGCTGGGCTAAATCTGCTGGGCCACCGTGAGTGGGCCTCTGTAAGCGCCTGTAAGGTTACTCTCTCTCTCTTTCAAAATTGTTTCTGTTTTCTATTTTCTCGTAATTGTGTTTGGCTTTAATAAAATGCTGTGGCATTTCCAAAAATCATGAAACTGCTCAATGTCACTGTTTGAATACTTCCAATAACAAACATTTCAGTTTGTGATTATTTGAGCATTTAAAATATTATTTAGCAATTAAATGCCCAAATGCAAATAACATATGATTTAATTCAAAAATCCAGAATGGCCTAGAAAAATGTGCACCATTTTTGGGAGAGGTTCTAGACTAATCCAATAATGATGAACTTTTCTGAAGGGCATTTTGGTTCATTGAGAATATTTTTATTTTAACCTAGTTGATTTGATCTGGTGCTAGGGTTTGAGCAATCCCCATTTCAACTTTCAAATAAATTAGACATGATGCAACATCCAAGCTAGTCCTAGTGCATAGCAAGGCTAGGGACGTGACAACTCACCCCCACTAAACAAGAATCTCGCCCCGAGATTCAAGACGTGAGGTAAGAGGAAAAGGGAAGTCACAAAGCTATCACAATCTTCATGATCCATTTGCCCTTCTCGAAGATGTTGACTCATTCCATCATCTTGGTCTTGACGTCTTTGCTTTCGAGATCTTCATCCAACACGATGGCGACAAAATGAATACTCTATAGGAAACGATCTCCTCGGAGATCGAGCACTCAAGATCAACTCGTAGAATGAGATGTTGAAACATCTCGAGTTGAGACACAAAACACATCGAGAGGGATGGAGGAACAACGACGGGGTTTGATTTGGTGGGCAACAATTCCACGCTTAGCAAGATGGTGGATGGTGTCAGATGGCGAGGAAATAATTGCCACGATCCCATAACGGGGCACTTTGAAAAAGGTGACTCGAAGAACTGCTCCCTTAAGTGGCGAAAAGAATTACTTTTGATCCATAGATCATTGACACTCTTCATACCAGCTTAAGGCAATTTATAATTAATCGTTGAAAGAGTTCGAAGGAATGGCATACCCGGACTAGGATGGATGATGTGGACTACCTTGTTGAAGACAACGCAATGGATGACTTTTGCTTATCACCGGAAATGGATGGGACCCATGGTAAGTCCACTTTTGAAGACAATATTGGACAACAACTACCGAGGAGGGAAGCCCATGGGGGATTGGCACAATGGCGGTGCAAGCTGGGAACAAGATGCAACTGTTGGAAATGTTCCAACCATCATATCTGCCTGAGATTCAGATCTGGTTGAAAACAGGATATTTCAGACAGTATGTCTGGAAAAGAAAGTTTGCAACACAAATCGACGGGATGACATTGCGAGATTCTCGAGGGATGAACTAAGGTAGCAAGCTCCAAAACATGAGCGGGTTCTGCTACAATCATGTGAACATGATGTCCAAGACAAGCATGATCACAGAGTAGCCTTACAATAAAACACTACCAAGTTCTGGTTGGGAACCATCATTGCGGAGAGCGAAGCCCTTGCATAAGTCATATGATTAGCTCTTATGAAGGAACTTCTTCTCCTTGGACAAGTCAATCAGTGGCTTGGTGTGCTAGGAACACATATGGAGTGGAGGCGCCAACCTATCAAACCATAGGGCACTTTCACGACGCATGACTAACTTGGGACGATTCCAGAGGAAACAAAACAAACCTTTCTCAGATTCATGGCGGCAACTTACACCTAAAGCACATGAATTCGAGGAAGTCACTTCTTCCATCCAAGCATAGGCTTCATGAACGGAACACGAAGGCATTGCTTACAAGTTTCCAACACTAGGTTGATGTTCAACATGATTCATGGGGGGAGACAAAATGCTGCTGATGGGCTCAACAACAACTCATCGGAATTTCCATATCACCGAACTTCCACCATCATGTGAACACGGTGATAGTATTGGTCAGACCAAAAGATGTAATGGTGTATGCTCGAGGGGTCAACCACGAGTAAGAAAACATTACGAGCATCGTTGGTACTGATTTGATTTGACGATAGCCCACACTCAAATCAGAGGATTGATAAGACAATAGGTCCAAGAATCGATCACAGGGACCAATCGATGAAGATATCATCTTTCTTCAACACACACTACACAAGAATATCCCTTTGGAACGAACTAAGTTAGGCAAGCTTTTATCTTCCAACTCTCCAAGTTGTTGTTCAGCTTAACCAACTAGCTCAGGGGTATGCAACACAGATTCTTGAAGAAGGAGTGGTTTACAAGAAACCAACTTGATCACGAGCTCAACATAATAGTCAGGAAACAACCCGGTAACACTTCCAAGAAGATATTTGGAGAGTCACGAACCACCGGTATGTTACTAAGCTCGAGAACAATCTTGCTTTTGAGGGCAAGACGATACGATCAAAAGAGTGAGGGATTGACACAATCCTAACTCATAGATCGAAGAGTGCACCAGAACTAAGGACTAGGTAGCACGATTAATCTTAGGATGATGATTCAATAACCAACACGCTAAGAATGAGAATATTGTCCATTTACTACCAAGCAACGAGGTTGCTAGGAGTATCTATTTCACACATCACAATTCACTTGTCGGCATTCCGGTTACATCAACACGGGATCCAGGAATGAATAGTGATAGCGAGAAGTATCACTACGTCAAGAATTCATAAGAGAAGGTGCAATTCTCACGACGTTCCTGACATAAAGTGGGTAATACTTCAGGGTAGAACTGAACAAAAGCTGAATTGGCATTTTTTATCTGCGGAATACAATTGCTTTGACCCAATCCTGGATATGGATGAGGTACTGGAGTTTGTTTCTCCTAGTCATTCCGGAATAGAATGGCTCGACGGACCACAAGAGTAAAAGGGCATCGATGAACACAAATGCACACATACTCTTGACTATCAATTGATAAACGGGGGTCAAAAGACAAACTAAAAGGGGGGCAACTCAAGGAACATATGATTTTCTGAGTTGTGGATGCATGGACTAGCATGTCGAACGAGTTCAACATATTTCTTCCGGATAACCCATGCAAAAAGGTAGAACTGGCAGATTCACAACATAGGATAGGAAACTCATTGAGAGCACTCTTGTTGTGATCTTTCGGTTCAAGAGAACTTCTACCAAAATGGTTCATGGTATTTGGAAGAAGGGAATACCACGGACCTCGAGGGCTAATGCAAAGGTTACTAATAACCTAAGGGAGCTAGCAATTACTATCAACATGAAGTAAGTAGGGTAAATCTCGGGTTCAAGAACCCAGGAATAGATTGCCTACTAACTAATAACATCACAGGATGCTTTCAAGAATAATGGCCAGAATCATCACACTGGGGATACAAAAGCATTGCTAAATTACTAGGTAACTCCCTAAAACACCTAGGGTCATAATAATAGTTCCAAATTATGTCAAGGCAATAAAGTACCTCAACTTACCGATTAGTGTGCTTATTCTGACCATAAAGGACATTGGGAATGGAAAGGAAGGATTTGCAAATGCATCAGACTATTTAGAGACCTAGGATGACTCGGACAGCATAACGGCTGTAAAATGCTCAAAAAGATTTGAGACATCATGCAAAATGGTGGCATAACCACTCCACAACATCATAACAAGATTCCGAGATCAACAGTTAACATACGGAAGTAGTAGGAACTGAAATGAAGCTTGAAACCATCAATTCTATAAGTCTATGGACTAGTAACACGTCATCCTAATAGATAGATGAGAAGCCTAGTTCTTAAACCCCGTAGAAGAGAAGAGGATGACTCAGATCAGAAGGCCATGAGGTATAAGGAGTAAAAAGAGCCTTACGTTCCCTTCCACAATCAATTCCCTTATATAACTAAAGCATTTCTAGACTCAACTTCGACCATTTTGGCTTGGTAATCCTACAGCAACAAAGCTCGATACCAAAGCTGTCAGACCCCGATTCCAAGTCACATCGATCTAGCCGGTAACACCTCATATCACTTTGCGGCCTCACGCACGGTATTCCCACGGTGTCGCCTTACCATGGCCCGGGACCGCTTATGTCTTTTGGCTCACGAATATGATAGTGTCGCTAGCATACATATGAAGAGAACCCGGCCGACATGGCTAGTCGTGAATCCAAAGCGCACTAACCCATGGGGACAGGCATACATGAATCACATCGAGCATGTCGGTCATCAACGTATGAATCTGGCTGTAGCACTGGCTAACAGGACTCGTAACCCGGCTGTAGCAGGCTAGGCAGGACTCGGATGTCACCGCGTGACATTTCAAGGGATGTATACAGAACAAGTGAAACACATGCCGCCAGTCAAGTGTCCAGAGCAGAGTGCTGGGCTAGCAGGACTCCGTGAACCGGCAGTAGCGGACTACTATCGCCAGAAGCACTAGACTACATTTCCCCATATGAGAGGCTGCCAAGGATAAACAACTAGATTGTCGGATCCCACACATACCAAGCATTTCAAACATACACACAATATGCTCAATATGTGTAAATACAACATGGCATCACAACATAACTCTACGACTCAAATATTTATTCATTAGGCCCGAGGAGCGAGATATTACAAACATGGGTCTCATGACCCAACACTCGTGAGCATACAAGTCAAAGAACAAGCGAAGCTTAACATGTCCGAGTACGACATCTACAAATGAAAAAGGCTGAGAAGCCCGACTATCTACCACATCTGCCGGGGCACAAGATCGTAGCTGAGGTAACAAGCTAAACGTCAAGTCCAAGCGAACTACTAGCGAGACCGACGCCTCTCGCAAAACATAAAATAAGCAAACGTGAGTACAAACGTACTCAGCAAGACTTACATCGTAACTAACTACATATGCATCATTATCAAAAGGGGTGGTGGAGTTTGACCGCAGCAAGCCAGCTTTGACTCGGTGGCTATCCTAAACTACGATCGCAAGTAACTCTTTGAGGTAGCGCACACGAGTCCACATATTCACCATATCAATACACCACTATGGATCCGCCCCGCCTCCCCACGAGAACGCCATCCATAGCACTCACGCTTATCTTGCGATTTTAGAGTATCCACTTTCACTTGTCTATGAACTATGCAAGGGTCCAAGTTTCCATATCCGAGGAACCGGCTATTCAATAGATAATGATAACCCCGCAGGGTGTAGTTCTTCACACACGCCTCGCCACTTATCGCCAGACACGCCATGTACCTCGACAACCTTCAAGGGAAGCCGGGCGAGGGAGTCGGCCACGACTTGACTAACCACACAAGTCTCTCGTCCAGGTTTATCGCCTATTCGGTTCCATCCGCAAGGAGATCCGCCGGGTGTCGCCACGGCCCCAAACGATGTGTACAGGTTCCAAGCCCACCAAACGGGCGGCGCTTGGCATACCCGCCACGGTGCCTAGTCTGTCCTAAGCCCACCAGATCGGGTGCCACTTGGTAGACTACTAACACTACCTACAAACACCGTAAACTAGTTGCAACTCCCGGACAGAGATCATGTTGATTAATAAGTCGAGAGGGTCGAAAGCGGAACCCAATGTGTGGTAGTAACTGTTCATGGATCACAAACACGTAACTCAGTTCTGAGGACGGCTGCAATGAGACAACCCACCATGTACTCCTACATGGCCTCTCACCGCTACCTTTACCAAATCGTGTTCACACACTTAGCTCACACATAGTAGGACATGTTCACCACTTTCCAATTCATTCCCGATGAATCGGACTGACACGACTCTAAGCAATAGCAGGCATGACAAACAAGCATGAATGAGTAGGCACATCAGGCTCAAACAACTCCTACTCATGCTAGTGGGTTTCATCTAATTCTCTGTGGAATGACAGTCATGCAGAGGATAAAGGGGTTCAGCTACCGCAGCAAGTAACACATGAGTCGTTGTTGTCCTAATGCAGTAAAATAGAGCAGGAGCAAGAGAGTGGGATTATATCGGAATGAACAAGGGGGTTTTGCTTGCCTGGCACTTCTGAAGATATTATAGCTCTTCATCGGTGTCATCGAACACGTCGTCAGTACGTCGCCTACCGAGAGGGAACAATCACCGGCAAACAAGGAAGAACACAATCAATGCAATGCAACAATATGATGCATGAATGTGACATGGCAATATGCTGTTGTTTGGGCTAATGCAACTAGCATCAAGGTTAAATGAAGTTGGTTTGAACCCAAGGTTCAAATTCAAACTCCACATATGGTTATTTAAATTCCATTCATTTTATTTGTCCTAAACAGTAGCTATAAGTTGTTCTAAAATGCCTGAAAATGGTACAGATGGATAGATTGGATTTTTCTGATCATTTTTCATATATAATTTATCTCATTTGGAGTTACGGTTGAATTACTATGAATTTTAGAAGTTTATACTAATTTATGGAATTCCTGGATTTATCTCTAAATAAAAAAATCCAGTTAACTGCATTATGACGTCATCACTACATCAACATGGCGTCAGCAGGTCAACCGAGTCAAATCTGACGTGTGGGTCCTACATTTCAGCGTAACAGTGGCAAGCTGGGCTTAATTATTTCCTAACCAAAACATTAGTGGGACTGGGACCCACTGTCAGTGGCTCAGTGGTGCGGTTAGGGCTAATTAAGGACGCCAGGTCGGCAAGGCCGGGGTTGACCGCCGGCGACCATTGACCACGGCGGAGGCTCGCCGGAAACACTACTCCGGCAGTATTTCGACGCACCGAGGGCACCGGAAGATGCCCCTTTCTCGCCCCCATCCAACGGACCAAGCTAGAGGGCGCGGGGTGGCCGGAATCTCGCCGGCGTTGAGGTTTGGCGGTGGCGAGCCACGGGCTCGAGGCAGCAACAGCTGCGTGCACGGAGGTAGGCGTGGCTGGTGGCACTAGGTTGCTGTGGAGGTGGTGAGCACGGTGGCACGCCATGATGCGAGCTGCGAGGGCTCGCACCACGGCGGTGAGGAACCACGGCGGCGGCGTGTTTCGGCCGCCGTCGGCAAGCGGCGGCTATGGCGAGGAAAAAAACACGGAAGAAAGGGGAAAAGAGGCAGGGGCTCACGGCGAGGTGAAGGGTGCATACGGCGGGGCTGGGGACGACCCGGGTGGCGCGAATCGGCGCCGGCGATCTCGGTGGCCCGAGGTAGAAGACGATGACGTCGAGGCGTTGCGGTGCTTCCCAGCTCACGTGGCTTGATGGGGTATACGGGGATGGCGTGGCGGAGCTCTCGAGCACGCTGGATGGGCGAGGGAAGGCTGGTGGCCGTGGCAACACCAGGCGGCGGCGACGGGCATGCTCGGTCATGGGGGGGGGGAAGCAGAGGAGCGAGGGGAGGGAGGTCTAGAGAGCGAGGGAGAAGTGAGAGGGGGTCGGGGAGGTGGCGTGGCACTCGTGGAGGCGTCCAGGCCCTCGGCGGCAAGCAGGAGCTGGTCATGGCGCTGCATGGCAGACGGCGGCCACACGCCTCATCCCATCAAGTAGAGGTGGGAGACGGTGGCGGCTCGGGGTGGGCTGGGCCAAATCTGCTGGGCCACCAGGTGAGTGGGCCTCAGGTAAGCGTCAGGTAAGGTTACTCTCTCTCTCTCTTTCTAAATTGTTTCTATTTTCTATTTTTTGTAATTGTGTTTGGCTTTAATAAAAATGCCAGGGCATTTCCAAAAATCATGAAACTGCTCAATGTCACTGTTTGGAATATTTCCAATAACAAACATTTCATTTTGTGATTATTTGAGCATTTAAAATATTATTTAGCAATTAAATGCCCAAATGCAAATAACATATGATTTAATTCAAAAATCAAGAATGGCCTAGAAAAATGTGCACCATTTTTGGGAGAGGTTCTAGACTAATCCAATAATGATGAACTTTTCTGAAGGGCATTTTGGTTCATTGAGAATATTTTTATTTTAACCTAGTTGATTTGATCTGGTGCTAGGGTTTGAGCAATCCCCATTTCAACTTTCAAATAAATTAGACATGATGCAACATCCAAGCTAGTCCTAGTGCATAGCAAGGCTAGGGACGTGACACCCGGACACTGTCAAGAGAGTTCGGACTATTCTGCAACAGGATAGCTCGGTTCGTCGAGAGCTCGATTAGCAATTTGGCCTCCGTCCCGATCCCGATCAAGTAGCGGCATTCGCACCGCGTGTACATAACTACGCACTAAAAATACCATGGGCATAGACGGAGGCATACCTACCTTGTGATCCACAATACGGCTCGACCGCTCCCGGACACACATACTTTCACTGTTTCTCTTTCCCCTTTTCAGGTTTCTTTTCGACAGGCTTTCCCCGATGGCTTGATCACCGGTCCTGTCAAAGGATAAATACACCAAGACGGCAAGAAGCACAAACGTACAGGGGAATTTCTAGGTGTTTTCTTTAACAATCACTCTACCTGTTTTCAGGACCCACACGCCGCTCTCCCTTGGTTTTGGCATGTCAAATAGCCTGTTGCTTATCGCACTATTTGTATCAATGCGCTTTAACATATTAATAAAATTATAATGAAAACAGTTTGCGGCCCAAATTCTGAAGCCCTGGCTCATTACCTTTGCTCCTTTTCCGTTTCCCTTTTTTTGATAACCTTAGCACCCATACACTTTGGTATGTTTCAATTTGCCAGGGCCTTCATAGAGCCCCACACTATGGCAACAAAGTCCGGACACTTTTTACAGTATAGTTCGGCACCCCGAATTTAGCACTATATGCATTGGCTCCGAATCATGTCTTTGGTCAATAGTAGGGTTGCCCGGCTCCTGTGCTTGCTAAGTTACGTTCCTCTATATCGGCTAAGGTAGTAAAGGGAGAACTATTGCGATTGTTCCCTGGTTTACCCGATGGAGCACCTCAGTAGAGAAAGCCGAAAACTGTCTGTCATGATGCGGCGAGAGTTGGTCAGCTCTTCACAGGTTTCAAATCGTTAGATATTTCTTGCGCATTACGCGAGGGATTGGTACTTGCCCGAACATGTGTTTACAGCTTCCTAGTTTGGATACCAGGGGCTGCGCCTAAATTTTTATTGTCAAACTCCTATGGCTAATTGAGGGTGTTCTAGCTGAATAGTCTAATTGTCTGGTTCGTTGCGCTAAACACCTCCTTCAAGGACCAAACAACTGGATCAAGAGTGTTTAGATTACATCCCGAACACCCCCGTACTACCTACGAGGGGGCAGAAGCCAACGACTGGCCAACTCTCAGATTTCATACAACACGGCCGCACAGGAGGTGAAATTTTTTAAAAACAAACATTATATAACAATTTTGTTTAATCATACAAGGCAGAGACAACATGAATGTATTCATTCAAAGATAATGTCATGCGTGCATTGCATCGCCACAATGCGAGACCCCTCCAGGACGACTCCAAAATACCGCTCGGGCGTGCAGTGCTCCTTGCCTTCGGGTGGCCCCTAGGTCACGAGCTTGACGGCATCCATCTTCGTCCACCATACCTTGACGCGGGCGAAGGCCATGCGCGCGCCCTCGATGTAGTCCGATCGCTTGATGACGGCCAGCCGAGGACAGGCGCTCACCATCCACTTCACGAGCCCGAAGTAGCTGCTAGGTATAGCTTCGGCAGGCCACAGCCGGATTATCAAATCCTTCATGGCTAGCTCGGCCACTCTATGCAGCTCGGCCAGCTGCTTCAGCTGATCGCTAAAGGGCACTGGATGTTCTGGCGCAAGATATTGTGACCAGAACAGCTTCTCCGTTGAGCGCCCCTCTTTGGCTCGGAAGAACTCCGCAGCGTCAGACACACTGCGCGGCAGGTCTGCAAATGCCCCTGGAGAACTCCGAATCCAGGTTAGTAAGAAATACTTCTTCTTCACATACTTGCTTTCCATACTAAACGCCTTACCCGCCGCGATCTTCTTGGCCTCCTGGATCTCCTGGAGGGCGCCCTGAGCTTCAACCCGGCCCTCTTCCGCGCTTTGGCGAGCCTTGGCGAGTTCGGTCTTTCTAGCTGAAACATCGCTCTCCAATCCATCGCACTTTTTCACACCATCTTGGAGCTCTTGCTGGACCTCGTTAAGCCTGGCCTTGAGCTTCTTGCGGGCAGCTTGCTCCTTGGCAGCTTTCTCCTTGGCTTCGGCTAGAGCCTTTTTCAGGGCCTCGAACTCAGTCGTCGCTCCTACACATATCATAACACTATGGTCAATACACATCATGTATTCCTTCCGAATATATAGTGAGTCATTGCATACCTTGCTGGTCTTCTAGCTGCTTCCTCGCTTGGCCAAGCTCTTCCTCGGCCCGCTCCAGTCTCTGCTTTAGTCCGAAGACTTTGGCAGTGTGTGAGGTCGCAGCCAGCAATGACGTCTATCTATATAAGACACATTTAGTTAGTTTCCTATGAAAATTAATTGATCCACTGTCCGGCTTTTCCTTCTGAACACCGGACAGTGTCTCAGGGGCTACTGTCTGTACGGGGATTTTCTCTTTTGCCTCGCTTACCTCAAAGCTGGTCAGCACGATGATGCAGGTTTCGGTCAGTTTGCTCTTGACGGACTGAACCCTCTCAATCACCATACCCATAAGGATACGGTGTTCATCCACGATGGAAGCGCCTCGTAGCGCTTCCAGCAGATTATCCGGTGCCTCTGGTTGGACAGAGGTCACCGACGGAATAGGCACACCTCCTCCTTTCGGGGAAGGCTGCTTGCTTGACTCCAGAGCCGTGTAGGTTTCCGGAATGGTATTCGGCTAGGGGCCGAATTGGATATGGCCCTCATCGCCAGTCTCCATGGGGGCCTTCTCCCCCATGTGTCCGGCGGCCGAGGAGTCATGCTCTGGCGCCACCCTGGCGGCCTCCTGAACCTCTCCCTAGCCTAGGAAGGTCCTTTGGGTCACCACCTCGTCGTCGCCCTTGGTCGTGGGCGAGTGAGCGGCCGGCGGTGACACGCTGGCCATCGCCTTTGAATCTAGCGAGCCTCCTGACGAGGATCGCTGGGAGCTGTCGTGGGCCGGACTGTAATAGCATAATTTAACATATTAAATGTCATAAAATAGAAAGGCCAGAAACATGGACTTATACGGGTTTTTAGTACTTACGATGCAGCCAGGGGCTTGCTTCGGGGGCGCCGCTTTGGGCTGCTATCGACATCCCATGCGGAGTTATCCGCGAGAGGGCCCTTCCCCCTCTTGGGCGCCTCCGCCTCCAAATTTGTGGAGGCCACCCTCTTCTTCCTTCCCCATCAAGAGGGGAGTTGCTTTCCTCCCCCTCCTCGTCATCATCTTTGGCGGCAGAGGAGTGAGTCTTGTCTTCGGACATCACGTCCTAAGCGCCCTTATGGTGGGGGCCACCTCGGCCCCCCTTGGCCTTCTTCTTCTCTGACGGCTGATAGGGCGCCGGGACCAGCATCTTCGCCAGGAGCGGGATGACTGGTTCTTAGGGCAGCGGAGCCGAACATTGAATCCGCTCCACTTTCTCTGTCCATACCTAAAAGAGTAAAACAGCAAAGTTTAGTTTTCCCCCTCGAACAAGCAGGTAAAGGGAATGTTGAGACGTGAATGACTTACCGCATTGGCGGGATGGGCAAGATCGTGCCCGCGGTCTGAGTCTATGGCCGGCGGCTTCTCGTCTCCCTTGAAGAGCAACTTCTAGGCATCTTCGTGAGTGGTTCCGAAGAGCCTCACCAAGGTTTGGTGCTTCTCCGGATCAAATTCCCATAAGGGGGAGGTTCGGCTTTGGCAGGGGAGGATCTGGCGAACTAGCATCACCTGGATCACGTCGACGAGCTTGATGTTTTTGTCCACCATGCTTTGGATGCGCGTTTACAGCGCCATCAGCTCATCCAACAAAGACCAATTTGGGCCCTTCTCCATCCAGGAGGTAAGCCACATTGGAGCTCCAGACTTGAATTCGGAAGCCGCGGCCCAGGTGGCGTCGCAGGGCTCTGTGATGTAGAACCACAGCTTCTGCCACTCCTTGACAGTCTCCACAAACGTGCCTTTGGGCCATGTGACGTTGGGCATCTTGCTCACCACGGCTCCGCTGCACTCCGCGTGTTGTCCATCCACCACCTTCGGCTTCAGGTTGAAGATCTTGAGCCACAATCCAAAGTGGGGCTGGATGCGGAGGAAGGCCTCGCACACAACAATGAATGCCGAGATGTTGAGGAAGGAGTTCGGGGCTAGATCATGGAAATCTAGCCCGTAACAGAACATCAGTACACGGACGAAAGGGTGGAGTGGAAACCCTAACCCACAGACGAAATGAGGGAGGAACACCACCCTCTCATTAGGCTTCGGTGTAGGGACGACTTGCCCCTTGGCCGGAAGCCGGTGGGCGATTTCCTTCGCCAGATACCTGGCCTCCCGAAGCTCGACGTTGTCCTTCTCCTTGACGGAGGAGGCCATCCACTTGCCTTGCCCTCCAGTCCTGGACATAGTGGAGTGCTTGCTTGAGGCGGAAAAGATGAGAACTTGGGCGCTAGAACTCGAGACTAGAAGGGCAGAGGAATGGAGAATGCATGGGTGAAGAAGGGGAATCCTTATCCCCTTATAAAGGTAGTGAATATCAAACGCCTCCCCACTCACCTTAAAGCTCGCCTATACCCAAGGGTTGTGCAAACGGCACGGTTAGATTACCCACGCCCGTATTGATGAGAATCCCGCAATAAGGGGACATGATCTCTGCATTGACAAGACGTGCCAATGGAAACCGCATCTCGAAACGCAAAACGGCAGACGAAAATGGTTTGAAATAATGACCGAGCAGATGTGATGTCATCTTGCAAAAAGTTGTCAGCGGATGGGACTCGTGAAATATTCTACTCTCTATGGTTGTGTGTGTGGTACTTGTGTTGCAGATCCGGACACGTTCATTTCGTCCGAAGACTATCTTGGAGTATTCGTAAAGGGTAACCCGCCTTGCAATGCCGAAGACAATCTGCGCGCCGGACACCTCGTCATTGAAGCCTGGTTCAGGGGCTACTGAGGGAGTCCTGGACTAAGAGGTCATCGGGCGTCCGGCCTGTTGGACATGGGCCGGACTAATGGGCTGTGAAGATGCAAGACCGAAGACTCTCTCCCGTGTCCGGATAGGACTCTCCTTGGCGTGGAAGGCAAGCTTGGCGACCGAATATGAAGATTCCTTTCTCTGTAACCGACCTTATGTAACGCTAGGTCCCTGTGGTGTCTATATAAACCGGAGGGCTAGGTCTATAGAGGCGAATATACAATTATAATCATACTGGCTAGACATCTAGGGTTTTATCCATTGCGATCTCGTGGTATATCAACTCTTGTAATACTCATATTCATCAAGATCAATCAAGCAGGAAGTAGGGTATTACCTCCATAGAGAGGGCCCGAACCTAGATAAACATTGTGTCCCCTGTCTCCTGTTACCATCGACCTTAGATGCACAGTTCAGGACCCCCTACCCGAGATCCGCCGGTTTTGACACCGACAGCCACCATGCAAGCACTTCCCGAGCCTTGGTTCCAATGTTGTCGATGGTGCCAGAATTCTTAGGCTCAAGGGTGGCTGCGATGTTGGCGCTGGGCGAGCTGCCCCGGCAAGGATCTTGCCGGGGCTGTGTAGGCCGCCCCGGCAAGGGTCTTGCGGGAGGAAGCCTGATTGCTCCGTCTTCTGTGCGCTTGGTTGGTGCGCTGCCCTGGTAGCCTTGCACTTTTGCTTCCCTCCTATGCCCTGCTAAGTGTGGTCGCGGGTGTGGCTCTGACTGCTCGTGCACAAGTAAAGGGCACAAAAGAGAGCCCCTACTTTTGTGCACCGTCAGGAGCCCCCGGGCCTGGGCCACACATAAGCGCGACGCGTTGTTGGGCTATAACCAAAACGGTGCGCGGGCACGTGGGGCGGAGTTTTAATGCGGCAACTTCTCCGTTGGTTGCGCTTCCCCATGACCCACGTTGAATGCGCGACGCGGGGGTCGTGCGCGGCGTGGGGGTCGTGTGCGGAGTGACCGCAACGTGCTTGCGTCACTCCATGGTTTCAATAGTAAAGAGGCGGTCCGCGTCCTCCTCACAAAAAATAGAGGAAGCTGCAGGGGCGCGACTCATTTACTAAGTAGGCTCGGGTCGTGGCCATCATGGCACACGCGCCCCACGATCACGGGGCGCGAAACGGCCGTTCCACTTGCCATCTGAGTCCTAGCTCGCCCACCATGTGTCCTCCATGCACCGGGGAGGGCAGGCGGTGGGCACAGAAGGCATTGGTTTTAATGCTGGGGCGGGGGGCTGGGCACCGCTGATTGGGGCAGCGGGTCGGTCCGGTCTCCTTGCGCCTCCGGCGGTTGGATTGGCTGATTGGGGCGGTCGCACCCGGGCTCGTTCGGCCTCGTGCCTCTATATAAAGGGAGGGGGACAGCATCTTCTCGCACCCATTTTCTCTCAGTCTGATCTCTTTCCTTCCCTTTGCCATGGCGATAGGGCGTGGTCGTGGCCATTCCCCTGGGGAGGCGACCAGGTCTTCCTCCCGCCAGAGGGTGGCGGCGGTCAAGGAAGAGCCAGACGCCCAAGGTGAAGGCCACGCTAGAGGCAGAGGCGTCGGCCGGGGCCACGGTCGGCGAGGTGGTCGAGGAAGAGGTGGGCGTGGACGGGGGACTCCTGCGTCGTCACCATGTCCGTCGCCATCTCCCCCGGCATCTCCTCCTGCTTCGTCGAGCGGTCATGTCGGGGATTCGGCGCTGGAATTTTATCCTGCAACTGTGCGGGCCGCCGCATAGCCGCCTTCGTCTTCCCGAAGAAGCGTTTGCGAGGGCGCTGGAGATCGACCGGCCACCGAGGCTAAGGCTTCACATGGAGGGGTGTTGCCATGGCGACATGCGGGTGAACACAGGGTTCCCTGCCCCTCATGTGATGCTTCTTCCTCGGGGCTGGAAAACCTTCGCACGTGCCCATTGCTTGACGGATGGGCATGTCCTCTACTTCAATCTAGCGGAGAGCGACCTGCTCTCCGTCAAGGTATTCGGGCGCTCGGGACACAGGCTAGGGTGTTCTGCCGAGAGCTCGACCGATGGCGAAAGCTCCTCTTTGGCCGAGAGTGACGAGGAGGAGGGCGACAGCGACGACGAGGGTAGCGGGCAGGAGTGAGGGAGTCCCGGATTAGGGGGTGTCCGGATAGCCGAACTATCACCATTGGCCGGTGAGGGAGTCCTGGACTAGGGGGTGTCCGGATAGCCGAACTATCATCACGGCCGGACTCCAAGACTATGAAGATACAAGATTGAAGACTTCGTCCCGTGTCTGGATGGGACTTTCCTTGGCGTGGAAGGCAATCTTGGCGATACGGATATGTAGATCTCCTATCATTGTAACCGACTCTGTGTAACTCTAACCTATCCGGTGTCTATATAAACCGGAGGGTTTTAGTCCGTAGGACGAACAACAATCATACCATAGGCTAGCTTCTAGGGTTTAGCCTCCTTGATCTCGTGGTAGATCTACTCTTGTACTACCCATATCATCAATATTAATCAAGCAGGGTAGGGTATTACCTCCATCGAGAGGGCCCGAACCTGGGTAAAAACATCGTGTCCCTTGTCTCCTGTTACCATCCGCCTAGGCGCACAGTTCGGGACCCCCTACCGAGATCCGCGGTTTGACACCGACATTGGTGCTTTCTTTGAGAGTTCCTCCGTGTCGTCACCGATAGGCCCGATGGCTCCTTCGATCATCAACAATGATGCGGTCCAGGTGAGACTTTTCTTCCGGACAGATCTTCAGATTCGGCGGCTTTGCTGCGGGCAATTAAGCAGCCATCTGGAGCAGATCGAAGCTTCGCCCTGGCCATCAGGTCAGATTTGGAAGTCTGAACTATCGGCCGATACCGAGAGACTTGATCTTGACGGATTCGAGCCGCAGCGCCAAGCGTGCCGCCTTTGTCTCGATGGGCATGATCTAGCTCTGCAGCGAGCAGTGCCACGGAGGCCGCACCAAGCATCCGCCCGACCCTTAATCCGGGCGGATTCCCGATCGAGGGCGAGTGGTTGGACACCGCCTCGGGAGCTACGATCTCTGGCGATTGAGCGAACTCCATCCATGTCGCTGCGAAGACCTCGACTCTAGGGTGCGGACTCCGAACCCTCCGCACCCGCCAATCGAATCCGATTGGGCGCCCGCTCATGGAGTTCACATTGCGCGAGACATCTTTCAGCTTTTCGCCCTTTGGTGACATCCTGAATTCACTAAAGTCTCTCTCTTTATCCGGAGAGCCTGGCGGACTACGGACGGAAGGTTGGGATGCGGACGGCGAAGAAATTCAGCGCCCACCCACCACCCACTTTATAGCCTTTGTCGATGATCTAACCGACATGCTCGACTTCGACTCCAAAGACATCGGCGGTATGGGCGGCGATGCGGAGTCGACCAAGACCCAGCGCCTACTGAGACGCTGGAAGGCCACCTCTTCATATGACATATGCATGGTGGACATCGAGAAGATAGGAGCGGCGATGGAACAGCGGAGGATGACCCTCCAAGAAGCAGCGAGCGCCGACTTCAGCGGTGCCGCTCTAAATCCATACAATAAAACTGTGATTCCGGCACGGAGATAATAATACCGGATAGTGCGAAGACAACCCCCTCAGCAGGACTCAGCGCGGGAGGGAGAAGCAAGTCCGCGATAGGGCGGCGTAAAGAGAGGTCGAGGGCGATAATTATCGCCTCCCTCGAAGATGAGGCAAGCCTCGACGACGGCAATTTGTCGTGCACGAGGATCCCGCCGAACAGGGGCGTTTCAAGCGTGGGCTTATAGCCACGGCAAGCAGCCTCAAGAAAAAGCAGCAACAGCTTAGAGCTGACCAAGACCTGCTAGGCGACGGATGGTGAAGTCCTTGCAGCGAAGAGTATGAACTCGAGCGCCCCTCAAAAGCTACCCCAAATGCAGGCCGTTGCCTCGATCAGAGGAGGAAGCACCCAAGTCACCAGCGCACGACATGGAAGACCGGCCACCTCGTGGCCGTGACAGAGAAGCCTCTCGGCCCTCCGCTCAAGCCACACCTCGACGCCGCTCAAAAAGTACCAAGGCACGGGAAAACGCGCCGGACTTGCGAGATATATTGGAGGATAAGGCAAAACATACAAGATCGATCTACGGATTGCGTGGGTGCCCAACGACGCGGGATGATTACCGTCGCGCCGGATACAGCAAACCCGGCCGGGCCGAACACAGTAGACAAAGCTCATATGAGCTACGTCATGATATAGCCCAATAAAGAGGCGCCGCACACCCACTATGCTTCACAGATGAAGTAATGGATCATCAAATCTCCGAGGGCTTCAAACCCGTAAACATCGAATCATACGATGGTATCACAGATCCTGCGGTCTGGATCGAGGACTATCTCCTCCATATCCACATGGCCCGCGGTGATGATCTACATGCCATCAAATACCTCCCACTCAAGCTTAAAGGACCAGCTCGGCATTGGCTCAACAGCTTGCCAGCAGAATCAATTGGTTGTTGGGAGGACCTGGAAGCCGCATTCCCTGATAACTTCCAGGGCACATATGTGCGACCACCAGACGCCGATGACCTTAGCCACATAATTCAGCAGCCAGAAGAATCAGCCAGACAATTCTGGACATGGTTCCTAACAAAGAAAAATCAAAGCGTTGACTGTCCGGATGCAGAGGCCCTTGCAGCCTTCAAACATAACATCCACGACGAGTGGCTTGCCCGGCACCTAGGACAGGAAAAGCCGAAATCTATGGCAGCCCTCACAACCCTCATGACTCGCTTTTGTGCGGGAGAGGACAGCTGGCTAGCTCGAAATACCAAGGACAGCAATGGCAGGTCGCGTCGCAACAAGAACAAGTGCCGCATTAACGACGATAATGCTGAAGATACGGCCGTCAATGCTGGATTTAGAGGCTCTAGACCCGGTCAGCGGAAGAAGCCATTCAAAAGAAATACCCAGGGCCCGTCCAACTTGGACCGAATACTCGATCGCTTGTGCGGATACATGGCACCCCGAAAACCAGCCAATCACACCAACAGGGATTGTTGGGTGTTCAAGCAAGCAGGCAAGTTAAGTGCCGAACTCAATGACAAGGGGCTGCATAGCGATGACGAAGAAGAGCCCCGGCCACTGAACAATAGAGGATAGAAGGGCTTTCCCACACAAGTGCGTACGGTGAACATGATATAAGCAACCCATATACCCAAAAGGGAGCGGAAGCGTGCACTAAGGGACGTATACGCGATGGATCCAGTCGCCCCGAAGTTCAACCCAGGGTCTTCCTGCCCGATCACCTTCGATTGAAGGGACCACCCCACTAGCATCCGTCACGGCGGTTTCGCCGCATTGGTTCTTGACCCAATTATCGACGGATTTCACCTCACCGAGTCACGATGGGCCGGCGGTAGCAGAGCTGAACCTGCTTTATCGGGATACAGTCCGCAAAATGGGCATAGACCCCTCAAGGATTAAACCTACAAAGACGACCTTTAAAGGCGTCATACCGGGTGTAGAGGCCAATTGTACAGGCTCAGTTACACTCGAAGTGGTCTTCGGATCCCCGGATAACTTCCGAAGCGAAGAGTTAATCTTTGACATAGTCCCGTTCCACAGCGGCTATCACGCACTGCTTGGACGAACCGCATTTGCAAAGTTCAATGCGGTGCCGCACTCGCATACCTCAAGCTCAAGATGCGGGCCCTTGAGGAGTAATCACGGTCAATGGAAACACCGAGCGCTCTCTCGAGCGGAGGAGCACACGGCGGCCCCGCGGCGGAGGTGCAAAGCAGCCTCTCATGGCAATTCCCGAGTCCGGCCACTAAGCGTCCGGACAACGCCAAGCGCGCCGGAGTAACCTACAACAAGACCGCTGCACGATTCAAGCAGCGTAGCAATCCGGCCAACCCCAGCCCTCCGAAGTTGCGAAGCGAGTACTACGCGTACATAACTACGCTATGGAATACCATGGGCATAAGGGGAGGGCACGACCACGCACGCCCGGAATGCGGCTCAACCGCACCGGGGCTCCGATTGTGTCATTCTTTTCTTTTTCTTTTCTTTTCTTCCTTTTCTTACTTTCGGGACTCCGTTTTCCGAAGTCTGTCCGGCACTAGAATCGCCGAACTCACGATGCAACAGCCGGGGAAGCGTAAAGCTCGTCGAGTGTTGGTGGTCTCTATTCTGGCGTTATACCTGTTTTACGTACCATCCCAGCTTACCCTGGAGGGGACATGTTAGATAGTCCCATCCCTTGCTTATCGCACTATTTGTATCGTTCGCTTTCATTGCAGTACCTTTTTAATAAACAATACATAGCTTTTGCCTATTATTGCACTCCTTTCTTTATCTATATATATGTTCATTTCATGACATGTTGCACCCGTACACTTTAGTGCGGCCAATACACCAGGGCTTAAGTACCCCAAAATTATGGTGTGATAAGTCCGAACACTTTCACAAGTGTGGCACCCGAACTTATAGCATTATCTGAATCGGCTCGAATCATGTCTTGGGTCAATAGTTGGGTTTGCCGGATCCGTGTTTTGGTACCTTTCGTTCCGTTATATCGGCTAAGGTAGCACCGGAAAACCATCTGCGATTGTGCCCAGTTGAGCTGGGTCGAGCACCTCGATGGAAAGCTAAAACTGACCGTAATGATAGGGCGAGAGCGATCGCTGGTCGTGAGGTTTTTCGGGTCCCTAAAGACTTATGCCGCTTAGAGCGAGGAACGGAATTGTCCGCCAAGGCGTGGATAGCGCCCGAACTCGGTCTTCGAATACTAGGGGCTTCGCGAAATTTAAAATTATAGAATTCTATGGCTAAGTGAGAGTGTTCAAGCATTATAAGTCCGGTTGCCTTGTTCGTTGTGTTGGCGCCTCCTAGATGGACCCAAGAATGGGAACAAGAGTGCTCAAGTTTATCCGAACACCCCAGCACGTGGCATGGGGCTGAAGCCAACGACTTGCCATCTCTCAAATTTGATAAGCGGCCGCTGAGAAGGTAATATTTTAAATTAACAAGCGTTGCTTAGCGCATATGAACAAGTTTTCAGCGTACAGGATAACAAATGCGAGTCTATTCAAAAATTACATCTCTGGAGCACTCATCCGCTATTCGGCGGGCACCCTTCAGGAGGCCCTCATAGTACATTTCGGGCGTGCGATGCTCCTTGCCCTTCGGTGGCCTGTCCGTCACAAGCTTCTCCGCATCCAGCTTGCCCTAGTGCACTTTAGCACGGGAAAGGGCCCGACGGACACCTTCAATGCAGACGGAGCGCTTGATGACTTCAATCCGTGGACAGGCGTCCACCAGCCGCTGCACTAAGCCGAAGTAGCTCCCAGGCATGGCTTCCAATGGCCACAACCGCGCTATAAGGCCCTTCATGGCCTGTTCGGCGACCTTGTGGAGCTCGACCAGCTGCTTCAGCTGGTCGCTCGAGGGCACGGATGTCCGCCTCGACATCTTGAGACCAGAACACCTTTTCCGTCGAGCTCCCTCCTTGGCGCAGATAGAATGCGGCAGCATCGGACACACTACGGGCAAATCTGCGAATGCTCCTGGAGAGCTCCGAATCCGGGTAAGTAATAGGTAATTCACTTTCACATGCTTGCTTTGCATAAAGAATGCCTTACCGCTGCTATCTTCTTTAATGATTCAATTTCTTGGAGGGCTTTTTGGGCCTCGGCCTTAGCAGCTTTGGCACTCTCAAGAGCCGAGGCGAGCTCGGACTCTCGAGTCTTCGAGTCACGCTCCAAACTCTCGTGTTTTTCACGAGCTTGGAGCTCTTATGTCGCTACCTTGGCCAGCTCGCCTCCCCTTCTCTCGCTCGGTGTGTTCCGCAGCCGCTTTCTTTTCGACCCACGGACACCGCTTCCTTGTGGTCGCCACCTCGTTCATGGCCCTGCAGTACCCATGTTATTCCTGTTATTTTTGCAAGCGAAACCTTTCTATAAGGTATTTCTTTAATAAGGTACTACTTACCTTCCTTGTCCTCGAGCCGCTTCTTGGCTTGGCGAGCTCGTTCTCGGACCGCTCGAGGCTCTGCTTCAATGCATTGACCTCCATGATCGGTCTTGGCGGAGGTCGGCGCAGCCTGCATTCCCATATTGACATACTTATGTTAGACTCATGCGTATATCTTTTAGATCCTTAGTCGGCTTTTCTTTCCAAACACGAACTAAGCATCGGGGCTACTGTCTATGCGTTAATATTTTTACATATTCTAAACTTACCTCAAAGCTTTGTTAGAAGGCTGGTACGAGCTTGGTCGGCCCGCTCTTGGCGGACTGAACTGTCGGATCACCGCACTCATAACAGTGCGGTGCTCCTCCTCGATGGGCGCTATTAAGCGCCTCGATGCTATCCGGTGCCTCGGTTGGGACGGAGGACACGGCGTCTTACCCTTCTTATGAAGGGACCGCTTGCCGGACTCGGAACGCTGAAGGTTTCGGCATGGAGTCGGACAAGGGTGAACTTAGAGCCCATGGGGCTCTCTCCCCCCCCGCGCTGGAGTCGGGAGGTTGCCTGTGGCGCCTCCGGCGCCACCTCCTCTTGACCAGGCCCCCTTGGGGCACCACCTCGGCATCGTCCATGGCGTGAGGTGAGGAGGCGGTCGGAGTGAAGTACTCTCCATTTCCGGCGAACTCGAGGACCCTTCGGCAAGTGGCGAACTTCGCCCTTAGGCGGGCTGCATGATTGTTCGACATTAGAGAACACTATGCAATAATAAAAAGTCATGGGTATCCGGGCACTTACGATCTCGCCAGGGTTGGCCTTGTTGGCCAATCCTCCTCGTCATTGTCGGCGTTGGTCGAGAAGTCCGGAGGAAGGTTCTTCCTTCTTGGACCCTCCGGCCTCCCAGTTAGGCGGCCTTCCTTTTCTCTCCTCCCCGCTGGGGAGAAGCTTCTTTTCTTCCTCCTCATCCTCGGGAGAAGATTACGCCCGAGAATCGACGGCACTGGCGTCGGGAGCTCCTTGAGTTCTGTGGCCCCTTCTTGGCCTTCTTCTCCGGCACCACATGGGGTACAGAGCCAGCAGCCCCGTCAATCGGGCGTCCGCTGGGTCTTCCGGCAAAGAGCAGACGGTTAATCTATCCGGACATCTTCAGCCAGTCCTGTCAAAGATTAGGGAGTTTTAGATCCCACATAGAGTCAATCTATGAAAAAAGAGTCCCGTAAAGGGTGAAATAACGTACCTCGCCGGCTTGACGCCGCGAGCTGTATCCGTGATCTTTGTTAGCGGATGCTGGGGCTTCAGCGCCCTTGAACAGCACCTTCCGGGCATCTTCGTGCGTAGTGTTGAAGAGCGGCTCAAGGACCGGTCTTTGTGCGGATCGAACTCCACAAATTAAAGGCCCGTTGTTGGCATGGGAGAATCCGGCGGATGAGCATCACCTGGATTACGTCGACAAGCCTGAGATTCTTGTCCACCAGGTTTCGGATGCATGTTTGGAGTCCGGATAGCTCGTCCGAATTCCCCCACGTCGGGCCCATCTCTTTCCATGACGAGAGCCGCGTGGGAAGCAGATCTGAATCGGGGCCGCCACCCATTCGAGTCACGTGGCTCGGTGATGTAGAACCACCCGATTGCCACCCCTTTATTGTCTCCACAAAGGCGCCCCTCGAGCCGTAGGACTTTGGCCATCTTGCCAACCATGGCGCCTCCGCACTCCGGCAGCGGCCGCCCACTACCTTCGGCGACATTGAAGATCTTCAGCCATAGGCGAAGTGGGGCTGGATGAGAGGAAGGCCTCGCACACGACGATAAACGCCGAGATGTTGAGGATAAAATTCGGGGCCAGGTCGTGGAAGTCCAGGCCGTAGTAGAACATGATCCCCCGGACAAATGGGTGAAGTGGAAAATCTAGTCCGCTGAGGAAGTGGGGGAGAAACACCACCCTCTCGTGGGGCCTGGGGGTTGGAATGAGCTGCCCCGCGTCGGGCAGCCTGTGCGCGATGTCGCCGGACAAATATCCGGCCTCCCGCAGTCTTGTGATGTGCCCCTCCGTGATGGAGGAGGCCATCCACCTGCCTCCCGCTCCGGACATGGTTGGAGAAGGTTGAGGTGGGCTGTGCAGACTTGGGCGCTGGAGCTCGAGTGCGCAAGAATGGATGAGCAAAGGAGGAAGAAGGCGTAGGTGAAAAGGTGGATCCTTATCCCCTTATATGGACGGACGAAGCTATGCGTCCCCCACCAGCCTGGTAAAACTCGCTTATCTCCCTAGCGCCGTAATCAATGGCGCGGATGGGTTACCCACGTATGTATTGATGAGAATCCCGGAATAAGGGAGCACGATCTATGCTTTGATAAGACATACCAAGGAAACCGCCTCGCCAAACGCGCTAAGGTGGAACGGTAAAAAACAATTCATATAAAGGCCTAGCCGTGGTGTGATGTCACGCCGCGGAATATGTCAGCAGATGTGTGCAAAGTTATTCTCTCTACGGTGGTATGTGGAACTTGTTTTGCAGAGCCGGACACTATCCTGGTGTTCAAAACCTTCTATGAAATATTCGGAGGAGGAACCCGCCTTGCAATGCCGAAGACAATATGCGCACGGACTCGTCGTCATTGAAGCCTGGTTAGAGGGCTCTTGAGGAGTCTGGACTAGGGGTGTCGGATAGCAGAACTATCATCACGGCGGACTCCAAGACTATGAAGATACAAGATTGAAGACTTCGTCCGTGTCCGGATGGGACTTTCCTTGGCGTGGAAGGCAAGCTTGGCGATACGGATATGTAGATCTCCTACCATTGTAACCAACTCTGTGTAACCCTAACCTATCCGGTGTCTACATAAACCGGAGGGTTTTAGTCCGTAGGACGAACAACAATCATACCATAGGCTAGCTTCTAGGGTTTAGCCTCCTTGATCTCGTGGTAGATCTACTCTTGTACTACCCATATCATAAATATTAATCAAGCAGGAGTAGGGTATTACATCCATCGAGAGGGCCCGAACCTGGGTAAAAACATCGTGTCCCTTGTCTCCTGTTACCATCCGCCTAGACGCACAGTTCGGGACCCCCTACCCGAGATCCACCGGTTTTGACACCGAAAGCCGGACTCCTGGACTATGAAGATACAAGATTGAAGACTTCGTCCCGTGTCCGGATGGGACTTTCCTTGGCGTGGAAGGCAAGCTTGGCGTCTGGATATGTAGATCTCCTACCATTGTAACCGACTCTGTGTAACCCTAACCTATCCGGTGTCTATATAAACCGGAGGGTTTTAGTCCGTGGGGCGAACAACAATCGTACCATAGGCTAGCTTCTAGGGTTTAGCCTCCTTGATCTCGTGGTAGATCTACTCTTGTACTACCCATATCATCAATATTAATAAAGCAGGGTAGGGTATTACCTCCATCGAGAGGGCGAACCAGGTAAAACATCGTGTCCCTTGTCTCTGTTACCATCCGCCTAGGCGCTTGATTGGGACCCCCTACCCAAGATCCGCCAGTTTGACACCGACATTGGTGCTTTCATTGAGATTTCCTCTCGTGCGTCGCTGTCGGGAAGGATGCTTCATCCCGTCTTTAAAGGCGATACTATCGCCAAAGAGCCTTGGCCTTTGGTGAGACTCTTGGCTAGGTGGTTTTCTTATGACCGCCCGGTTCGTACGCGCGCCGGCGATGACTTCTTGAGTCGCCGAAACCAAACTTCACGTTAATTGGAACTTGCGAACAGTTAGATCGATCGAGCTCTCCTCCGTAAGCGAGCTCTTGGATCGCATCGCCGCTACAGGAGTCTCCACGGACTACGACCGGATCGGGCCTAAAACCGATCTGAGAGAGATCAACTCTCCCGGGCTACCCATCATGTTGCTGTGACAGAGGAGCAATGCGGCGATCCTTCTTCTATCCTAAGGACTAGCTACGTCCGGTTCGATCCCTCCATGCGGATTCCCGCAGAGGGACGGATGTCGATCAAGCCCTAAACTTAAAGTCAGACGGCGGGTTGGATTCATTGGATAACATTCAAAAATCCAAACTTCCGAGTTCGGAAACTTCTCGGCCCCTGAGTCTTAAATTGGACGGGGTTCTGGATCCAGTTCCACCCGCCCACCCAAACATTAGCGATCTATCCCGAATTGGCAAGAGCCCGCTGAAACGATTACATCATTCTTGGGCCAGATTCCTCCTGGTTATGGACAGGATAAAGGACTGCCGAGAGGAGGGCGCAATCCCACTTTTCTGCAATAATTGCACGGACAAAGGAATCCTAAGCGCCATAAGTCGTCAGCGAAATTACACGCTTTGCTGACTTGGTGACCATAGTACAAAAATCTTGTGCGATGGAGACTGCTTGGAAAACCGAAAGTAAATTTTGGGATAATCCGGCCCGAATACATCCCTAGTCCGAAATAAAGGGTGCATCATCATAAAGCACCGGGTTAAACACCAAAAACCAAAAACCCCTAAAAGTGCGGAACCGTCTTGGAGGGTTGGCTAAGCGGACCTGCAAAATTCATAGCACGAGGCGCCACTCCAACTCATAGCCTTGAGCATGTTGGATACTCGGCGGTGGCCAAAAGTGGCGAAGAGCTTCTAGCTTGAGAATCCCAGCCCAGCAACACCGAGACGGTGTTATCAGTCTTTGAGACTTTCGCATCAAATAACATGTGGAAACGAACACTCCGCAAACTTGCCGAAGTCTACCAAGTAGCAACAATAAATCCATGGAGTGACATGGCTATTACCTTTAATGCCAGTGAAGAACCCAAATTCCGAACAGCCCGAGCACCAGCCGCATTGGTACTCAGTCCAATAGTGGACAGCTTTCGCCTTACTAAGGTACTCATGGATGGCGGCAGCGGACTAAACCTCATCTATGAGGAAACCCTTCGAAAAATGGAAATAGACTGGAACCGCATTAAGCGAAGCAGCACAACCTTTAGAGGAATAATCCCTAGCCGGGAAGCATGCTGCGGGAAAAATCACTGCTGGGCGTAGTGTTAGGCTCGCCGGACAATTACAGGTCTCAAGAGGTCACATTTCAAGTGGCCCCGTTCAGCAGCGGATATCACGCTTTATTAGGGCGAGAGGCATTCACAACTTTTCAAGCTATACCCCATTATGGGTACATGAAGCTTAAAATGCCCGGACCTAACGGAATCATCACTCTCGCTAGTGATCCGAACATAGCACTCCGTGCGAAAACAAGACAGCCGCACTAGCCCTCGAGGCACTATCCAAAGCCTTAGCGGCCGAGGAACTAACTGCGATCGCTCCACGGTGAACAGGGGCGATGTGATACTTGATAAGAGATCCAAGTCCACCTCTTTTAAACCAGCGGATGAAATAGTCAAATTCCAAGTCCACCCAACGGACCACGCAAAGCGGCCTCCATTGGGGCACAATTAAACCCCGATGTAGATGCGCTTTCGAGAATTTCTATGAGAAAACTGGGACATTTTTGCCTGGCATCCTTCAGACATGCCAGGAATACCACGTCAGCTGGCCGAGCACAGCCTAAATATCCTAAAAGGATTCAAGCCAGTCAAACAGGCTTATCGGCGCTTTTCCGAACCCAAGAGACAGGCCATGGGAGAGGAGCTAGCCAAACTTCTGGAAGCCAGATTCATCAGAGATATAAAACATCCGGACTGGCGCCTATGTGTTGATTTCAAAGACCTTAATAAGGCTTGCCCAAAGGATCCCTTCCCCCTCCCTCGCATTGATCAAATTATCGATGCTACAGCAAGACACGACTCATTGTGCTTCCTCGACGCGTACTCCGGCTACCACCAAATCAAGATGGCGGAGCCAGACCAAGCAGCAACAGCATTCATCACTCCATACGGCCCATTCTGCTTCAAAACTATGCCCTTCGGGCTCAAAAACACCGGCGCAACATATCAGCGCATGATTCAGACATGTCTGGCAAACCAGATCGGCAAAACAGTGGAAGCATATGTAGATGACGTGGTCGTCAAATCCAAGCATGTCGAAACTCTAGTAGGCGACTTGAGGCTCACATTCGACAATCTCCGAAAATATGACATCAAGCTCAATCCGGAAAAATCGTCTTGGCGTTCGGCGGAAAGCTCTTGGGCTTCATTGTGTCGGTAGAGGAATTGAAGCAAACCCAGCCAAGATCGAGCTCTATCACAATTGGATATTCCAAAAGACCTCAAACAAATACAAAATTATTTGGATGTGTAGCGGCTCTAAGCCGCTTTATTTCCGTTTGGGAGAAAAGCGTTACCCTTTACCGCCTCCTCCGTGCACGAACACTTCGAGTGGATGGATGCCGCCACGACCGGACTCGAAGAGATAAAAGCCATATTGGCAACAAATCCGGTCCTGGCCGCGCCCAACGTGGGTGAACCAATGCTATTATATATCGCCGCAACACATCAAGTTTTCAGCGCGGTGCTCTGTGACGCCCCAGACCGGAGCTTCAGTTGCCTTCCAGGGTTTCCGAGTTTTGTCGTGTGGTTTGTTTTGTTTTTGCATTGCATCATGTCATCATGCCATCATTCATTAATTTTTTAAAACTCTTCTAAATAAATTGTATGGATTTTTCGATCCATTTAAATCGAGGGAATTCACTTGGTGTTTTCTCTTTATAACATATCCTCCTAATAGTTATGGAGCTATTATAATTTATTCCATTAATTTGGAATTCACCATAACACACTTGCAAAACCCCATGCCTTTTACGCTCGAGTTGACCTCAAAACCTTGCCATTATTATTCTATCATTTTCGGAGTTCCACCAAAATCCTCGGGCCATTTTGTTAAATTCCTCATATTTTTGTGAGCCCGGGAAAATTATCCCCATGTCCAACTTCTTCCTCTAACCTCTCTTTCTTTTCTTTCTTAATCTTCGTTTCTTTCTTTTCTCTTTTCTTTTTTTTAGAGAGAGAGGAGCCAGCCCAGCCGGCCTCTAGCCCAGCAGGCCTTCTCCAGCCAGCCGGCCCCTGGCCTTTCTCCTCTCCACCTAGCGCCTCCACCAGGCCGGCCTAGCAAGGCCCAAGGCCCAGCCGCCCCACCGACCTAACCCTAGCATCCTCCCGATCCCCTCGCTCTCTCCCTCGATGCCCGATCCCTCCAGCGCTGCCAGTAGCCCGAGCCCCATCTCCCTCCTCTCGATCTCACCCTCTCCCTCATGGCCTTGAACCCGTCCCCTCTCGATCCCATCTCTTCCTCGGCCGGCGCCTCCTCTCCACCTCAAGCGCCGCCTCGTCTCACCTGCGGCCTCCTCCTCGCCGCCTCCGCTCCAGGAGCGCCGCCGCCCTCAACCCTCCTCCTCTGCGCCCCACCTCTCCGTCCCGCACCTCCTCTGCCTCGCCCCCTCCTCGCCGCGCCGAGCCCCGCGCCCGTCCGCCTCGGAGCCGGCCAGGCCCCATCGCCCTCACCTGCTCCTCCTCCGCACGCCATGGCCGTGGACCGACTGCCCTGCGGTGATGGTGACCGCGCCCGGCCTCCTGCGTCCCCTCCGTTCGGCGACCCTCGCCGCCAGTGATAACCGGCGGCCCCAAGCGGCCCCTTCCTCGTCGCCTCCTCGCGACCACCATGCCCATCGCCACCCGCCGCCGTCGGCGACCCGAGAGGTGATGCATCCGAGCTGCCCTGCCGTGTTCAACCACCGAACCTTGGGCGCCAAGACCATACCGAGGAACGCCATGCATCTTCTCGTGATTTTGCCAAGTACCACAACGCGCGTCAAGTCCCTCGCCGTGACCATGAACATCTACGGAGAGTGTGCGACTTCGAACCTGTGCGATGGCGATCATGTACGACTACGACTACCTCGAGGACATACGGCTCCGTCAAGATCGACTACGGTGATGCACCAAGTACCCCCTCGGATCGTCAAGTTCGACTACTGCGGGAGCGACTACATCCGAGGTGGTTAACGACACGTACCCCTACGGCGAAGGCGCCAAGTCCGCCGGAAGCCGAATGACTACTTCCCACGATGATCGACAAGTACCCTCACGAGCCGAATCGCCAAGACCGGAAAGCGACAAGTACCCGATGACCGTGTACCACTACCGTCGACCCGGAGACATCGGATCGCCAAGTCCCTCTTGAACATCTACGGCGTGTACAACTACCGTCGCCGAAGACCTGTGTAGCGGAACCGTCAAGTTCGACTACCTTCGTGTGTACCACTACTCCGATGGCGAGATGTACCACAACCATCGAGCGAGCGTCTACTTCCCCACGCCGTGTACGACTACCATCGCGAGACCGCAAGTACCACGACAACCCCGAAGGGATTCGGACCCGTCAAGTACCTCTTCGAAAACGAACGTGAAACACTACCTCCTCTACTTCCCCGACGACCCGTGGACGTCTACTTCCATCTACTTCCTCTACTTCCCTCGACCCGTCCCGATTGCTCGTTCCGAAGGTATAACCACCGAGACGACCACCGTGATCGAATCATCCTTGCGATGCCCCTCTTTTGCCATGCCACCGTTCCGTGGGAACCCGGAATCCGGGATCACCCCACCATCTTGCATGACTCGCTCACGTCCACACTTTCCTTTGTGCCGATATCTCAATCGAGTTATCGGAACCGATATGTTGCCGTGGCACCATTTTCGGATTCGTTGCCGTGGCACCCCTTTCTTCCACCACGGTGACATAATGCTTCATATCATGCTCATGATAACGTTTTCATAATATTGCATAAAACTTGTTTATGTCATCCGCATCATGATAACAACATTTAAATGTTTAAAATTGTTGTTTGCTATATTTTGCATAAATGCCATGTTAAAATGATTTATTTCATAACTAAATAACCGTAGCTCCATTTTAAATAATTTATATATGTAAATGGGGTAGAAAAATGCCTAGTTTAACATGGTGTACTTGCTTTGCATGTTTAACAACTCTAAAATATGCTTTAGGTCAGATCTGTTCGAATCCATAATTATGCATATGGGGATTTTCGGAATTGTTGTTTGTTGTTTCGGCCTCATTTAAACTTGCCTAGATAGCTAGTTTAATTATGCTTCACCTCTTGCCATGTTTAATAACATTTAATATTGTTGAGTACCTAACCGAGAGAGAACTAAATAATTGTTGTGGTGTTAGTCAATATGCAACTCGTTGCATATTGGGCTCCATTTAACTTGTAGTTTTGTTTGTGCATATTGCCATGCCATGCTATTTAAACCGGACATGCATCATACTTGATTGTGCATCATGCCATGTTTATGATTGTGTGTTTACTATGTTGTTTGCTTCTTTCCGGTTTGCTTCTCTCGTTAGCTTCGGGTTCGTTCCGGAGTTGTGAGGATTCGTTCGACTTCGTCCGTTTGTCTTCTTCATGGACTCGTTCTTCTTCCTTGCGGGATTTCAGGCAAGATGACCATACCCTCGAAATCACTTCTATCTTTGCTTGCTAGATGCTCGCTCTTTTGCTATGCCTATGCTATGATGCCTACCACTTACTATATCATGCCTCCCACATTGCCATGTCAAACCTCTAACCATCCTTTCCTAGCAAACCGTTGTTTGGCTATGTTACCGCTTTGCTCAGCCCCTCTTATAGCGTTGTTAGTTGCAGGTGAAGATGAAGTTTGTTCCTTGTTGGAACATGGAGATGTTGTTCCTTGTTGGAACATGTTTACTTGTTGGGATATCACAATATATCTTATTTAATTAATGCATCTATATACTTGGTAAAGGGTGGAAGGCTCGGCCTTATGCACAGTGTTTTGTTCCTCTTGCCGCCCTAGTTTCCGTCATATCGGTATTATGTTCCCGGATTTTTGCGTCCCTAACGCGGTCGGGTGATTTATGGGACCCCCTTGACAGTTCGCTTTGAATAAGACTTTTCCAGCAAGGCCCAACATTGGTTTTACATTTGCCTCACCTAGCCTTTTTCCCTTGGGAGTCGCGCGCCCGAGGGTCATCTTTATTACCCCGGGCCAATGCTTGTCTAAGTGTTGGTCAAACTAAACCACTTGCGGTGCCGCCCGAGGCAACTTGGGGTATCGTCGGTTGCCGTCGTACTGCTCATCCGGTCGTGGCACGAGGCGAGATCTGTGGCTACTATCGAGGTGTCGGCACGCCGGGAGGTCTTCTGGACTTGTTTTATTGCTGTGAAATGTCTTGTGGCGGGATTCGAGACTGATCGGGCTTCCGGGAGAAGGTCTATTCTTCGTTGATCGCGAGAGCTTATCATGGGCTAAGTTGGGACACCCTGCGGGGTTTGAACTTTCGAAAGCCGTGCCAGCGGTTATGTGGCAGATGGGAATTTGTTAATGTCGGTTGTAGAAAACCGAAGTTGATCTTAACTAAAATACACCAACGCGTGTGTAACCGTGATGGTCTCTTCTCGTGAGTCCGGGAAGTGAACACGATGTTGGAGTTATGCTTGGCGTAAGTAGTTTCAGGATCACTTCTTGATCATAGTTGTTCGACCGTGCTTTGCCTCCTCTTCTCGCTCTCTTTTGCGTATGTTAGCCACCATATATGCTAGTCGCTTGCTGCAGCTCCACCTCACTACCTTGCCCTACCTTTAAGCTTAAATAGTCTTGATCTCATGGTGTGAGATTGCTGAGTCCCGTGACTCACAGATACTTCAAAACCAGTTTGCGGTGCCGATGAAACCGTGCGGTGATGGACCCGAGCTCAAGGAGGAGCTCGATGAAGATCTTGTTCTTTGTGTTGTTTCGTTTGAGTTGATCGATAGTGGAGCCAGTTGGGACGATCGGGGATCTGTGTAGCTTTGGGGTAGTCTTCTTTTATTTTGGTTCCGTAGTCGGACCTTGATTGTATCTGTATGATGTGATGTTTTACTCATGTATTGTGTGAAGTGGCGATTGTAAGCCAACTATGTATCTCTTTTCCTTATGTATTACATGGGTTGTGTGAAGATTACCTCACTTGCGACATTGCTTTCAATGCGGTTATGCCTCTAAGTCGTGCTTCGACACGTGGGAGATATAGCCGCATCGAGGCGTTCAAGTTGGTAATCGAGCCTTCCCGACTTAGGAGCCCCTACTTGATTGTTTCTTGGCGTTGTTGAGTCTAGAATGGAAAATGTTTTGAGTCTTAGGATTATATATATCGGAGAGTAGGATTCTTTTACTCCTCGGTCCTTAAATCGCTCTGGTGAGGTATCTGGCGTAGAGTTTTGACTCTTCTCTCCTCAAATTTCACTAAAAAATTTTTAGGATCACGTGGGTATCTTGGAATCGTTCGATGGTCTTGTGGCGAGAACATTGTTCTTGGTGCCTCGACATTTAGGGGTTGTGGCGGTGTCCGGGGAGTTGAGCTCCGAGGTGTTGTCGTCACAATTTTATCGTTGCAGATTCTGGAATACGAGTTTTGCCGACATCGAAATCTCCTTTGTGCAGTTGTTGGTGAGATAACCACGATAGCCCGATCTTGTGGCGAAAAGTGGAATATTGCCATGACTTGTATAACGGATGTTTTTGAAGGTCGAGGTACCACGATTTCGAGGATTTCTTGGTTATGTGTTGACGGATGGATACAATTGGATCTAGGTATTGTTAGTTTGGGTGATATATTTTGTGTCCCTGTATCCCCAACACCAGATTGCATAACCAGAAAGTTTGGGAGTTTATAGGTGGGAATTCTAGTAGCTTACGGGATATCTTTCCGGCGGATGTATGATTTGAGATTGGGGTTCAGCGTCTAGTGGTCCGCCCATTCACGGTCGATTCACGATGGTCGCGAGGCGTCTTAAAGAATCCTTGGCTATGCTGATTCGGGGCGTCTTGTTTGTCATTCGTGGCGTCCGCTATCGTCGTGTCCGTGTGGGCCCCACCACGAACACTTTGGCGAAATCTCTATCATGTGTTTGTTCGGCTCATTCTTGAAGCCAATCCTTTGTTTTGTTTTGTTTTGTGGTATTCAAGTTGCTTCAATGCCAAGTGTTGATTCCATACCTTTCCTAATTGGTGTTCTCATATTGCTATGTGAATACTAATCCTTCTTGATCACTGAGCTTGTTATGTTAATTCTTTTCCAACCGCGTGCTTCTCTTCAAGTGAATCCGATCATTCCAACATTTGCGAGATCAATTCTAAGCTTTTTCTCAGCGGTGTTCGTTTCATCCGACCCAAGTTGTTTTGATTTCCGCCCTCCACCCTTTTTTTTTTCTTCAAGGACTCAGATTTCTTAATCAAGTATCCATTTTATTGAGTGAAGTTTCTTCATTCTTTTCCTTTAATGTTTTATCCGGTGATTTCTCATGAAGGCGCTAAGGAAGCTTTAACCTTATCATTGTTCCATTCTAATTTTCTTCTCCGTGGATTTAAGTCAAGTTTTCGGTGTTGATCGTATTTTTCCATCATTTCAAATACTTTCTCATGTCGGTGCATCTCTTAATCATCCACTTCTCGCTATTCAATTGTTAGGAGTGTTGAAGATATCTCAGAAGATTCTAGTTTCCATTCTCAATTCACTCAAGTTCTTTTGAGGATGCTATCTCATTCAAGCCATTTAACTCTACCGGTGCAATATCTATTTCAAACAATTGTTCAACGGTGGTTCTTTTGAGTGGGCCCTAACCCACAGGTCTTTTTCCAGGATCTTACCTGACTCTTTTATTTTCCGGAGTTTTTCCCAAATTCTTTGCAAAGTTTGACGTAAGAATGGGTTATCATCAGTCATATGTTTTTCTCCAAGATCTTCCAAATTATTTTCATTGTTGGTTCAACATTCCTAATTTTCATTCCGGAGTGCTTCAACAATTCATGGTGGTGTTTCTCGTCGTCAGTTGAAGATTGAAGAAGGATCTCTCCTAAATCTTGCTCTATTCACTTCAAGATTCATGGTTATAGCTTTGTGCCATCCTCATAATTGTTTTGATTGTGAGAATTCTTTTAACCCACCCGGAGCATTTCAGGAGTCTTTTCAGTTTGATTCTCCGGAGCCCATCATCTCAGAATTATCCATTCCAGCGTTCAGCTCTTGTTCTCCAAATCTGACCGGTGCATCATTCAAGTATTCTCCAATCAGCTCGTCATCTATTCGTTCACTTGTATCAAAATTTTGTCAAATATCTTTATTCGTTTTCCAATTCTTCCCGGTGTTTCTTTATCTTTTCTTCGTTCATTCTCAATTATTAAGGTGGTTTGTTCAAGAGTTCTCTTCCTTCGTTATTATATAGACTCATTCGTTCTTTCCAATCCTACCGGTGGTTCGTTGAAGACCTTCCCAAGTTTGCGCCATATCTATCTTAATCTTTTCTACGGGAATAAGTAGTATGCCAAATCCATTGCTTGTCATCAATTTAATTGGTGAAGGATGAGCATAATGTAATTCTTATTCTTGTTTCATTGAGTAAGTTCAATTCCTTATTTCGGAGGATCATCAAAATTCTTGATTTCATTTGTTCATCTTTCTTTCCGGAGTTCCAACTTTTCTCGGTTATATCAATTCAAAGCTTCATCTTATCACTGCAAGGTTTCACCTTGTGTTGTCAACTTCTCTTTCTTTTATCATCCTTTTCTTACCGGAGTTCTTCATGGAGGCTCTACATGGTGGTTCGTCAAGGATTCATTTCTTTCTCGAATTGTTCTTCAAGATTTCTCGCGGAGTTATGGTCCGCCAAGCTATACTCAAAATTGAACATGGTGCTCAACACATGTTTTGTTTTGAGGAGTTCAAGTATTCTTCTTCTTGCATTCCGAAGTGCAATTTGTTCTACCTTATCATTTGAGGTGGTGTTATGTCATTCTCGACAATTCGAGTTCGTGTTTCATGATTCACATGTTGTCAAGAATGAGGTATTTTAAATCCATCAATCTCTTCATTGGAGTTGTCTTGGGCTATATTTCACCTAAAGCTTTCCCTAAGGATTGTTGCTATTTATGGTGCTTATTAATGACCTAAGTTCTTCTTTTGTCCTCCCGGTGATAATAAGTTTCTCGTCTCCTTGTTGATCTTAATCCAATCAATTGTTTCCGTTGGTGGCAGAAGCTCACCTCATAATTTTGAGATGTTTTCATAAGCCCACTACAAGCTTATCCTTATCGTTGTTGTTTTTTTCAAACAACTCCGTCCTATCCTTGTTTGTAAGGATGCTTCATTCAAATTCAATTGTGGTAGAAGTTGTCGTTTTCTTCTCCGTCCCTTTATCCCATCAATCTAGATTCTATTCTTTCGTTCCGAAGGCATTGTGATGTTGCTCTCTTCACCCATCACCTCGTTTTGTCAGGATCATGTTCTTTTCTTGCATTATCCATTTAACCGGAGGTTGTGTCATCTCTTCAAGTTTTTTTCATCTTATCAAGTTTCTTCTTCTTCTTTCAGTCGGAGTGCTGCCCAAATTATATCAATCTTATTCCTTCTCGATCTAGTTTTAACCGGAGTGGTTTCAGTATCTATCTTATCACTAAAACTCTTGGTTCTCGTCGTATCCCTTGTTCCTCTTTTCTAACAAAGTGTTTTCAACTTTGTTCATCTTTGTTGTTCTCTTTCTTTCATTTTGTTCAACCTCTCAAGGTTCTTTGGTTTCATTCGTTTGTCGGAGAAGCAACTTTGTTTTACCTCTTCCTCTTCCGCTTTTCTCCGGTGCCATCCTAGATCTCGGGACGAGATCCTCTCGTAGTGGTGGAGTGTTGTGGCGCCCCAGACCGGAGCTTGATTGCCTTCGGGGTTTCGAGTTTTGTCGTGTGGTTTGTTTTGTTTTTGCATTGCATCATGTCATCATGCCATCATTCATTAATTTTTAAAACTCTTCTAAATAAATTGTATGGATTTTTGATCCATTTAAATCGAGGAATTCACTTGGTGTTTTCTCTTTATAACATATCCTCCTAATAGTTATGGAGCTATTATAATTTATTCCATTAATTTGGAATTCACCATAACACACTTGCAAAACCCCATGCCTTTTTCTGCTCGAGTTGACCTCAAAACCTTGCCATTATTATTCTATCATTTTCGGAGTTCCACCAAAATCCTCGGGCCATTTTGTTAAATTCCTCATATTTTTGTGAGCCGGAAAATTATCCCCATGTCAACTTCTTCCTCTAACCTCTCTTTCTTTTCTTTCTTAATCTTCGTTTCTTTCTTTTCTCTTTTCTTTTTTTTTAGAGAGAGAGCCAGCCCAGCCGGCCTCTAGCCCAGCAGGCCTTCTCGGCCAGCCGGCCCGGCCTTTCTCCTCTCCACCTAGCGCCTCCACCAGGCCGGCCTAGCAAGGCCCAAGGCCCAGCCGCCCCACCGACCTAACCCCTAGCATCCTCCCGATCCTCGCTCTCTCCCTCGATGCCCGATCCCTCCAGGCGCCGCCCGATGGCAGAGCCCCATCTCCCTCCTCTCGATCTCACCCTCTCCCTCATGGCCCGAACCCGTCCCCTCTCGATCCCATCTCTTCCTCTGGCCAGCGCCTCCTCTCCACCTCCAAGCGCCGCCTCGTCTCACCTGCGGCCTCCTCCTCGCCGCCTCCGCTCCAGGAGCGCCGCCGCCCTCAACCCTCCTCCTCTGCGCCCCACCTCTCCGTCCCGCACCTCCTCTGCCTCGCCCCCTCCTCGCCGCGCCGAGCCCCGCGCCCGTCCGCCTCGGAGCCGGCCAGGCCCCCATCACCCTCACCTGCTCCTCCTCCGCGCGCCATGGCCGTGGACCGACTGCCCTGCCGGTGATGGTGACCGCGCCCGGCCTCCTGCGTCCCCTCCGTTCCGGCGACCCTCGCCGCCAGCAGTAACTCCGGCGGCCCCCAAGCCGGCCCCTTCCTCGTCGCCTCCTCGCGACCACCATGCCCATCGCCACCCGCCGCCGTCGGCGACCCCCAGGAGGTGATGCATCCGAGCTGCCCTGCCGTGTTCAACCACCGAACCTTGGGCGCCAAGACCATACCAGGAACGCCATGCATCTTCTCTGTGATTTTGCCAAGTACCACAACGACGCGTCAAGTCCCTCGCCGTGACCATGAACATCTACGGAGAGTGTCGACTTCGAACCCTGTGCGATGGCGATCATGTGCGACTACGACTACCTCGAGGACATACGGCTCCGTCAAGATCGACTACGGTGATGCACCAAGTACCCCTCGGATCGTCAAGTTCGACTACGCGAGCGACTACATCCGAGGTGGTTAACGACACGCGTACCCCTACGGCGAAGGCGCCAAGTCCGCGCGGAAGCCGAATGACTACTTCCACGATGATGCGACAAGTACCCCTACGAGCCGAATCGCCAAGACCGGAAGCGACAAGTACCCGATGACCGTGTACCACTACCGTCGACCCGGAGACATCGGATCGCCAAGTCCCTCTTGAACATCTCGAAAAACGTGTACAACTACCGTCGCCGAAGACCTGTGTAGCGGAACCGTCAAGTTCGACTACCTTCGTGTGTACCACTACTCCGATGGCGAGATGTACCACAACCATCGAGCGAGCGTCTACTTCCCTACGCCGTGTGCGACTACCATCGCGAGACCGCAAGTACCACGACAACCCGAAGGATTCGGACCCGTCAAGTACCTCTTGAAAGCGAGCGTGAAACACTACCTCCTCTACTTCCCGGCGACCCGTGGGCGTCTACTTCCATCTACTTCCTCTACTTCCCTCGACCCGTCCCGATTGCTCGTTCGAAGGTATAACCACGAGGCGACCGCCGTGATCGAATCATCCTTGCGATGCCCTCTTTTGCCATGCCACCGTTCCGTGGGAACCGGAATCGGGATCACCCACCATCTTGCATGACTCGCTCCGTCCACACTTTCCTTTGTGCCGATATCTCAATCGAGTTATCGGAACCGATATGTTGCCGTGGCACCATTTTGGATTCGTTGCCGTGGCACCTTTCTTCCACCACGGTGACATAATGCTTCATATCATGCTCATGATAACGTTTTCATAATATTGCATAAAACTTGTTTATGTCATCCGCATCATGATAACAACATTTAAATGTTTAAAATTGTTGTTTGCTATATTTTGCATAAATGCCATGTTAAAATGATTTATTTCATAACTAAATAACCGTAGCTCCATTTTAAATAATTTATATATGTAAATGGGGTAGAAAAATGCCTAGTTTAACATGGTGTACTTGCTTTGCATGTTTAACAACTCTAAAATATGCTTTAGGTCAGATCTGTTCCGAATCCATAATTATGCATATGGGGATTTTCCGGAATTGTTGTTTGTTGTTTCCGGCCTCATTTAAACTTGCCTAGATAGCTAGTTTAATTATGCTTCACCTCTTGCCATGTTTAATAACATTTAATATTGTTGAGTACCTAACCGAGAGAGAACTAAATAATTGTTGTGGTGTTCCGTCAATATGCAACTCGTTGCATATTGGGCTCCATTTAACTTGTAGTTTTGTTTGTGCATATTGCCATGCCATGCTATTTAAACCGGACATGCATCATACTTGATTGTGCATCATGCCATGTTTATGATTGTGTGTTTACTATGTTGTTTGCTTCTTTCGGTTTGCTTCTCTCGTTAGCCGGGTTCGTTCGGAGTTGTGAGGATTCGATTCGACTTCGTCCGTTTGTCTTCTTCATGGACTCGTTCTTCTTCCTTGCGGGATTTGAGGCAAGATGACCATACCCTCGAAATCACTTCTATCTTTGCTTGCTAGATGCTCGCTCTTTTGCTATGCCTATGCTCGATGCCTACCACTTACTATATCATGCCTCCCACATTGCCATGTCAAACCTCTAACCATCCTTTCCTAGCAAACCGTTGTTTGGCTATGTTACCGCTTTGCTCAGCCCTCTTATAGCGTTGTTAGTTGCGGTGAAGATGAAGTTTGTTCCTTGTTGGAACATGGAGATGTTGTTCCTTGTTGGAATATGTTTACTTGTTGGGATATCACAATATATCTTATTTAATTAATGCATCTATATACTTGGTAAAGGGTGGAAGGCTCGGCCTTATGCAGTGTTTTGTTCCACTCTTGCCGCCTAGTTTCCGTCATATCGGTATTATGTTCCCGGATTTTTGCGTCCCTAACGCGGTCGGGTGATTTATGGGACCCCCTTGACAGTTCGCTTTGAATAAGACTTTTCAGCAAGGCCCAACATTGGTTTTACATTTGCCTCACCTAGCCTTTTTCCCTTGGGAGTCGCGCATCCGAGGGTCATCTTTATTACCCCGGGCCAATGCTTGTCTAAGTGTTGGTCAAACTAAACCACTTGCGGTGCCGCCCGAGGCAACTTGGGGTATCGTCGGTTGCCGTCGTCTTGCTCATCCGGTCGTGGCACGAGGCGAGAGATGTGCGGCTACTATCGAGGGTGTCGGCACGCGGGAGGTCTTCTGGACTTGTTTTATTGCTGTGAAATGTCTTGTGGCGGGATTCGAGACTGATCGGGCTTCCGGGAGAAGGTCTATTCGCCGTTGATCGCGAGAGCTTATCATGGGCTAAGTTGGGACACCCTGCAGGGTTTGAACTTTCGAAAGCCGTGCCGCGGTTATGTGGCAGATGGGAATTTGTTAATGTCGGTTGTAGAAAACCGAAGTTGATCTTAACTAAAATACACCAACGCGTGTGTAACCGTGATGGTCTCTTCTCGGTGGTCAGGGAAGTGAACACTGTGTTGGAGTTATGCTTGGCGTAAGTAGTTTCAGGATCACTTCTTGATCATAGTTGTTCGACCGTGCTTTGCCTCCTCTTCTCGCTCTCTTTTGCGTATGTTAGCCACCATATATGCTAGTCGCTTGCTGCAGCTCCACCTCACTACCTTGCCCTACCTTTAAGCTTAAATAGTCTTGATCTCGCGGGTGTGAGATTGCTGAGTCCCGTGACTCACGGATACTTCAAAACCAGTTTGCGGTGCCGATGAAACCGTGCGGTGATGGACCCGAGCTCAAGGAGGAGCTCGATGAAGATCTTGTTCTTTGTGTTGTTTCGTTTGATTGATCGATAGTGGAGCCAGTTGGGACGATCGGGGATCTGTGTAGCTTGTGGGGTAGTCTTCTTTTATTTTGGTTCCGTAGTCGGACCTTGATTGTATCTGTATGATGTGATGTTTTACTCATGTATTGTGTGAAGTGGCGATTGTAAGCCAACTATGTATCTCTTTTCCTTATGTATTACATGGGTTGTGTGAAGATTACCTCACTTGCGACATTGCTTTCAATGCGGTTATGCCTCTAAGTCGTGCTTCGACACGTGGGAGATATAGCCGCATCGAGGCGTTCAAGTGACTTATAGCGCCGGACACACCGCCGGTGGTCGTTACTCTGGCGGGATCTAGACTGGCCCCACAGATCAATACTAGTCTTTTTCTGCGCACTTTGTCCTCACTCGTGCGCACCGGGAGCAACTTCGGTCGGTCACCCATCGACACTACTCCAAGCTGAGCACGCTTAACTTTGGAGTTACGTCCGAATGGGCTCCGGAAAAGAAGAATTCCTTATTGATATGAGTAGTCTATCATCCCTAATAAGCCGAGCTATCACATACACCCCCACTCGGAGGAACCGGCGTCCTCGTCGGGCCACGAAACGTTCCCTCTTGGCACAAGCGTCGTGCTTCGATCGGTACATGTGCCATGTCGGGTGCCCTGACGGGTCACAAGCGTCATGAACAACATGACCACGCACCTGTCGCAACCATCCGTGTAACGCGGTCGGCTCGATACCAACTTATAGCGCCCGGACACACCCGCGGTGGTCGTTACTCTGGCGGGATCTAGACTGGCCCCACAGATCAATACTAGTCTTTTCTGCGCACTTTGTCCTCACTCGTGCGCACCGGGAACAACTTCGGTCGGTCACCCATCGACACTACTCCAAGCTGAGCACGCTTAACTTTGGAGTTACGTCGAATGGGCTCCCGGAAAAGAAGAATTCCTTATTGATATGAGTAGTCTATCATCCCTAATAAGCGAGGCTATCACATGCTCGTCGTCGAGCGAAGCGTCTGGACACGGTTCCCTCTTCAAAACCGGTTTACTATGTGTTCCTTGTCCTAACTCCATGCAAGTCCGGTACCCACATTATCAAAAGATAGCATCTGCGGTGTTCATGGCATCCGGAAGCTGCGACACTACTTTCAAGAGTGTTCGACAGCGGTAGCCTCGAAGTACCTCTTAGCGACATTATAAACAACCATGACGCGCAGGCGGATTGCTAAATGGGCCATAGAGCTCCTTCCATTCAACATAACCTATAAGCCACGAAGAGCTATTAAGTCGCAGGTTTTGGCGATTTCGTGGCGAATGAACGGCCGAACTCCCTAAAAAGTATGGCGCATACTCAATGGATCATGCACTTTGCGGCTCCAAAATGTTGGCGGCACTGGGGGCTGGCGTCGTCTGGCGTCCCCAACGGGACACAGTCCAATACATCCTTGAGATAATGTATCACGGACTCCAACAACGCAGCGAATCTGAGGCCCATACGCACGACCTCCGGTTGGCGGTCTCCATAGGCATTAAGCGCCTAGAGTGTGCGGGGACTCGAACCTCGCGATATCTCAAATAAGCGAGACTTTGATGCCAAATATCCGAAAATGGCAGCGTCGCGCAATGTGGTCCTAAAATGTCGGCATAGTTGAAGGGCTCGAATTTCATCATATAGCACAGGATAACAACCGGCGGCGGACATATTAGCGCGCGCCGGCGCAAAGCGCGATGCCGTCCGCCCAACATCTTCTGGGCGGCTGTTCAAGCCATACATACTATGGGAAAGGAGTCGGAAATAAAATCCGGACCCAACGCCTTTACGATGCGAACACTCGACACAATCGGAGGCTCGCCGCGAGATAACACCTCCGCCCACGAAATAATGGCGGTTATCGCCCGTGGGCGGAACCATTCCTAACCTACCTAACTAGGCAGGAACTCCCGAAGACCAAAATGAGGCTTGCTGCATAGTGCGGCGATCTAAAGCCTATAAAGTCCATGAGGAGAGCTTTATAAGAAAAGCACAACATGAGTCCTTCAGAGGTGTATCTCCGAAGAGGAAGGCGAAACCTCTGGCTGAAATTCACGCCGGACTGGGTGGGCACCACGCGCAGCCGGGCCCTTGTAGGAAAGGCCATCCGTACAGGATTTTATTGGCCGGCGGCCAGCGCAGAATCAGGATTTAGTCAACGATCGTCGGTTGCCAGCTTTTTGCTAACCAAAGCCACATGCCACCCACCGCCCTCAAAACTATACCCATCACCTGGCCGTTCGCGATGCAGGGGCTTGACATGGTTGGACCCCTTAAGGGAGGAACCCACAAGCAAAAATACCTATTGGTCATGGTGGATAAATTCACCAAATGGATAGAGTTCAAGCTGTTAAAGCGGCGAATCCGGACGGTGATAGACTTCATATCGGGGTAGTGCACCGTTACGGTGTCCCCACGATATCATCACGATAGCGGCACCAACTTCACGGCCGATGAGGTCAAATTATGGTGCAAAAACATGGGCATCAAGCTCGATTCGCCTCACTCTATCACCCTCAAACCAGCGGCCAAGTCGAGTGAGCAAGCGGTCTAATCATGGCGGCATTAAACCCGGACTAGTGCGGTCCCTCAAGGAATCTAACACGCCTTTGGGTTGAGGAGCTCGACTCCGTACTACGGGGCTGCGGACCACGCCGAATCGCACTACGGTTCACACCATTTTTTATGGTATGCGGTGCGAGCAGTCTTGCCTGCGACATAATTCATGACTCACCTCGCGTGCGCATATGCGAAGAAAGATAAGCCGAGCTCGATCGGCGGGACAGTTGGACGCATTGGAGGAGGGCGCGGCGTGGCAAAAGCTTCGTTCCGTATTTTATCAACAGCAGGCTCGAAGATATCAAAGCGAGGAAATACGGGCCAAAGCTTACAATGTTGGCGAACTAGTTCTCGCTGCGGACAAGAAAAGGACAAACTCAAGCCCAAATGGGAAGGTCCCTTCATCATCGACCAGTTCGACGGCGGAGCATACCGTCTGCGAAGCATCGGATAACCGACTCGAGCGAACCCATGGAGCGCAGCCCGTCTCTGAAGATTCTCGCCTAAGCACGGAGTCAAGTTCGTCTCCTTCCTCCGTCCACATTTTCAATTTTGCTGTATTTTATTTCTCTCCTTCCTCCTCCTTCTTCTTGAAGCCTTTAGAGGCTCGTTTGCACTTTGTTTCGCACATACTTGACGCGCTGTCCGTGCTCATTATACCGGGGCTTCTTTAGCGAAGCTTATTTATCTGAGCTTTATGCCCAACACATGTGTCAAACTTCGCATGTACCTTTTGCTCACCATTATATGCATCGATATGACCTAAGTTTTGGCCAAGCTGGGTTGCTGGCTCTGTGCTTACCCCTCGTTCCCGATTGTTCGGCTAGGTGGTAAAGGAGCACCTCTGCGATTATTCTTGCGGGTCAGCGGATGTGTACCTCGGTGGGTGAAGCCGAAAGCTAAGCGTTCTTAAGGGAATATTGATCGGTGAACTGAAAGATGATTTTAACTATTTATCCATCTGCCCTAGATGATTTTCTGCTTTCTTAGCAGTTTGGACATGCACTTTAGGGCATGCCTCCAAGCGAAAGGAACCCTTAACGGAACTATTCTCCATGGAAGATGTTTCTTACTATCCATGTAATATAACATAACTAGTTGGGCACTTGTCTCATACAGCAATAATGACCCCTACGCCTTGTCTCCATGCATGCCCCGGTTCTTATATAACCATGAGTGTATTCGGACACACTCGGACTATTGGGTCCCGAGGTCGAGCGAAAAGCTCCGCTATGACAAGCGATCTACAATCCGGCTAGAAGACATTTTCATGTCATATTCAATTACATAGTCAACTCGACTCATTGTATTCCTCCTCAATGCCATCTAATAGGCTATCTAATTTACAATCTTCTGGGAATACTTGGCGGCCAATTCTACTTGGCCGTACACTAACTTCTGAGGATCTCCTTCCCATGAGGCCCCACAGGTCCGACCTCGGCCATGTGGTTTGGGTCAACCGTGTACAGCGTCTTTACCATGGCTCGAGGCCTCCTGGCGCCTTGGCGGCAGGCGATATCTTCCATAGTCGGAGCGCCGCCGTGCTCCTTGAAGCCAATCTGCCAGCTCCCAATGCCTTGGGCGGGAGATAGATAGCCACAAGGCCTGACCGGCGCCTTTCATCACTGCCGAACTTCGTTCGTGCGGTAGCGATGATTCGGAAGAAGATCACCGGAAGAACTGGGCATCTCCTCCTCGGGGCGACCTGTGAGCAAACCTACATACATGTTTATGTTAGTCGCCTTCCTCGCCGAACTCTTTCAAACTTCGCTCAAGCACTTCTGAAAATGCCGCGGCGAAGCCGTCGATTCTCCTTCTGGTCGGACAAGCTGAGCACGAACATCCTTTAGTTCCTCACCCGGTTGGGTGTTGGCATCTTGGAGGCTATTTTTCTCTGCCGCACCCTCGTAAGCGCGCCTCGCAAGCCTTTAGCTGGCGCAGGAGCTGTTGCTTGTCGGATCTAGTCGGCGCCATCTGCAATATTATTGTCGATTTACACACACTTGCACTTCATTAACTATTTATCTTTTGAAGCATATATTACGGAGGGAGTCTCTGTGGCTCCCCCTGTAGCGGCTAGTGCAGCCTCAAGTTGGGCCTTGCATTCTTCAAGCTCACAGGACAGTCGGGTATTCTTTTTGTAAGATCCTGCATAACAAATGATCCTTAAATCGGTTATTCTAACTATTTTAAGTCTCGGGGGCTACTGGCATATATAACTGTCAAATTTTCTCACCCGTATGTCCTTTACATACTGCTCCGTGACTCTAGCTAGACCATCTTGAGCGGCACGGAGGTGTGCATCTCGAATTGAAGGCATTCAAGGCCTCTTGGGAGAAACATCGTCCACGAAGAACTGTCGTGGCGCTTTGTGATTCATGGCGCTCTCCACCTCGGAGTTGGTGGCGGACAATTTGTCGGCATCCTCTGTCGGAGGAGCATCCAACGCACGCCTCGTGCTCGCCTCTGCTTCTAGACCCGGCTTTGGAGCCTGGCTGGCGGAGGTTCGATTGGCAACCTCTCCGGACTCGGTCCGGCGGCGTTCTTTTTCTGAAAAGAGCACCAGCGTTAATCGCCTTCAGGAATCAATCACGGGAATATGGTGACGCGCCATACCGTTCGGCGGAGTTTCGATCCGGACTGCACTTCTTTTTAGCCTGCGGGGCCGTACTGCCCCTTGTTGGCTGGCCGCCGCGGGCTCGGCTTCCTTCCTCGAAGGCACCCCCTGCGAAACACCATTGGTATACGGTGATCAAGAAATAAGCACGGATGGGTCATTATCCAGTATTGGGACCTCGGTCTCGATTACTGTGAAATTTGGAAGTATTCGGGGTAATCGGCCGTAATGGCAGCAAAGCATTATCGATGCTAAGTTGGTGGAACACCCGTCGATCAACTCCACCTTTATATCCGGATCCTCTTGAAGGCGGATCGAGGACGTTCGGATCTCGGGTTGTGGGGCGGGCTGTGTATCTTCTCCACGGCCGGCGCAGTTTCTGCGTAGAAACCATGAAATGAGATATTTAACCACGGGAACATGGATCGAACAGGCCACTAAGGTATTTGCTTACCCAACCGAGGATTATTGAAGAAAACCCGTTCGATGGATTGACACGGAGAAAATCCTCCTCTTCCCCTTTGTACATGGCGGATAAGGTCTTCACCAGTTCGGTGACCGATCCGGCCCTTTGCGACCATGGCGGGTGGCATCGTCCTCCCGTTGAAATCCCACATGGGGTGGCGCTATATTGGGCGGCTGCACTCCCCTCATAATGCAGATTGCCATGACTCGGTCATGGTCAATCCGACATGAACCGATAGTCTTATTCGGCTCATCAAGTAAAGGGCGTCGGTCATTTTCCCTCTGGGGGGCTCATGAGCGCCAGCTTAGGCGCTTCTTCGGAGGCGTTGCTAAACTCGGAAGGCGATCCGAGCAGGATCCGGCAGCGGGGCGTCCTCCATGTAAAACCATTCCGGCGAGTCTTGGGCGCCTTCTTCGGGGTTCGGATAGATATCCGGTCCGGCGATCGCCATAGTTGGCTCCGCCCACTTGATATATTGACCCCTCATGAGAGCGGGGTACTAGGCAGAATAATCTCTTCCACAGCGCAAAATGAGCCTCGACACCCAGAACAGTTCGCAAAGGGCCACGAAGCCCGCGATGTGCAAAATGGAGGCAGGCGTAAGGTGGTGCAATTGGAGGCCGTAGAACTCCAAGAGCCCCGGAGAAAGCGGATGGATTGGAAATCCGAGTCCTCTTACTAGATAAGAGAAAAAGCATACCGCTCTCCTTTAGAGGATCGGGGACACTCTCCGCTTGCTTTCCGCCCTTGTAGGTGGCATGTCCGGCTCGAACCGGAACCATGAAGGCAGGGAAGAAATCCCTTGGTTTGGAGTATAACTAGCTTGCTATCTTGGGTGAGCATCTCTCCCAATTTCGGTGAGGGCTGGGGCGCGGAAGGAGGAGCGCCGATTGTCCATGATGGAATGGGTTTTTGTCGAGGCGCTCGATGAAAGCTTCATGAGAGGGGATGGTGTGACTCAGATCTAGATCCTCGTCCCTTTATAGGCGGCTCATTTGCGCAGCTAGGGGTAAGTGTAAAAATACCACGGCTTTTAGCATTCATTCAAAGAGCGTGGAAGATGGCCATTATTGGGCGTAGAAGCCAAGGGCGCAGCATTTACGAAGCTGGACACTATTCGACAAGTATATGGAATTTGGAGAAGAACCGCCTCATAATGCGAAGACAAACTACGCGTCGGTCTCATCGTCATTGAAGCCTGGTTAGGGGCTCTTGAGGAGTCCGGATTAGGGGTGTCCGGATAGCGAACTATCACCGTTGGCGGACTCTGGACTATGAAGATACAAGATTGAAGACTTCGTCCCGTGTCGGATGGGACTTTCCTTGGCATGGAAGGCAAGCTTGGCGTCGGATATGTAGATCTCCTACCATTGTAACCGACTACGTGTAACCCTAACCTATCCGGTGTCTATATAAATCGGAGGTTTTAGTCCGTGGGGCGAACAACAATCATACCATAGGCTAGCTTCTAGGGTTTAGCCTCCTTGATCTCGTGGTAGATCTACTCTTGTACTACCCATATCATCAATATTAATCAAGCGGGGTAGGGTATTACCTCCATCGAGAGGGCCCGAACCTGGGTAAAAACATTGTGTCCCTTGTCTCCTGTTACCATCCGCCTAGACGCACAGTTCGGGACCCCCTACCCGAGATCCGCCGGTTTTGACACCGGCATTTGACACCGATAGGGAGGATGACGGGTCCGACTAGGCGTCGGACATACTGTCCCTGGGTGACGCCGGCAGTACCACCATCTGCATCGCCAGCTCCTTGAACTTCTCGGGGTCACCTCCTTGGGCGGTTGGCGTGGGAAGGTCGGCGAAGATGAAGAAGGCGGGCGGTGGGCCGTCAAGTCGGAGTACGCGGGCACCGACGCCTTCGTCGCGTATTGCCGGCCCGCTGCCTCATCATTCGGCTCTTCTCCCGGCACCATCATCACCAGCCCTCTTCCGGACGACCGCCGGGATGTTCTTTTGGTGTCTTCTGCTGCTCGTACCTCTCCTAGGCGATCCTTTTGCCTTTCTACCATGTTGTTCCGTTTCCTGAGGAGAGGGACAAGAAAGGGACTACGGGCATCTTATCTCTTTTTAGCTTTTTAGCATACGGGCCTTAGTAAGATTTAAACCTTGTAACCCCCCTGCTCATGTATGCATTCCGTATGGATTGTACTTGTCAACAACGTATTAATGAAGAGAAGGGTGTTTGTCGGGTTTCTTTTGCGCGTGGGTGAGGCCCGTACCAAGGAACGAGTCCTCGTTATCTTAAGATAAACATTGTGGCCCGGCAACAGACCTTGCCGTCCTCCCGCCCTATAGCTCGACTACACCCACGCTCTTGGCGGAGGTTGGGGCAAAGTAGGATTGGGCCCTTCGCCCGTTCCTTTCCCACCGCGCTACGACCAAGTCCTGGCCCAAAGTAGTTTTTGGACACGGGAAAGAGGGAACATGATGGTATAAGGGTGAGCGAAGCCTCGTACGTTCAAGTTTCATACGGAAGTAGGGGTGGGGACGAAAGACTTATCTGATTTTGCAGCCCCCCGGCAATCTTGGCTTGATCTTTGGGTCTACAGCCCCCGACAACCTTGGCTTGCAGGGGTCGGGGCGCCGGCCTGTTCTCTTTCCTCCAAACAGCCCAGCAGAAATGTTCATGTACCCTGCAAACCAAAAAGGACTGGAAGGAATAGAGAGACGCGCACCCGACCTCTAGGCTAGGGGTTAGTCGCCGCTAAGCACTATCAACCCTAACTGAGGGAGAGACTCAACCTAGCATGCATGCTAAAAGTTAGAGCGTCAGCGCTTCATTTATTTATGCTCAGGGTCTGCGCCTGGCTTTGTACAAAGGGTTACATGCCTTGTCGGCAAGGCTTGTACAAAAAGGTGGCTTGCCGGGGGAGCGGCAACCGTGCCTTACGGGTAAAACTTGTGAAGATGTTCGATGTTCCAGGAATTGCTTACTGGAATACCATCCTCGGTCTCCAGGCGGACTGCGTTAGGCCTGGTGACTCGTATTACCCGATAAGGGCCTTCCCACTTCAGCGTCAACTTGTTGGAATTCTTGGTCGATTGAACGCGCCGAAGAACAAGGTCGCCTTCCTCAAAGCTTCGGGGATGAACCTTGCGGCTATGGTAGCGGCGCAAGGCTTGCTAGTAGCGCGCTGCTCTCACAGCCGCCCAAAGATGGTCTTCCTCAAGGAGTGTTGCATCATCTTGCCGCAATTGCTCTTGCTCAATCTCATCATAAGCAAGCACTCGGGGTGACCCGTATGTGAGTTCTGTGGGGAGAACTGCTTCTGCCCCGTAAATGAGGGAGAAAGGTGTCTGGCCGGTGGCTCGATTTGGTGTCGTTCTGATTGACCAAAGAACCGCCGGCAATTCATCAATCCAGTGCCTTCCGCACTTGTGTAGCCTGTCAAAAGTCCTTGTCCGGAGGCCTCGCAATACTTCAGCATTTGCCCTCTCAGCCTGGCCGTTCTTTGTGGGTGTACAATAGAAGCAAAACAGACCTTGCTGCCAAGGTCTTGAATGTATTGCATGAAGGTGCGGCTTGTGAACTGCGTGCCGTTGTCGGTGATGACCCTATTTGGTACACCAAAACGGCAGACTAGCCCCTTGAAGAACTTGACGGCTGATTGCGCTGTCACCTTTCTCACTGCTTCCACTTTTGACCACTTTGTGAACTTGTCGATTGCAACGTACAAGTACTCAAAGCCCCCGACATCATGGGGGAAGGGGCCCAGTATGTCAAGCCCCTAGACCAAGAATGGCCAAGAAAGAGGGATTGTTTGGAGAGCTTGAGCTGGTTGATGAAGCTTCTTTGAATGGAACTGACACGCTTCACACTTGGTTACCAGTGTCGTTGCATCCTGGAGGGTATTGGGCCAGAAGAAACTTTGCCGGAATGCCTTGCCGGCAAGGTCTCTCGGCCCTATGTGGGAGCCACATATGCCTCCGTGTATCTCTGCCAACAGCTCAAGTCCTTCCTCCTGGGGGATGCACTTCAACTTCATACCGTTTGGTCTTTTCCTGTACAGAACGTTGTCGACGAACTGATACATGCCAGACCGACGGGCTACTTTCTCCGCTTCTTCCTGCTCCTCGGGGAGTTCCTCGGTTTGGAGAAACGAATGGCCCATGCCGGATCCTGAGGCTCGACGGCAAGGATCAAAGGCATATCTTCCGCCATGGGGGCGGCTATCTCTATGGCCAGGGCTTCGCGCCCTGCCGGGGTCTGTCCCCCCACGGCAGGCTCAGTGTCCCCCGTAACATCTTTGCCGGCGGCTCCTGGGAGCTCGGCGGGAAAGTACTTGTCGGAGCCTGATTTCCTCCGCTTGTTCTGCTCTGCCGATGGTTCGACGGATGGTCGAGTTAATAGAAGCACAAAGCTACTTGCTTCCACAGGCAGTTTGAGGGCAGCGCGTTTTGACAAGTAGTCGGCGATGCCGTTCTCCACTCGGGGAACGTGCTCTGCTTGTATACCGTAAAAATGCTCCTCCAGCTTCCTCACTTCATCTACGTAGGCCTCCATCAACGGGCTCTGGTAATCCTTGTTAACTTGCTTGACGACAAGCTGTGAATCACCCCTAACGATGAGCTTCTTGATTCCGAGGTCTGCCGCGACCCTAAGACCGGTTAGCAACCCCTTGTATTCGGCAGTGTTGTTTGTTGACATCTCCCTGGGAAAGTGCATCTGGGTACATACTTGAGGTGCTCTCCGGTGGGTGTGACGAGCAGCACACCAGCACCAGCGCCTTGCAGCGAGAAAGCCTCGTCAAAGTACATAACCCAGTCGCGACTTTTTTCCTTGCCGGGGAGAGTGGTCTCCTGGATCTCTTCGTCGGGTGTTGATGTCCATTATGCAATGAACTCCGCCAAGACTCTACTCTGGATTGTCGAAGTGCTTTCAAACTTCAAACCAAAGCTCGAAAGTTCCAAGGCCCATTCCAAAATCCTCCCGGTCACGTCTGTGTTATGCAATATGCGTTGCAACGGGAAGCGGGTGACGATGGTGATCTCGTGTGCTTGGAAGTAATGGCGCAGCTTCCTCGAGGCCATAAGGAGGCCGAAGAACAATTTTTGCACACCAGAGTACCTTGATCTAGCCCCCTGCAAGAGGGAGCTGATAAAGTAGACTTGGTGCTGCATCATCTTCTTCTTCTGCACTACTTCATCTGGTTGCGTCGCTTCTGCTCCGGTGGCGTCAGATTCTCCTGTCTCGCCACTGGTCAGCCCTGCCGTCGCTATCACTCCGGAGCTGGGTAGTCCATAGTGGGCCCTGCTCGCCAATCCGACTGATGGCGCGCTTCGCGCCACCGCTTGATAGTAGTTCGAGCGTCTTCATGGGCTCGCTCCCGAAGAACTTGGCATTGATCATGGTGGGTCTGTGGGTCGGACGATGATATGGAAATGTTATCACAAGTGTCGTCCCGACGGACCGGCAACTGCAGTAACTGGCGTGGAGGAGGAGAATGCACCGTGACCGCAGCGCCTCCGGCCCTTCCACCACTGGCGTGCGGTGGCTTGACAGAGCGTCTGCCTAAGGGCCCCGTCGGCTATGGCTCGTCTTTGTTGGCGATGCCGACGAGGCTCCGGATGGTGGCTCTCCACTCGTCGAGCTTTTCTGCAGCAGGAGGGAAGTCGAGGAGCAACTGCGCACGATAAGGCCTCTGCTGGCGAAGGTGGTGGCGAAAGCTGCATGGACCGTGACGTGCTGCAACTTCTAACCACGTTAGAAGGAGGCCTATCACGGGATTGCGGCTGCGCCCCCTTTTCGCCAGCGCCTCGGCGTGCATGCAGGTCTTCTACATCCCGTGAATGATGCATAGGACTCTTCCTGCGGTGGCGCCCGGGGTTACTGGTGCGATAGCGCTGCTCGCTGGGCTCAACCTAAGAGGAGAACGCTGCGGGCGCCGGCATAGGCGTCTTGGAGGTCTCCATGCCGCATGTAGCTGGCACGGTGCCGCCCTTGGAGGGCCCCGCGCCGCCTGCGGGTGGCACGACTCCGTCTTTGGACTTCGTGGCGTGCGGCTCGTTGTCTTCTGCATGAACGACGCCGCTTGCCAAGCTTTGGCTGCCAGAGCGATGTGGGTGTTCGCAGGCCGCGCCTCGGCTTCTGTCTGTGACCACCCCGTCGCCCGCCCGGCCTGGCACGGGCCGTTCGGCTCCGGATGAACTGATCGTTGTGATCGCCTTTTTTTGGAGCCATGGCGATGAAGAACTGCTAAACTAACTGCTAGACCAGATTTTCACAACTACGCCCCCTACCTGGCACGCCAAAGATGTCGGGGGAAACGACACCTATGGGATCACTAGGGTCCCTTTTGTTGTGGTTGGCGGGCGCGAGGTTGTGGAAAGAGCGGGTCTAGAAGCCAGCACGAGGATCGTTTACCCAGGTTCAGGCCGCGAGGATGCATAATACCCTAGTCCTGCTTTGATGTATATTTGAGTGTTCTTGAGTTCTTGAACTAGCTGCGATGTGTGTGTCGTCCAAAAGATCCGAACCCTCCTTCAGTACGCCTCGGGCCTCCTTTTACAGTCAAAAGGGGCTGCCACAGTGGCACACAGGAGGTGGAAAGGTATCTGATGTACAAGCTTATTACTGTCATTCTGGGACAAAGTGCATTAAATCGCTACTTAGGTGTCCACTTGCTTTGCTCGAGGCGTGCGAGGCCCGTCCGTCGTCGCCGCTCGCCTTGCTCCGACATGCGTCCAGGCCAACGAGGCATGCAGCTCCACCTAGGCTGGCAGGCTGCTGAGTTGGCGTGGTGGTAGGGTCTTCATGAAGATCTGTATGCCACCACGCAGGTGTTTGGCTAGTTGGATTAGTATCCATGTACTGCCACGTGGGTACTTGCTTAAGTTGGTGGGTTGGCCACTGAGCTGGGGCAGTGATGGGGCGGCAAGGTCTTGCCGCGGTTGTCGGTGTCAAAACCGGCGGATCTCAAGTAGGGGTCCCGAACTGTGCGTCTAAGGCGGATGGTAACAGGAGGCGGGGACACAATGTTTACCCAGGTTCAGGCCCTCTCGATGGAGGTAATACCCTACTTCCTGCTTGATTGATCTTGATGATATGAGTATTACAAGAGTTCATCTACCACGAGATCGTAGAGGCTAAACCCTAGAAGCCAGCCTATGATTATGATTGTTGTTGTCCTATGGACTAAACCGTCCGGTTTATATAGACACCGGAGGGGGCTAGGGTCACACAGAATCGGTTACAAGGGAGGAGATCTACATATCCGAACTGCCAAGCTTGTGGTCCACGCAGAGGAGAGTCCCACCCGGACACGGGAAGAAGTCTTCAATCTTGTATCTTCATAGTCCAACAGTCCGGCCAAAGAATATAGTCCGGCTATCCAAGGACCCCCTAATCCAGGACTCAATCAGTAGCCCCTGAACCAGGCTTCAATGACGATGAGTCCGGCGCACAGATTGTCTTCGGCATTGCAAGGCGGGTTCTTCCTCCGAATACTCCATAGAAAATTTCGAACGCAAGGATAGTGTCCGGCTCTGCAAAACAAATTCCTCATACCACCATAAAGAGTATAATATTTCCACAAATCTAATCTGCTGACAACTTTTCATAACGTGACATCACGCCACGGCCCGGTCATTATTCGAACCGTTTTTCTCAACCAGCTACTGCACATATTCCGAGGCGGTATCCTTGGCACGTCTTGTCGAAGCAGAGATTGTGTCCCCTTATCATGGGATTCTCATCAATACGGGTGTGGGTAACCCAACCGCGCCATCAATTACGGCACTTGGGGAATAAGCGAGTTTACCAGATAGGTGAGGAGGTGCACAGTTTGCTCCGCCCTTATAAAGGGACAAGGACTCCTCCTTTTTACCCACGCCTTCTTCTTCCCTGCCCATCCATTCTTGCTTTTCGAGCTCCAGCGCCCAAGTTAGCATTTTCTCCATAAGATCACTCCAAACATGTCGGAGGCGGGAGGCAAGTGGATGGTCTCCTCCGTTACGGAGGAGAACATCCTGGCTTCAGGAAGCGGATACACTGGCGCGAGATATCACATGCTTGGCTCCCGGATCTGGGGCAGATCGTCCCCACCCCCGAGCCTTACAAAAGGGTCGTGTTCCTTACTCATTCGTCCGCAGACTGGGGTTTCCCCTCCACCCATTTGTCTGCGGGCTCATGTTCTACTACGGGCTGGACTTCCATGATCTGGCCGCCAATTTCATCCTCAACATCTCGGCGTTTATCGTGGTGTGCGAAGCCTTCCTCCGCATCAAGCCCCACTTGACTGTGGCTGAAGACCTTCAATGTTAAACCGAAGGTGGTGGTTGGCCAACAAGCGAGTGCGGAGCGCCATGGTGAGAAAAATGCCGCGTCACTGGCTTGAAGGCTCCTATGTGGAACCGTAAAGGGTGGCAATCGGGGTGGTTCTACATCACCGAGCCGCTGCTTACCTGGCGGGTGGCGGCCCCAATTTGATCCAGCATCCCCATCGACTCACCTCACGGAAAGAAGGGCCTATCACAGGGTTCATCGATGGAGCTGACGGACTCAATCGTCAAAAACATGATAAGCAAGAAAATCAAGCTTGTCAGCGTGGTCCAAGTCATGCTCTTCGCCGGATCCTCCCGTGTCAAAGGCGGGCATTCAATTTGTGGGAGTTCGACTCGGCTAAACACGGACAACTGCGAGAGCTCTTGACGGGATGCACCAAGACATCGGAAGGTCTGTTCAAGTCTGCGAGATACCTCCTCCTCTTACTGAGGATCGCGGACTTAGCGCCAGCGCCTCGCCAATCGATAAGATTCTTATATCTCATAAGATGTTTCTCTCCCAGTATAATCATGTGAGGATCTGAGCCTTCATGCCATTTCGCAGGGCCCGGAGTCACGGCAATGGAAGCGGTCGATTATCAGCCCCTTTGCTGAAGATCCGGCGGATGCTCTCTTAGCTTGAATCTGGTTCCGGCCTTATGGTAGCGCGGAGAAGAAAGCGCGAGGGACGGGGAAAGGTCTCCGGTGCAAGGTCGCGTTGGACTCATCGTCCGATAACACCGAAGCGCCCTCCTCCCATGAAAACAAGGAGGAAGAGGAAAGTTCTCACCCCGGCGGGGAGACAAGAAAGGAAGGTCGCCCGTCGAAGGCTGAAGGTCAAGAAGGAAGGACTCTCCTTCCGGACTGCTCCATGGCGGCCGCTTTTAGCGACGAGGAGTGGTTACCCAGGGACAAGCCCCTGGCGAAGTCATGAGTATTCGGATAGTTCTTGGTATGTTTATTTTATTGCTTCTTACCATGCCGAACATGATCATGCAGTCCATCCAGAGCCCATATCGACGTATCCTCTTCGGATGATTCTTTGGGCCCGTCGGATATGAACAGCAATTCACTCCCGACGGCCTCCTCCCCCCGCCCTACGAACGACACCGAGGTGTTGTCTCGAAGGGCACTAAACCAAGGGGAGGCGGTTCCGGAGGCGCCCCAAGGCGACATCCCAGACGCTAGGCGCACAAGGAGCAAGACTCCCATGGGCTCTAATGTCGGGGGCAGCAAGTCTAGCCCCTAGCCGAATACTGTGCCGGAACCTCCAGTGGTTCCGGATTCTGTCAGGCGACCCCTCGCAAGGGGGGGGGGCAATCCGTCTGTGCCGATGGCCTCTGTCCATCCAGAGGCATCATACAATTTGTTGGAAGCGCTTCGTGGCACTTCCATTGATGAAGAGCACCGCACTATCATGAGTGCGGCGGTCGAAAAGTTCGATCCGCTAAAGCGGACTGGTAGCTTGTGCCGAGCCTCCTAACGAGGCTTTGAGGTAAATAATCAAATTATGAGAAAATGTTCAGAATAGATAGTAGCCCGATGCTCTGTTTGGTGTTACAAAGAAAGGCGAGCAGAGGATCAAAATATCACGGGGAGTCTAATCGAGAATATGTCTATGTGAATAAGCAAGCTTATTTGCTGGCGCTGCGCTTCATCTTGTGAGTCTCGCCTTTGAAGAGGACCTTGGCCGGTCCAAGGAAGAGCTTCGGCCTTACCAAGAGGCAGCTCGAAGAGAACAAAAGGTAAGTTATACCCGTGCGTATATTGATAAAGAAAAATAAGGTGGTTGTTCATAGGATGCGTCATGAATTTTGCTAGGGGCCCACGACGAAAGTGGCGGACCTGAAGAAGGCGATGTCTGAAGCCGAAGACAAAGCGGCCAAGGAAGCGATCCGGCCTTGCGAAGCAAGAGGCCGAGTCGAGGTTCAGCAAAACTCGAGGACTTCGATCAAAAAATATGAGTCCTTGGGCGTGACTCTATGATGCAAGGTCGAGCTTGCGAAGGCCCTCGAGAACACAAAATGCCAAGGCGAAGCCCAAAAGGCCCTCAAGAAATTAGGCGATCAAGAAGATAGCGGCGGGTAAGGCATTCATTATACAAAGCAAGCATGTGAAGGAAACTTTTCTTTTACTTACGGTCGGATCTCTCGATGGCGTTCGCGGATCTACCCAGCGATGTGCCGGATGCGCGGAGTTCTTTGGGCGAGGAAGGGTGCTCGGCGGAGAAGTTGTTACGGTCTCGATTATCTTTGGGACCGAACATCCGATATATGGCGACCAGTGAAGCAACTGGTCGAGCTTCACAAAAGCGGCGAACTGTCCATGAAGGGCCTTATAGTCGGATGTGGCCTCGTGAGCCCTGCACTGGCAGCTATTTCGGCTTGGTAAAGGCGGCTTGTGAAACTTGCTTACGGTTTGAAGTCATAAAGTGGTCCATCTGCATTGAGGGTGCACGCAGGGCTTTGCCCTGGCGAAGAGTCTTTGTCGGTTCGGGTTCGGCAGACCCTTAAGATTCGAACTACAGGGTGTGGCGGAGATCCAACCCTCCAACGTCTCGTACCTCGCTGAATCGCGAGGGACCTAAACAACTAGAAAGAACAGCACAAGAGACACGAGATTTATACTAGTTAAGACCACCGTTGTGGTGTAATACCCTACTCTAGTTTGTGGTGTGGTGGATTGCCTCTTGGGCTGATGAGAAGCGATCTGAGGAAGAACAGCCTCGCGAGTGCTGTTCTTGGTGGGTGAGATGAACTGCTAGGTGGTGTCCCGTCACTCTAGCTTGAGGATCGGGTCTCTATCTCTCTCTCTCTCTCTCTCTGGATCCCGAATGCCAGATCTCTCTCCCTATCCGATCGTCTCCCCTACTACAGTGTGGCTACTCCTATTTATAAGCGAAGCCTGGGCCTCTTCCCAAATATTGGCGGGAAGGCGCCACAATTAGCCATTTGAAGGGAACAGCGGGTACACTTATCTGACTAAAGTTGGTCCTCACTGCCAAGGCTCTGGTGATGGCCTTTGCTGAGCTCCATGATGACTCCCTCCCGGCCATTGGGGCTGGTCTTGAATGTTGTTGCACGAAGCGGATGCCTTTGCTTTATGCTCTTGCTTGCGCTTGCTCCTTTACACCAAAGAGGAAAGGAGGGCGTTGCGCGGGCTGGCACCTGGCCCTGGCGCCCTTAGTGCGTCATGGCTGCGTCATGGGCACCTCGCGGTACCCTGCCTTGAACTCTCCGCCTCCTCCTTGAGCCCGGCTGCGAGGCCGTGCACGAGAAGCTCTGGTGATCCGCCTCGCGAGCTTGGCCCCCGCAGAGGTCTTCAGCTTGTGTTGATGAAGATGGGCTGTCTGGGCCTCCTTTGAGCCACGCCCGGGCGCGAGCAGGCAAGTCTGAGGACCCCGTTCCCGAAGCGCGCGTGATAGCCCGGGCCCGAGTGCGCCCGAACAGCGGCGGAGGCGAAAGGGCAAGTCTGAAGCGTCGCGGGCCCTAACAGCCTCTGACCTTAGGCGCCCAGCGTGGCGGTTGATTGGATGTGCGCCTTTGCTTCCCCGCGATGCCTCGGTAACGCCCGGATTCGACAAGTCCCTGCATGCGAGTTGGGCATGATGGCTGGTGATCGTGGAGGCCGGCAGTTGGCCTCCGCCCGGCTATAAGTCTGAGCGGCGCGCCCTTCCGGTCTATCCGTGCGCTTCTCCTCTTCCTCGTCTCGTTGCTGGTTGCCATGGCTCCGATCTGCGGTTCTCGGGGAAGAGAGAAGAAAGGCTCCTCAAGAGGATCTGACCGCTCCCCCAAAAGCGGTGGCTCTCTGAGTGTCGAGGGCAGGAAGCGCGTGAGGCGCCCATGCCCTGATGCGTGCGGCCGCCACCAGGGTTTCCTCTTCCTTGTCTCTGCATAAATTGGTGGCCTGAAGGAGGCGCTGGCGCCCACAGCGCCGCCCGCCGGCAGCGGCGGAGTCACGCGAGTGTCGTCTTCCCCTTGGAGTCCATGCGAGAGCTCTGCGGAGTTCACCTTGGCGTCACAGCGCCTCCTTAGTCTTGAATTCGTCATCCTTCTTTCTTAGCCTCCGTCCTCGGCGAAGGAACCCCTGGGACTCTGGCTGCAACCGGCCACGGCACCCTCGTGACAGGCGAGAGGTTGCGATGGTGCCGGGCGAGTCTTCATGACTTCGAGGTGGGGCAGTCGCCCGGTCTGCGGGGCGAGGCGCCCTCACGATCCACAGGTCACAGCGGTTCTTGGTAATGTCCTTCAAGCTCTTGACGGAGGGGTCGTCGGCTGGAAGTGCTGCCCAGAGCGAGCGGTGAGGACCTGCTGCGATGGCGGAGGCCAACCGACCACTCCTTAGCAGCTTCTCGAGCGTGGCGCGGAGAGATCAGCGACTCCGCCGAGCTCTTGGCGGCGCGGCGGAGGCGGCGGCAACGACTACAACCCCGAGCCTCGCGCTCGGGCAAGGCGAGCTCGTCCGTCGTCGCCGCCCCCGATGCGGATGGGGCTGGCTCCGGACCGGGTATTGCTTGTTGATGATAAGTCTCTGCGGTGGTCCTGTAGATGGGACTCCTTAGGATTCGCGTCTTTTCTTCTGCGAGGCCAGAATGTACCCAGCGGAGGCTTGTAAGATATTTATAACCCGTTTGTCGATTATGATCCTTATAAGCGAGGCAATACGGGATGCTCATTCCGTTCTAGCTCAGTTTCTTCCTTTCAAACCTCGTGAGTCTTGGTGCTTTCTGCGCCAACAGGTCGATCCCAAAGCGGCTTCGTGATTTGGTATCCAAGTCAGCGATGCGTGGTCAAGGCCGAGGAGGTGAGTGGCGAGGTCGATAAAACCTCTGAGTCGCGATGCTCGGGGTCCCCCTTAGCGCTCAGCGGCCATCATTGATGAGAAAGGAGGCGGCGTTGCTAACAGGTTGCATTGAGTGTGGGGATGGTGTTGCGATGACTAGTGTGTGGGAGGTGACTTATCTCGAGGGTTAGGACAATGCTCCTAGTGGGGTGCGGGTCCATGCCTTGGCCGGCGAAGGTGCGTGGCGAGTCGTTTACGTGCTCCTTGGAGAGACCACAGGTTCACCACAAAAGGAACAAGAGCTCGCCCGTGGCGTCGTTAGTCTACGTTAGTTGCTTTGGAGGCGAGAGGCCTCGAGGTGTCTTGGGGCACCCGTGAGCCAGCCTTGGGACTCACGAGCCCTACCTCAAAGGCGGGTTGCGCTGGCTGCAGGCCTTATCTTGGTGTGTTCTGCAAAATTGGCGGATGCGGTGCTCTCGTCTTGGTCCGTCTCGGGCTGGTCTCGGCCGTGTCGGCAGCAAGCAGTCGCGATGCCATGGACAAGACCGGAGGGTGAGGCCGGAGGCGGTAGACCACAGTGGCGATGCTCAGGCACCCCACCCCTTTAACACATAAAAGCTGGACTAGATGAGCAACTCTCGTCCTCCGGGTCCGGCTCTCGGGCTGGTCTCAGCCGTGTTGGCAAGCAGTCGGCGTTCCATGGACAAGACCCGGAGGTGAGGGCGGAGAGCGGTAGGGCTCTGAGTCGCGATGCTCAGGCGCCCCCCTTTAGCGTGCAAGATTCGCCACCGGAAAAGGCACCAAATAACAAGCATGGTGGGCGAGGCATAATCCTAAGGAAAAAGTAGGAAGGATACATGCAGCTGGGGTGGCCCGGCGGCTTGGGGACAATGCAGCCAGTCGCCCTAGCAGGATAGGCTAACGACATGAAGTAAAGGATACATGCAGCGAGGGCGGACCCACAGGGCCTGGGAATAATCTTGACCTGAAGCGCGCTCGGCCCGGAAATAAAACTTAAGATGTCACTGGTGATGTTGGGGATGAAGGGGTGTTGGTGTAGCGGACTCGGTGGGCTGCGGGCCGATCCTCCACGAGCCCCAGGCCCGGAGGCCTCGGGAGGCTCGGGAGGCGCTGAGTGGCTCCTCGGCGGGCCATCTCCATCTCCGCCCGAGGGCTGCTGGCGTGCGACCTCTTGAGCCTCCGGATGGTCCTCATGAGGCGGCTAGTACGCTTGGCAGGCAGCGTTTGGTAGGCCGTAAGGCATGCGTGCGTAGCTGCAGGCGGACCCTGCAGCGTCCCACTTTCGCGAGGGCGGAGGCGCTCTTGAGATCTTGGCTCGGTTGAGCCCTGAGTATGTCGATCTTGACGCGCGCAGCCCACCATCCTCGCTTTGGATGGGGGGCCACAGCGGAAGTGGCTTCCCTCATGACCCTTGAGCTCCTATAGCTCCTGAATGGCCTTGGCGGCAGACTCTTGAGGGTTCTGCCTCCTGCCTTGCTCACCTTTGCGGGAAGCGTGCTTGAAACCGCCTCCACGTGGTGCCCAAGCGCCTCCCTCGAGACCTTGGCGAGGTGGCGGCCCTCGAGAGGCCCCGAGCCCTGCACGAGGGCCAGGCGGCTTTCTCTATGCGATGGAAGGAGGCTCCCCCGGCTGATCGTGCGGGCCTGAGGGGCTGTCTCTTAGTCGGGCGGTCGATGCCTTCTTCTTCTTGGGTGCAACCGGAGGCCTCCTGCTGCTTTGTGGTCTGAGGTCTTCCAGCGTCTGGCCTGAAAGGCTTCGCTCCGGGGAGCTGCACGCATCTCTCTATTCTCCGCACGGGGCACCGTTATGACCCGCCGCTTCTGGCATCTTGAGGGCGTTAGTAGCCATGGTGGAGTTCTGACCATAATTGTAGCGCGGAGTGCAGGGGATGGCGTTATCAGACGGCGAATGTGGCGGCGTCTCGAAGTCGATGAGCTCGGTGTGGTAGTTATCACGGGCCCGAAGGTGACAGGAAGCGGACCTGCCGATCGGGGACCGTGGAGTCGTCGGTGACTCGGAGAAAGGCGTGGTTGGCTGAAGCTGGTATGTAAGGCACTTGAAGATTGTTGAATGTCTCCACGGACGGGGCGTTGAGCCCTGCTCCGCCAAGTCGATGAGGTCTTGGTGACTAGCACATTCTTGATGATTGGGGAGCAAAGCATCGGAGAACTCCGGTGTGGCTGCGCACTTGAGGCTGATCCGGCTGAGCTGAGCGTGATGGCGCCGCGCCGACCACCTGAGGGCCAGCGTGGCCTCGAGCTTGGGAGGACTGCATTCGCCGCACTTGAACTACTTGAAGATCACGGTGAGAGGCTGGGGCTTGAGCTCCGCCCGGGGATCTGAGGCGATCGCCTGCGCTTCCTAAAGCCCCAGCCCCTAGATCACGATAGTGGTCTTGATTCTCCTTGGTGGCGGTGGCAGCGGAGGGAGCCTGCGTTCCCTTGCGGCCGATCCTCACGAGCTGATCCTCAGCCCCCCCTCGCGAGGTGGGTCTTGCCAGCGGTCCTCGCGAGGTTGTTAGTCGCCGCCTGCCCTTGCGCGGGCAGACGCCGAATCTTCCGAGCGTCCTGCATTCCTTCCTTCTCCTCGGTCGTGGCCCGATCAGCTGCGCTCGGGCGTCTGCCGACCCTTCCTTCGCCCCACGGCCGGAGCTCTTGACATTGATTGGTGTTGTGGGTGTGGAGGGTGAAGTGGTACCTGCGTGCGGCTGCCCCTTGGAGGACTCGGGCTGATCTACGCCTCGCTTGGTGCTGCAGATTGGCGCCGTGCTGGCAGCTTGCTGCGCTTCACGTCCTTGGCCTTGGACTTCTTCTCTTCCGGGATCCGCGGCGGGCAGCTCGAGGAGGGAGGCGCCCTCCTCAGCCCTGGGCGCGCGGTATGCAAGTTGAACAGCTCGAGCTCGAGGTGCCAGATCTTCCTGCATGGCGATGCTCCTCCTTCATCTTGGCGTCGCGCCTGGCCGTCCGGAGGCGGAGATGATGGCCTCCTCCGTTACGGGGATCTTGGTATGCGTTGTTGAAGCCTGGATGTACTGCGGTTTCCCACGGCTGCTGCTTGATTGGCGCATATCGCTCACGGTGGCGATCGCGATACTGGAAGTTGGCGATGAAGCGGGGCGCATCTCGGCGAGAAGAGATGCGTGCGAGGGCGGGTTCGAGGAGCAGTGCGGGCCCGTCCAGCGCCATAGAAACCAGATTCGCCATGACCTTTTCATCCTGTTGGCAGCCTCGATGCGGCTCGTGGTGGCGGAGGAACTCCGTGGGTTGGCCGTGCCGTCGTGGCGTGGAGGCAGGTACAGCTTGACATGGCGAACCCGCCTTGGCTTCTGCCTTCGGAGCGCGGCAGCCCGCGTACGAGGCCTCGGACAGCGAAAACTTGGTCTTGTGGGCCTCCTGCGGCCGTGGGGGGCAGCGAGGGGTCTTGGCGTGCGGGCGAGGGCGCTCGGGCGGCTTCTTCGGGCGAGAACTTCTTGGCAGCTCTGCTCTTGCAGGCGGCGCTGGCGAGCAGGTTCCACCGAGGGCCTGCGCCTTCAAACGGCGGCCGTCTTGAAGGCGGCTGGCGCCCGGGGCATCGCCAGCGGGGCCGCGTGCGGTGCGGCGAGATGAATGGCCCGGGGTCGCCTCACCAGCCAGACGAGCTGGCGACTTCGGTCGAGCCATTCTTCGCAAACGTCGTCGGCGAAGCGTGGCGCGAGGCTCGTTAGCCATGATGAGTGCAGCGAGCCTCCAGCGCGTAGGCGCGTGTGACGAAGAACCGAGGTGGCGAAAGGCGTGGCGGTGCGGCCGTCCGCCTCATGGGCGAGTGCTGGGGCGGCGCTTCTGCTCGTTCCCCGCCCGGGCGGTAAGCGTTGGCGAGTGATGGGAAACAGCAAGGGCGCCCGCCCGGCGAGCCGTCCGAGCAGCGTGGGAAGCGGCTCGGCGCTGGCGAGCCGAAGCGTCGAACATGGTTGCGGTAATCGGGGAAGAAACGGCGAAAAACGATTCGGCGCACCTACAGCGCGCCAAATGTTGAATTCGAGTTCCGGCAGACCCTTAAAGTTCGAACTCTGGTGCAGCTGGAATCCAACCTCCACCGTCTCGTCCTCGCCCGAATCGCGAGGACCTAAACTACTAGAAAAACAGCAAGAACCACGAGATTTATACTAGTTCGGGCCACCGTTGGTGTAATACCCTACTCTAGTTTGTGGTGTGGTGGATTGCCTCTTGGGCTGATGAGGAGCGTCTGGGGAAGAACAGCCTCGCGAGTCTGTTCTTGGTGGGTGAATGAGCTAGGTGGTGTCCGTCGCTCTAGCTTGAGGATCGGGTCTCTCTCTCTCTCTCTCTCTCTCTCTCTCTCTCTCTCTCTCTCTCTCTCTCTCTCTCTCTCTCTCTCTCTCTCTCTGGATCCCAAATGCCGGATCTCTCTCCTATCCGATCATCTCCCCTACTCTGAGTGTGGCTACTCCGATTTATAGGCGAGGCCACAGGCCTCTTCCCAAATATTAGGCGGGAAGGCGCCAACAATTAGCCATTTGAAGGGGGCAGCGGTACACTTATCTGACTAAGTTGGTCCTCGCCTGCTTAAAGGCTCTGTGATGGCCTTTGCCTGGGCTCCACGATGACTCCTCCCAGCCGTTGGGGATGGTCTTGGTCTTGTTGCACGAAGCGGATGCCTTTGCTTGATGCTCTTACTGCGCTTGCTCCTTTACCAAAGAGGAAAGGAGGGGCCGCTGCTGGTGGGCTGGCCTTTGCGCCCTTGAGTGCGTCATGGCTTGCGTCATGGGCACCTCGTGAGTACCCCCTTGAACTCTCGCCTCCTCATGAGCCAGCTGTGAGGCCGTGCGAGAAGCTCCTGATGCGTCCTTGCCCGAGCAATCAGCCCCTCGCGAGGTCTTGAGCTTGTGTTGATGAAGATGGGCTATCTGGGCCTCCTTTGAGCCGCCGCGGAGCCCATGAGCGAGCAAGTCTTGGGACCCCGTTCCCGAAGCCCGACAGTGCACTGGAGCAAAGATGGGCCTTGAAATTTGGTGAAGGAGGGGCGGCCGGAGGGCGAGCATCGCCACCCGAAAAGTATTATAGCGGTGTCTGGCTGCTCGCCTTGTGGCGAGGAATGTACTAAGATGTAGTATTTGAATGAATGTACTCGGGTGATCTGTAATATGAAACTAGTTCATATGCGTATATAGCAGCTTGCTAATTTAAAATATTACCTTCACATGCGGCCGTTTATAAAATTTGAGGTTGGCAGTATTGGCTTCTTCCCCATGTAACTAATCTTGAGGTGTTAGGGATAAACCTGATCACTCTTTATCCCAATATTGGGTCCTTGAAGGTGTTCAGCACAACTAACGGGCAATCGGACTATAAAGCTTTATCACTCTCTTAGCCATAAAGTCTACAATTTTAAATTTTGGCGAAGCCCTAATCCAGGCGAACTTGGGGCGCTATATGCGCCTAAATGGGACAAGGCCGACTCCTCGCCAGGCGGAAAAAAATCTTTAAGTTGAGACCTCTCCTCTCGAACAGCGACCATCTCTCGCCTCATCACTGACAGTCGGTTTTCAGCTTTCTCTCTTGAGGTGTTAGTCCGAATAATCGGGACACAATCACAATAGTTCTCGGCACTACCTTAGCGATATAGCGAGCGTAAGGTACCAAAACATGAGCGGGCAAACCCAACTATTGACCCAAGACATGATTATTTGATGCATATAATGCTATAAGTTCGGTCTGCCTTGTCGAAAGTGTTGAGACTTTTCATGTCGTGTTATAGAATTTTACAAAGCCCTAAGCGCCTGGTCATGTCGAGAATGTCTGGTGCAATTTGTCATAAATAAGCGAGACAAGGAAAAGGAGATGCAATAATAAGCTAACGCTATACATTGTTATTTAAATGATCGTCAAAGCATATGTATACAAGTAGTGCAATAAGCAAAAATAGGACTATTTGACATGTCCTATCAAGAACAAAGCTGCGTATGGGTATGTAAAACAAGTATATCGATCGTTATCGAGACCACACAGGATTCCCTTATGCGTCGAGCTTCTTGCTTTCTTGGTATTTCCTTCCCGTAATGGGTCCGACAATCGGGCTGCGGGAAGAGCTTCGGTAGGGTCTGAAGAGAATAATAAAGACATATGGGCCACTGGTGGTTTAGCGCATTATGGGCCGATGCCATGTCGATGCCTTCGCTGTGCCCATGGTATCTTGAGTGCGTAATTATGCGCAGCGGCGTAAACTTCACCGCTTCACGGGGCTAGGGCGGAGGCGGTGCTGGCGATCTCTAGCGTGCTGGCGATCCTCTTGCGAGTACTCGGACTCGCTTGAAGGTGTCAGGGTCTTTTTTTAGCGAATTGGTTTGCCTCATAAGGTTGCTGCAAATCTCTGCGAGACGCCGTGTGCTCCTCCGTCGCGATGGGCGTTCTGTGTTTCCATTAACTTTATAACCCCGAGGTCCGGCATTTTAGCTTGAGGTATGCATAATGTGGTACCGCATTGATCAAACAAATCACGGTTAAATGCGAAGCGATCGTGATAGCCGCTGCCGAAGGGGCGATATCAAAGATTAATTCCTCGCTTAAAGTTTCGGGGATCAAAGACCACTTCGGTGTGATTGAGCCCGTGCAGCGAGCCTCTACACAGGATGACACCTTTAAAGGTGGTTTGGTGGGTTTGATCCTTGAGGGGTCTATGCCCATTTTGCTGCTGTATCTGATAAAGCAGGTTTAGGCGCCGCCGTCCATAAGGACTCGGTGAGGTGAAATCCGTCAATGATGGTGTCAGGACCAATGCGGCAGAACGCCATAGCGGATACTAGTGGGGTGGTCCCTGCGGTCGAAGGTGATCGGACAAGAAGACCATGGGTTGAACTTTTGGTGTTGGCTCCATCCATAGGCGCGTCCCTCGGTCTGGCGCTTCGCTCCTGCTTGGGAATATGGGTTGCATATATCATGTTTACCGTTTTCACTTGGGAGAAATTTCTTGTCCTCCTGTGTTCGGCGGCAGGGCTCCTCCAAATCGTCATGCAACCCTTTTCCTTGTTTTCAGCATTCAACTTGGCCTGTTTGAACACCGCATTCTCTGGTGTGGTTGGCTTCAGTTTATCGGGGTTCGTGAATTTGACCGGCGATGAGCATGCGGTCCAAGATGGGCGAGCGGATTGCTTCTTTTCAGCGGCTTTTTCCGCTGACCTGATTTAGAGCCATTGAATCTGGCATTAGCGTAGTGTCTTGGCGTTGTCACCGTTGTTGCGGTGCTTGTATACGTTAGCGCTGTAGCTACTGCGTTGCTATCTTTGGCATCAAATTGCCGGGATTTCTGATGTGTTGTTGACGGAGCCAGCGGTGTCCTCACACTTTCAAGGTCGTCATGAGTGTCGTGAGGGCTGCCATGGACTGGTTTTCTTGGCGAGGTGTCGGGCGAGCCAATTGTCGCGGATGTTATGCTCAAATGCCGCTAAGGCCTCGGCGTCCAGGAGAGTCGACAATTTGGTTCTTTTTATTAGGAACCGAGTCAGAATTTCTGGCTGATTCCCGGCTGTTAATTTGTTGAGTTATATGACTCAAGTCATCGGCATCCGGTGGTACACATAAGTCCCACAGAGTTGTCAAGGAATCGTCCTCAAATTCTCCCAACTCCCAATGGAGTTTGTCGTGAGCTATTGAGCCAATGTCGAGTAGGTCCTTTGAGTTTTAATTGGAGGTATTTGATGGCATGTAGATCGTCGCCCTTGAGCCATGTGGATGTGGAGGAAAATCTTCAATCCATGAGTGCATTTGTACCATCATATGATTGATGTTTATGGGTTTAAAACCTTAGAATTCATGATCCATTACTTCATCGATGAAGCATAGGGGGTGTCGCGGCGCCTACGTAGCTATATCATGTGCTTGATTCATCGAGTCTTATCTGCTGTATTCGGCCCGGCCATTTGCTTTTAGTATATCGGCATGGCGGTCGTCGTCACATGTTAGAGGCCGCCCGTGTGCATGTCTGCTTTGTTTTCCAATACATCTACGCAGGTCTGTGTGTTGCCCAGGCCTTGCTATTTTGTTTATTGGCGGCTGAAGTGCGGGCTGGACTTGACTGATATGCGCTTTGTCTACGGCCACGAGGTGGCGATCAACGCATCATCTTGCTGGAAGCATAGGCTTTAATGCTTGCTCCTCGAGTTGGGGTAGCAACCTGCGCTTTGGGTAACTTTTGGTTGGGCGCTCGGTTCATTCCTCGGCCGCTAGGACCTCGGTCCTTCTATCCGCTATGAATCTTGGTCAGCTTTAAGCTGTTGTTGCTTTTCTTGAGGCTTTTGATGTGGCTATAAGCGGCTGAAGCGCTCTGTTAAGACAGGATCCTCGGGCACGCGATAAATTCTTAGTCGTGAGGCTCACCTCGTCTTAGGAGAAAGGCATGTAATTGTCATCCTCTTATTCTCCGTCGCTTTGCACCTTCCTTAGGGCTAGCTTGCCCATCCTCCTGCTCGAAACTTGGTGGAGGTTTGTCTTTGTCTTGGCACTATCTCAGCGTATTGTCTCTTGTGCGGTATCGCCGTTTTTGCTATGGCGGGGCTTAAGTGGCGTCGTTAGCGCCCGGTGCTTAATTGCTTCTTGAGGGATTATCCTCTATTGCCTTATTGCCGCCGCTTTCTTTGGGGTGTCCACCATGTATATATCATATGATGAGGTGGCAGTCGGTAGCCCGTAAGGCGGTGGTTCTATTCTTCTCCTACATCATCGTCCATCTTTGTCGATGTCTTGAACGAAATCAAGCATGTCGGTTAAGTCGTTGTGATGGCTATTAAGTGGGTGGTGGGTGAGGGCAATTTCTTCGTAAATGCACTTCCCACTCGAGTCGGACATAGTTACGGCCGAGGGCCTCTAACAAGGAAGACCTTAATGAGTTTAGCACATCGCCCAGGCGAGTGCTGAAATATATCCGTGGAGAAAACTCCGTGATTGGCGTCCAATCAGATTGATAGAATGCAGACCTTGGCGGTTCGGGGCCGTGGCGAGGGCGAATCAGGATAAGGCAACACGGTCTCGTAGAGGTGAAGTCGGTACCGGCTTTATCACGCTGAGTGTGACTCTCGTGGCGAGGTCCATCCACCCATCCTCGGACGGTGCAATCTGCCCGGATTGAGGCGGAGTAGCCACGAGTGTGATCTCCCATACACCGTCCGCAGCGGAGCTAAGTCATGCTTTCGTGTGGTGTGTGGCGCACCTAACATGGGCTCGAATCCTTGAAGATCAAGTCTCCGGATGTCGGCAGTATAGTTTAAGTTTCCAAACCTGACACGCGGCTAGGCGTAGCTCTCGATCTGCTCGGTGACCAAGCGAGTTGGCCCGATGCTGAAGCCGCCGAATACAAAGATCTGTCGAGGAGGAAAACCTCACCTGGATGCATCGTTCTTAGTGATCGAAGGAGCCATCAAGTCTTATGGTGGCCCGCAGTGGAACTCTCAATGAAAGTACCAATGTCGGTGTCAAAACGGCGGATCTCGGTAGGGGTCCCGAACTATCGTCTAAAGCGGATGGTAATAGGGCCGGGAACACAATGTTTGAGTTGGGCCCTCTCGATGGAGTAATACCTACTTCCTACTTGATTGATCTTGATGATATGAGTATTACAAGAGTTGATCTACCAGAGATCGTGAGGCTAAACCCTATAAGATAGCCTATGATTATGATTGTTGTTGTCGTATGGACTAAACCCTCAGGTTATATAGACACGGAGAAGTTACAGGTCGGTTACAAGGGAGGAGATCTACATATCAAAGCGCCAAGCTTGTGTTCACGCAAGGAGTCCCACGGACACGGGACAAGTCTTCAATCTTGTATCTTCATAGTCAACAGTCGGCCAAAGGATATAGTCCGGCTATCCGAGGACCCCTAATCAGGACTCCCTCGGCGGTCTAGTATATCCCCAAAGAGGGTCTTGCGGGGCCTTGTAGTGCCCTCGGCAAGAAGTCTTGTCGGGGCCTTCGAGAATGTCTTAGGCAAGGAGTCTTGCGAGGGCCTCGTGGGCATCCTCGACAAGGAGCCTTGCGATTGTCTTGTCTTCGGTCCTCATCTAGGATTTGTAGGCTCTCTGTCTTCACAAAGATCTGCATGCCAGGGGAGTCTGGACTAAAGGGTCCTCGGTCCGACCTGTTGGACATGGGCGGACTAATGGGCTGTGAAGATCGGTGAAGACTCTCTCCGTGTCGAAGATGGGACTCTCCTTGGTGTGGAAGGCAAGCTTGGCGGAATATGAAGATTCCATTCTCTATAACCGACCTTATGTAATAGAAAAGTCTTCATTGTTGTCGCCAATCTTGCCTTCCGCAAGAGTCCCATCAGGCTGCAGATATCTTCGGTCTTTGTATACATTGTCGATCAACCCATGTATAAATCGGGCCTGAGACTCCTTATCCGAACTCTATAATAACCGAACAGACTTACGTGTATCAACAACCCGACACATCATGGAGGATATTTTCGCACATAACACCCGGCCATGTAAGAAAGAGTGTCTATTTAAGAGATTGGATCTCGAGATCCATTGGCTGTGGAAAAATCTCGAGAGATTGCTAGGAAAAACCACCCCAATATGACTAGTGCTCGGCTCCTCCTCCCATCCTGCGCTCAGAAAAAGCGAGTGGGAGAGATGTTCCGTATCCCATAGTCAGCTAGTGAAGCTGCAAACATAGGATTTCTTCCCCATGGATCCGGTCCTGTTGGGCGGGGTTGACCTCCTTCAATGGCCAGGGCCCAAGCGGAGAATTTCCCAATCCATCACAGGGGCAGTGTGCATCGTCCCTATTTGCTAGAGGTGTCGGTTCCAATTCATCCGTTCCTCGAGGGCTTACGGAGTAGTGGCCTCCCCAGCACTGCAACTTCCTCCGCCTCCATCCTGCATATCGCCGGGTTACGTCGCACTTTGCTGCGAGCTATTCTTGGGTTGTGAGGCCCATTTTGAATTGTGGAGAAAGCTATTCGCCTCGTCAGCAACCACGAGGATCAATATTTGAAGTGGGCGGGCGAATATGGCGCATCGGCTGGGACGGATACTGTCCGGCACACCAAAGAAGGCATCAAAGAGTGGCCTTCGAATGGTTCTATATTGAGGGCGTCGCACTTCCTGCCCAGTTCGGAGGGTCTTCCGAGTTCTGGCGTTCCTTGAAGAAACTCCACAGCTAGCACCGTCGGGCCTCGAGGAGGAAGATAGTGAGGAAGTTCGTCAACTCATGAGCAAGATAAGGGCCTTTCGCCAGTCCAGATTATCGATAGTCGAGGTAATGGCGACTTCCATAGTCTGAGGGGTTCAGCCATTCGATCTGAGGTCTTCCCATGTGGCACTACAATGGGGAGGATGGCCTCCGCTGCGGCGGAAGGTCCGGACACCCCGCCGCTCTGGCCAAAATATTGGCCGAACTGTTCAAAGGGGGGAGAGGAATTTCTTCGTATCAAGCGCAGAGATGGATTTTCCATGTACAATCCTCCTAGCTGGGTAAGTCCCAACCCCTCTGCTCTACTCACTCCACTCCCTAAACCACTTTCAATGAATATTAATCAGTCCATTTATAACAATAGCGGCAAAAGATCTCCAAGGGCTTTACCCTGCCCCACAACAGAGGGCCATAATGGGACCTTGACCCAGTTCAAAGAAGATCGAGATATATTACGTGTGGTGCTCGAGGGCGGGGTGTTTTACGAGGCGAGCTATGGCGGCCGCGAGTGGCCATCACGCCGATTATCGATCTTCTCCTGCTTCACACGTAAATGTCGGAACATCTCTCCGAAAAGTTCCTTGTGCCTCACCCACCGCCTTTGTCTGCTCAAAGGGAAGCGTTAGGCGTGCCTTGCTACCAAGAAACTCCAAAGAAGCGGCCCACCCCAAAGAGGAAGGCAAGCGAAGATCGACCTGGCCTTCGCCGAAGAGGTATGCCTTTTAAATATGCCCTTTGGCGGTCACATCCAGCTGTGACATTATCCGTTCGTCTTATTAGGAAAAGCGTTAGCAGGACCATGTCAGGAATCTTACGGCCAGCGCTTCCACAAGTCAGGTTCCGACCACTTTAAAGGCAAGGGCTGATCACGGGAGTGACTGGATTGTCCTTGGCGGAGAGTCGGATGATGTATCCGTCACAAACTGGAAGTGGAGATCGCCATGAATCACGGCGCGGAGAGCGTTCTATCGACCCGGCTTCTGAGCAGGCGTTCAATGCCTTCAGCTCGGTGATGCATATATCAAGCTGCTCGAGGCAGGCTTGCGAGCCACAAACCAACATGTAAAAGATATCTGGGTGAGCTTATTGTACAAAACTGTAATTATATACTAGTAGCCCACGAGACTTGAAGCGGTTGATACAACTGATTTAAGGATCATTAATATCTTTCAGGTGTTGTCGAAGAAAAACAATCTGTTGTCTCGGGAACTAGAAAAGTGTCGGACCCGACTAACTGCTGCTACGCCAAATAGGAGAAATCCAAGAAGGCATCACTGGTAATGTTCCCTCCATCGAAAACATAATTATATACCGGCAATGCTAACCTGATTGCTCATCTTATGGCAGGATCGTCGGATCAAGCTGAAGAACAATTGAAAGCCACCAGCGGAAGAACAAGCCAAAAGATTGTTGGCTGCGAGGCAAGCGTGTCTTGACACAAGTCGAGAGATGAGAAAAACAAGTTGTAGGATGCCCACACCGGTGGGCGAAGAAGCTGAAAGATGTGCGACCCTGTGGCTGATTCCATGAAGGAAAATAAGAGGCTGCGGGCGGCATATTCAGTATGTGGTCGAACTTACCTTGAGTAATTGGAGATAAAGAGGGCCCGCGAGTTATATGCTGCGTATCTTGACCGGTCGTCTCGAAGAGAGATGTCAGATTCAGGCGATCTGCTACAAGAGCATGCAAATGCGAGCAAGCTTGGCGATGCAGTGTTGCAAGGCCTTGTGGCCATCCACCTCCCCTCGGGGAAAGATGGAGGAGCTTATACAACTATTCAAGGGAGGTAGCGGTGGAAGCTTCGATTATGGAAGATATCGTCTGAAAGCCATGGTACACAGTATACCAAGCAGTCCGAATCATATGGCTCGGGTCGGACTTCTGGTCGAGATGGAAAAAGTTCCGTTAATTTGGTATATGACCAAGTAGAAGTAGCATAAAGTATTCCGAGGATTGTAAGTTAGACAGCTGCTGGGCCGGTATCAGGAGAAATTTTGAGTCAAGTGACTATGTACTTTCCTTCTAGCTGAATTGTAAAAGCGATTGTCGCCAGAACCTTTTAACCCGACCTCTGGACCCGAAGGTGCGAGTGTTTCGAATACTGGCGGTAAAATAGAGGGGTATGCGTAGAAACCAGGCGTAGGGTCATAGTTGCTTGAAACAGACAAGTTGTATCCGGCTAGTTATGTTATATTACATTATGCTTGTAAAACATCTTCGGAGAATAGTTACATTAATGGTTCCTTTCACAGGAGTGCTACGTTAAAATGCATATACGAGCTGTGATTGGAAAAATCGCGGCATCATGTATCTGGGGGTTCACCATGGGGTGAATGCAAAATATCTTTAATCCTTGACCGAATATTCCCTTAGGAATGCTAGCTTCGGCTTCACCCGATCGGAGTACACATCCGGACAACCAGGCGTAACAATCGCGAAGGTGCTCCTTTATGCCCTAGCCGAACTACTTGGAATGCGGGGCATAAGCACGAAACGAGAGCAACCCAGCTTGGCCAAAACTTAAGTCATATCGATGCATATAATGGCGAAGAAAAGGTACATATGGGAAAACACATATGTGATGAAGCTTGATGCTCGGAAAATAATAATAAGCTTACGTAAGGAAGCCCCAGGTATAATGGGCGTACATGTTGGTATGTATACGTCCGCGGTGCAGTTTAGTCGTAGAAAGCTTTAAGGCTAGAAAAAGGAAGAGCGAAGAGAGGAAAAATAATGGAAACAACGGGGAGAAGGAGGCGAACAAATAGTTGGCGCTAGGCATAGAATCTTGAGTCTAGCGCGTTCGAGGATTCGGCTCTGGGCGATTATCGATGCATCATCGGTGATGCGCTCCTCGGTGAGAACTTCGTCAATGATGAAGGACCCTCCCATTTTGGCTTGAGGTTGTCCCTTTTCTTCTCCGTCAAGCGTAGAAACGAGTTCGCCAACATTATAAGTCTTGGCCGTGCTTATCTGCTTTGATATTTGGGGGCTTGTTGTTGATAAAATCACGAGCGGGCTTTTGCAGCGTCATGCTCCTCCTCCGGGGCATCTAGGTTGTCCTGCCGATCAAGCTCGGCCTCTCTCTTCATACAGCGCACTTTCGAGGTGAGTCATGAATAATGTCGCGAAGTAACACAGCCTGCGCGTACACCATGAAGAAAGGTTTATGTGCGGATACCCTACTCTAGTTTGTGGTGTGGTGGATTGCCTCTTGGGCTGATGAGAACGATGCAGGGGAAGAACAGCCTCATGAGGAGTGTTCTTGGTGGGTGAGATGAACTGCTAGGTGGTGTCCCGTCACTCTAGCTTGAGGATCAGGTCTCTATCTCTCTCTCTCTCTCTCTCTCTGGATCCAGAATGCAGATCTCTCTCCCTATCGATCGTCTCCCCTACTCAGAGTGTGCTACTCCTATTTATAAGAAGCCTGGGCCTCTTCCAAATATTGGGCGGGAAGGCGCCACAGTTCAGCCATTTGAAGGGAACAGCGGGTACACTTATCTGACTAAAGTTGGTCCTCACCACCAAGGCTCAGGTGATGGCCTTTGAGCTCCATGATGACTCCTCCCGACCATTGGGGCTGGTCTAAGTCTTGTTGCACGAAGCGGATGCCTTTGCTTTATGCTCTTGCTTGCCTTGCTCCTTTACACCAAAGAGGAAAGGAGGGGCGTTGTGAGCTGGCTCCGGCAATGCGCCCTTAGTGCGTCGTCATGCTTGCGTCATGGGCACCTCGCGGTACCCTGCCTTGAACTCTCCGCCTCCTCATGAGCCACTGTGAGGCCGTGCACGAGGAAGCTCTGATGCGTCCTTTCGCGAAACTTAGCCCCGAGTCTTCACTGTGTTGATGAAGATGGGCTGTCTGAGCCTCCTTTGAGCCACGCCCGAACACCGGCGAACAAGTCGAGACCCCGTTCCCGAGAGCGCCTTCGCCCCAGGCCTGATGCGCCCGAACTTGGCGGCGGAGGGCGAAAGGCAGAAGTCGCAGCGTCGTGAGCCCTAACAGCACTGCGGCCTTGGGCGCGTGCGTGGCGATTGATTGGATGTGTCTTGCGCTTCCCCACGATGCCTCGGTAACCGCCCGGATTCGACAAGTCCGCATGCGAGTTGGGCATGATGGTGGTGATCGTGGAGGCCGACGGTTGGCCTCCGACTACTATAATGCAGCGGCGGCGCCCTTCCGGTCTATCCGTCACTTCTCCTCTTCCTCGTCTCGTCTGGGGTTGCCATGGCTCCGTCTGCGGTTCTCGAGGAAGAGAAAAGAGCTCCTCAAGAAGGATCTGACCCGCTCCCCAAAAATGGTTGCTCTCTAGTGTCGAGGGCAGGAAGCGTAGCGTGAGGCGCCCATGCCACAGTGCGTCGGCCGCCACCGGAGTTTCCTCTTCCCTTATGCAGCGCAAATTGGTGGCCACGAAGGTGGCCTGGCGCCCAGCGGCCGCGCCGGCGGCGCCCGGCGGAGTCACGCGAGGTGTCGTCTTCCCCCGGAGTCCATGCAGGGGGCTCTGCGGGATTCACGCCGCGTCACCGCGCCTCCTTAATCTTAGATTACGTCATCCTTCTTTCTTCGCCTCTCCTCCGTGAAAGGAACCCCTAGGACTTCTGGCTGCCTTACGCCCGGTACACCCTCATGACCGAAAGAGGTTGCGATGGTGCCCAGGAGGTCTTCATGACTCGAGGACTGGGGCAGTCCGCCGAGGTCTGCCAGGGGCGAGGCGCCCTCACGATCACAGGTACAGCGGTTCTTGGTAATGTCCTTCAAGCTCTTGACGGAGGTGTCGGTGAAGTGCTGCCCGGCGAGCGGTGGGACCTAGCTGCGGTGGCGGGAGGCCACCGACCACTCCTTGGCAGCTTCTCCGAGGCGGCGAAGAGCGGAGATCAGCGACTCCTTGAGAGCTCTTGGCAGGAGGAGCGGCGGCGACTACAAGCCCGAGCCTGCGCCGCTCCGGGCAGGGCGAGCTCGTCACGTCGTCGCCGCGCCCTGATCAGGATGGGGCTGGCTCCGGACCGGGTGGCCGTTGATGATGGCGTCTACGCGGTGGTCCACGTAGATAGGACTCCTTAGGATTAGCGTCTTTTCTTCCTGCGAGGCCAGGAATGTACCCAGCGGGGCTTGTAAGATATTTATAGCCCGTTTGTCGGTATGATCCTTATAGCGAGGCAATACGGGATGCTCATTCCGTTCTAGCTTCGATTCTTCCTTTCAAACCTCGTGAGGTCTTGGTGCTCTGGCATATGAGTCGATCCCAAAGCGGCTTCAGCCGTCGCTGTAGTATCACCAGTCGCGATGCGTGGTCAGGCGAGGAGGTGAGTGGCGAGGTCGGTAAAACCTCTGATCGCGATGCTCGGGTCCCCTTGGCGCTCAGCGGCCATCATTGATGAGAAAGGAAGCGTTGCTAACTGGAGTTGCATTGAGTGTGGGGATGGTGTTGCGATGACTGGTGTTATGGGAGGTGACTTATCTCGAGGGTTAGGACAATGCTCCTGAGTGCGGTGCCAGGTCCATGCCTTGTGACGAGAGATTGCGTGGCGAGTCGTTTAGTGCTCCTTGGAGAGACCTGCAGGTTCACCACAAAAGGAACAAGAGCTGCGCCCGTGGCGTCGTTAGTCCTACCGTTAGTTGCTTTGGAGGGTAGCGAGAGGCCTCGCGAGGTGTCTTTGGGCACCGTGAGCCAGCAGGACTCGAGGCCCTACCTCAAAGGCGGGTTGCGCTGGCTCTGGGCCTTATCTTGGTGTGTTCACGCAAAATTGGCGGATGCCGGTGCTCTCGTCTTGGTCCCGTCTCGGGCTGGTCTCGGCCGTCGTGGCAAGCAGTCAGCGATGCCATGGACAACCGGAGGGTGAGGGCGGAGGCGGTAGAGCCACAGTCGCGTGCTGGGCACCCCCACCCCTTTAACCGCAAGCTGGACTAGATGAGGCAACTCTCGTCCTCGGGTCGGCTCTCGGGCTGGTCTCGGTAGTCGGCAAACCAGGTCGGCGTTCCTGGACAAGACCCGGAGGGTGAGGCGGGAGGCGGTAGGAGCCCTGAGTCGCGATGCTCGGCGCCCCCCTTTAGCGTGCAAGATTCACCCGGAGGCACCAAATAACAAGCATGGTGGAGGAGAGCATAATCCTAAGGAAAAAGTAGGAAGGATACATGCCGGCGGGGTTGGCCCGGCGGCTTGGGGATGATGCAGCCAGTGCGCCCCTAGCAGGATAGGCTAACGACATGAGTAAAGGATACATGCGCGGGGGCGGACCCACAGGGGCACGGAATGTCTGCGTGAGAAGGCGCTCAGTAGGAAATAAAACTTAAAGATGTCTGGTGATGTTGGGGATGAAGGGAGTGTTGGTGTAGCAGACTCGGTAGGCTGGGGGCCGATCCTCCACGAGCCCCAGGCCGGAGGCCTCGGGAGGCTCGGGATGATGGTGGCTCCTCGCGGGCCATCTCCATCTCGCCCGAGGGCTGCAGGCGTGCTGACCTCTTGAGCCTCGGGATGGTCCTCATGAGAGATGAGTACGCCCAGCGAGGCGCGTTTAGTAGGCCGTAGGCATGCGTGCGTAGCTGCGGGACCCTGTAGCGTCCCACTCGCGAGGGCAGGCGCTCTTGAGATCGCGGCTCGGTTGAGCCACGGTATGTCGATCTTGCAGAGCCGCGCAGCCCACCATCCCTCGCTGGATGGGGGCCGCAGTAGTGGCGGCGGCTTCCCTCCTTGACCCTTGACTCCTATAGCTCCACAGATGACCTTGGCGGCAGACTCTTGAGGTTACGCCTCCACGCCTTGCTCACCTTGGGGAAGCGTGCTTGGCTCACGCCTCCACGTGGTGCCCAAAGCGCCTCCCTCGAGACCTTGGCGAGTGGCGGCCCTCGAGGGAAGGCCCGAGCCCCTGCACGAGGAGGCGCCAGGCGGCTCTCACGATGGAAGGAGGCCCCCTGGCACGATCACGGGCCTGAGGGGCTGTCTCTTGAGTCGGGCGGTCGATGCCTTCTTCTTCTTGGGTGCGGCCGGGAGGCCTCACTGCTGCTGTGGTCTAGGTCTTCCAGCGATGCGGCACTGAGGCTCGCTCCGGGGAGCACCGCCGTCTCTTTCTTCCACAGGGCACCGTTATGACCCCGGCTTCTGGCATCTTGAGGGCGTTGTAGCCATGGTGGAGTTCTGACCATGAATTTATGCGCTTGCCGTGCAGGGATGGCGTTATGCGGCAGGCGAATGTGGGCGGCGTCGAAGTCGATGAGCTCGGTGTGGTAGTTGTCACGGGCCCGAGAAGGTGACGGGGAAGCGGACCTGCCCGGTCGGGACCGTGGAGTCGTCGGTGACTCGGAGAAAAGCGTGGTTGGCTGAAGCTGGTATAAGGCACGCGAAGATTGTTGAATGTCTCCGCAGACGGGCGTTGAGCCCTGCTCCGCCCGTCGATGAGGTCTTGGTGACTAGCACATTCTTGATGATTGGGGAGCAAAGCATCGGGAGAACTCCGGTGTGGCTGCGCACTTGAGCTGATCCGAGCTGAGCGTGATGGCGCCGCGCCGACCACACGAAGGGCCAGCGTGGCCTCGAGCTTGGGAGGACTGCATTCACTTGGCAGGCGAACTACTTGAAGATCTGCGCTGAGAGGCTGGGGCAGAGCTCCGCCCGGGATCTGACGATCGCCGCGCTTCCTAAAGCCCCCAGCCCCTCGTCGTGATGGCGGTCTTGATTCTCCTTGGTGGCGGTGGCAGCGGAGGGAGGCCTGCGTTCCCTTGCGGCCGATCCTCACGAGGCTGATCCCTCGGCCCCCCTCGCGAGGTGGGTCTTGCATCCTCCTCGCGAGGTTGGTCGCGCCACCCTTGGCGGGAACGCATGATCTTCCAGCGTCTGCATTCCTTCCTTCTCCTCGGTCGTAGCCCGATCGCTGCGCTCGGGCGTCTGCCGCCCCTTCGCCGCTGCGGCCGGAGCTCTTGACATTGATTGGTGTTGTGGGTGTGGAGGTGCGTGGTACCGCGGTACGGCTGCCCTTGGAGGACTCGGGCTGATCTCGCACCGCTTGGTGTGCTGGTTTGCTGCGGTCGGCAACAGCCTTGCGCTTCCGTCCTTGGCCTTGGACTTCTTCTCTTGGGATCCGCGGCGAGGCAGCTCGAGGAGGAGGCGCCCTCCTCAGCCTGGCGCGCCAGTCGCCAAGTTGAGCAGCTCGGGGGTGCACGGATCTTCATGCGCCATAGCTCCTCCTTCATCTTGGCGTGCGCCGCGTCGGAGAAAGCGGAGATGATGGCCTCCTCCGTTACCACAGGGATCTTGGTATGCGTTGTTGAAGCGCTGGATGTACTTTTGCGGGAGTTTCCCCGGCTCTGTGATTGGCGCATGTCGCTCACGGCGGGGTGGCGGTCGCGAGTACCACAGAAGTTGGCGATGAGCGGGGCGCATCTCGGCCGGGAAGAGATCGTGCACAGGGCCAGGTTCGAGGAGAGCAGTGCGGGCCCGTCCTGGCGCCATGGGAAACCAGTTCGCCATGACCTTTTCATCCTGTTGGCAGCCTCGATGCCCAGCTCGTGAAGCTGGAAGAACTCCGTAGGGTCAGCCGTGCCGTCGTGGCGTGGAAGCAGGTGCGGCTTGACATTGGCGAACCCGCCTTGGCTGCTGCCTTCGGAAGTGGGCGGCAGCCGCCCGTGCCCGCAGGGGGGCCTCGGGCGGCGAAGCTTGGTCTTGTGGGCCTCCTGCGCGCGGCTGAGGGCAGCCGAGGGGTCTTGGCGTCTTGGGCGAGGCGCTCGGCGGCTTCTTCTTGAGCGAGAACTTCTTGGCAGCTCTGCTCTTGCGCGGCGCTGGCGAGCAGGTTCCACCGAGGGCGCGCCTTAAACCGAGCGGCCGTCTTGAAGGCGGTGGCGCCCGGGGCTTCATCGCCAGCGGCGAAGCGCAGTGCGGTGCTGGCGAGATGGGCGGCGTAAGTGCGCCTCCTGCAGCAGCAGACGGCTTCGGCGACTTCGGTCGAGCCATTCTTCGCAAACGTCGTCGGCAGAAGCGTGATAAGCGAGGCTCGTTAGCCTTGATGAGTGCAGCCCGGCCTCCATGGCGCGTAAGCGCGTGTGACGAAGAACCAGCGAGTGGCGAAAGGCGTGGCGGTGCGGCCGTCCGCCTCATGGGCGAGTCTTTGGGGCGGCGCTTGCTGCTCGTTCCCCGCCCGGGCGGTAAGCGGCGTTGGCGGAGGTGATGGGAAACAGCGAGGGCGCCCGCCCGGCAGGGCCGTCCCGGAGCAAGCGTGGGGAGGCGGCTCGGCGCTCGGCGGAGCCAGCGTCGAACATGGTTGCGGTAATCGGGGAAAAACGGCGAAAAGCGAGATTCGGCGCACCCCCTACAGCGCGCCAAATGTTGGATTTGAGTTCCGGCAGACCCTTAAGGTTCGAACTCTGGGGTGCGCTGGAGATCCAACCCTCCACCGTCTCGTACCTCGCCCGAATCGCGAGGGACCTAAACTACTAGAAAGAACAGCACAAGAGACCACGAGATTTATACTAGTTCGGGCCACCGTTGTGGTGTAATACCCTACTCTAGTTTGTGGTGTGGTGGATTGCCTCTTGGGCTGATGAGGAGCGTCTGAGGGAAGAACAGCCTCGCGAGTCTGTTCTTGGTGGGTGAATGAACTGCTAGGTGGTGTCCGTCGCTCTAGCTTGAGGATCGGGTCTCTATCTCTCTCTCTCTCTCTCTCTCTCTCTCTCTCTCTCTCTCTCTCTCTCTCTCTCTCTCTCTCTCTCTCTCTCTGGATCCCAAATGCCAGATCTCTCTCCCTATCCGATCATCTCCCCTACTCTGAGTGTGGCTACTCCGATTTATAGGCGAAGGCCACAGGCCTCTTCCCAAATATTGGCGGGAAGGCGCCAACAATTAGCCATTTGAAGGGGGCAATGGGTACACTTATCTGACTAAAGTTGGTCCTCGCCTGCCAAAGGCTCTGGTGATGGCCTTTGCACAGGCTCCACGATGACTCCTCCCAGCCGTTGGGGATGGTCTTGGTCTTATTGCACGAAGCGGATGCCTTTGCTTGATGCTCTTGCTGCGCTTGCTCCTTTGCACCAAAGAGGAAAGGAGGGCCGCTGTGAGCTGGCGCTGGCCTGGCGCCCTTAGTAAATCATGGCTTGCGTCATGGGCACCTCGTGAGTACCCTGCCTTGAACTCTCCGCCTCCTCATGAGCCAGCTGTGAGGCCGTGCACGAGAAGCTCCTGATCGTCCGCCCAGCAATCTCAGCCCCTCGCGAGGTCTTGAGCTTGTGTTGATGAAGATGGGCTGTCTGGGCCTCCTTTGAGCCCGCCTTGCTTGAGCCATGAGCGAGCAAGTCTTGGGACCCGTTCCCGAAACGCCCGGCAGTGCCTTTGGCAAAGATGGGCCTTGAAAATTTGGTGAAGGAGGGGCGCGGGAGGCAAGGAGCATCGCCACCCGAAAAGTATTATAGCGGTGTCTGAAGGCTGCTACGCCTTGTGGCGGAGGAATGTACTAAGATGTAGTATTTGAATGAATGTACTCGGGTGATCTGTAATATGAAACTAGTTCATGTGCGCTATATAGCAGCTTGCTAATTTAAAATATTACCTTACATGCGGCCGTTTATAAAATTTGAGAGTTGGCGAGTAAATGGCTTCTTCCCCATGTAACTAATCTTGAGGTGTTAGGGATAAACCTGATCACTCTTTATCCCAATATTGGGTCCTTCGAAGGAGGTGTTCAGCACAACTAACCAGGCAATCGGACTATAAAGCTTTATCACTCTCACTTAGCCATAGAAGTCTACAATTTTAAATTTTGGCGAAGCCCCTAGTATTCGGAAGGCCGAACTTGGGGCGCTATGTACGCCTAAATCGGACAAGGCCGACTCCTCGCCCGAAGCGGAAAAAATCTTTAAGGATTTGAGACCTCTCCTCTCGAACAGCGACCATCTCTCGCCTCATCATGACAGTCAGTTTTCAGCTTTCTCTACTGAGGTGTTCGTCCGGAATAATCGGGACACAATCACAATAGTTCTCCCAGCACTACCTTAGCCGATATAGCAGAACGTAAGGTACCAAAACATGAGAGCCGGGCAAACCCAACTATTGACCCAAGACATGATTACTTGGTGATGCATATAATGCTATAAGTTAGGGGTGCTGCCTTTGTCGAAAGTGTTGGACTTTTCATGTCGTGTTATAGAATTTTGAAGCCCTAAGCGCCTTGGTCATATCGAGAATGTCTGGTGCAATTTGTCATAAATAAGCGAGACAAGGAAAAAGGAGATGCAATAATAAGCTAACGCTATACATTGTTATTTAAATGATACGTCAAAGCATATGTATACAAGTAGTGCAATAAGCAAAAAATAGGACTATTTGACATGTCCTATCCAAGGGCAAGCTGCGTATGGGTATGTAAAACAAGTATATCGATCGTTATCAGAGACCACCTGGGGATTCCCTTGTACGTCAGAGCTTCTTGCTTTCTTGGTATTTCCTTCCCGTAATGGGTCCGACAATCAGGCTGCCGGGAAGAGCTTCCAGAGAGTAGGGTCCTGAAAGAGAGGAAATAATAAAGACATATGGGCCCTGAGGCGGTTTAGCCGCATTATGGGCCGTGCCATGGTCGTGCCTTCGCCTGTGCCCATGGTATCTTGAGTGCGTAATTATGCACGCGCGGCGTAAACTTCACCGCTTCACTGGGGCTGGGGCGGAGGCGGTGCTAAGCGATCTCGCGTGCTGGCGATCCTCTTGCAGGGTACTCCGGACTCGCTTGAAGGTGTCCGGGGTCTTTTTCGCCAGATTGGCGGTTTGCCTCATAAGGTTGCTTTGCAAATCTGCTGCGAGGGCCGCAGTGTGCTCCTCCGTGCGGAGTGGGCGTTCTGTGTTTCCATTAACTGTTATAACCCCACGAGGTCCTGGCATTTTGAGCTTGAGGTATGCATAATGTGGTACCGCATTGAATCTGGCAAATGCGGTTAAATGCGAGCGATGCGTGATAGCCCTTTGCAGAAGGGGACGATATCAAAGATTAATTCCTCGCTTCCGAAGTTTTCCGGGGATCCAAAGACCACTTCCAGTGTGATTGAGCCCGTGCAACAGGCCTCTACACCTGGGATGACACCTTTAAAGGTGGTTTTGGTGGGTTTGATCCTTGAGGGGTCTATGCCCATTTTGCGCACTGTATCCTGATAAAGCAGGTTTAGGCTGCTGCCATCGTCCATAAGGACTCGGTGAGGTGAAATCCGTCAATGATGGTGTCAGGACCAATGCGGCAGAAACGCCATAGCGGATACTAGTGGGGTGGTCCCTGCGGTCGAAGGTGATCGGACAAGAAGACCATGGGTTGAACTTTGGTGGTGGCTCCATCCATAGGCGTCCCTCGGTCTGCGCTTCGCTCCTGCTTGGGAATATGGGTTGCATATATCATGTTTACCGTTTTCACTTGGGAGGAAATTTCTTACATCCTCTGTGTGTTCGGCAGCCGGGGCTCCTCCTCGTCGTCGCTATGCAACCCCTTTTCCTTGTTTTCAGCATTCAACTTGCCGGCCTGTTTGAACACCCAACATTCTCTGTTGGTGTGGTTGGCTGGTTTATCGGGGGTTCCGTGAATTTGACACGAGCGATCGAGCATGCGGTCCAAGATGGACGAGCCCGGATTGCTTCTTTTCAACGGCTTTTTCCGCTGACCTGATTTAGAGCCATTGAATCTGGCATTAACTGTCGTGTCTTCGGCGTTGTCACCGTTGTTGCGGTGCTTGTGTCTGTTGCGCTGTGGCCTGCCGTTGCTATCTTTGGCATCCAAATTGCCAGGATTTCCTGATGTGTTGTTGATGCGAGCCAGCCAGCTGTCCTCACCCGCACAAAAGCGGGTCATGAGTGTCGTGAGGGCTGCCATGGACTTTGGTTTTTCTTGGCCGAGGTGTCGGGCGAGCCAATTGTCGCGGATGTTATGCTCAAATGCCGCTAAGGCCTCGGCGTCCGGAGAGTCGACAATTTGGTTCTTTTTAGTTAGGAACCGAGTCCAGAATTTCCTGGCTGATTCCCCTGGCTGTTGGCTGTTGAGTTATATGACTCAAGTCATCGGCATCCGGTGGTCGCACATAAGTCCCCTGGAAGTTGTCAAGGAATGCGTCCTCCAAATTCTCCCAACTCCCAATGGAGTTTGTCGGCAGGCTATTGAGCCAATGTCGAGTAGGTCCTTTGAGTTTTAATTGGAGGTATTTGATGGCATGTAGATCGTCGCCGCGGGCCATGTGGATGTGGAGGAGGAAATCTTCAATCCATACCGCGGGGTCTGTTGTACCATCATATGATTCGATGTTTATGGGTTTAAAACCTTCCGGGAATTCATGATCCATTACTTCATCAGTGAAGCATAGGGGGTGTGCGGCGCCTCTGTGTCGAGCTATATCATGACGCAGTTCATACGAGTCTTGTCTGCTGTATTCGGCCCGGCCAGATTTGCTTTTAGTATATCTGGCATGGCGGTCGTCGTCACATGTTGGGGCACGCCCCCGTGTGCATGTCCTGCTTTGTTTTCCAATACATCTCGCAGGTCCTGTGTGTTGCCCCGGGCCTTGCTATTTTTGTTTGACTGGCGACGGGGTGCGGGCTGGACTTCAGCCTGATATGCCGCTTTGTCTCGGCCACGAGGTGGCCGGTCAGCCGCATCATGCGCTGGAGGCATAGGCTTTAATGCTTGCTCCTCGAGTTGGGGTAGCAACCTGCGCTTTGGGTAACTTTTGGTTGGGCGCTCGAGTTCGTATTCCTCGGCCGCTAGGACCTCAGTCCTTCTATCCGCTAACAGATCTTGGTCAGCTTTAAGCTGTTGTTGCTTTTTCTTCAGGCTTTTTGATGTGGCTATAAGCCAGCGCTGGAAGCGCTCCTGTTCGACGGGATCCTCAGGCACGATAAATTCTTCGTCGTCGAGGCTCACCTCGTCTTCGGAGAAAGGCATGTAATTGTCATCCTCTTATTCTCCGTCTGCTGCCTGTTCCTTAGGGCTAGCTTGCCCATCCTCCTGCTCGAAACTTGGCTGGAGGGGTTTGTCTTTGTCTTCGGCACTATCCGCAGCGTATTGTCTCTTGTGCCGGTATCGCCGTTTTTGCTATGGCGGGGCTTAGAGTGGCGTCGTTGACGCCGGTGCTTAGATTGCTTCTTGAGGGGATTATCCTCTATTGCCTTATTGCCATCGCTTTCTTTGGGGGTGTCCACCATGTATATATCATATGATGAGGTGGCAGTCCGGTATACGTGGCGGTGGTTCTATTCTTCTCCTACATCATCGTCCATCTTTGTCGATGTCTTGAACGAAATCAAGCATGTCGGTTAAGTCGTTGTGAGTGGCTATTAAGTGGGTGGTGGGTGGGGAACGAATTTCTTCATCGTCTGCTTCCCACTCGAGTCGGACATAGTTCGGCCAGGGGCCTCCTAACAAGGAGAGAGACCTTAATGAGTTTAGCACATCGCCCAAGGGCGAGTGCTGAAATATATCCGTGGAGGAAAACTCCGTGATTGGCGTCCAATCAGATTCGATAGGTACGGACGCAGGCGGTTCGGGGCCCGTGGCCGGGGACGAATCCAAGGATAAGGCAACACAGGTCTCGTAAGAGGTGAAGTCGGTATTCGGCTTTATCACCGCTGAGTGTGCGGCCTCCGTGGCGGGGTCCATCCACCCATCCTCGGACGGTGCAATCTGCTTCGGATTGAGGGCCGGAGTAGCCACAGGTGTGATCTCCCGTACACCGTCCGACGGCAGAGCTAAGTCATGCTCGTCGTGACTGTGTGGCGCACCTAACATGGGCTCGAATCCTTCAAAGATCAAGTCTCCGCGGATGTCAGCAGTATAGTTTAAGTTTCCAAACCTGACCTGACGGCTAGGGGCGTAGCTCTCGATCTGCTCCAGGTGACCAAGCGAGTTGGCCCGCAGTACGAAGCCGCCGAATACAAAGATCTGTCCAGGGAGGAAAACCTCACCCTGGATCGCATCGTTGCCGATGATCGAAGGAGCCATCAAGTCTTATGGTGACGGCACAGTGGAACTCTCAATGAAAGTACCAATGTCGGTGTCAAAACCGGCGGATCTCGGGTAGGGGGTCCCGAACTATGCGTCTAAGGCGGATGGTAATAGGAGGCGGGGAACACAATGTTTACCCAGGTTCGGGCCCTCTCGATGGAGGTAATACCCTACTTCCTACTTGATTGATCTTGATGATATGAGTATTACAAGAGTTGATCTACCACGAGATCGTAGAGGCTAAACCCTATAAGATAGCCTATGATTATGATTGTTGTTGTCGTATGGACTAAACCCTCCGATTTATATAGACACCGGAGGGGGCTAGGGTTACACAGAGTCGGTTACAAGGGAGGAGATCTACATATCCAAACTGCCAAGCTTGTGTTCCACGCAAAGGAGAGTCCCACCCGGACACGGGACGAAGTCTTCAATCTTGTATCTTCATAGTCCAACAGTCCGGCCAAAGGATATAGTCCGGCTATCCGAGGACCCCCTAATCCAGGACTCCCTCAGCGGTCTCGCGTATATCCCCGGCAAGGGTCTTGCCGGGGCCTTGTGAGTGCCCTCGGCAAGAGTCTTGTCGGGGCCTTGCGAGTGTCTTAGGCAAGGAGTCTTGCCGAGGCCTCGTGGGCATCCTCAGCAAGGAGCCTTGCGATTGTCTTGTCTTCTGGTCCTCATCTAGGATTTGTAGGCTCTCTGTCTTCACAAAGATCTGCATGCCACTGAGGGAGTCCTGGACTAAGGGGTCCTCAGGCGTCCGACCTGTTGGACATGGGCCGGACTAATGGGCTGTGAAGATGCGAGACTGAAGACTCTCTCCCGTGTCCGAATGGGACTCTCCTTGGTGTGGAAGGCAAGCTTGGCGACCGAATATGAAGATTCCATTCTCTATAACCGACCTTATGTAATAGAGAAAGGAATCTTCATTGTTGGTCGCCAATCTTGCCTTCCACGCCAAGGAGAGTCCCATCCGGGCGGTATAGTCTTCGGTCTTTGTATCTTCACAGCCCATCAGTCCGGCCCATGTATAATAGGTCGGACGCCCGAGGACTCCTTAGTCCAGGACTCCCTTAGTAGCCCCCGAACCAGACTTCTGTGTATCAACAACTTCAGCTTCCACATGTCAAGCGAATGCGAGAGGTCAGGGTATTTTCGCACATAACACCCCGGCCATGTAAGAAAGAGTGTCTATTTAAAGAGATTGGATCTCAGATCCATTCGGCACCACGCGGAAAAATCCTCAGAGATTGCTAGGAAAAACCACCCCAATATGACTAGTGCTCCCAGCTCCTCCTCCCATCCCTGCGGCTCAGAAAAAGGCGAGTGGGAGAGATGTTCCGTATCCCATAGTCAGCTAGTGAAGCTGCAAACATAGGGATTTCTTCCCCCCATGGATCCGGTCCCTGTTCGGGCAGGGTTGACCTCCTTCAATGACGGGGCCCAAGCGGAGAATTTCCCCAATCCATCTGGGGGGAACGAGTGTGCATCGTCCCCTATTTGCTAAGAGGTGTCGGATTTCCAATTCATCCGTTCCTCCGAGGGCTTCTGGAGTAGTATGGCCTCCCACTGCACAACTTCACTCCCGCCTCCATCCTGCATATCGCGGGTTACGTCGCACTTTGCGAGCTATTCTTGGGTTGTGAGGCCCATTTTGAATTGTGGAGAAAGCTATTCTGCCTCGTCCCGCGCAACCACGAGGGATCAATATTTGAAGTGGGCGGAGCCGAAATATGGCGCATCGCTGGGACCGGATACCTGTCCGGCACACCAAAGAAGGCATCCAAAGAGTGGCCTTCCGAATGGTTCTATATTGAGGACGTCGCACTTCCTGCCCAGTTCGGAGGGGTCTTCCCGAGTTCACAAGCGTTCCCTTGAAGAAACTCCACAGCTAGCACCGTCGGAGCCTCGAGGAGGAAGATAGTGAGGAAGTTCGTCAACTCATGAGCAAGATAAGGACGCTCGCCCAGTCCAGATTATCGATAGTCGAGGTAATGGCGACTTCCATAGTACGGGGGGTTCAGCCATTCGATCTGAGAGGTCTTCCCATGTGGCACTACAATGGGGAGGATGGCGCCTCCGCTGCGGCGGAAGGTCGGACACCCCGCCGCTCTGGCCAAAATATTGGCCGAACTGTTCAAAGGGGGGAGAGGAATTTCTTCGTATCAAGCGCAGAGATGGATTTTCCATGTACAATCCTCCTAGCTGGGTAAGTCCCAACCCCTCTGCTCTACTCACTCCACTCCCTAAACCACTTTCAATGAATATTAATCAGTCCATTTATAACAGCACTGGCAAAAGATCTCCAAGGGGCTTTACAGCCCTGCCCCACAACCAGAGGGCCATAATCGGGACCTTGACCCCGGATTCAAAGAAGATCCAGATATATTCGTGGTGCTCGAGGACGGGGTGTTTTACCAGGCGAGCTATGACGGCACGGAAGTGGCCATCACCGCCGATTATCCCAGTCTTCTCCCTGCTTCACACGTAAGTAATCAGGAGACATCTCCTCCGAAAGAGTTCCCTTGTTCTGCCTCACCCACCGCACTGTCTCGTGCTCAAAAGGGGAAGCGTTCGGCGTGCCTTGCTACCCAAGAGGAAACTCCAAAGAGAGCGGCGCCCACACCCCTTCAAAGAGGAAGGCAAACGAAGATACGACCTGGCCTTCATCGAAGAGGTATGCCTTTTAAATATGCCCTTTGGCAGTCACATCCAACTGTGACATTATCCGTTGCGTCTTATTAGGAAAAGCGTTCGCAGGACCATGTCCGGGAATCTTACCGGCCGCGCTTCCACAAGTCAGGTTCCCGACCCTGCTTTAAAGGCAAGGGCTGATACGGGAGTGACCTTTGGATTGTCCTTGGCGGAGAGTCGGATGATGTATCCGTCACAAACTTCGGAAGTGGAATCGCCATGAATCACCGGCGCGGAGAGCGTTCTATCGACCCGGCTTCTGAGCGAGGCGTTCAATGCCTTCAGCTCGGCTGATGCATATATCCAAGCTGCTCGAGACGGGCTTGCCAGAGCCACAAACCAACATGTAAAAGATATACGGGTGAGCTTATTGTACAAAACTGATAATTATATACTAGTAGCCCCTGAGACTTGAAGCAGTTGATACAACTGATTTAAGGATCATTGTATAACCAGGTGTTGTCGAAGAAAAACAATCTGTTGTCTCAGGAACTAGAAAAGTGTCGGACCCAGCTAACTGCTGCTACCGCCAAATAGGAGAAATCCAAGAAGGCATCACCTGGTAATGTTCCCCTCCATCGAGAAAACATAATTATATACCGGCAATGCTAACACTGTTGCTCATCTTATGGCAGGATCGTCAGATCAACTGAAGGAGCAATTGAAAGCCACCCAAGCGGAAGAACAAGAAGCCAAAAGATTGTTGGCTGCAGGCAAACGTGTGCTGACACAAGTCAGAGATGAGAAAAACAAGTTGTAGGATGCCCACACCCAGCTGGGCGAAGAACTGAAAGATGTACGGGCCCAACTGGCTGATTCCATGAAGGAAAATAAGAGGCTGCGAGGCGGCATATTCAGTATGTGGTCGAACTTACCTTCGAGTAATTCGGAGATAAAGAGGACTGACAGAGTTATGTCTGCAGGTATGCTGACCGGTCGTCTCGAAGAGGAGATGTCCAGATTCTCGGGCGATCTGCTACAAGAGCTGTCGCAAATGCACGAGCAAGCTTGGCAGGCGATGCGAAGTGTTGCCAAGGCCTTGTGGCCATCCACCTCCCCTCCAGGAAAGATGGAGGAGCTTATACAACTATTCAAGGGAGCGCGGTAGAGCTTTCGATTATGGAAGATATCGGCCTACCGGGAAGGTGCACGAGAAGCCTAGGCCATGGTGAAAACACAGTATACCAAGCTTGATCCGAATCATATGGCTCGGGTCGGACTTCTAGGGTCAGATGGAAAAGAAGTTCCCGTTAATTTGGTATATGACCAAGTAGAAGTAGCCGCCAAGTATTCCCAGCAGGATTGTAAGTTAGACAGCTCTTTGGGCGGTATCAGGAGGAAATTTTTGAGTCCAAGTGACTATGTACTTTCCTTCTAGCTGAATTGTAAAACGATTGTCATCGCAGACCTTTTCGCTTCGACCTCTGGACCCGAAGGTGCAGAGTGTTTCCGAATACCTGAGCGGTAAAATAGACCGGGGTATGCGTAGAAACCAGGCGTAGGGGTCATAGTTGCTTGAACAGACAAGTTGTATCCGGCTAGTTATGTTATATTACATTATGCTTGTAAGAAACATCTTCCAGAGAGAATAGTTCTGTTAATGGTTCCTTTCCCTGGGAGTGCTACGTTAAAATGCATGTCTGAACTGTGATTGGAAAAATCGCAGCATACGTAACATCTGGGGGTTCACCATGGGGTGAATGCAAAAATATCTTTAATCCACTGACCGAATATTCCCTTAGGAATGCTAGCTTTCGGCTTCACCCAGTCGGAGGTACACATCCGGACAACCCGGCAGTAACAATCGCAGAGGTGCTCCCTTTATGCCCTAGCCGAACTAACGGGAATGCAGGGCATAAGCACAGGAGCCAGGCAACCCAGCTTGGCCAAAACTTAAGTCATATCGATGCATATAATGGCGAAGAAAAGGTACATATGGGCAAAAACACATATGTGATGAGCTTGATGCTCGGAAAATAATAATAAGCTTACGTAAAGGAAGCCCCGGTATAATGGGCGTACATGTTGAGTATGTATGCGTCCGCAGTGCACGTTTAGTCGCCGAAAGCTTTAAGGCTAGAAAAAGGAAGAGCGAAAGAGAGGAAAAATAATGGAAACAACGAGGGAGAAGAGGCGAACAAATAGTTCGGCGCTAGGCATAGAATCTTCGGAGTCTAGCCGCGTTCCAGGGGTTCGGCTCTAGGCGATTGTCTGATGCATCATGCAGGCGGTACGCTCCTCCAGTGAGAACTTCGTCAATGATGAAGGGACCCTCCCATTTTGGCTTGAGTTTGTCCCTTTTCTTCTCCGTCAAGCGTAGAACGAGTTCGCCAACATTATAAGTCTTGGCCCGTACTTATCTGCTTTGATATTTGGGGGCTTGTTGTTGATAAAATGCGGAACGGGCTTTTGCAACGTCATGCTCCTCCTCCAGGGCATCTAGGTTGTCCTGCCGATCAAGCTCGGCCTCTCTCTCTTCATACACGCGCACTCGAGGTGAGTCATGAATAATGTCGCAGGGTAACACAGCCTCTGCGCCGTACACCATGAAGAAAGGTTTATGTCTGGTAGTGCGGTTGGGCGTGGTCTGTAGCCCCCAGAGTACGGAGTCGAGCTCCTCAACCCAGTGCATGTCTGATTCTTTCAAAGACTGCACCAGTCTAGGCTTGATGCCGCTCATAATAAGACCATTGGCCCATTCAACTTGATCGTTTGTTTGCGGGTGATAGACGGAGGAGTAATCGAGCTTAATGCCCAGATTGGCGCACCAATTTTTCACCTCATCGGTTGTGAAATTGGAGCCATTATCGATGATGATGCTGTGTGGGACACCATAATGGTGTACAACGCCGGATATAAAGTCTATCACTGGTCCGTCTTCGGACGAGGGGCTGAGTTGAAATCGGTGGTTCCCGACGAGCTGCCTGAGTTTTCCAGGCTCTTTCCATTCTGCAGTACTTCTGTACTATGGCTGCCAAGTCAGCGAAGTGTAATACGCGACGGCGGTTGATGGCGTTGAGGATTCCTTCGTCCGTGCAATTGTTGCAGAATATTGAGATTGCGTCTTCATCAAGGCAATCTTTAATATTGTCTTTGACAAGGTGGAATCTGGCCCAGAAGTGATGGACCATTTCCTGAGACTGATGTCGTATGTACATAAGATCGCGTATAGCTGGGTGGGTGGGTGGTTTTAAATCTGAACCCTGACCCAATTTGGGGTCCGGAGTCTATAAATCTTCCGAACTTAATGGTTCGGACTCCGGGATATCAACTGATGTTTTAGGCCCGTCCTCTGATTCTAGGTTTGGAGGTCAGGGCACGTCATTCTGCGGACAGGTATCCGGATCCTCGAGCTCGGAAAACCGAACATAGTTCGTCCTCAATATAGAGGAAGAGTTATTGTCTTGCTCCTCCACTACCGCTATCTGATGGGTGATTGGCGGAGATTTGATTTATCTCTGGTCAGGTTTAAGCCCAATCGGATCGTAGTCTGTAGCGACCCCCAAGGCAGCTATGCGATCTAGGAGTTCGTTTAAAGACGACAACTCCGTCGGATCCATCCGTTTGGAGTATTCGGAGTCAATGTGGAGACGATTTTCGATCACTCAAGAGGTCATCATCGGCTTAACGGCCGGACAGGCGGTCATGGTAAAGCCGCCAAGTGTCCTTGGGGAGGGTGCTTAGACCAGGTCTATCTGAGTGGAACCCATGGTCGAGTGAGTTGTATCCTTTGGTGATTTCAATCAGTAGAATTTGCTGTTCTTTGAATGTCCTTAACTGTAGGGCAGTGTCCTTAGGAAGGGTGCTTAGACCAGGTCTATTGCCCTACCCTAGGTACATGTCATCGTCATTAGCCCCCGAATGGTTCTGGGTCGAGTGGAGATGGAGTTGAAGATGGTTCTGACCAAATTTTTATGCTTTGGAGGCATTTTACTTGGATTGGTGAACCATGCAAAAACTTCTACCTCATTTTCAGTCGCCTTGAGCCATTCAGAGATTGTCGAGTGAACCTTGTTGAAAAGCTTTGGGCGCTGATATGGCATAAAATCTTCGGCGCGGTCAACTGCACTGTCGTCTCCGGATCTCGCGGGATTCAAAATTTGGGGAAGCGCGCACGACAGAGAGGGTCGCAATAAGTGGAGCGGATTAGGCAGGGACGCCTCGATTCTCGTGCCACCTTTTTTGCCACGTATCGAGTGCGCGACTGTTGCGGGATTTGACAGGATTGCCCAGGCCCACAAGTCAGCCACTCAGGGAATAGGATCATATAAGGCGTCTGGGCCGGTGTTTTTAGCACAGCGCGCCCCATTTCCTTCCTTCCTCCTCTGCTTCTGCACTGCATCCGCTTCCACCCTCGGCGCCGCCGCCCAACCCGAGCTCGACCCGGCGCGATGCGGAAGGACAAGACGGCGGCACTAGAGCGTGCGAAGAAGGCGACGGCGAAGGCGAAGGGGAAGAAGACGAGCCGGGGAGGGTCGTCGTCGAGATCTGGCCTGCCGCCCGGCTGGATCCAGGGCGACTGGATTTGGTCGACGATCCAGCAGGAAGATCTGGAGGATCTAGTGGAGGGGGATTGATTCCCCATGGTTCTTGGCGGTTTCCGGAGGACGAGACCGAGCCGCGGCCGCAGGAGGGTGAGTGTGTCCTTCTTGTGACTCACGTCGACCGCGGTTTCTCTTTGCCTCCCCATCCTTTCTTCCGAGGTTTTCTGAACTTCTTTGGAGCCCAACTTCATCACTTTTCTCCCAACACCATCACATACCTTGCTGCATTCGTGTCCATGTGTGAGAACTTTCTGGGTTGTCGACCGCACTGGGGTCTCTTCAAACACATTTTCACTTGTCGTTCTCAGTCTGTAAAAAAGGCTAATCCGAGTGACGAGAGGACACACATGATCCAGATGTATGGAGGTCTAGGGATCTAGATGAGGGGGAAAACACTTTCCCAGCTATGATTCTCCCCGAGTAAGTCAGAGGATGGCAGTCGAGCTGCTTCTATTGCAAGGACCAACCGACCCCTAGTCAGTCGACTGGCCTCCCTCTGTTTTCCATGGACCGAGTTGAGAACCCCTCTTCTTTGAAAGTGACTCCAGCTGAGAAAGTGGAGGTGAATATGTTGGTTGAGCGAGTAGTCCAACTTGTCTGTGATGGTGTGACTGGCATGGATTTGCTGGAGGTCTTTCTCAGTCGGTGCATCCAGCCACTTCAAGCTCGTGACCATCCGATGTGGATGTACTCGGGTATTGACGACACCGCTCGGATCCACCCGGAGGAAGTTGTGAGGAGGCGGTGGCGCGATGGCTGCGCGGGCATTCACGGCAACAAGGACAACCCCAGGGGGTCTAGGAGGATTCCTCCACTCGACAACACCAACGAACCAGACAAGGTCTGACTCTTTTCTTCCAGGTGTTTCTTTGTTCTTACATGTATTTGTTCTCAAAACCAACTGATATCTGTTCAATCCCGTGCCTTGCAGATTTATACTGAGATGTACTCAATGCCCAACGGAGAGCGGGTGCAGGAACAGGAGCAGGAGGGAGAGGTGAGCGGAGGTGAGAGCGGCGACTGGCAATCTGATGGGGGAGATGACGAGGAGAGCGAAGACTCAAGTAATGGCGAGGAAGTCAGGTCTCCACCTCGCTCGGAAAGACGCTCCAAGAAGAGGCAAGACCCAACGAGTGTCCGCGGCAAGGAGACAGCTCCGACTGGTCAGACCTCAAAGCGCACTCGAACATCTTCTCATGTGCCGACTGAGAAAGCTCCGAAGCAGCCCAAAGTCGCTTCGTTAAAGCCCCGGAAGGCCTTTCCCAAGATCAAAGTGGCCGTTCCCATCGCTTCTGGGTAATCCTTGAGCTCGACCCCTTAGTTTTGAATGACTTGATCTATAGTCAACTCACTTTCCCGAGAGAATTTTTTGAAATTTGTAGTGCTGCTACCTCTGGGACTTCTGTTTATAAAGATGATGATGAGGAGGAGATGGAAGACGCCGTCACCTCCAACGCGGGTAAAGCTCTTGTCATCTTGTCTTTACTTTACCAGCCACTTTGAGGGTCGACTAAACTCTTGTGATTGATTCTTTTGCAGCTCCGCCCAATGTTATTGAACTTCCAGACGACGAGGAGGATGTGCCACAGAGGCCCACAGGAAGGAGGGGCAGGACTTCGGGCAGGAAGACATCAGCTAACAAGACGCCCCAGTCGACGCCGGCGACGAAACCAGTGCTACAGCAGTCCGGAGACCTCACCCGGGCTCCTGTTACTTTTGTCGTTCCATTGTTGAGTGCACAGCCTTCAGCATCGATTGCACAGGCTCCTGTTTCATCTGTGCAACCCCAAGCCTCATATTCTTGAGCTGCTACAGCTGATCCACCATCTTCACTTTTCACCGCCCATCATGTCCCTGAGGACCAAGCGAACGCCGCCAAGGAAGCTATACGCCAGACGGGCCTTATGATGGAGCAGATGAAAGTGGTCTTGTGAGCTAGTCAAGCTGCCTATGGCCTTGACTCAACACTCCATCCATGTCCAGGTTAGCTGATTTGGTGATCTCCTAGCTTGTCGCTTTACATGGGTTTGTAGTCTGCACTGTACACCCTTGGGTGTTTCAATTTTAATGAGTAATTTTTCCGCTTGAGTCGACTAGGTTGTGTCGATTGTAACTTTGAACCAGTGGGGGCATGCAGAGTGCACCCACTGGGTGTAGTCTCTGAGGCCACCATCGAATGTATGATTCGGTGGGGGTCTTGATAAAAATGTTGCTTTTCAGTTCTTCCACTCGGTCTGGGCGGACCATGTCGAGTGGAACCTGAACCAGTGGGGGCACGCTGAGTGCACCCACTGGGTGTAGTCCCCGAGACCACGGTCAACTGCGGGCAGTCGGTTGTGGTCTGAGAATAACTGTTGCTTCTCTTTGTTTTTGTTTTTTTTCTTTTCCACACGGTCTGGGCGGACCATGTCGAGTGGAACCTGAACAAGTGGGGGCACGCTAAGTGCACCCACTGCGTGTAGTCCCCGAGACTACTGTTGAATGTTCGATTCAGCAGTAGTCTTAGAACTTTTTTTGCTTGGAAAGCGACCAAACTTTGTATCTGTTGACTGATTGCCCTCTAACCGCAGAAATCTTATGAACTTGGAGCTCGGTTTGCTGACTTAGAGTAGAAGCAGATCCAGCTCAATCTTGATCCGAAGTTGGCTAGGGAGAACTTGCGAAAGGCTAAGGATGATGTTGCTGGTATGGAAAACTTGTCTACTGGCTCTTTTCTAAATCCGAGTGTTATTTCCTTCCTCTGAACCAAATGTTATTTCTTTCAGAGAAAATGAACCAGGCTTTGGCGAAGAAGGATCTTGACCTTGCAGCCGCACAGAAAACAGCAGAAGAGAAAATGGCACTCGCCGACCAGAACCTGGCCTCGGTTGGAAAGATGGAGGAAGAGAACACCAAGTTGAAGGCATCACTTGATGAAGCCAACAAAGAGGTGACTCGACTGAAGAAGGACAAAAGGACCCTGTAATGCCCCAGATTCGTTGCGCCAGGTGTCTGCCAGTTATTCGCCGTCGTTGCCATGTCATTTGCTTGCGTGTTGTATTTTGCCATGTCATCATCTGCATTTCATCTGCATGTTTTTCAAAACTTGCATCCGTTCGGGTCCTCCCGGTTCTCTCCGTTGTCCGTTCGGAGTCCAGACCACACCCGCACGCGCCCGCGGCACCTCCGAAATATTATTTTATAAGTGGCACAAAAATGTTCTCGGAATGGGATGCAACTTGGCATGCGGTCTTATTATAGTGTAGACAGAGCGCCTGTCAAGTTTCGTCACATTCAGAGTCCGTTTGACTGCCCAACCGTTAAACATATAGCGGTACCGCTGTCGGTACCTCCGTCGGACATTTCGGTCTCCGAAACTGCCGCCGGGCTGCATTTCTCTTCTCTCCCCTCAGCCCAAAACCTCTCTCTCACAGCCCACTAATCCCTCCTAGGCCCAGCCTAATACCCCTCGCGTCCGGAACCGTCCGATCGAGATCGGAGGGCTCCAAAACACCCTAACCCAGCCCTCCTACCTATATATAGAACCTCCCTTGTCCATTTTCGGACTAAACCCTAGTCTAGCCTAGCCTACCCCCTCCCCTAACCTGCAGCCGCCGCCACCTCCCACCTCGGCCTCGTTTTCCGCGCCGTCCAAGCCCACCGCCGCCAAGTGGCGCGCCCCCTGAGCCTCCACGCCGCAACCGGCGCCCGGACCAGCGGAAGGTGACACATCGCCTCCCCGCGCCCCTCCAGCCAACCCGCGAAGGCCACCTGCCCTCCCGCGCCTTTCCACCGCGCCGGCCCTCCTGGCCCAGATCGGGGCCCTTGAGCCCATCGGGGCCCGGACGAGCCCGTCCGCCCGCGCCCAGCGCCCGCTCCCGTCGCCTCGCGCCTCTCGTCGGGATCGGGCGGGCCCGTCTCCCTCGCCGCCCTTGGCTGGCAGCAGGCCACCGGGCGCTCCGCCCCTCGCGTCGCCGCCCGGCGCGAGTTCCGCCGCCGCCGACCCCCAGGCCAGCGCCGCCCCGCTCTCCCTTCCTCTCATCTCCTTCCTCCTCTAACCTCTCTCTCCCCCTGCTGCAGCGCGCCATGGCCCCCATGGAGCTCCGCCGCGCTCGGATCCGTCACCGGGAATGGGTCCCCGGCGAGCCCCTCGTCCCGGATCCGGCCTTCTCCGCTCCGTTCGTCGCCCCCGCGCCGTCCCCGCCGCCTTGCCGGAGTAGCGCCGCCGCCCCTTCTCCTCCGATCCAGGCGGAATCGAGGAGGAGAACGAGCTCCTCCCTATGGGCCCCGCCCCACGGCAGGCCCCGGCTAGCCGGCCCGGCCTCCCCAACCGCCGGCCCGACCTCCTCCGCGACATGGGCCGAAGCCCAATGTGAGCACCACCAAAAAACCCCGCCCCATGCGAGATTTAGTTCTCTAACGCTCATCCCATTTTTTTCTGTAAATCCACTAAGTCCCTGAGATTTTGCACATTTTCATGCCATGTTCGTCATGTCGTATCTCTGCATCCGTAGCTCCGTTTGGTGCGTGTAATATGTCAAATTGTTCATCTCGACGAGTAAATCATTTCATTCCATTGCACCATTTTCATTTGAGGTCATCTTGATGCCTGAATCTTCGTTGCAAGAGTGCTATATGATGTCAACTGCTGCCTGTTATCATAACTTGATGATTTGTTATTTTTGTTGCATTTGATGTGTGCATCCTATGAGGTTGATGTCTACATGTGTTTTGAACTAAATCATGCCATCTTTAAAGGGGTGCTATCCATGTATTTTTTTTGTGAGTTGTGTAGTGAGTGCATCAAGCTTGTTAAGTAGGGTACTTGCTATTGCTGTTTTGCTTGTCTGAATCTGCTATATCATGATGCTATGTTAACCTGCTTCTACAAGTCATTCTATGCATAATCTAGAGATGTTCACTAAGGATGTTTTGTTATACATGTCTTGCTCTATCCATCCATGCCCTTTGTTTCAATTATAGTCTACTGTAACTTGTTGTAATCTTGCTCTCAAATTGCTAAATAATGTTCCTGGCAGATTGTTAACATGTTATTCAATGTTGCCATGATTGTTGTTAGTGATCCATGCACCCTATGAATTTGCTCTTGCCATGCTTAGCTTCATAAACATGTATTATTACTGTTGGTTGCCTTGCCATGCCATTTATTGCTCTGTGGTGAGTGGTTCAAGCTCACCAACATGCCTACTTATCGTTGTTCCTGCCATGTATGAATCTGTAATATAACTTGCCATGTTTACATGGCTGCCATCATATCTTCTGGACCTTTTTGGCTCATGGTCAGTAAAGGACTTTTGTTCTATGCAATTAGTAGATTCATGACATGCCTTTCTTTGCCATGATACGTTCTTGTAACATGTTGTTTGATAGCTCTAAACATTGCAACCTGATGTTATTTCTGCTAAAGTCTGAAACTGTTATTATTTGCAATCTTGCCATGTGTGTTTGAGCATGTTCTAGTGATTTCTGGAGATAGCTCAGTGTTCATGTTTTGCTATGCTTTACCTGTACTTAATGTCCATGCCTTTTTTTTCATAATGTGGTGCTATAGCATGTTGTTTGATGCTTGCAATATGCCTAGTTGCTGTTGTGGACAGCTTGTCCTTTAAACTTGTTTCATGTGTATGTGTTGAACCGTTGCTCCGTTTTGAGTGTGCTCTATATGAAACTTGCTTGATTTTGCATGTAGTTTCATATTATCATGTTGCATCCTTGTTTTGAGAGTGTTTGCTTGATGTTTGTATGCATTTTGCATCAATGCCATGTTTAACTTGTTTTGCTCATATCTCCTAGGCCGTAGCTCCGAATCTAATGAACTTTATATGTAACTTGACTAGAATTTCGTGTAGATCATCGTGGTGCATTTTAACTTGCTGTTTAACAACTTGAACATAAGTTCTATTCAGATCTGGACCAAATTCGAAATTTTCATATGAGGACTTACCGGAATCGTTATATGTTGTTTCCGGCCTCATTTAAACTTGCTTTGATGTGTTGCTCTTGTTTGCATCATCTCTTGCCATGAGTAGCTTCATGTAGCTTTGTCATGCATCATGCTTGTTGTGCATCATACCTTGTTCATGTGTGGTGTGTTTACCATGTTGTGTGCTTCTTCTCGATAGTTCCCGTTTCGTTGCGATCGTGAGGATTCGTTCGTCTACGCTTGGTTCGTCTTCGTGGCTTCATCTTCTTCATGGACTCGTTCTTCTTCCTTGCGGGATTTCAGGCAAGATGACCGCTACCCTGGATCTCACTACTATCATTACTATGCTAGTTGCTTCGTTCTATCGCTATGCTGCGCTACCGATTACCTGTTTATCAAGCCATCCCAAATTGCCATGAACCTCTAACCTTTGACACCATTCCTAGCAAACCGTTGCTTGGCTATGTTACCGCTTTGCTCAACCCCTCTTATAGCGTTGCTAGTTGCAGGTGAAGTTGAAGATTGCTCCATGGTGGACAGGATTTTGGTTGGGATATCACAATATCTCTTATATTATTAATGCATCTATATACTTGGTAAAGGGTGGAAGGCTCGGCCTTATGCCTGGTGTTTTGTTCCACTCTTGCCGCCCTAGTTTCCGTCATATCGGTATTATGTTCCCGGGTTTTGCGTCCCTAACGCGGTCGGGTGATTTATGGGACCCCCTTGACAGTTCGCTTTGAATAAGACTTTTCCAGCAAGGCCCAACATTGGTTTTACCGTTTGCCTGACCTATTACCTTTTTCCTTGGGAGTCGCGCACCCCAAGGGTCATCTTTATTTTAGCCCCCGGCCAATGCTTGTCTAAGTGTTGGTCCAAACTAGAGCCACTTGCGGCGCCACCTCGGGAAACTTGAGGGCTGGTTCTAGTTGTGCGTAGTGCTCATCCGGTCGTGGCTCGAGGCGAGATCTGCGGCTACTATCGGGATGTCGGCGCGCTGGGAGGTCTTGCTGGTCTTGTTTTATTGCTGTCGAAATGTCTTGTAGCCGGATTCGAGTCGATCGGGTCTTCCGGGAGAAGAATATCCTTCGTTGATCGCGAGAGCTTATCATGGGCTAAGTTGGGACACCCCTGCAGGGTATAAACTTTCGAAAGCCATGCCCGCAGTTATGTGGCAGATGGGAATTTGTTAATATCCGGTTGTAGTAAACTTGAAGCAAACTCTTCTAAATACACCAACCGTGTGCGTAACCGTGAGTGTCTCTTTTCGGGGTTGATCGAGAGGAGAACACGGTTTCTTGGGTTATGTTTGACGTAAGTAGGAGTTCAGGATCACTTCTTGATCATTTCTAGTTGACGACCGTTCCTTTGTTTCTCTTCTCGCTCTCATTTGCGTATGTTAGCCACCATATATGCTTGGCCGCTGCTGCAACCTCACCACTTTACCCCTTCCTTTCCCATTAAGATTTGCTAGTCTTGATACCCATGGTAATGGGATTGCTGACTCCTCGTGGCTCACAGATTACTACACCACCAGTTGCAGGTTCAGGTTATGCGATGATCATGGCGTGAGAGCGATGTTTGCTTGTATTGGAGTTCTTCTTACGCTTCTTCTTGATCGGGGATAGGTTCGTGTCGGCAGCCTGGGCTAGCAGTGGTGGATGTCGTTTGAGCTTCTGTTTATGTTTCATCCGTAGTCGGATGTTGATCTTGTATATGATGTTGATGTATTCTTGTGGCACTCGTGCCTTATGTATGTATCCCCATCTATTATGTAATGTTGATGTAATGATATCCACCTTGCAAAAGCGTTTCAATATGCGGGTCTATCCATGGTGGGACCTTCGAGTTCCTTTTGGATAGGGTCGCATATTGGGCGTGACAAGTTGGTATCAGAGCCTCGCGACCCTAGGAGCCCCCTTGATTGATCGTGTAGTTTGGCCATTGTCGAGTCTAGAAAAACTGATTTCGAAGTCTAGTTATATCGGAGAGTAGGAATTCTTTTTACTCCTCTGCCCCTTCGTCGCTCTGGTAAGGAATCTTGACGTAGGTGTTTTGAATTACTCCTCTTCCCTTCAAATTTTTTCTTTAGGATCACGCAGTTGGTTTTTTCGATCGTTGGTCCTTAGCTCTTTTCATCCGGTGCTTTTCTCGTCAAGTCGACTCGAACCTCTTTGTCTTTCGCGAGATTAATCCTTAGTTCTTCCTCTGACGTCGTTGTTTTTCCTTGTCCGAAGTTGTCCTTGTTTTTCCCACCCGCCCTCCCTTCTTCCTCTCGGAACCGGAGTCCGCTATTGAGTATCCTTCTACTCGTGCGAAGTCTTTGCTTTCTTTCCTCAATGATTTCAACTGGTGTTTTCTCTTCAAGATATTCGTCGGTTTCCCCTTCCAAGTTGTCTTTGTTTTCCCGCCCTCCCACCCTTTTTCTTCCCGGAGCCCGAGTCTCTTTCGAGCATCAATTTCATTCGTGCGGAACCTCTTCAGTCTTTCGTAAATTGTTTCAACCGGTTAATTCTCGTCTGGTTCATCATTGTTCGTCTCGCTTTCTTTCCGGTGTATTTCTACTCAATTTTCTCGGTTCGATCATATTCTTTTCCTCGACTCAAGTGTTCTCCTTGCTCATTTGCCTCTCGCCATTCAATCATTCCAGAGTTCCGAAGACATCTCAGGAGATTCGTCTATGTTCCAATTAATTCGAGGTTGTCACCTCAGTCAAATATTTCAGTTCTTCCGGTGCATCATCTATCTGTTCAACATCCCTTTCCAACGGTGTTTTCTTTTAGTGGGCCCTAACCCACAGGTCTTTTCCAGGATCTTACCTGACTCCTCTAATTCCCCCGGAGTTATTCTCAATTCTTTTCAAGTGTGACGTAAGGATGAATTTCATCAGTCAGATGCCTTTTCAAGATCGATTTCAAACCATTTCATTGTTGACTCAACCTCTTTGCTTTTCATTCTACCGGAGTACCTCAGTTATTTTGTTGGTGTGTCTCGTCGTCATTTGGAGATCGAAGAAGAGCTTTTCCTCTAAATCTTGCCCGTTCTCTCGAAGTTTCGTGGTTCTAGTTTCATGCTATCATCTCGAATTATTCCATTTGTCAGTTATTCCTTTTCTTACCCATCCGGAGTATGCCAGGAGTTGTTTTCCCGTTTCTTTTTACCGGAGGCCATCATTCCAGTTATCGTTATCCAATTATCTCGGTGCTTCGTTCAAGTGTTCTTTAATCAGCTTGTGATCTCTTTGTTCTTTTGCATCTGAATCCCCTCGAGCATATTGGTTCTTCTAATTCTTCCGGGTGATTCATTCTCTTTCATCAGTCATTTCTGAATTCTTACGGTGGTTCGTTCAAGATTCTTTTTCCATCACTATCATTTTAATTCATTCGTTCTTTTCAATCCTACCGGTGGTTCATGAAGACCTTCTCAAGTTCGCGATATGTCACTTCTCAATTCTTTTTCAAGAAGAATAAGTATTATGCCAAATCCATTTCTTGTCATCAATTTAATTTGATGAAGCATAAGCATATGATAAATCTTATTCTTATTTCATCCAAGTGATTAATCTTTTCTTCGGAGTTTGTTCTTCATGAATAAATTCTAGTTCCAAGTGTTTTCATATTTTCTTTTCCGGAGTTCAAATTTACTCGACCATCTCGTCGGAACCTCCGTCTAAATCAACGCAAGGCTTTAGTCTTATTCTTTCCTCCTTCATTCTAGCTCATCATCCTTTTTGTTACCGGAGTTCTTCACGGTGGATCGTCATGATTTAATTCATTCTCCAAAGAGTTCATCAAGATTCTTGTTGGTGGAATTCAAGTACCTTTTCTTCTTGCATCTCAAAGTGCAATTAAATCTTCGTATTCTTCTGAAGTGGAGTTTTGCATTTCTTCGTTCCTCTCAGCTACCCAATCATTTCCGTTTGTGGCCGGTTATCACCTCATAATTTCTGAGATGTTGTCCATAAGTCCACAACAAGCTTATTCTTTTCGTTGTTGATTCTCTCAACAACTTCGTTCAACCCTTCCTTCTAAGTTCTTTTCATTCCATTCTTCAGTTCTTCCTTAGGCTTTGCTTTGCTTATCTCGTCAAGTGTCATCCCATCTTGTGAAGTTCATGTTCTATTCCTCCATGTTTTAACCGGAGTGCTGCTTAAATCCTTTCAGTCTTATTCGTTTCTTATCTCGTTCTAACCGGAGTTGTTTCATAGTCTATCTGATTCCGTCAACTTTCGATTCTCGTCATTCTCGTCGTTCCTCCCTTATTCTCGAGTGCTCTCGATTCTTTGATTCTTCTCTTCAGTTCTTGCTTCACCTCATCCCTTTTTCCTTCCGTCTCAGTCCTAAGATCTTGGGACGAGATCTCTTGTTAGTGGAGGAGTGTTGTAACACCCTAGATTCTTTGCGCCAGGTGTCTGCCAGTTATTCGCCGTCATTGCCATGTCATTTGCTTGCGTGTTGTATTTTGCCATGTCATCATCTACATTTCATCTGCATGTTTTTCAAAACTTGCATCCGTTCGGGTCCTCCCGGTTCTCTCCGTTGTCCGTTCGGAATCCAGACCACACCCGCACGCGCTCGCGGCACCTCCGAAATATTATTTTATAAGTGGCACAAAAATGTTCTCGGAATGTGATGCAACTTGGCATGCGGTCTTATTATAGTGTAGACAGAGCGCCTGTCAAGTTTCGTCACATTCGGAGTCCGTTTGACTGCCCAACCGTTAAATATATAGAGGTACCACTGTCGGTACCTCCGTCGGACGTTTCGGTCTCCGAAACTGCCGCCGGGCTGCATTTCTCTTCTCTCCCCTCAGCCCAAAAACCTCTCTCTCACAGCCCACTAATCCCTCCTAGGCCAATCCTAACACCCCTCGCGTCCGGAACCGTCCGATCAAGATCGGAGGGCTCCAAAACACCCTAACCCAGCCCTCCTACCTATATATAGAACCTCCCTTGTCCATTTTCGGACTAAACCCTAGTCTAGCCTAGCCTACCCCCTCCCCTAACCTGCAGCCGCCGCCACCTCCCACCTCGGCCTCGTTTTCCACGCCGGCCAAGCCCACCGCCGCCAAGTGGCGCGCCCCCACGGGCCTCCACCGCCGCAACCAGCGCCCCGGACCAACGGGAAGGTGACACGTCGCCTCCCCGCGCCCCTCCAGCCAACCCACGAAGGCCACCTGCCCTCCCGCGCCTTTCCACCGCGCCGGCCCTCCCGGCCTAGATCGGGGCCCGCCAAGCCCATCGGGGCCCGGACGAGCCCGTCTGCCCGCGCCCGCTCCCGTCGCCTCGCGCCTCTCTCGTCGGGATCGGGCAAGGCCCGATATCCTCGCCGCTGCTGGCGCTGGCGGCGAGCCACCGGGCGCTCCGCCCCTCGTGTCGCCCCCGGCAGAGATTCCGCCACCGCCGACCCCAGGCCAGCGCCGCCCGCTCTCCTTCCTCTCATCTCCTTCCTCCACTAACCTCTCTCTCCCCTCGCTGCGGCCTTTGGCAGCCCCATGGAGCTCCGCCGCGTTCGGATCCGTCGCCGGGAATGGGTCCCCGGCGAGCCCCTCGTCCCGGATCCGGCCTTCTCCGCTCTGTTCGTCGCCCCCGCGCCGTCCCCCGCCGCCTTGCCGGAGATGGCGCCGCCGCCCTTCTCCTCCGATCCGGCGGGATCGAGGAGGAGAACGAGCTCCTCCCTGTGGGCCGCCCACGGCGAGCCCGGCTAGCCGGCCCGGCCTCCCCAACCGCCGGCCCGACCTCCTCCGCGACATGGGCCGAAGCCCAATGTGAGCACCACCAAAAAACCCCGCCCCATGCGAGATTTAGTTCTCTAACGCTCATCCCTTTTTTTTCTGTAAATCCACTAAGTCCCTGAGATTTTGCACATTTTCATGCCATGTTCGTCATGTCGTATCTCTGCATCCGTAGCTCCGTTTCGTGCGTGTAATATGTCAAATTGTTCATCTCGACGATTAAATCATTTCATTCCATTGCACCATTTTCATTTGAGGTCATCTTGATGCTTGAATCTTCGTTGCAAGAGTGCTATATGATGTTAACTGCTGCCTGTTATCATAACTTGATGATTTGTCATTTTTGTTGCATTTGATGTGTGCATCCTATGAGGTTGATGTCTACTTGTGTTTTGAACTAAATCATGCCATCTTTACAGGGGTGCTATCCATGTATTTTTTTGTGAGTTGTGTAGTGAGTGCATCAAGCTTGTTAAGTAGGGTACTTGCTATTGCTGTTTTGCTTGTCTGAATCTGCTATATCATGATGCTATGTTAACCTGCTTCTACAAGTCATTCTATGCATAATCTGGAGATGTTCACTAAGGATGTTTTGTTATACATGTCTTGCTCTATCCATCCATGCCCTTTGTTGCAATTATAGTCTACAGTAACTTGTTGTAATCTTGCTCTCAAATTGCTAAATAATGTTCCTGGCAGATTGTTAACATGTTATTCAATGTTGCCATGATTTTTGTTAGTGATCCATGCACCCTATGAATTTGCTCTTGCCATGCTTAGCTTCATAAACATGTATTCTTACTGTTGGTTGCCTTGCCATGCCATTTATTGCTCTGTGGTGAGTGGTTCAAGCTCACCAACATGCCTACTTATCGTTGTTCCTGCCATGTATGAATCTGTAATATAACTTGCCATGTTTACATGGGTGTCATCATATCTTCTGGACCTTTTTGGCTCATGGTCAGTAAAGGACTTTTATTCTATGCAATTAGTAGATTCATGCCATGCCTTTCTTTGCCATGATACATTCCTGTAACATGTTGTTTGATAGATCTAAACATTGCAACCTGATGTTATTTCTGCTAAAGTCTGAAACTGTTATTATTTGCAATCTTGCCATGTGTGTTTGAGCATGTTCTCGTGATTTCTGGAGATAGCTCAGTGTTCATGTTTTGCTATGCTTTACCTTTACTTAATGTCCATGCCTTTGTTTTTCATAATGTGGTGCTTTAGCATGTTGTTTTGATGCTTGCAATATGCCTAGTTGCTGTTGTGGACAGCTTGTCCTTTAAACTTGTTTCATGTGTATGTGTTGAACCGTTGCTCCGTTTTGAGTGTGCTCTATATGAAACTTGCTTGATTTTGCATGTAGTTTCATATTATCATGTTGCATACTTGTTTTGAGAGTGTTTGCTTGATGTTTGTATGCATTTTGCATCAATGCCATGTTTAACTTGTTTTGCTCATATCTCCTAGGCCGTAGCTCCGAATCTAATGAACTTTATATGTAACTTGACTAGAATTTCGTGTAGATCATCATGGTGCATTTTAACTTGCTTTTTAACAACTTGAACATAAGGTTTATTCAGATCTGGACCAAATTCGAAATTTGCATATGAGGACTTACCGGAATCGTTATATGTTGTTTCCGGCCTCATTTAAACTTGCTTTGATGTGTTGCTCTTGTTTGCATCATCTCTTGCCATGAGTAGCTTCATGTAGCTTTGTCATGCATCATGCTTGTTGTGCATCATGCCTTGTTCATGTGTGGTGTGTTTACCATGTTGTGTGCTTTTCTCGATAGTTCCCGTTTCGTTGCGATCGTGAGGATTCGTTCGTCTACGCTTGGTTCGTCTTCGTGGCTTCATCTTCTTCATGGACTCGTTCTTCTTCCTTGCGGGATTTTGGGCAAGATGACCGCTACCCTGGATCTCACTACTATCATTGCTATGCTAGTTGCTTCGTTCTATCGCTATGCTGCGCTACTGATTACCTGTTTATCAAGCCATCCCAAATTGCCATGAACCTCTAACCTTTGACACCATTCCTAGCAAACCGTTGCTTGGCTATGTTACCGCTTTGCTCAGCCCCTCTTATAGCGTTGCTAGTTGCAGGTGAAGTTGAAGATTGCTCCATGGTGGACAGGATTTTGGTTGGGATATCACAATATCTCTTATATTATTAATGCATCTATATACTTGGTAAAGGGTGGAAGGCTCGGCCTTATGCCTAGTGTTTTGTTCCACTCTTGCCGCCCTAGTTTCCATCATATCGGTATTATGTTCCCGGATTTTGCGTCCCTAACGCGGTCGGGTGATTTATGGGACCCCCTTGACAATTCGCTTTGAATAAGACTTTTCCAGCAAGGCCCAACATTGGTTTTACCATTTGCCTGACATATTACCTTTTTCCCTTGGGAGTCGCGCATCCCAAGGGTCATCTTTATTTTAGCCCCCCCGTGCCAATGCTTGTCTAAGTGTTGGTCCAAACTAGAGCCACTTGCAGCGCCACCTCGGGGAAACTTGAGGGCTGGTTCTAGTTGTGCGTAGTGCTCATCCGGTCGTGGCACGAGGCGAGATCTGTGCGGCTACTATCGGGATGTCGGACGCGGGAGGTCTTGCTGGTCTTGTTTTATTGCTGTCGAAATGTCTTGTAGCCGGGATTCCGAGTCTGATCGGGTCTTCCCAGGGAGAAGGAATATCCTTCGTTGATCGCGAGAGCTTATCATGGGCTAAGTTGGGACACCCCTGCAGGGTATAAACTTTCGAAAGCCGTGCCCGCAGTTATGTGGCAGATGGGAATTTGTTAATATCCGGTTGTAGTAAACTTGAAGCAAACTCTTCTAAAATACACCAACCGTGTGCGTAACCGTGAGTGTCTCTTTCCGGGGTTGATCGAGAGGAGAACACGGTTTCTTGGGTTATGTTTGACATAAGTAGGAGTTCAGGATCACTTCTTGATCATTTCTAGTTGACGACCGTTCCTTTGTTTCTCTTCTCGCTCTCATTTGCGTATGTTAGCCACCATATATGCTTAGCCGCTGCTGCAACCTCACCACTTTACCCCTTCCTTTCCCATTAAGCTTTGCTAGTCTTGATACCCATGGTAATGGGATTCTTTGAGTCCTCGTGGCTCCTGATTACTACACCACCGATTGCAGGTACAGGTTATCACGATGATCATGGCGTGAGAGCGATGTTTGCTTGTATTGGAGTTCTTCTTACGCTTCTTCTTGATCGGGGATAGGTTCGGTCGGCAGCCTGGGCTAGCGTGGTGGATGTCGTTTGAGCTTTGTTTATGTTTCATCCGTAGTCGGATGTTGATCTTGTATATGATGTTGATGTATTCTTGTGGCATTTGTGCCTTATGTATGTATCCCCACTATTATGTAATGTTGATGTAATGATATCCACCTTGCAAAAGCGTTTCAATATGCGGGTCTATCCTTGGTGGGACCTTCGAGTTCCTTTTGGATAGGGTCGCATATTGGGCGTGACAGACCCTGACCGACAAAGTGGAAGACATCGCCCGCAAGAGAGACGAGCTGGAGAATTATCTGGGAGGACTCACCAAGAAGTTATTCCTCATGCTTGAAGGTGCCTTTCCTTGTCCGACTGACTTGCTGTTGTCGACTCATTATATAGCTGTTGACTCATCGTTTTATTGTGTGTGTGGAATTCTGCCAGAACTTCGAGGAAGAGACTGGGCAGATTGAGACGAGCTTGGATCCCATCCTCTCCCCCGTTAAGGATGAAGCTGCCATGAACGTGCTCCAACTGGAGTCTCGCCTTGCCAGCGTCATGGACTATCTTGCACGGCTGAAGGTGGCGGTGTCACGGATTGACACGGCACTCTGGCCAAGGGCGAAATTTCAGAATGATCTCGAGTCTCTGATGACTCGACTTAACGAGATCCCTCGTCGAGTGTAGGAATGGAAGAAGTCATCTGCCTGATGTGGTGCTGATGTGGCTCTGTCTCTGGTTCGCGTCCACTATAAGGAGGCCAAGGAAGAGAAGCTAGCAGCGCTCAAGGTGGCCAATACCAAGAGACTTGACTTTCAGTCCTTCATGGAGACCTTCATTGAAGCAACCACCCGTATTGCGGACGGGATCAACTTGGACGAGTTCGTCGAGCCTGCCAGTCCTCTTTCGGCAGAGTGAACAAACTTTATACTCTGGTTAAATTTGCCTCGGAATGCTGAGTGATTTTGTAACCGTTAAACTCCTTTGGCCTGATGCCTGACTACTTTTATCTGTGGTTCAGAAACTCGTGGGATTTATCTAAACTTGGTTTTTCCTTGAATACGTTTGCCTTTGCCTCCGAGTGGAACTCATTTCTTCACTCGGAACAGACTTTTGTACACGAGATGCAGCTCTGAAGAGAAACTCGCAGACTACCTACACCTCGTCGTCTTTGTGGGTCGAGATGGAGCGCACGTTGTATTTGTGGCGTAGCTCCGAAGAGAGGGTCGCAGATGACCTACACCTCGTCGTCCTTGTGGATCGGGATGGAGCGCACATTGTATTTGTGGTGCAGCTCCGAGGAGAGGGTCGCAGACGACCTGCACCTCGTCGTCCTTGCAGATCGAGATAGAGCATGTGGCCAGGTCTCTGAGGGAAAGGATTGCTCTTCACTCGGAGGTTTTTGAAACTTGGGCGAGTACGGGACTGCAGCTAAGCCCCCGAGTGAGAGGGTTGCTCTTCACTCGGTAGGATTTTTTAAACTTAGGCGAGTACGAGACTGCAGCTAAGCCCCGAAGTGAGAGGGTTGCTCATCACCCGGCAGGATTTTTTAAATTTAGGCGAGAATGGAACTGCAGCTAAGCCTCCGAGTGAGAGGGTTGCTCATCACTCGGTAGGATTTTTTGAACTTAGGCGAGTATGTAACTGCAGCTAAGCCTCCGAGTGAGAGGGTTGCTCATCACTTGGTAGGATTTTTTGAACTTAGGCGAGTACGGAACTGCAGCTAAGACCCTGAGTGAGAGGCTTGCTCTTGACTCGGTAGGATTTTTTCAAAGTTAGGTGAATCGGATTCGCAGCTAAGCCCTCGAGTGAGAGGCTTGCTCTTCACTCGGTAGGATCTTGTTTTTGAAACTTAGGCGAATCGGGTTCGCAGCTAAGCCACCCACTTGGGGATTTTGAACACATGTATAAGTAACAACAATCATTTAGGAGACTGTAAAACTGTGTATTTGATAAACAAATTGAAAGGTACTTCTTATTACATCACAATAGTCTGAACTCTTAAGTATAAAAGTGGCGGAGCAGTTACGCATTCCAAGCATGTGGCTCGTCTTTCTTGTATTTCACATCGTACAGGTGATATGCTCCGTTGTGGAGCACCTTGGTGATGATGAAGGGGCCTTCCCAGGCAGGAGCAAGCTTGTGGGGCCGTTGCTGATCCACTCGGAGCACGAGGTCTCCTTCCTGAAATGCTCGACCTCTCATGTTTCTAGCATGGAATCAACGGAGGTCTTGCTGATAAATGGTCGACCTGGTCAGGGCCATATCTCTTTCCTCTTTCAGAAGATCGACCGCATCTTGCCGGGCTTGCTCTGCTTCTGTTTCTGAGAGAAGTTCTACTCGTGGAGCATTGTGGAGTAAATCAAACGGCAGCACAGCTTCCGCTCCTTAGACCATGAAGAAGGGAGTCCGACCAGTCGACCGATTCGGCGTTGTTCTTAGACCCCACAGTACTGATGGTAGCTCGTCCACCCAGGCACCTGCCGCATGTTTGAGGTCACGCATCAACCTAGGCTTCAGCCCTTGGAGGATCAAACCGTTTGCCCTTTCTGCTTGTCCATTCGACTGCGAGTGAGCGACTGAAGCATAGTCGACCCGAGTGCCTTGGGAAGCACAAAAAGCTCTGAACTCGTCTGAATAAAGTTTGAACCATTGTCCATGATGATGATGTGCGGGACTCCATATCTGAATTCTCTGATGAAGCTGACGGTTGTACTTGAGTAAAGGTTTTTGATGGGTTTGGCTTCAATCCACTTAGTGAACTTGTCGAATGCAACAAGAAGATGAGTGAAGCCGCTCCTGCCAGTCCTCAGAGGTCCTACCATATCCAATCCCCAGACTGCAAAGGGCCAGACGAGTGGAATGGTCTTCAAGGCTAACGCGGGCTTGTGAGACATGTTGGAGTAGAACTGACAGCCTTCACACTTGTCGACTATGTCTTTTTCCATTTCATTTGCTCACGGCCAATAGAATCCCGCTCGGTATGCTTTGGCCACAATAGTCCGAGAGGACGCATGGTGACCACAGGTCCCCAAGTGGATGTCATTGAGAATCACTCGACCTTCTTCTGGCGTGATGCACCGCTGAGCAACTCCAGTAACACTCTCTCTGTAGAGCTATCCACCTATCACCGTAAAGGCTTTGGATCGACGGACAATTTGACGTGCCTCCTCTTGATCTTCTGGAAGCTCTTTCCTGAGAATATATGCAACATACGGCAGGGGCGGAATTGGGCCTAGGGCAAGTGGGGCTATAGCCCCAGGCGTGGCCCAAGTAGTACTTACACATTCAGGAGAATATTTTCAGATTTAAAGACTTGTAAAGGCCCAGCCCCAGGCATGCAACCTCAGCCCAGACCTAAGCCCATATAAAGCCCACGATGCCACGAAATCCGTTAATATTTCATCGCCTCGCTCGATCCCTCAGAGAAAAAGATCTCTCTCACGATCTGCCGCCAATTCCCATATCTGTGACTTGCTCGACACGACAGATCCGGACGTCCGGACCTGGACCAAGGCGGCTGGTCTCGTAGCTTCGGATCATCTGGAGTTGCCGGAACATAAACTTCCAGCCCTTTTGTTCCGCTGGCAAACTTCTGTTCTGGCTAGTACTAGCTACTACATTATGGCCTTGCCCACAGAATCTCTACGGAAGCGATCCTCCATGTGAAGCATTGAACCGAGGGTGTAGAGCTGCACAATTTCACTTCCCTAGATGTTTCTCACATGTATATTATTTGTTCCTGCATGAATTGACAACAAGTCTTATCCCGTTTACTCTTTAGATTATTATTTCTGTCCTAGTAATGTTCAAGAAGATGTCATGATTGTAGATGTGCTAAAATCGACTCAGGACTAGTACCATAGAGGCCCTGATGGACGTAGAGCCTTCCAAAGACAGATCAAGACTATTTCTTTTGTGGTTAAGCAGTTCTGCTCCATCTCCACAACCGGTAACACCTAGTTTCTTGTATCATCTGTATTTTTTTCTAGTTCCTTGTATGCGCCAAAAGAATATTAAATTATGTAGAATTCTATGATGTTCCCCCTAATATTTTTACTACTTTAGTCAATTTGTTTAATTGCTAATTGTGAACATGAGTTTTTTTAGAAATCTGACGTGAAGAGGACCCGGAAGATTATATAGCATTTCAAGAAAATCCTTACATACATTAGTATATATGGTATTTGTGTTATTTATAGCGCTTAGTTTAGCCCTAGGCTTTGAGAAATCCTAGCTCCGCCTCAGATATACGGTACTATCCAATCGGGAATGACGACCAAAACCTCCATGATTAAGTCGACCACGGCAGGGATTTCAACTTCAGTCAGATCAACAGAACTCTTAGGCTGCGGGGCCTCTTCTGTGAAGGGATCCTCTTGAACTGATGGTGTGTGAAGGTGCTCCAAGAACACGTTGCTAGGAATGGGCTCCCGCTTGGAACCTATCTTTGCCAGGTCATCAGCTGCTTGGTTCTTCAGTCAGGGAATGTGGTGGAGCTCTAGCCCTTCAAACTTCTTCTCTAACTTTCTCACCGCATTGCAATAGCCAGTCATAGCTGGGCTCCTGATGTCCCACTCCTTCATCACTTGATTGACCACCAAATCAGAGTCGCCGTAGACCATTAGGCAACGGACACCGAGTGAAATGGCCATACGCAACCCATACAGAAGTGCCTCATATTCAGCTTCATAGTTGGAGGAATCAAAGTGAATCTGGAGAACATAACTGAGCTTGTCGCCTCGGGGGGATACCAGTACTACCCCAGCACCAGAACCATTTAACATCTTGGATCCATCAAAAAAACATAGTCCAATGCTCCAAGTGAATCTGAGTCGGTTGTTGCTGCTCAACCCACTCCGCGAGGAGATCTGCTATGGCTTGGGACTTGATAGCCTTCTTTGCCTCAAACTTGATATCAAATGGAAGGAGTTCAATAGCCCATTTTGCTACTCAACCAGTTGCATCTCTGTTGTTCAGAATTTCTGACAATGGAGCGTCGCTGACGACTGTAATCGAATGATTTGAGAAATAATGTGCAACCTTCTTCCTGGTCAAGTAGATTCCATAAACAAGCTTCTGATAATGCGGATATCTCTGCTTGGATGAAGTCAAGACTTCAGAAATATAGTACACTGGGTGTTGAACTTTATAGGCTTTACCTTATTCTTCCTGCTCAACCGTGAGTACTGTACTGACAACTTGTCCAGTGGTTGCAATATAAAGCAGTAAAGGCTCTTTGCTGATTGGAGCAGCGAGCACCGGTGGGTGGAAGCAGGGCTTTGAGCTCGCAAAGCGCTGCGTCGCCTTCGAGTCCACTCGAAGTTATCAGATTTCTTCATCAGTCGGTAAAGAGGCAATGCCTTTTCACCGAGACGAGAGATGAATCGACTCAAAGCAGCCAAACAACCAGTGAGCTTCTGAACGTCATGCACACGCACAGGGCGTTTCATTCGGAGTATGGCGCCAACCTTCTCTGGGTTCGCGTCGATCCCTCGTTTGGAAACGAGGAAACCGAGTAACTTTCCACCCGGAACTCAGAATGTGCATTTCGACGGATTAAGCTTCATATCATAACTCCTCAGGTTGGCAAAGGTTTCAGCAAGGTCAGTCAGCAGATCGGAACCTTTACGCGACTTAACCACGATGTCATCCATATACGCTTCCACATTCCGACTGATTTGAGTGAGCAGGCACTTCTGAATCATCCTCATAAATGTGGCGCCAGCATTCTTGAGACCTAAAGGCATGGTAACATAGCAAAAGCACCCGAATGGGGTGATAAAAGTTGTTTTTATTTCATCGGGTTCATACAGTCGACTGAAAGTCATAAACAAAGAAGTAAACATGGTTGCCCCGGCAATGACGACATATACTGCCTGGAGTGTCCAGGGCCCCTTAGGTTTTCCCTTAAATTTTCCTTGGATCACGGCTGCAGTTTCACCAAGTCCTGCAGGCTCAGCTTTGCATTTCTGCTTCCGATTGGAATTACCTCCACCCGTGTCCTGGCCGACTGGTTTGCTCTTGCCACTGCGGAGTCGGTCTTCTTCTGTCACGCCCAAGATGCGACTCTATCCTAAAGGAACTCGAAGGTCCCACCAAGGATAGAAGCGCATCTTGAAGACGCTTTTGCAAGGTGGATATCATTACATCAACATTACATAATAGATGGGGATACATACATAAGGCACAAATGCCACAAGAATACATCAACAACATACATGAGAACAACATCCGACTACGGATGAAACATAAACAGAAACTCAAGCGACATCCACCTGCTAGCCCGGGCTGCCGACACGGAACCTATCCCCGATTGAAGAAGCGAAGAAGAACTCCAAAACAAGTAAACATCGCTCTCGCGTCATGATCATCGCATAACCTGTACACTGCAACTGTTGGTGTAGTAATCATGAGCCACGAGGACTCAGCAATCCCATTACCATGGGTATCAAGACTAGCAAAGCTTAATGGGTAAGGAAGGGGTAAAGTGGTGAGGTTGCAGCAGCGACTAAGCATGTGTGGTGGCTAACTTACGCAAATAAGAGCGAGGAGAGAAGCAACGGAACGGTCGTCAACTAGTAATGATCAAGAAGTGATCCTGAACTCCTACTTACGTCAGACATAACCCAGAAACCGTGTTCTCCTCTCGATCAACCCCGAAAAGAGACACTCACAGTTACGCACACGGTTGGTGTATTTTAGAAGAGTTTACTTCAAGTTTACTACAACCGGATATTAACAAATTCCCATCGCCACATATCCATGAGCACGACTTTCGAAAGTTCAAACCCTGCAGGGGTGTCCCAACTTAGCCCATGATAAGCTCTCGCGATCAACGAAGGATATTCCTTCTCCCCGGGAAGACCCGATCAGTCTCGGAATCCCGGCTACAAGACATTTCGACAGTAATAAAACAAGACCAGCAAAGCCGCTCGGATGTGCCGACAAATCCCGATAGGAGTCACATGTACCTCGTTCTCAGGGCACACCGGATAGGTCAGCCTACGAGTAAAACCAGCCCTCGAGTTGCCCCGTGGTGGCCCCGTAGTCTTCCCGTTTCGGACCAACACTCGAAGGAGCACTGGCCCGGGGGGGCTAAAATAAAGATGACCCTCGGGCTCTGGAAACCCAAGGGAAAAAGGGCTAGGTGAGGCAAATGGTAAAACCAATGTTGGGCCTTGCTGGAGGAGTCTTATTCAAAGCGAACTGTCAAGGGGTCCCATAAATCAACCAACCGCGTTAGGGACGCAAAATCCGGGAACATAATACCAATATGACGGAAACTATGGCGGCAAGAGTGGAACAAAACACCAGGCATAAGGCCGAGCCTTCCACCCTTTACCAAGTATATAGATGCATTAATAATATAAGAGATATTGTGATATCCCAACATAAACATAATCCAACATGGAGAAATCTTCATCTTCACCTGCAACTAGCAACGCTATAAGAGGGGCTGAGCAAAAGCGGTAACATAGCCAAACAACGGTTTGCTAGGAAGGGGAAAAAGGTTAGAGGCTGACATGGCAAATTGGGAAGGCTTGAAGAGCAAATGATAGGTAGCGCAGCAAAGCGATAGAACGAAGCAACTAGCATAGCAATGATAGTAGTGAGATCCAGGGTAGCGGTCATCTTGCCTGAAATCCCGCAAGGAAGAAGAACGAGTCCATGAAGAAGATGAAGCCACGAAGACGAACCAAGCGTGAGCGAGCGAATCCTCACGATTCGCATACGAAAGCGGAACTATCGAGAAGAAGCACACAACATGGTAAACACACCACACATAGACAAGACATGATGCACAACAAGCATGATGCATGCCAAAGCTACATGAAGATACTCATGGCAAGATATGATGCAAACAAGAGCAACACATCAAAGCAAGTTTAAATGAGGCCGGGAACAACATATAACAAATCCGGTAAGTCCTCATATGCAAATTTCGAAATTGGTCCAGAACTGAATAAACCTTAAGTTAAAGTTGTTAAACAGCAAGTTAAGATACACCACGATGATCTACACGAAATTCTAGTCAAGTTACATATAAAGTTCATAAGATTCAGTGCTACGGCCTAGAAGATATGAGCAAAACAAGTTAAACATGGCATTGATGCAAAATGCATTCAAACATCAAACAAACACCTCAAAACAAGGATGCAACGTGATAATATGAAACTACATGCAAAATAAAGCAAGTTTCATATAGAGCACACTCAAAACGGAGCAACGGTTCAACACATACACTCCATACAAGTTTAAAGGACAAGCTGTCCAAAACAGCAACTAGGCATATTGCAAGCATCAAAACAACATACTACAGCATCTCAACATGAAAACAAAAGGCATAGACATGAATTAAAGGTAAAGCATTACAAAACATGAACACTGAGCTATCTCTAGAAACAACTAGAACATGCTCAAAAACACATGGCAAGATTGCAAATAATAACAGTTTCAGACTCATCAGGAAATAACATCAGGTTGCAATGTTTAAAGCTATCAAACAGCATGTTACAGGAACTCATAATGGCAAACAAAGGCATGGCATGAACCTACTAATAGCATAGAACATAAGTCCTTTACTGACCATGAGCCAAAAGGGCACAGAAAATATGATGGCACCCATGTAAACATGGCAAATGATATGACAGATTCATACATGGCAGGAACAACAATAAGTAGACATGTTGGTGAGCTTGAATCACTCACCACAGAGCAATACATGGCATGACAAGGCAACCAACAGCAAGAATACATGTTTATGAAGCTAAGCATGGCAAGATCAAGTTCATAGGGTGCATGGATCACTAGCAAAGCACATGGCAAAACTGAACTTAATGTTGACAGGCTGACAGCAACATTATTTAGCAATTTTTGGATCAAGATAACAACATGTTACAGCAGGCCATAAATGCAACCAGGGGCATGAATGGATAGAGCAAGACATGTACAACAAAACATCCTTAATGAACATCTCCAGATTATGCATAGATTGACTTGTAGAAGCAGGTTAACATAGCATCATGATATAGCAGATTCAGACATGCAAAACAGCAACAGCAAGTACCCTACTTAACAAGCTTGATGCACTCAGTACAAAACTCAAAAAAATACATGGATAGCATCCCTGTAAATATGTCATGATGTAACACAAAACACATGTAGAGCTCATGCTCATAGGAGGCACGCATTAAACATGGCAAAAATGACAAATGAGCATGTTATAACAGTTTCAGCAGGTTAACAGCATCATGCACTCTTGCAACGATGATTAGGGCACCAAGATAAACTCAAATGAACATGGTGCAATGTAATGAAATGAAGTACTCATCGAGGCGAACAATTTGACATATTACACGCATGAAACGGAGCAGTATGCATGGAGTTACGATGCGATGAACATGGCATGATTATGCAAAATATTACGGGACCTAGAGAAAAACAGAGGGGGAGGAAAGTCAACCTTCGCTCAGATCTGGGTTGCACGGGTCCCGAGGTTCGCCGGGGTTCGCCGGAGATGTCGGGGACGGGGCCGGGGAGGCCGAAACGAGAGGGGATGGGGCGGATCCGGGCGCTCCTGCCCGGATCTGACCGGGGCGACACCGAAGACGGCCGGCGAGCTCGCCGGAGGAGCTCGGGCGAGTGCTCTGCCGGCGGAGGAGGAGAAGGCTTGGCCGGACGTGGTACGGGTCGGGCCGCGGTGAGACGCGGAGATGGCGGCGGGTCGACGGCGCGGGAGGCGCGGATGAGGGCGGCGGGCGGCAAGCAAGCGGCGGAGAACTCGCGGCGGCGGGCGGGAGGCGCGCGGGCGGCGACCTTCGGCCCAGACGGCGGCCTTGATCGGGCGGCGGCGGGCGCGAGATCGGGCCCTGGGCCCGGATGGGCTCCATGGGCAGGGCGGGAAGCCGGGAGGCGGCGTGGCGGCGTGGGATTGGTCGAGGCGGCGGCGCGGGCGTGTCAGCGGCGGGGTGGACGCGTCCGGCGGCGGGAGGAGCAGGGCTAGGGTTAGGGGGAGAATTCATCCGCGAATTTCGGGGGGGAGACACATATTTATAGCTAGGAGGGGCTAGGAGACTCCAAATGAGGTGCGGTTTTCGGCCACGCGATCGTGATCGAACGACCGAGAGCATGGAGGGGTTTGGATGGGTTATTGGGCCACTTTGGAGGGGTGTTGGGCTGCAAGACAAAGAGGGCTTTTACGGTTACCCGGTTAACCGTTGGAGTATCAAACGGACTCCAAATGTCACGAAACTTGACAGGCGGTCTACCGGTGCTATACCAAGGCCGCTTGGCAAACCTCGGTCCATTCCGAGAACGTTTAACACCCGCTCACAACGAGAGGCAAAAGGGGAACGCCGGATGACATAGGAGCGCCGCATTGCAAAACGGGCAACGGGGAAAATGCTCGGATGCATGAGACGAACACGTATGCAAAATGAGATGCACATGATGACATGATAAAATGCAACACGCAAGCAAATGACATGGCAACGACGGCGAATAACTGGCAGACACCTGGCACATCGAATCCGGGGCATTACATCTTCTTCACCATTAGCATACCGAGTGGCTATTTCCATCATTCGAGTCAGGGTCATATCTCCAATTCGACCGAATTTCAGGTAAGCTCTCGATACCGAACGCCTTCCTTGAAGGTGCACACTGCTTGATGCTGAGACACATTCTCCACTGTGTGATGCAAAGTGGTCCACCTCTGGATGTAATCTCTCAAAGTTTCATTCGGTTTTTGCACACAATGTTGTAATTCTGCCAACCCTGCAGGTCGTTTGCATGTACCTTCAAATGTTCTGACAAACACTCGGCTAACTCTTCCCAGCTGAATATACTGCCTGGAGTCAACTGATTCAACCAAGCTCTAGCTGATCTTCAAGCATCAGGGGGAGGTGTGCTTCATGGCTACCTCATCATTACCACCACCGATCTGCACAGCCACTCAGTAATCCTCAAGCCAAGTGTCAGGCTTCGACTCACCGGTGAACTTACTAACTCTAGTAGCCAACCTGAAATTGGGAGGAATCTCAGCTGCTCTGATAGCTCTGCTGAAACATTCTGGACCGGAAACATGAACTCTACTGCCAGTCGGACGATCTCTGTCAAGTCCTTCTCTATGTGCTCTGTTCCTGTCGACCAGACCTTGAACGAGGATCGACCTTGCATCAAAACCTGGCTCTCTTGGGTCAACTGGTACCCTCCGCTCACCAGTGTGCGGGCGCCTGTCATCATATTACCGGGGCACATATGATCCACTCGGAGGAGGAGGCGTAGGCACTCGATGGCGGTCATCGTGGCCGAGTCGGTGATCATACTGCTCGTGGTTCCGACCCACGTACTGCTCTTGGCGATGCCCACGTCCCTCACACCGCAGGGGCGATCTTGGGCTGTGTGCCGACTGAACTGTATCAACCACTACAGATCTGCTACGGATTCTGCTACGAGACTGAGATACCGCTGTGTTTTGCTCTCCTGCTGCCCGGAGCAACGCTCTGATCTGCATGAAACCTCTTCTAGCCTCCGACTGAGACGGCTGAATAGACTCTGCTATACGGGCTGCAGCTGTAAGATTCTGAATCGGAGTGCGGTATACCTGTGGTTCAGGCAGAAGCAGTTGTCGCTGCCGTCGACTGGACTCAGGGATCTGCCGCTGAGCACGCTCGTCGAGTGCATGCTGAAGGTTCTCCAGTCGAGTGCGCTCAGCCAAAGTGGCCAGGCACGCCGCCTCCAAGGCCCGAGCCTCGGAGGTCTCTCCGACGATGGGCGTGTGGAGTGCCTCCATGTTGTGGCGGTGAAGTTCCTCCCTCTGATGTGAGGTGAGGGCTTCGGGATGATACTCCTCATGAACACGTGACAGATCACCGCCGCCGTCGCCGCCGTCGTCGTGACGAAAACCAAGTGGGCTGTGCGGCGCGTTGACCACCAAGACTTCCGCCGCAGGGTCGCTGTTGTCGCACTCAGAAAGGGTCTCGACGGAGCCAGTCGAACAGGCCGTAGAGAGATTCGTCGGGCTCGATTGCCGCGACTTGAGGGGTGGCCGACTGACGTGCCACCGCATGTTTCACCCACCGCTGAAGCCGCGACCGACCGGATCGCTTGCACCGGCGAACAGCAGGGACCGAAGACACCACGGGAGCCAACCGATACTGGGTCGACGGCTGCCGCAGAAGGACGCCGCGGACGCACACGCGAAAGTGCGTCGCCCCGCGAACGGGGAGTGTCTCGACGTTGAGGGAGGCCTCCTGGAGCCAGACGGAGTCATCAGTGATGAAAACGAGCGCGCCAAGATGGATCTCGCGGCCCTCAGCCAATCCACCGCCATAAACCATGATGATTGCAATCAGAAAAATCGCAACCTCACCGGAAAATCGCTAAGACACATGCCCCACGGTGGGCGCCAACTGTCGTGGTTCTAAGTCTGACAGTAGAATGGGGGGTAGGTATGAGGAGGCAAGATCCTAGCTACGATGAGGTTGTGCACGCAAGATTTACGAGTTCAGGCCCTTCTCAGAGGAAGTAACAGCCCTACGTCTTGGTGCCCGGAGGATCGGTCGATTGGATTATGCGTGAAGTTATAGGGGGTGTGAACCCTTGTCACAGAGGAGGGGGTGGCTTATATAGAGTGCGCCAGGACCCCAACCATCCCCCATTACATAGGGTTCAATGTACATAAAGAGGAGACATTACTGGTAACGTCGGCATTAAAGTCATATAAATGATCATTAAGACTAACGCTTGACCGTTGTCATTCAGAGTGACCTTAGATCTTCTGTATTCCGAGTGGTTTCTGATATGGTCGAATGATTATATCCTGGTCGAATGGAATTGGGTTATCCGAGTAGAACCCACGGTCGAGTGAGTTGTATCCTTTGGTGATTTCAATCGGTAGAATTTGTTGTTCTTTGAATGTCCTTAACTGTAGGGAAGTGTCCTTGGGAAGGGTGCTTAGACCAGGTCTATTGCCCTACCCTAGGTACATGTCATCGTCAGCTGCTAAGGGCTTCTAGCAAGAACCGTTCTTACCTACGCATCAAAACCACAATGGTGATTTATCAAGTTTTTTGTTTTAACCTTCAACAAGGACCGGCTGCAGTCAAATTCAATTGAACTAAAGTAGGAGAAACAAACACCCGCCAGCCACCTTTATGCAAAACTAGTTGCATGTCTGTCGGTGGAACTGGTCTCATGAACGTGGTCATGTAAGGTTGGTCCGGGCCGCTTCATCCAACAATACCGCTGAATCAAAATAAGACATTGGTGGTAAGCAGTATGACGATCACCGCCCACAACTCTTTGTGTTCTACTCGTGCATATCATCTACGCATAGACCTGGCTCTGATACCACTGTTGGGAAACGTAGCACGCAATTTCAAAAAAAATCCCACGCTCACGCAAGATCTATCTAGGAGATGCGTAGAAACAAGGGGGAGAGTGTGTCTACGTACCCTGGTAGACCGAAAGCGGGAGCATTTGACAACGCGGTTGATGTAGTCGAACTTCTTCTAGCTCCGACCGATCAAGCACCAAACGTACGGCACCTCTAAGTTCTGCACACGTTCAGCGCGATGACCTCCCTCGCCTTCTTGATCCAGCAATGTGTCGGGAAGTAGATGAGTTCTGTCAACACGACGACGTGGTAACAGTGATGGTGAAGTGATCTGTGCAGGGCTTCGCCTAAGCACGAGAATATGACCGGGGGTGTAAAACATGGAGGGGGCGCCACACAGGGCTAACAATTGATGTTGTGTGTTCTAGGCGCCCCCTCCCCACATATATATAGGTGGGAGGGGAGGGGATCAGCAAGGGTGCGCCCCAAGTAGGAGGTACCCTACTTCAGGTCCTCCCCAATTCAGCCTCCCCCCCCCCCTTCCATATTTGTCGGAGGGGGGAAAAGGGACGAGGAAGGAGAGAAGGAAAGGGGGGTCGAACCCCTCTTTCCCTTCTCCCACTCGGCCTCCTTCCTTGGGGGGGGGGGGCGCCACCCCTTGTGGGCTGGTGTGGTCCCCTCCTATGGCCCATATCTTTCCCCGGGGCTTCCGGTAACCCCCCCCCCCCACCCCTCCCCGGTACTCCAATAAATACCCGATGCTATCCGGAACACTTCCGATGTCCGAATACTATCATCCTATATATCAATCTTTACCTCTCGACCATTTCGAGACTCCTCATCCTGTCCGTGATCTCATCCGGGACTCTGAACAACATTCGGTCACCAAATCACATAACTCATGTAATATTAAATCGTCATCGAACGTTAAGAGTTCGGACCCTATGGGTTCGAAAACTATGTAGACATGACCGAGATACCTCTCTGGTCAATAACCAATAGTGAAACCTGGATGCTCATATTGGCTCCTACATATTCTACGAAGATCTTTATCGACCGAATCGTTATGACAACATACGTTATTCCCTTTTGTCATCGGTATGTTACTTGCCCGAGATTCGATCCTTGGTATTCACATACCTAGTTCAATCTCGTTACCGGCAAGTCTCTTTACTCATTCGGTAATACATCATCTTGTAACTAACTCATTAGTCACTTTGCTTGCAAGGCTTCTTATGATGTGCATTACCGAGAGGGCCCAGAGATACCTCTCCGATACTCGGAGCGACAAATCCTAATATCGATCTATGCCAACCCAACAAACACCTTCGGAGATACCTGTAGAGCATCTTTATAATCACCGAGTTACGTTGTGACGTTTGATAGCACAAAAGGTATTCCTCCGGTATCTGGGAGTTGCATAATCTCATAGTCGAAGGAATATGTAATTGACATGAAGAAAGCAATAGCAATAAAACTGAACGATCAATATACTAAGCTAACGGATGGGTCTTGTCCATTATAATGATGTGATCCCGTTATCAAACGACAACTCATGTCCATGGTTAGGAAACCTTAACCTTCTTTGATCAACGAGCTAGTCAAGTAGAGGCTCACCAGGGCCACAGTGTTTGTCTATGTATTCACACATGTATTTGTGTTTCTGATCAATACAATTCTAGCATGAATAATAAACATTCATCATGAATAACAAAATATAAAATAACAACTTTATTATTGCCTTTAGGGCATATTTCCTTCATATTTAGGGAAGGAGAGGTGTCGGAGGATAATTTTTACTACACTAACCATTTTGGGGGATTGGTTAGGTGTGCGTTAGAGGAGTAAAACCGACCGACTTTTTACTCCTCTAACGCCGAATAGTGGATTGGTTAGAAATGCCCTAACGTTCTTATTCGACCGAATGCTCAAATCACAGATACTCTGCTCAGAATTGAGCTTAAAGCTCTTGAGTGCTTGCAGCATCATTATATACTAGAAGGATTGTCGCGCCTTTATTTTCTATCAACATTTAAGGAGCTACGATGTTAAACATGTTTTGTAACTTCATATATGATGAAAAAACACTAAACACCTACCTCAAACAATATAATTTCTTCAACCCAATCTTGAGATTTCTACCGTAATGTTGAATAGTTGCCCATTATATTCTTTTGTGTTTCTATGGCATCACCAATCAAAAGACAATAGTGGTGAAATAGGTGCAAAAGCAATCACTAATCTCAACTATCACGCATGTGGATAAATGCAAAACATAATCATAAGTGAAATGTTTTTACAGTTGGGCCGTGCTAGATTGCTACAAAATCATTTTGAGAGGTTCACAAAACCTTTCTCTTCCTCAAACTACTTCGGCATTTCTCATCATCTTGTCCTCCTCCACCTAGCCAACTATTCACTGCACTCCCCAATCTCTGTTTAAACCTTTGTTTTGTTCATTTATAATATGAGCACTGTCTATGTCATGCATTGAAGAACCCATGACAATCCTCGAATCTCTGTTTTATTCTCTTATCTTCACAAGATGTATCCGTTTCTCTATAGACGCAATACATATATTTGACATTTGACAATGGTCAGATACAAAAACCAATAGATGTAGAATGCTTTCAAAATCTAGGACTAATTTAACAATTAACATAAACATATTTACGTGTCCATCACTTCATGGCCTTCAATTTCTGTCGAACAATGCATGACATAAACTTGTCTTGAATGCAACCTTCCACAATACACAAAGCTTTCCACCATGCAGCTAAACATATTCTTGCATAGACACACCATTAAGGGTAACCAGTAAAATGAACCAATTTCAGATAAATTCAAGCCACTATACAAACTCTGTCTTGCATGTCATGTCCACAAAATTTAATGAATAAAGAACAGGGTCAATAAATACAGACAATTTATTACTATGACATAAAGTTTCTTCCTTTTGGTCTCTGGTGGTGGTAGGGCAAGCCAATTCTCTGTGCTACCATGTTTCTTTTTTTTCAGGTGGTGCCATCATGCTTCGAATGAGAGGGTTAGGAATGAGAGTGTTTAAGATCACTTGCTGGACTTGCAATCACATTTATTTTCTACACTGAACCACTTCACGATGAAACGACAATCACAGGCCCGGATGGGTGGAGCAACAAGATCAAATGTACCATATTTTTCTTTAACTAAACACAAGGTTGTCATTCAGAGTAATGAGGATTTCCCAAAAAGTTACCGCTAGGCTAGATAGTTATTTTGTAGCAATTCTGACAGTCCAACATACAAATCAGAGCAGCCCGAATCTGTACTGTCAACTACAACATAAAGCAAATAAAATTCATCTGAGTCTATACAGTCTATTACACATACATATTTTTTTCATATATAAGCAGAGCTAACACTAATAATTATATAAGATAATCTGTAGAAGCTTAAACATACAAATGTGACATTTGCAGATATTCAATTCGCATACTACAACATTCCGATGTCCATCGAAATCCAAGCATGGCTCCTATTGATTAATTAGGATGCATTCTGGCGATTAAGTTTCCAGAACAACAATCAATCACATTTATGTTAGTAAACTGAATGATTAAAACCCGTAACGATGATGTTATCTTTGAGTCACAACGTTTATTATGCCCTAGAGACAAAGAAATGTAAGCAAAGTTCATATGAAGGACTGATTCTAGGCCGCAATGGCCAATAAAAACAATAAAAAGGATCCAAAAATTAGCATATCATGCCGATAGGATCCCTCGTGATATCAAAAAAGATCGGTCACTGGAACTGCGTCGGCAACGGTCTCCTCAAGCTCACCATGCCGCTGTTTCTCAATGGGGATATGGGTGTCTCGTCTCATGGACCGTGGCCCTCCATTCCTGTCGCCGCACACCTAAAATAGGAGAGGGGTAACGGGAGGAATACTCACCAGGTCTGCCAGCCGGCGTGACTGTCGGATCATGGGTTCCAGCAAAACCCTTAAGGTTCGACCATTGGGGTGCGCGCGGAGATTTCCTCCCTACCGATCTACGCCCTAGCTCTCTAAGATCTCGCGGACGAACTCGACGAGCTCACAACACAAAGACACAAGATTTATACTGGTTCGGGCCACCGTTGTGGTGTAATACCCTACTCTAGTGTGGTGGTGGATTGCCTCTTGAGCTGATGATGAACAATACAAGGGGAAGAACAGCCTCCTGAGGTTGGGGTGTTCTTGTGCTCGGTGTGTGGCTAAGGATTGGCTTAAGATCAGATGCCTCTACTGTGATGGCTAGTTCTACTTATATAGGCCCTGGTCCTCTCCCCAAATATTGAGCGGGAAGGGAGCCAACAACGGCCAATTTGAAAGGGGACAGCTAGTACAGCGTATCCTGACAAAAGCGGTCTTCGCCTGCAAAAGGCTCTAGTGATGACGCCGTCTTGGGCTCCATGGTGACCTCCGAACTGATGTCCTGCTGGTCTTGGTCTCGTTGCACTAATATGGAAACCTTTGCTTGATGCCTCGGTACCCCGCGCCTGCGCTTGCCTCCTTGGCACTGAAGAGGAAACAAGGACACTGCGCGCTGGCGCCCGCCTGGCGCCCGCCTGATCTTGATCGTCATGGCTCACGTCACGAGAGCCTCACGAGGTTTGCCTCGACTTGGTTTCTCCGCTCCTCGCGAGGCAGCCTGGTGAGGCCGCTCCTGAGGAGGTCTTGCGTCGTCCGCCTCACGAGGCTTGGCCCCTCGCGAGGGTCTTGAATGCCTTGTTGATGAAGATGGGCCACACCGTCCTGCTAGCATAGCCACGCCGTGGGCCGCAGGCAGGCAAGTCTGGAGACCCCCGTTCCCAGAACGCCGACAGTAGCCCCCGGGCCCAAGGCGCGCTAGGGCTTGGCTTCGAGGCGAAGCCAAAAGTCAAGCTTGGAGCGTCGCGGGCCCCAAAATCCTGCGGCCTTGGTCGACGTGTGGCGGTTGATTAGACGTGGGCGTCTCCGCTTCCCCACGCTGCCTCGGCAACTGCTCGACTTGACAAGTCCCTGCGACATGCAAGGAAAACTATCATTACCTGTGATCGTGGGTGGCGCTGGTTGGCCTTCTTCCATTATAAATGGGGAGGGGGGCAGAGCCCCCATCGCCCATCTCTTCCTTGTTCGCTCGCTTCTTTCTTCCTCTGCTCCATTGCTAGCTGCAGCTCCGATGGCGCCGATCCGAAGGTTCTCTGCTGACGAGAAAGGAAAGGCTCCCCGCGATGATCCAGGGCCGCTCCCGCCGAAGAAGAGGTCGGTTCATCATCGTGATGAGGCGGCGATGCAGGTGGTGACGAGGCCTTGGTGCGAGCGGCCTCCTCCAGGGTATCCGCTACCCTTGTACGCCCAAGCCGGGGGCGCAGTAGGAAGGGGCGACGAACAGCGCCGCCCGCGCCGCGCCTGCGGTTGCCGGGCGACGGTGACACGCGTCGTTGCCCCTGGAATCCACGCCATGGACTCCTCACGCGAGCTTATGTTATGGGCGCCGATGCCCCCAAGCTCTTGGATCCGCTTCCCGCGGTTCTTCTCTGACGTGATGCCGCCAAGGGGGCCTCTCGAGCTCTGGTTGCAGCATGCTGACTGTGACGCCCCGGCGACTGGGGCGGAGGTTGAAGCAGTCTCCACCGGCAAGATCTTCATGACCCACGGCTGGGGCGAGGTCGCGCAGGTTTGCCGTGCGGAAGGCGCCCTCGCGATCCACTTCGAGTATGACGGCGCCTCCACGCTCTTCTTCAAGGTTTTCGACGTGGAGGGCCACCGCTTGGAGTGTTGCCCTGGAGGGGAGCGCCAGGATGACGCGCGCTCCGCTCGTGGCTACTCCGGCAGCAGCGACCCATGGAAGTCCATCGGTTCTCCTGAGGTCTATGAGACTCCGGAGACAAGCGACGACAGCTACGTGCCCCCGAGCTCTCGCCGGGCTCGGGGCAGGGCTGCGACGTCCAGCCGCCGCCGTCGCTGATCTGGATGGGGTTGGCGCCGGCCTCCCGCGGCCCACTGTTGATGATGGCGTCAGCCGTAGGAGGGTGTAGATAGGATTCTACTAAGTTCTCGTCTTTTGTTCCCTGCGAGGAATCAAGAAATGCCTCGCGGGGGCATGTAAGGATCTGTGATGTCTTTTGTGTATACCTCCCTTATTATGAGAATCCGTGAATGCATGTCCTGTTAAGGCTCGGTCTCCCCTTTCCAACCTCATGACGACTTGTTGCTCTCTGTTGCCGACAGTCCCGGTCCCCAGGCAAAGCTGCAGCCGCCTTTGGTATGCCTGTGTCGTGTGCCGTGGTCAAGGCCAGGAGGTGAGCGGCCCGAGGTCCAGTAAGAGCTCCTGAGGCGCGATGCTCAGGGGGTCCCCTTTAGCGCTCAAGCAGCTACGGCAAGATAAGAAAGGGAGGCGACGTTGCCGCAATAGGGCTGCGGTGAGCGTGTCCCAAGGGTTCCAACAATTAGTTGTCCTGAGCTCGTGACTTATCTTGGCGGTCTGTGGTTGATTCTTCGCGATGCGCTAGACCTGTGTGTGAACACCCGCAGCGTAGCTAGGTCAGGCCCGTACGAGTCCTCCCCCTTCCAATGCTCTCCTTTGTGCTCTACGTCCTCATATCCCGTCCCACGAGCGAGCTCAGTCGCCGCTGGTATGCCAGACCGCGATGCCGTGGTCAAGGCCAGGGGTGAGGGCTGGAGAGCCAGTAAGAGCTCTTGAGTCGCGATGCTCAGGAGCCCCCCTTTTAACGTGCAAGCGGATTACTTGGAAGAGGTAGAGAGATCGCGGTGCCGCCTGGTGTTATCCTCGTGAGATTCCTGCGAGCCAGCACAAGGAAGAACACAATCTGTCGTTATGGTTGCCAGCCCGCCGCTGGTTGCTCCACGAGGGGGTGAAGGCACTGAGGGCCCGTTGAGGTGGCGTGCGCGGGGCGTGCCGCGAGCCAGAGCTCGGTCGCTCAGGTTTATTGACGTGACAGGGACGGACCCGTGCACCAGCGCCGTGCCGGCGTGAGGAGGCCCTGTGGGAGGCGACGATCGAGCAGGTAGTAACCATGGGTGGGTTAAACATGAGAGCAGCATGCTTAAGTAAAAGCAGGGAAGATACATGCCACTGGGTCGGGCCCGAGCAGCTTGGGGATGATGCAGCCCGAGGGCGCCCCCAACAGGGTAAGCTAAAGACATAAAAAGGGATACATGCCACAGGGACGGACCCACGCGGCCTGGGGATGATGCAGCCCGAGGGGCGCTCCCAGCTGAATGAACTTGGAAAATATCACCTGGTTCTGTTGACGAAGGAGAGTTGGGGCAGCTGAAGGTACGCGACAACGGGGTCGCTCCTCACGAGCCACCAGGGTCCTGAGCCTCAGGAGGCTCTGGGGGTTTAGGTGGTTCCCTGAGGACGGTCTCCATCTCTGCCAGGACGGCGTGGTGCCTGGCCTCCTGAGCCGCCAGGACACGCCGCAGGTTGCACTGATAGGCTGACGATACGCTCGGCAGGCCGAAAGGCATGCGAACGTAGCTGTGTGGCGGTCCCTTGCAACGGCCCACACGTGAAGGCCAGAAAAGCTCCTGAGAAGCGGCCCTGTTGAGCCCTGGAACATCGATACAGACGCGCAGCCCGGCATCCTCGCCAGGATGGGGAGCTGCGCCTCGTGAGCGGCGGTCGCCGCGCATGGCCCTTGCGTCTTGCAGTTCCTGAGTGGTCTTGGTGATAAACTCCTGAGCGGTGGGCGCTCCTTGCCCTGTGTTCTCCTGAGGTAAACGTGCCGCGAAGCACGCCTCCAAGTGGTGCCCGAGCGCCTCCCTCGTGATGCTGGCAAGGTCTGAGGCCTCCGAAGAGAGCCCCGAGCCTGCCGAGGAGGGCGCTGGCGCGCCTTCCTATGCGACGGAGGAGGCGCTCGAGCGGGCGCTGATCCCGACGAGGTTCCAGCCGCGACGCCACCCTCCTGAGATCCGGTACGGCGCAGCTGCTTCTTCTTCTTAAGGATGGCCTCCGGAGGGCCCTCGCCCTTGCTGTCGGGGTCGTCGATTGCTGCAGCTTGGAATGCACGCTAGAGGGAGCATACCGCGTCTCTTTCTTCGCACGGGACCGTGATGATTCCGCCACTTCCCAGCATCTTGAGGACGTTGTAGCCATGATGGGTCACCGCCGTGAACTTGGCCAGGGCTGGATACCCGAGGATGGCTTTGTACGGCAGACGGATGTGCGCGACGTCGAAGTCGATGAGCTCGGTGCGGTAGTTCTTGCGTTCTCCGAAGGTGACAGGGAGGCGGGCCTGCCCTATCGGTAAGGTGGAGCCGTCGGTCACTCCTGAGAAAGGCTTGGTAGGCTAAAGCTAGTCATACGGCACTTGGAGGTTGTCGAACGTGTCGACGGACAGGACGTTGAGTCCTGCGCCGCCGTCGATGAGGGTCTTGGTAACTTGCACGTTGCTAATGACTGGTGAACAGAGCATCGGGAGAGCGCCAGCGGTGGCTGCGCACTTGAGCTGGTCTGCCGAGTTGAAGGTGATGGCGCACTGGGACCACCTGAGCGGGCGTGTGGCCTCATGCTTGGGGAGGACTGCATTCACCTCACGAGCGAACTGTTTGAAGATGCGTTGTGAGGCTGGCGCCTGGGCTCCGCCCAAGATGCAGGTGATAGTGCGCGGCTCCTGGAATCCCCCAGCCCCCTCGTCCTGATGGTGATCGTCGTTCCTTCTCGGTGGTGGTGGCAGTGGGGGAAGACCGGCGTTGCCCTGCGGGCGATCCTCGCGAGGCTGATCCCTCCAGGCGCCCTCGCGAGGATGATCCTGCCAACGGTCCTCACGAGGCCTGCGGCGCCACACTTGGCGCGGGCCACGGTCGTCCCAGCGTCCGCCTCCACGTCCTCCTCCTCGACCATAGCCCCAGTCGCTGCGCTCGGGGCGTCGACCGAAGCGTCCTTCACGAATGGCTCTGAGCTCTTGACAGTCGCTGGTGTTGTGGGTGTTCAGGTTACGAAAGGCGCAGAACAGTCGGCTGCTCTTGGATGACTCGGGTTGGTCCCTGCCTCGCTTGGTGTCCGGCTCCGCTGCGAGCACGGCTGCTTCCTTGCGCTTCACGTCCTTGGCCTTGGCTTTCTTCTCCTCCAGGTCTGCGGCTGGCAGCTCGAGGAGGGAGAGGCGCCCCTCCTCAGCTCTTGCGCACTTGGTCGCCAGGTTGAACAGCTCCTGAGATGTGCACAACTCCTTGTGGATAGCGAGCTCTTCCTTCATCTTGACGTCACGGACGCCATCATAGAACGCAGAGATGATGGCCTCGTCCGTCACCTTGGGGATCTTGAGGCGGATGTTATTGAAGCGCTGGATGAACTTCTGTAGGGTCTCTCCTGGTTGTTGCTTGACGCAACGCGGGTCACCCGCGGCCGGCGGGCGGTCACGGGTGCCCTGGAAGTTGGCAACGAAGCGGTCGCGCATCTCGTCCCAGGAGGAGATCGAGCCGGGAGGCAGGTTCAGGAGCCACGAACGGGCATCGTCTTAGAGTGCCATGGGGAACCAGTTCGCCATGACCATTTCGTCGCCATTGGCCGCCTCGATGCTCAGCTCATAGAGCTGCAGGAACTCCGCGGGGTCGGGGGTGCCGTCGTAACGAGGAGGCAGATCCGGCTTGAACTTGCCCGGCCAGGCGACGCTACGCAGCTCGGGAGTGAAGGCGCGGCAGCCGGCCGTGGTTGTCGGGGCCCGTCTTGGAGGTGGAGCTTGGTCTTGTCGCCCACGCGCCGCCACGGCAAGCGGCGCGGGGCCCTGCCGTGGCAGACGATCCTGGCGCGGCGGTGCGAGGAGTGGCGGAGCGTTCTCCTGCGGCGGAGGGACTTCTTGACAGCTTCTTTCTTCGCGCTGGCGCGGACGCGCGGTCGCGTCGTGGGGCCAGCGCCTTGGCGCCAGGCGCCGTCTTGGGGCGAGGTGGTGGGCGCGCCCGTGAGCTACGTCGCCCATAGCATGGCGGAGGTGCGGCGGAGAGAGGGACGGCGCGACGGAGCCCTCGCGCGCAGACGAAGCTCAGCGATGCGGTCGAGCCGATCCTCATAGAGGTCGTCGACGGGCGGTAGCGCAGAGCTCGTGGCGCCATGAGGAGCGCGCCGCGCGCCCATGGGAAGCGCGACGAGCATGGGACGAGGAACCGGCCGGGGTTAGCGATGGAGTGGCGGTGCGGCCGTCCCGCCACACCGAGGGGTGCAGCGAGGATGCTTGTTGCTTGTTCCCCGCCAGTCCGATGGCGGCGTTGGCGGCAGGCGACGGAGAACGACGAGGTGGCCCACCGACGGGAGCCGTCTGGGCGACACAGGTGGCTAGGGCAGCCCGGCGCTCGGCACGAGCACGGCGAGCGTCGGCCATGGAGACGACGGAGCGACTGGACGCGAGGCGACGGAAAGGAATCGCCGGCGCACCCCTACCTGGCGAGCCAGATGTCGGATCACGGGTTCCGGCAAAACCCTTAAGGTTCGAACACTGGGGTGTGCGCGGAGATTTCCTCCCTACCGATCTACGCCCTAGCTCTCTAAGATCTCGCGGACGAACTCGACGAGCTCACAACACAAAGACACAAGATTTATACTGGTTTGGGCCACCGTTGTGGTGTAATACCCTACTCCAGTGTGGTGGTGGATTGCCTCTTGGGCTGATGATGAACAATACAAGGGGAAGAACCGCCTCCTAAGGTTGGGGTGTTCTTGTGCTCGGTGTGTGGCTAAGGATTGGCTTAAGATCAGATGCCTCTACTGTGATGGCTAGTTCTACTTATATAGGCCCTGGTCCTCTCCCCAAATATTGAGCGGGAAGGGAGCCAACAACGACCAATTTGAAAGGGGACAGCTAGTACAGCTTATCCTGACAAAAACGGTCTTCGCCTGCAAAAGGCTCTGGTGATGACGCCGTCTTGGGCTCCATGGTGACCTCCGTCCTGCTGTCCTGCTGGTCTTGGTCTCGTTACTGATATGGAAAACCTTTGGCTGATGCCTCGGTACCCCGCGCCTGCGCTTGCCTCCTTGGCACCGAAGAGGAAACAAAGACACTGCGCGCTGGCGCCCGCCTGATCTTGATCGTCATGGCTCACGTCACGAGAGCCTCACGAGGTTTGCCTCGACTTGGTTTCTCCGCTCCTCGCGAGGCAGCCTGGTGAGGCCGCTTCTGAGAAGGTCTTGCGTCGTCCGCCTCGCGAGGCTTGGCCCCTCGCGAGGGTCTTGAATGCCTTGTTAATGAAGATGGGCCGTACCGGCCTGCTAACATAGCCACGCCGTGGGCTGCAGGCAGGCAAGCCTGGGTACCCCGTTCTAGAACGCCGATAGTGACGAACCAACAAGCACGCACCGGCCGGAGCAGCGGCTGACCTAGACCTCCCCCAAGTGCAGCCACAGAAGGCAGCCATGCCCAAGAGTTGAGAGCAACTCTAGCAGACCCCGCAAAAACTAGACCCCGCAAAAACTTGACCCGCAAAACGCGTTTGCAGTTTCACGAAGTTCGCATTTGCGGGTCGAAAACTAGCGCAGCCGAACAGATACTATAAAACAAATCAGAAAGCGGAAGAAAGAGCTTCTTCCTCCGGTCCGCCGTTGCCCGCTTCTCCTCCACCGGCGCGCTTAACCCCATCGGCGCGCTTGCCGCGCGAGCCATGCCCGTCGCCCGTCGCCGCGCCCATCGCCATCGGTCGCGCCGCGTCCTCGCCGGTCGCGCCCATCACTGCGCCGGTCGCGCGCGAACCTCGCCGGCCACGCCCGTCGCCTCCGTCGTTCGCGCCTTGCTCTATTGCCAGGCAAGCCGTGCGCCTTTGCCAGCCGCGTCGGGAGGATTCCGGCGGCCAGGCTGAGGTCATGGGAGGCCACGACGATGTCGAGCTCGTCCAATTCGAACCGGCGACGATCGATTGCGACGTCTAGCGGCCTTTTCCAATGTGCAGTGATGAATTCCAGCAAGTTTAGGACGGATTCCGACAAACTCCGCGGCGGCGTGTTTGCTCCGACGAAGTTTGACCGATATACAGGGGGCCCTATATTCGGCCTTTCAACCTCCAAAGATAAGGGTTTTGGGTGTGCATTTGCGATGGCCCTTAAAAATTTTACAGATTGGACTACTTTTACGGTTTATGTTCTGGACATTTTTTTAATTCAAAACTGTAAAACTAACCACTTATGCGGGGTCTCCTAGACATGCTCTGATAGGCTAGCACCAAATCGCCTCCTCTCACACGAACACCAACCGCCCCAAATCGTGTCCATCTCTCCACAAACACACATGAGGACACCAGTGTGACACGCCGGCACTGAAGCCGCAGCAAACCCCAGAGCCAGCGACGGCGAAGCAAATCCCTTCCCAACAGCAGCAGATTTCCTTTCCATACACGCTCCCACGGTCGAACAACACGTGCCCGGCGACCCGCTCCCAGCCGCCACGCCGCAGAAAAGCAAATCCCTTCCCAACAGCAGCAGATTTCCTTTCCATACACAGCCCCGCTCCCACGGTCCAAATTCACCGCCGAATCGCTCCTGGGGCTTTCTACCCAGGGAGCTTAGTGAATTACTCCCTCCGTTCGAAATTACTTGTCATCAAAATGAATAAAAATGGATGTATCTAGAACTAGAATACATCTAGGTACATCCATTTATTCGACAAGTATTTCCGGACAGAGGGAGTAGTAGATAGATAGTATGCAATAATGAGCCACATATGGAGTACAAGAATGTAAGACCTCTGTAGTTGCATCGATAGAAAAAATGGATCTGGCAAATTATGTACTTCATTCATGGATTTGAATTCCTTCTCTTATCCATCAAGGAAGAAAATGGATCTCATAAAATCAACCTCTCATTTGGGCAACTTTATTTATTATGACATACAGAAATGATGGGCAAATACAATAAAACACTCTAACATTGTTTAAAAAAAACACTCTGAAATTTCCTGTCAGGATGAAGATCCAATTTGAACTAGGAATTAGTAAAGCAATAGAGCAATTAGCAATTAATTTAGTTTACACTAAGTAAGCAGATTATATTTTCCCCAGTGGATATTTTTATATTGTCTATACTGCATAACAGCTGCAAACCACAGTGAAAGTTTGCAATAACTTATCAAGCATCATCTCAATAGCTTTTTGTTTTGCCTTCTGAGACCCACATGGCTGCCCAAATTTCATCCAATTGCAGAATACAGAGAGATTTCTTCAGCTACATTTCACCAGTGACCCCATGGGCAACTAGCTGATGAAGACCGTGAGCACCTGCCACTTAAACCGATCGTGCTGTTAATTCTCCCATTTTGGGCTGGAATATTGAATAGGAGAATTTGTTATATAAAGAGGTGAAGCCTGATATTTTTTGGACAAAAGGTGAAGCCTGATCACACATGCAAAATAAGGTCCACTTAGGCATCATAAAACAACAGACTGTGATGCATACCTTCCGAGAGTAGACTGCTCCATAAAGGATGATAGCCTTCAAGTAACATGCGAAAACCACCTAGTGTATACTAATTCCATACTTTCAGGGCTGTGCACCCCATACCATTTGAAGATGCTACCATTCTGTCATCTTTCTCTTCTGAGTTTACTTCTGCATCTGGAATAATCTGTGGAAACAAGTGATCAACAGTCCTCTAGTAAATTCTTCTGATATGGGATCCTGAATTCCACCATAGCAGAACAACTGACCATGCCATCTTACATTTGTTCCAGAAAAGTAACATGAATTAACAAGGGACAAAGTACCGGCAAGCTGCATGGCCGGCATTTCTGTACTGTTTTCCACAGTGTAATGGTCCAGGATGTTGATGTTTTAATTGATGAAAGCTCCAATAATTTGTTGTGTTAAGTCTCTTGGTGACAGATATTACAGCATGACATCTTAATAAAAATAATCAACTAGAAGACCCTCGAAATCTCATTCTTCTCCCTGGCAATTTTCCCCAAATTAACTGCTCACAAGCCAAACAACAATCATGGCAGCATGAAACATCAATTGTCAGCTTCATGACTAACCATCGATTTCCATATGATCATATCCCTCATGAACATCCCATAATCCTCCCATTCGAAATTCAAACTTACGTAGCTTCATCCATCCTGGACCGAGCATTATGAGGTCATACAGGCTGATTCCATTGCAATTCCTGAGTACAAGTTCTTCCAACGATCCATTCAAGCCTAGATACTCCAGCCACTCGGTACTGCCTACTTTCTCACAGTTGATAAGGTGGAGGGAAGACAGACTCTTGCAACCAACTGCGACCGAGAGAAGTCCACTAGAAGTTATTTCAGTTGCAGAGTTCAGTCTGAGGGAAGTCAATTTCTCGCTGTAGCATAGATAACCAAGACCGGTGTCATCGATTTGTGAACAGAAACTTAGTGTGAGATCAGTTAGAGAGGGACAGCAAGATATAATCACAAAGAAGTCATGGTTGTCCAACTGATCCCCGTGGGAAGGTGTCCAGCCAGCATAATCGATCTCTACTTTCCACAAATTGGGGAACCGGGAGAAGAGTGACACCAAAGCTTCAGTGGCAAGGCAAAGGCCACAACCAACCCGGATGGACCCCTTTTGCTCAGCCTGGATGGTGAAGAGACGCTTCGAGACAAGGGAAAGAGAATTCAAGTCACTTCTTTTGGTAACCCTCTTGATGATCTCTGCCAGCAGTGCCTCCGGGAGATCCTCCATCGAGTGCTAGTTGGGATTGGGTATCCAGAATGCTGGACTAAAACATAAACTATAATGAGATCAAAATGAAGCATATGAAGATAATTTACCCACATTAGATATAATTTTGAAACCTCTTCAGTATCAATTGATAATTGGTGTGTTCATCAGATTGCTGAGCAAAGAAAGAATCTACTAAACGCATCATCAATAATAAGCTGAATTCAGTACTTGCTGACTTCGCAGCTTGTATAGCAATTATAATGAGATCAAAATGAAGCATATGAAGATAGCCTAATCACATTAGAGATAATTCATATCTACTACTCCCTCCGTTCCGAATTACTTGTCGCAGGTATGGATGTATCTAGATGTATTTTAGTTCTAGATACATCCATTTCTACGACGAGTAATTTGGAACGGAGGGAGTATATCACTAAGCTCCCTAGGGGTGGAAGGGTTAAGAATCAATTGAGGAGAATTGATTTGGCTGGGTGACCCCGATTTTGACCGGGTCGTGCACCCACCACGCCTCCCCTCTTCTCTAACCTTCCGCCCCTTCCTCTGAAAATAAAAATCTCCTGTTCGAGCAGAACCAACAACGTCGGTCCTTGGCCTCGCCCCCCCCCCCCTCTCCCTGCCTGCCTTCCTCTCCTATCTCTGCCTCGCCGTCCTCTCCTCTGCCCATGACCTCAACAGCTCCTGATCGGTCCCACGACAGCAGTGGTGGGGGCGACGGGCATGGGCGGCAGATTTGAGCATCTCGGGCTGCAGGTCGAGCGCGTTAGTGCGCGAGAATCCAGCTTTCGGGCTGAGCTTGAAGAGCCACCGGAGGCGCGAGAGCCGAGGCTGCCGCCTCCCGCTACACGCTCGTCTTCAGAAAATGGATCGAGTTAGCTGCACGTCTTCAGATGGTTAATGAATCGGTAGCATAGTTCAGGTTAACTGCCAAGATATTGTACTCCGATCCTCTTCACCCCGCCGTCTCTGCTGCCGCTGCCCCTTAATATATATCGTTTTAATATCCATGCCTCTCTCGCCCACAACTGCAAGATCGAGTTAGTTGCACATCTTCAGCTGCAAGAAAAGATTCGCCTATATGTAATATCCATGCTCTATTGTCTGCTCAATTAGTTATTTTTCTGGAATTTACTCAACTTGAATGCACGATACATTGTCTCTCTCGCTTATGTGACTTGCTTGTGCAAGCTTATCATTGATAAATATACGAGTGATTCATGGGGAAATATATCTGTGCTCGATTGTGTGAGACTACATCAGATAATGGTTCTCATATTTAAAGCCCATATTGCTGTTATACAAATTCAGATTTTTCTCTGCGATCATTTCTGGAATGTGGAATCAATTATAGCTCAGGTTCTAACTTATATTTCTGACCTTTCTAAGGTGTTGTGAGTTCTGTACAGATTTCCCGAAGACGGCCGAGGACACCGAGCCGGGGAGAGGCGCTGCCGTTTCCCGTGTGCTGACTGCTGGGGAAGTCACGGGAGGGTGTACTGGTGTAGGCGTTGGTGCTGCTACCATGGGTTTTGCAATGGTCAAGGCCAGTGTGTCTCGCCACATCCAGATCAACAACCTTCGGCCATGATGAGTTCATTCTTCTCAGCTCCAGTTCATCCACGCGGTTTTTTCTACTACTAAAATGATATCTAATATCTTACTACCACAAACTGAATGCTCCTTACTCTGATTTTTTTGTGTATATCACATTATCACCAAGGAGAGGGTTAATGATCGATGACATCACTTCAGAACCATTATTATCCATCAAACTACTGAATGGAATTTGTTATGAGGAATGCATGCACACACTATTTAGAGTAGCATAACAACATAGATTAAGTTTCACGTTACGGGAATAGAAAACAAGGAAACATGCTATTTTCTAAATTTTAGGTGGCATGCTTCATTTTGTTTGTACTTCATTTGCAACTTGGGATATAGGTGTGTAATTCATAAGTTTATTCATGGTTTCATTTTGTATTTATTTCCTATTGTAACCTCTAATTATCCATACACGCTTATTATCTTATTTATATTTGCAAATACGCAAGCGACTTGTGTATAATTCATTGATAGGTAGAAAAGTAAACATAGAAGTAATAGAGGTCAGCTCTCAGCCAAGTACACAAGGATTGGCAGGAATAAGAACCCAAGCATTTAGATAAGAGGGGGATGCTCGGCCCCCAGAACTCAAGAAATTATCCCACTGAGATCAAAGCGATCAGTCTCTCGCTCCAGCTTTGGACCAGGACTGAGCATCATCCTTAATGGACGGCTTACTATTTTATCATACACTGGAGTTCTTCCTGTTTCACTTTTTTACTGAACCTATTCTCTGAAACTTTATATTGACAGGAAAGGCTTGCTACTTTCTGTTTTGAAAGTTAAGCTGAAGTCCAGCAAAGTTTGTAAGGCAGCAAAAAATTGCCACTCTGATGCAAGTCGCCCATAGCATGTTAGTTAGATGATTTCTGTGTAGCAGGGAGGATGGATCTCTAAATCAAACTTTTGGTTTACAAATTATGTTCTATCTTTTATTTGTTCAGGGTCATGTGCCGCTTCAGTCCTATAGATGAACCTGTTACAAACTGACAATGAAGAAATGTTTTTTTGGTAGATTATTATTTTGATCGCGTAAGGGGGATAGCATAAAGCACAGAAGTTTTTCATTTTGTTCTTTTGTGGATATTCCATATAAGTGCACATATATAGTTAAGTTTCGGAGAATGTTGGGTTTTACCTCAGCTATTGCATATTTAATATATCGGATAGTAAATCTTTGAAATACTATCACTATGTTCCACTACAAGTTTCTGTTGATTTCACTCATGGAGGTTTACGTTTAGAGTCAAAACAGGTCCCAAAAGTACAATGGCATGGTTTATATGTTCATGTTCTGGAAATAGTTAATGCCAATTTATTAGTATTTGTACTAAAGATGATGTCTCTGACAATCTCTCATGCCAGTGGGACAATATTTCCAGTCTGACTCTTGCCAGTTTCATAGTTGCTTACATGCTATCAACGAAAAAAGGCTTTTATTTATTTATTGGAGTTGATTTTTATCACCATCTACTCTCTTTGATCCTTTCCAAAGCAACTTACGTATGTTAACTGGCATAGGTGCTTTACTGGAGTACTGGTAGGTTTTCATACCACTCTATGACTAGCATTTCCTTTCACTTTTTCTGGCGATGTAGGCAAAATTTGAATAGCATCCACCTCAGTTACTTACAGAGCCGATAGGTGGTGAACTTTGTAAGTACTACCTCTGTAACTAAATATAAGACGGTTTTGCAGTTCAAATTGAACTGCAAAAAGTCAAAAATATCTTATATTTAGTTACAGAAGTATTTCTATCATAGTTTGGTAGGCATTGCGAATTTTGTTCATCATACTTCTCAGGTATACTGGAAGTATTGTGGTAGTCAGGCAGGAATCATGTTCCAATTGCGCCCAGAAAATTTCATCCCTGTTATAACTTCACCCAAGATAAATGTATTATGGCAACTTCAGCCTTCCAGCCTTGCCAGTTTCATATATTTTTTGTGACGGATAAAAAGCATTTTTTGCACGTATCTCACCCAAAAAGGAGTGGGGGAAGAGTGTCCCACAACGAAAAGCGGCGCGGCAAGGCGCGCATACCTGCGCTTCTAGTGATGATGAAAACCTAAACCTTCTTCAGTATCAGTCGATGAAAACCTAAACCTTCTTCGGCAAACAAGAAAGAAGCTACTGGACGCATCATCAACAATAAGCTAAATTCAGTAGTACTACTTGCTTACTTCGCAGCTTGCACATCCGATTTACGACATTAACGGAACACCAATGTAACTAGAGTGCCGAATTAACCTGGCTACTGATAACACCGGTTTCCTTGTCGCATGTATCGATTCAAGAACCGAACCAGAAAGGGAGGGCACGCTAGAAACGCAGGCAGGGTGAGGCAGAAACGAAATCGAATCCGTACGTACCACGAACCAACCAGCGGAAATATGCCGATTGAGAAGAACGGGGCAGAAATGGTGGCCGCCGTGGATGGGCCGGGGGAGGAGGGCTCCGTCTCCGGTCGAATTTGAAGGGCAGGTCCCAGACTGAATCCGATTGAGGAGAACCCTGAAACCCTAGCCTTCCCGAGCGAGCGCAAGGGGACGAGATATTTTGCAGAGGGTGAAGAACGCAGGAGGCAGTGTTCTTCGCGATGGAGATATCTGTGTGCTTCTTTCTAATTTTGTTTTCTTTGCATTGCAGGCAGAGTCCGGAGGGCGCTGGCGCCGGCCGACCGGCCAGGATCCAGAACGGTGCTCTCTTGAGCCGTTCGATCTGGCCTCTCGCAGCCGTCAGATCAGCATCTGACATCTCCCGCATGCAAAACGCAACGCCCTCCTTCTCCCTTACGGCAGTTGTCTCAGGGCGCCGTCTGCTCGTCGCTCCCGCGGCCTCCACCACCCCCCGCTTGCATCACCACTAGATCGGCAACGCGCCTTGGTGCAAGGGTACCGGTCCAACCGATATGATCAAGTAGTGAAAGATCAAACTGATATGATGCAGTAGTACGAAGGCAAGTTTTGCACCGTGTAACAGAACAACTTGAACAACTCAATCAAAGAAGTGCTACTTGCCGAACCCCAACTCCCACATGTGTGTGTCTATCATCTTTGAAATATATCAAGGAATTAATCAAAAAGTTCAATGATCAAATATCCGATATAACCACCCTTTTTCAATCAACATCCGATATTACTCAATGTATCTCGGGATGGAAATATATCTGATATTACTCACGGAGGTGATGGTAGATACTAACAACAATAAACACTCATAAAATATCTAAAAATGGCCCTATCTAAGCAAGGTTCGATTGTGGTAGAAATCAAAATCGGGCCATAGTATTAGTCCCAGATAAGCGATGTACACCGTTTTTCACATCGCATAATAGTAAACTACATGGTTGAATATTAGATATATAACTTTGTCCATTTGATTTGGTTGCATGTTGCAACACATGTTGCCTTCTTGGCGCCGACGCCGATGCCCGATCGCTCTTGGAGGCGCCAACGGTGTTGTCGAGGCCGAGGGCGAGGAAGAAGGGCTGGTCGCCGGCTCCATTTTGCATCCGCAGAACCCAAGAACTAAAGATCAACCAAATGATGTCTTTGTGAAGGCTATACGTGGTTGAATGAGTTTGCATCAGAAACATGTCACTCAAATGAGAACTTCCACAAGAAAAATGCTCTCAGTGATAGCGTTTGTTTATCAACGCGATAAAACTGGTTATGTAGCGGTCCTCTGCTTATGTACATGCCATGCCGACTACTATGCATGAAATTTATATTGAGACATGGCTGCTAATCTTTCTAGTTTATATATTCTACTTTGACACTATTTTTCTTTCTTTCACCAAACGTGCAACTAAAAATACCAAACCGGGGTTTACAATCAAAGACAAGATTGCATTATGATACTTGAGCGAAACCAATACAATTACTCGGTGTTGGTGCGGTAGTGTTTTATGCACGAGACCATCTATAGAAGCTAACGAAATTATGCAATACAAAGCGTGTGGAGGCACATGGATAGTTCCCATCGGTCTCTTCTATATGTTGAGATGTTGAAAACATATAGGTGCATGAAAATGTTTCACACAACTGAAATGCCAATGGATGACCTGATTGTGTCTAGGCGTGAAATAAGAGCCGAGTACCCTCTAAAGAATTGAATGTTAAAGTAATTAGCATGGCATAGAAACAATTTACAGGACATGATGGTTTCTGCAGCTCACAGCATATATAACCGCAAATAAAGCTAAACCGCCTCAAGATATCTCGGGGGCTTCACACGATCTGGCACATACATATAAATTTCTCTCATGTAGATCGTCCACAAACATGTCCACAACCTCGTTAGGCAATGTCACGTTAGCATGGTTTCCCTATGAAAAACACACGCAGAGAACACATTCAAGAACCAACAAGCATCTTATAATCTCGGAGAACAAAGATCAAAAGATATAGGTCATCAACATTACAAAGACATAATTTATCCTACTCAAATCACAGCAACTAAGAAAAGCCCTTAAATTTCCTACAGAGACAACAATGTAGAGAAACAACAATCACAACTTGCATAAGCAGCAGATGAGTCGCAAAAGACTGGAGAACAAAATAGGCATTCACCTTTTCATCACCATGACCATATGTATACTCTTGATAGGGCCATCATCAAAGCCACCTCATTTGGTACCATAACCTAGAGATGCAAGTTAATTCGCTGGTTCCAAACGGCCGAGGAGATGCCGTTAGGTCGACAAAAGCTGGCACCGGTGGGGGTAACCTACGATAAGAAAGGTGAAAGTAAGCAACAAAGAAAAGCAAAAACAATCGAAGACGAGAAGACAAAGAAAAGCAAAGCATATACGAAGTTCTTATTATTGGTTAGAGTAGCCCTTTCATAAAAGGTTTTGGATCTTGAACCTCAAGATGTTAGTCATGGTATAGAAAGAAATGAATGTCACTCAATAAAAGTCTGAAAACTAACTATTTCCTAAAATTACATCTCATTCTCAAGAATATCCTGCTTGAGAATTTATAGGTGGACGAACCCAATAAGAACTAAATACTTTGATATCATATTTTGCTATGTTTATTTAATTCTTTTCAACATGAGAATGCAAGAAACTCATTTCTTCGGAACCTCGACGTTAATGGATACCCCATGGAGCCAATCCGAGATATGGCATGTATCACCATCAAGCTAGCACACACAGTTCATCTATAAAATCTACTCCTATAAACTAAATCAAGCTAGCATACAGTTCATATCCAAATAGGATTACATCTCTTGGGATCTAGTTACCCAAATCCAACCAGAGATCCTCACGAGAGAGGTGGGGGGCATAGAAGAGCAAAAGGAGCTTACTTGCAAGAAGATGCCAGACTCCAGGGTCGCGCAAGTGCTAGACATGCCATCACAAGCACATTATACTTATAGGTAGGAAGGGATAGTTGTAAGATAATATCACTATGCCAACCAGACCAAAAAATCATGGGAAATAATCCATAATATAGAGCTAATAACATTTATCTATCAGAAATTACCATATCAATTGAAAAGATTATTTGCATATGATCTCTAATTTAGACATCAATAATAAAAGTCACATGGCATTTTCTTTTAAACTGAACTAAACCTCCAAAATCATGTCACCAAATAAACTGCATTAACCAAACCATTTAAGATCACATTTTGTGTGAATATTGAGATAAAGATGATCTGCCTTGTGGACCACTATGCAAACAGAAAAACAATCTGAATAAATTGCTTCATGTTTTGCATCTTCCAATCTTAAAGCCCTGGAGCAAGCTGGCCACATTTTGTCAATCTTCCAAACTTGAAGCATACTAAATAGAAGAAACAATGGTACTTACAAATTGAAGGATTCAGAAGCATCTCCCTCTACCAGGAACATGTTGGCAATTTTGATATTTCACTTGAGCAAGTAGTCATGGATATGTACGTCAAGCCTGCACGACCCACCACAATAAATTAAAGATAACATAATTCATCCCAAGAACACATCCAAACATTGAACACCTTGTGGTGGTGTACCTCTATGGAGAAGTAGATCTGGCAGGCTCACATCGGTGACTAACATCCCCATGCCCTTCTCCTCCATCCCAACACAGCATGTTCGTCTCCTGCAGTTCCATGATGATGGGTGGAGCAGTGGTGAGAGTGAGAGAGAGAGAGAGGGGGGAGGAACCTGCAGCCGATCCTCTCCTGAGGATGAAGGAGAAGGAGGGGCGACGAGGGAGCACCTGCAGCGGACGTAGAAGGAGGAGTGACGGGGAGAGCGCCGCATCGAGTGCCTACTGCTGGCGCTTCTCGGTCGCGCGCACAGTCTGGCCTCCAACATGGCCTTGGCGGCGCCGTCCGCCGCGCCCCCGAGGCCGCGCACATCGAGCTCGCAGAAGACGGGACGACGGGGCGTCGACCTCATCGCCCGCAGCCCCAATCTTCTTCTAGGGTAGCGTGTGGTCGAAGGGGATCCTGGCAGTGGAGGAACTGGAGGCGCGACGCTCGGGCTCCTAGCGGCTCGCCGGGGAGCTCCTGGACGGGCTGCACAGTGGCCATCGCGGGCCCCTCCTGCCGGCGGCGGAGGCGGCGCGCCACCGTAGGGGAGGAGGAGGCCGACCCCCTGGGCCACGCCGCCCGCGCCACGTCCCATACGCCGCCACTTCCTCCTTCCCTCCCGTGGGAGCCGGGGCCGGGGCCGGGCGTTAGGGTTTGGCAGCCAGATCGGGGTGGAAGGAGGAGAGGAGGCTGGTGGGGAGGAGGCGGGCGGCGATGAAGGAGGAGAGGAGGGCAAGGGAGGAGGGCCGGGCGGCGGGTGGAAGGAGGAGGTCAGGCGGTGGGGAAGGAGGAGAGGAGGCGCTTGGGGAGGGGACGGAGGAGGCGGGCTGGGCGGAGGGAGAGAGGAGGAGGCGGCTAGGTCTAAGCGCCCCCCTTTTATACCCCCACCACGCGAATTACCAAATGCCTCAGTGGGGCATGGTATTTACAATATCTTGCCATTACTAGTCATTCCAGCAGTGTTTCTTCCGGATCCGACGGCCCAGCTCCTCCCATGTCACGCCCAATATGCGACCCTATCCAAAAGGAACTCGAAGGTCCCACCAGGAATAGACCCGCATATTGAAACGCTTTTGCAAGGTGGATATCATTACATCAACATTACATAATAGATGGGGATACATACATAAGGCACGAGTGCCACAAGAATACATCAACATCATATACAAGATCAACATCCGACTACGGATAAAACATAAACAGAAGCTCAAACGGCATCCACCCTGCTAGCCCAGGCTGCCGACCTGGAACCTATCCCCTGATCGAAGAAGCAGAAGAAGAACTCCAAACAAGCATACATCGCTCTCGCGTCATGATCATCGCCAACCTGTACCTGCAACTGGTGGTGTAGTAATCTGTGAGCCACGAGGACTCAGCAATCCCATTACCATGGGTATCAAGACTAGCAAAGCTTAAAGGGAAACGAAGGGGTAAAGTGGTGAGGTTGCAGCAGCGGCTAAGCTTATATGGTGGCTAACATACGCAAATGAGAGCGAGAAGAGAAACAAAGGAACGGTCGTCAACTAGTAATGATCAAGAAGTGATCCCGAACTCCTACTTACGCCGACATAACCCGAAACCGTGTTCTCCTCTCGATTAACCCGAAAAGAGACACTCACGTTACGCTTTACGGTTGGTGTATTTTAGAAGAGTTTGCTTCAAGTTTACTACAACAGGATATTAACAAATTCCCATCTCGCCACATAACCGCGGGCACGGCTCTCGAAAGTTTATACCTGCGCAGGTGTCCCAACTTAGCCCATGATAAGCTCTCGCGATCAACGAAGGATATTCCTTCTCCCGGAAGACCCGATCAGCCTCGGAATCCCGGCTACAAGACATTTCAACAGCAATAAAACAAGACCAGCAAAGCCGCCCGGATGTGCCGACAAATCGATAGGAGCTGCACATATCTCGGTCTCGAGGCACACCGGATGAGCAGACGTCGGGTTGGCATAGACCCCGATTGCCCAGGGGCGCCGGACATCGCTTCGGTTTGGGCCAAGCCTTTGGTCCGGGGGTAAAATAAAGATGACCCTTGAGAGCGCGACTCCCAAGGGAAAAAGGGCTAGGTGAGGCAAATGTAAAACCAAGGTTGGGCCTTCTTTGGAGGAGTCTTATTCAAAGCGAACTGTCAAGGGGTCCCATAAATCACCCGACCGCGTAAGGGACGCAAAAATCCGGGAACATAATACCGATATGACGGAAACTAGGGCGGCAAGAGTGGAACAAAACACCAGGCATAAGGCCGAGCCTTCCACCCTTTACCAAGTATATAGATGCATTAATAATATAAGAGATATTGTGATATCCCAACCAAAATCATGTCCGACATGGAGCAATCTTCAACTTCACCTGCAACTAGCAACGCTATAAGAGGGGCTGAGCAAAGCGGTAACATAGCCAAACAACGGTTTGCTAGGAAGGGTGACAATGGTTAGAGGTTCATGGCAATTTGGGATGGCTTGAGCAGCAAGTGATAGGTAGCGCAGCATAGCGAAAGAACGAAGCAACTAGCATAGCGATGATAGTAATGAGATCCAAGGTGACGGTCATCTTGCCTGAAATCCCGCAAGGAAGAAGAACGAGTCCATGAAGAAGATGAAGCCACGAAGATGAACCAAGCGTAGACGAACGAATCCTCACGATCATAGCAAACAGGAACTAACAAGAAGAAGCACACAACATAGGTAAACACACCACACATGAACATGACAAGATGCACAACAAACATGATGCATGACAAATCTAGATGAAGCTACTTATGGCAAGAGATGATGCAAACAAGAGCAACACATCAAAGCAAGTTAAAATGAGGCCGGGAACAACATATAACAATTCCGGTAAGTCCTCATATGCAAATTTCGAAATTGGTCCAGATCTGAATAAACCTTATGTTCAAGTTGTTAAACAGCAAGTTAAGATGCACCAAGATGATCTACACGAAATTCTAGTCAAGTTACATATAAAGTTCGTTAGATTCGGAGCTACGGCCTAGAAGATATGAGCAAAACAAGTTAGACATGGCATTGATGCAAAATGCATACAAACATCAAGCAAACACCTCAAAACATGGATGCAACATGATAATATGAAGCTACATGCAATTCTAAGCAAGTTTCATATAGAGCACACTCAAAACGGAGCAACGGTTCAACACATACACATGAAACAAGTTATGACAACAATCTGTCCAAAACAGCAACTAGGCATATTGCAAGCATCAAAACAACATGCTACAGAATCTCAACATGATAACAAAAGGCATGGGCATGATGTACAGGTAAAGCATTACAAAACATGAACACTGAGCTATCTCCAGAAATCATTAGAACATGCTCAAACACACATGGCAAGATTGCAAATAATAACAGTTTCAGACTTATCAGGAAATAACATCAGGTTGCAATGTTTAGAGCTATCAAACAACATGCTACAGGAACTTATCATGGCAAACAAAGGCATGGCATGAATCTACTAATTGCATAGAACAAAAGTCCTTTACTTACCATAAGCCAAAAAGGATCAGAAGATATGATGGCACCCATGTAAACATGGCAAGTTATATTACAGATTCATACATGGCAGGAACAACAATAAGTAGGCATGTTGGTGAGATTGAAGCACTCACCACAGAGCAATACATGGCATGGCAAGGCAACCAACAGTAAGAAGACATGTTATAGAAGCTATACATGGCAAGAACGACATCATAGCATACACGGATCAACTACAACAACCTTGGCAAAATTGAATAACATGTAAACAACCTGCCAGGAAATATTTTATAGCAAAAGTAGAGCTCGATTGACTCAAGCTATGGCACTCCATAGTTGTAAACAAGGGCATGGGTGGATAGAGAATAACCATATGTTCAAAACATCCTTACTGAAGTATCTCAAAATAAGCATGGATCTCTCGGTAGCATCAAGTTTACATGGCATAAAAATATCAATGAGCAGGGCTGAAATCAGCAACATCATGAAGCCTAGTTTGCATGCTTGTGCTAGTCACCACAGAGATCACAAAAATACATGGCGTACACCCCTGTAAAGATGGCATGGCATATTACAAAACACATGTAGGACTCAAGTTCATAGGATGCACACATCAATCATGGCAAAAATGACAAAAGTGCATGTTCTGATAAGAATCTGAAACTAACATCACATAGCCCTCTTCTAACAGCATTTCGGGCATCAAGATGAGCTCAAATGTAAATGATGCAATGAGATGAAATGATGTACTCATCGAGAGAACAATTTGACATATTACACGCACAAAACGGAGCAATATGCAGAGAGTTATGGCATGATGAACATGAGCAAATAATATGCAAAAACTGGGACTTAGAAAATATCAGGGTCAACCTCAGATCTAGGGTTGCACGGAACCCGAGGCATGGCTGGAGATGCTCGCCGGAGTTGCCACCGGAGAGGAGGGAGATGGCGGTCGGCGTGGTCGGGGAGGACGCCGGCGGGGTCGAGGGAGCTCGGGGCCCACCGGATCTGTCGCCGTGGCGATAGCGCCTGGGCGGCGACGAGGCGGACGGGTCCCGCGACCGAGCCGGGATACGAGGTGGCGCGCGCCAGCGTTGACGGGAAGGCAGCGCCGAGGCGAGGTCGGCACGGTCCCGCGACGAGGACCCGAGGGCGGCGGGTGGCGCGGCGGCGACGGGCCGGGCGGTCCGGTCGGCGGAGGGCAACGGCGCGGGCGGCGCTTGATGGCGAGGAGGCGGCGGCCGGGGAGGCCGGCCATGGAGAGGGCGCGCCGCCGGGCTGCGGGCGGCGGTGGCGGCGACGATCGCCTACGCTGGGCCGCGATGGGCTCTGGCGGGGGCGGCGGCGGGAGGCCACGTGGCAAGCCACGATTGGCTGCGGGCGCGGGCGCGGACGTGTCCGGCTGAGGCTGGACGCGTCCGGCGGCGGAGATGGAGAAATCTAGGGTTTCGGGGGGATTTTCATCCGCGAATTTCGGGGGGAGGGGCTTATTTATAGGTAGAGGGAGCTAGGAAAGTCCAAATGAGGAGCGGTTTTCGGCCACGCGATCGTGATCGAACGACCGAGAGCATGGAGGGGAGTTTGCTGGGTTTTGGGCCACTTTGAAGGGGGTGTTGGGCTGCACACAAAAGAGGCTTTACGGTTACCCGGTTAACCGTTGGAGTATCAAACGACCTCCAAATGACCCGAAACTTGACAGGCGGTCTACCGGTGCTATACCAAGGCCGCTTGGCAAACCTCAGTCCATTCCGAGACCGTTTTTCGGCCACTCACGAAACGAGGTAAAAGGAGGGCGCCGGAGGACATAGGAGTGCCGGATTGCAAAACGGACAACGGGGAAAACGCTCGGATGCATGAGACGAACACGTATGCAAAATGAGATGCACATGATGACATGATATGAAATGCAGATGATGACATGGCAAAGTGCAACACACAAGCACATGACATGGCAACACCGACGAATAACTGGCGACACCTGGCGCAACGAATCCGGGGCGTTACAACACTCCTCCACTAACAAGAGATCCCGTCCCGAGATCTTAGGACCGAGACGGAAGGGAAAAGGGATGAGGTGAAACAAGAAACGCAAGATAGAAGAGGCAAAGAATCGAGAGCACTCGAGAAGAAGAGAGGAGCGACGAGAATGACGAGAATCGAAAGCTCACGGAATCAGATAGACTATGAAAAACACTCGTTCTAACCGGAGTGGTTAGAATGAGAAAAGAAACGAATAAGACTGAAAGGATATAGGTAGCACTCCGGCTAAAACATGGAGGAATAGAACATGAACTTCACACGATGGAATGACACTTGATGAAGGCATGACACAAAACCTCCGGAAAGAATTGAAATAGAATGAAAAGAACTTAGAAAGAAAGGTTGAACGGAGTTGTTGAGAAAATCAACAACGAAAGAATAACTTGTTGTGGTCTTATAGATAACATCTCAAGAACATAAGGTGATAACCGGCCACAAACGGAAATTATTGGATTGCTTAGAAGAACGAAGAAAAGCAAAACTCCACTTCGAAAGAATACGGAGATTTAATTGCACTTCGAGATGCAAGAAGAAAAGGTACTTGAATTCCTCCAAAAGAATCTTGATGAACACTTGAAGAATGAATTAAATCATGACGAGCCACCGTGAAGAACTCCGGTAACAAATGGATGATGAGATAGAATGAAGGAAGAAAGAATAAGATGAGCGTTGCGATGATTTAGATGGAGGTTCCGACGAGATGGTCGAGGAAATTCCTAAACTCCGGAAAAGAAAAGATGAAAACACTTGGATCTAGAATTTATTCCTCAAGAACAAACTCCGAAGAAAAAGATTAATCACTAGGATAAAATAAGAATAAGATTTATTGTATGCTTATCCTTCATCAAATTAGATTGATGACAAACGGATTTGGCATGCAACTTATTCTTCTTGAAAGGGATTAAGGGGTAAGGCACAAAACTTGAGAGAGTCTTCATGAACCACCGGTAGGATTGAAAGAAGGAATGGATTAATATGATAAACAAGGAAAAGAATCTTGAACGAACCACCGTAAGAATTTGGAAATGACTGATGAAAGAGAATGAATCACCGGGAAGAATTAGAAGACCAAATATGCTCGAGGGGATTTAGATGCAAAAGGACAAGGAGATCATGAGCTGACTAAAAAAACACTTGAACGGAGCACCGGGATAATTGGATAACGGTAGCTGAAATGTGAGGACGAAGAATTCTTCTGGAACGATGGCCTCCGGTGAAATGAAATAGAAATCAACTTCTGAAATACTCCGGATGGATGAGCAGAATTTGCATGACTGGAAACAATTAGATAGGATAACATCGAGCTAGCACCATGAACCTCCGGGAGAACGGACAAGATTTAAGAGAAACTCTACTTCGGTCTTCAAATATCGACGGGGAACACCACAAAAATTACTGGGATACTCCGGGAGAATGAAAAGCAAAGAGGTTGAGCCAACAATGAAAGAATTTGAAATCGATCTTGGAAAAGGCATGTGACTGATGATATTCATTCTTACGTCACACTTGAAAAGAATTGAGAATAACTCCGGGGAAATTAGAAGAGTCAGGTAAGATCCTGGGAAAAGACCTGTGGGTTATGGGCCCACTAAAGAGAAAAACACCGTTGAAAAGGGATGATGAACATAGATGATGCACCGGAACAATTGAGATATTTGAATGAGGTAACAACCTCAACTTAATTGGAACACCGACAAATCTCCTGAGATGACTTGAGCACTCCGGAAGGATAAACTGGCGAGAGGCGAACGAGCCAAGGGAAATATTTGAGCTGAGGGAAAGAATATGATCGACAACGAAAAACTTGAATTGAATCCACCGGAGAAGAAAAAGAGATGAAGAATGTCCACCGAGACGAGAATTCACCGGTTGAAATAATTGTCGAAAGACTGAAGAGGCTCCACACGAATGAGATTGATGGTCGAAAGAGATTCAAGCTCCGGGAAGAGGGTGGGAGGGCGGGAAAAACACAGGCAACTGGAAGGGGAAATCGACGAATATCTTGAAGAGAAAACTGTTGGAAATATGCCCTAGAGGCAATAATAAAAGTATTATTATTATATTTCCTTGTTCATGATAATTGTCTTTTATTCATGCTATAACTGTATCATACGGAAATCGTGATACACGTGTGAATACATAGACCACTATACGTCCCTAGTAAGCCTCTAGTTGACTAGCTCGTTGGTCGACGAGATAGTCATGGTTTCGACTATGGACATCGATGTCATTGACAACGGATCACGTCATTAGGAGAATGACGTGATGGACAAGACCCAATCCTAAGCATAGCACAAAGATCGTGTAGTTCGTTTTGCTAGAGCTTTTCCAATGTCAAGTATCTCTTCCTTAGACCGTGAGATCGTGTAACTCCCGGATACCGTAGGAATGCCTTGGGTGTACCAAACGTCACAACGTAACTGGGTGACTATAAAGGTGCATTACAGGTATCTCCGAAAGTGTCTGTTGGGTTGACACGGATCGAGACAGGGATTTGTCACTCCGTATGACGGAGAGGTATCACTGGGCCCACTCGGTAGTGCATCATCATAATGAGCTCAAAGTGACCAAGTGTCTGGTCACGGGATCATGCATTACGGTACGAGTAAAGTGACTTGCCGGTAACGAGACTAAACGAGGTATTGGGATACCGACGATCGAGTCTCGGGCAAGTAACATACCGCCTGACAAAGGGAATAGCATACGGGTTGCTTGAACCTCGACATCGTGGTTCATCCGATGACAACATCGAGGAGTGTGGGAACCAACATGGGTATCCAGATCCCGCTGTTGGTTATTGACCGAGAGCGTCTCGGTCATGTTCAGATGTCTCCGAACCCGTAGGGTCTACACACTTAAGGTTCGGTGGCGCTAGGGTTAATAGGAAGACTTGTATGTGATTACCGAATGTTGTTCGGAGTCCTGGATGAGATCCCGGACGTCACGAGGAGTTCCGGAATGGTCCGGAGGTAAAGATTTATATATGGGAAGTCATCAAACGGACACCGGAAAAGTTTCGGGTCATATCGGTTTTATGGAGGGTTCACCGGAAGGGTTCCGGAGGACCACCGGGAGGGGCCACCCCTTTTGGGGGGCCACTTGGGCTGCGTGGGGGCAGCCAGCCCCTCATGGGCTGGGCGCACCCCCTCCCCTTGGCCCATGCGCCTAGGGTTGAGGGGGGAAACCCTAAGGGGCGCCCTTGCTTGGGGGGCAAGCCCCTCCCTTGGCCGCCCCCTCTAGATGCATCTAGAGGGGCCGCCCTCCTCCTTTCCCCTATAAATAGAGGAGTAGAGGGAGGCTGCACACACCATTGAAGGCGCAGCCCTCCCTCCCCAACACCTCTCCTCCTCCGACACGCTTGGCGAAGCCCTGCCGGAGTACAGTCCCTCCATCTGCATCACGCCGTCGTGCTGCCATTGGAGTGATCTTCCTCAACCTCTCCTTCCTCCTTGCTGGATCAAGACGAAGGAGACGCCGTCGTCCCGTACGTGTGTTGAACGCGGAGGTGCTGTCCGTTCAGCACTTGGTCATCGGTGATCGGAATCACGTTTGGAACGTCTTCATCATCACCACTCCCTCGAACGCTTCCGTGCTCGATCTACAAGTGGTATGTAGATGCAAACTCTCTCTAATAACTCGTTGCTTAGATGAACTCATAGATAGATCTTGGTGAAACCGTAGAAAAATTTTAATTTTCTGCAACGTTCCCCAACAAAAACACCGGTTGAAATCATTGAAGAAAGAAAACAAAGACTTCGCACGAGTAGGATGGATACTCAATTACGGACTCCGGTTCCGAGAAGAAGAAGGGTGGGCGGGTGGGAAAAGAAAACAACTGAGGATAGATAAATAACTTCGTTGAGATCAAACTGAGGATTGAACTTGGCAAAGATGAAGAGGCTCGAGTCGACTTGACGAGAAATGCACCGGATAAAAGAGCTGAGGAACAACTACCGGAAAAACCAACTGCGTGATCCTAAAGAAAAATTTGAAGGGGAAGAGAATTAATTCAAAACACCTACGTCAAGATTCCTTACCAGAGCGACGAAGGGGCTGAGGAGTAAAAGAATTCCTACTCTCCGATATAACTAGACTCTGAAAACAGTTTTTTTTTCTAGACTCAATAACGGCCAAACTACACGATCAATCAAGGGGGGCTCCTAGGGTCGGTCGAGGCTCTGATACCAACTTGTCACGCCCAATATGCGACCCTATCCAAAAGGAACTCAAGGTCCCACCAGGATAGACCCGATATTGAAACGCTTTTGCAAGGTGGATATCATTACATCAACATTACATAATAGATGGGGATACATACATAAGGCACGAGTGCCACAAGAATACATCAACATCATATACAAGATCAACATCCGACTACGGATGAAACATAAACAGAAGCTCAAACGGCATCCACCCTGCTAGCCCAGGCTGCCGACCGAACCTATCCCCGATCAAGAAGCGTAAGAAGAACTCCAAACAAGCAAACATCGCTCTCGCGTCATGATCATCGCGAACCTGTACCTGCAACTGGTGGTGTAGTAATCTGTGAGCCGCGAGGACTCAGCAATCCCATTACCATGGGTATCAAGACTAGCAAAGCTTAAAGGGAAACGAAGGGGTAAAGTGGTGAGGTTGCAGCAGCGGCTAAGCTTATATGGTGGCTAACATACGCAAATGAGAGCGAGAAGAGAAACAAAGGAACGGTCGTCAACTAGTAATGATCAAGAAGTGATATGAACTCCTACTTACGCCGACATAACCCGAAACCGTGTTCTCCTCTCGATTAACCCGAAAAGAGACACTCACGGTTACGCACACGGTTGGTGTATTTTAGAAGAGTTTGCTTCAAGTTTACTACAACCGGATATTAACAAAATCCCATCGCCACATAACCGTGGGCACGGCTCTCGAAAGTTTATACCTGCAGGGTGTCCCAACTTAGCCCATGATAAGCTCTCGCGATCAACGAAGGATATTCCTTCTCCCGGAAGACCCGATCAGTCTCGGAATCCGGCTACAAGACATTTCGACAAACAATAAAACAAGACCAGCAAAGCCGCCGGATGTGCCGACAAATCTGATAGGAGCTGCACATATCTCGGTCTCAGGGCACACCGGATGAGCCAGACGTCGGGTTGGCATAGACCCTGATTGCCCAGGGGGCGCCGGACATCGCTCGGTTTGGGCCAGCACTAGTCTGGGGGGGGTAAAATAAAGATGACCCTTGAGAGCGCGACTCCCAAGGGAAAAAGGGCTAGGTGAGGCAAATGTAAAACCAAGGTTGGGCCTTGCTGGAGGAGTCTTATTCAAAGCGAACTGTCAAGGGGGTCCCATAAATCACCCGACCGCGTAAGGGACGCAAAAATCCGGGAACATAATACCGATATGACGGAAACTAGGGCGGCAAGAGTGGAACAAAACACCAAGCATAAGGCCAAGCCTTCCACCCTTTACCAAGTATATATATGCATTAATAATATAAGAGATATTGTGATATCCCAACCAAAATCCTGTCCGCCATGGAGCAATCTTCAACTTCACCTGCAACTAGCAACGCTATAAGAGGGGCTGAGCAAAGCGGTAACATAGCCAAACAACGGTTTGCTAGGAAGGGTGACAATGGTTAGAGGTTCATGGCAATTTGGGATGGCTTGAGCAGCAAGTGATAGGTAGCGCAGCATAGCGAAAGAACGAAGCAACTAGCATAGCGATGATAGTAATGAGATCCAAGGTGACGGTCATCTTGCCTGAAATCCCGCAAGGAAGAAGAACGAGTCCATGAAGAAGATGAAGCCACGAAGACGAACCAAGCGTAGACGAACGAATCCTCACGATCGCAACGAAACAGGAACTAACAAGAAGAAGCACACAACATAGGTAAACACACCACACATGAACATGACAAGATGCACAACAAACATGATGCATGACAAATCTAGATGAAGCTACTTATGGCAAGAGATGATGCAAACAAGAGCAACACATCAAAGCAAGTTTAAATGAGGCCGAGAACAACATATAACAATTCCGGTAAGTCCTCATATGCAAATTTAGAAATTGGTCCAGATCTGAATAAACCTTATGTTAAATTTGTTAAACAGCAAGTTAAGATGCACCAAGATGATCTACACGAAATTCTAGTCAAGTTACATATAAAGTTCGTTAGATTCGGAGCTACGGCCTAGAAGATATGAGCAAAACAAGTTAGACATGGCATTGATGCAAAATGCATACAAACATCAAGCAAACACCTCAAAACATGGATGCAACATGATAATATGAAGCTACATGCAATTCTAAGCAAGTTTCATATAGAGCACACTCAAAACGGAGCAACGGTTCAACACATACACATGAAACAAGTTATGACAACAATCTGTCCAAAACAGCAACTAGGCATATTGCAAGCATCAAAAAACATGCTACAGAATCTCAACATGATAACAAAAGGCATGGGCATGATGTACAGGTAAAGCATTACAAAACATGAACACTGAGCTATCTCCGAAATCATTAGAACATGCTCAAACACACATGGCAAGATTGCAAATAATAACAGATTTCAGACTTATCAGAAATAACATCAAAGTTGCAATGTTTAGAGCTATCAAACAACATGCTACAGGAACTTATCATGGCAAACAAAGGCATGGCATGAATCTACTAATTGCATAGAACAAAAGTCCTTTACTTACCATAAGCCAAAAAGGATCAGAAGATATGATGGCACCCATGTAAACATGGCAAGTTATATTACAGATTCATACATGGCAGGAACAACAATAAGTAGGCACGTTGGTGAGCTTGAAGCACTCACCACAGAACAATACATGGCATGGCAAGGCAACCAATAGTAAGAAGACATGTCATAGAAGCTATACATGGCAAGAACAACATCATAGCATACACGGATCAACTACAACAACCTTGGCAAAATTGAATAACATGTAAACAACCTGCCAGGAAACATTTTATAGCAAAAGTAGAGCTCGATTGACTCAAGCTATGGCACTCCATAGTTGTAAACAAGGGCATGGATGGATAGAGAATAACCATATGTTCAAAACATCCATGAAGTATCTCAAAATAAGCATGGATCTCTCGGTAGCATCAAGTTTACATGGCATAAAAATATCAGTGAGCAGGCTGAAATCAACAACATCATGAAGCCTAGTTTGCATGCTTGTGCTAGTCACCACAGAGATCACAAAAATACGTGGCATACACCCCTGTAAAGATGGCATGGCATATTACAAAACACATGTAGGACTCAAGTTCATAGGATGCACACATCAATCATGGCAAAAATGACAAAAGTGCATGTTCTGATAAGAATCTGAAACTAACATCACATAGCCCTCTTCTAACAACATTTCGGGCATCAAGATGAGCTCAAATGTAAATGATGCAATGAGATTAAATGATTACTCATCGAGACGAACAATTTGACATATTACACGCACAAAACGGAGCAATATGCAGAGAGTTATGGCATGATGAACATGAGCAAATAATATGCAAAAACTGGGACTTAGAAAATATCGGGGTCAACCTCAGATCTAGGGTTGCACGGAACCCGAGGCGTGGCTGGAGATGCTCGCCGGAGTTGCCACCGGAGAGGAGGGAGATGGCGGTCGGCGTGGTCGGGGAGGACGCCGGCAGGTCGAGGAGCTCGGGCCCACCGGATCTGTCGCGGCGAAGGCGCCTGGGGGCGACGTGAGGCGGGCGGGTCCGCGACCGAGCCGGGACGCGGCGCGGCGGCAGGCGTTGACGGCGAAGGAGGCGCAGAGGCAAGGTCGGGCGCGTCCCGCGACGAGACCCGAGGTGGCGAGGCGGCGACGGGCGGGCGGTCGGTCCTGCTGGCGGCGGCATCGCGGCGCTGGCGGCGCCGACCTCGGCGGCGGCGCAAGCTGGCGAGGAGACGGCGGCGGCGGGGAGGCAAGTCATGGAGGTGGCGCTACTGCGGGCTGGCGGCGGCGGCGACCGACCGAACTGCTCAAGGGTGCTCGCTGATGGCTCATGCCGGGCGGCGCTGGGCGGCGGCGGAGGCCACGTGGCAAGCCACGATTGGTTGCTTGGCGGGCGCGGACGTGTGCGGTTGAGGCTGGACGCGTCCCGGCGTGAGAGGAGAAATCTAGGGTTTCGGGGATTTTCATTCGCTAATTTCGGGAGGGCTTATTTATAGGTAGAGGAGCTAGGAGAGTCCAAATGAGGAGCGGTTTTCGCCACGCGATCGTGATCGAACGACCGAGAGCATGGAGGGAGTTTGCTGGGTTTTGGGCCACTTTGAAGGGGTGTTGGGCTGCACACAAAAGAGGCTTTACGGTTGCTTGCTAATCTGTTGGAGTATCAAACGACCTCCAAATGACCCGAAACTTGACAGGCGGTCTACCGGTGCTATACCAAGGCCGCTTGGCAAACCTTAGTCCATTCCGAGACCGTTTTTCGGCCACTCACGAAACGAGGTAAAAGGAGGGCGCCGGAGGACATAGGAGTGCCGGATTGCAAAACGAACAACGGGGAAAACGCTCGGATGCATGAGACGAACACGTATGCAAAATGAGATGCACATGATGACATGATATGAAATGCAGATGATGACATGGCAAAGTGCAACACACAAGCACATGACATGGCAACGCCGACGAATAACTGGCGACACCTGGCGCAACGAATCCGGGGCGTTACATCCCACCTCTCGATCCAACGGACGAAAACGCATCAAGAGATCGCATCCGACGGCTGAGAGTCACTGAGCTCTGAGGAGGCTTGTAGACGAGCACGAAGGTGCCGACGATCTCCGCGGCGAGCCCCGCGCCGACCGAGTACCCGGCGCCGACCTCGTTTGCGCCGCCGCCGTGGCGCGCGTAGAGCCCGCTCTGGAACCCCTTGACGAGCCCGACGCCGCAGACGGCGCCGAGGCACTGCGCGGCCATGTAGAGCAGCGCGCGCACCAGGGACACCCTGCGCGCCAGGAAGAGGCCGAACGTCACGGCCGGGTTGATGTGGCCGCCGGAGATGCCGGCGGTGCAGTAGACGAGGACGAAGATCATGCCCCCGAACGCCCACGCGATGCCGAGGATGCCCACCCCGCCGCACGCCGCGTCGGGGCCCGACGCCGACGCGTCCGTCTGGTGCTTGTACCCGATGACGGTGGACACCGTGATGTAGAGGAAGAGCAGCGTGGCCACGAACTCGGCGATCACCGCGCGGTACAGGGACCACTTGCCGAGCTCATCGACGTCCACCAGCGGGGCCGGCGGAGGGTCGGAGTAGTCCCGGGCGCCGCCGGCCTCGAGGGCACCCACGTCGACCTCTTTGCCCATTTAACCTAATCTGTGGTTTTCTTGGAACTCGAGGATGGAAGCAAGGCTACTTGACAGGTAATTCTTGTGTTTGTGCTGTAGTCTATTGTGGTTATGACCGGTGGCATTTATAGGGGTTTTAGCCTATTGGGGACAAGAGGAAGGTTTGAGTTGGTATACGTTTCCTTAGTTTTGGAAACTTTTGTTTTTGAAATGCTTAATTTTGGAAAGTTGACGCGACCTAGCCTGTATACATAGAGGGTGTTTCCTTTTTTGGCGTTGACGCGTGCTCATACTTCAATATTCTGTTCTGACCTTAGCTCTAGTCAACTTCCAACATTTACTTACGCTGAATAATCATATTTATTTGTTTATTATATGAATTTACAGCTAGGCATCCTTTTAAGTTCACCTGCAACGTTTTTAACCCTTCAATTTCATATCCCGGACGATTCTGGCCGCCAGATATTTGTGTTTTTAGCCCTTCAATTTCTTATGAATTTACAGCTAGGAATCCTTGTAGCCGCCAACCAAACGTTAAATTTGATACAACTATCAAAACTTATGACCAATCATCTACTTTCCCTTGTCGCCTAAAACCCATTGGATATCCTTAGTTCCCCATTGATTGTCATCATAAAAAGATGAACCCACATATCATCGTACTTAATCAGAATGTTGATGATCAAATCGATAACCCAAAACTCAAACAAAGCTATGATCATAGTTGGCTCCCGCCCTTTGTGGCCCAACAACCAAGAAAATTCATCCTTACACAATGGGTTGATAGATAACTTGTTTAAAAATCATTACCCATGCTCCATCAAAACGACTTGACCTATTTAAAAAGCATCGTTTTGTCACTCCTGTTGAATGTACGATCACCTTCGCTATAAGGCCGTCATACACACCCTCGCTAATTTACTTACGCGCTACTAAGAATACCACCTAGTTGAAACAACAAGACAACTCTAGAGCAAAGAGCGGTGTGCACAATGTGTTTGCTAGAATCTCTGTTGGATTTAGCAAAATTTTTTGGGGTTCACGTTGCAACCATTTATTAATGGTGTGTGGGTTTTAAAATATTTCACACTAGGTTTTCAAAGCTTATCATCATAAATTTCGTGGACTACTGATGTGGCAATGTGTGTTTCTATTTTAGAGTATCCAATACCTTATTGTTTTGTAGAACAAAGAGGGTTTTTTTGGGGGATACAAGTGATTGTAAATAATACAAGTTTAACTATGCATTATCATACATTTCAGTTGTCTTGTTACATTTTATGGTTTCCATCATGACAGTTTAATAATAATATTTTATGATGTTTTGTTAGCTCAAGATCCACGCTTATTATTATGAGATGTTATTATGTTACTTCGGTTGGCACTCCAATACTACATTTGGACATCTGATGGCGCATGAGGAGAGCTTTGCCGGACTAAACATACTCCTTCTAGCATTAGCATACTACCGACTATATTTTGATGCAATGTGTTTATGCTCGGCAAGTTTAGCATTGTTACTTTGAGGCAATTCATGTTACTAGAGATGTTTCTGTCCCAAATTGTGAAGACACTCTTGATGATTGTTGAATCAAATCTCGGGATTTTCTTCCTAAAGTAAGGAGGAAGGGTTTTGATTCACTTGTTATGTTGTCGGAATTTATGGAAACAACGCAACTCCAGGGTTTTGCGGATATCAAATAAACGCTCTTCGCCCATAGCATTAGCGATACCAAATTTTGTGATATCTAGGTCCAATATTTAACTATTCTGGTATAATTGAAATATATGATATCTAAGTGTAGCATAGAGATCCCCCTTCCTCATTACTATAGTTGGTCGGCATGGTGTCGCTAATTTTGGTTGCTCCTCTTCCTCTCTCCTCCACTGGTGCTGCCGAGCAGAGTGGAGGAGGAAGGAGGGTGTGTCCACCAGTGGTCTTTGTTGTTTGTTGTCTCCCTTTTCCTTTTATTAGTGTGAAGTGTATACCTCGCGGTTGCAATCCCCCTTTTTGAGGTGCTCCCAGAGATAGAGCCAGATATGAAGGGATTCTTCGACGGCTCTTCCTTCAATAAGTTCACCCGGTTCACAAATCTCTAGGAGGACACACCCCACCTCCCCCCCCCCCACCCCCCGCAACTTATTTTTTGCTTCTGAGATTGCCACGAAGGTGGGCAAGTAACATAGGAAAGGCGGAGCTCTGATTGTTGTTTATTGGGAAGGAGCTCATGATCGATGGATTTCGCAAAGGAGCTACGACACCCACTGTGGTGGTCGGCAGCCACCTGTCTCCGCCGGCCCATATGATTTTCTTGCTAAAGGTGGCCGATCGATCTTCCTCCTCCTGCCATACAAACTCTATGGCGTGGTGCTATGACGACGAGGTTACGCTCATGCGGAAGCAGTCAAGGACCCAACTACAATCTTCTTTTGCCTTTCGGGGGCCTCTATGTGATAGTCAGGGACTGGTTTGTTATCTCTCTTTTACTAGGGGTCCAGTGTAGGATGCTCTCTGAATAACGTGGCATCTGGGCCCTTGGAGACCAAGCTTTTGCTTAAAAGAAAGAGCTCATTTGCTTCATTTATAAATTCCATGGTGGAGGTTATGTGAATGATTGCCCAGTAATTTTTTAGGGCCGTCCAGCACCGACTTTGATCCAAATTCGTAAGAATCCATCTTGCTCCCTGGCCCACCAGCGGCGTCATTTCGGCTCGTCCTGTGGCCGGACACGAGCTAACAACACCCGGATCAATTTAACAAGGACAAGAAAAGCTGGTGCTGGTGCTGGATCGGTTTGGTTGTAGTTGGTGTTGTCACGCTGAGCCGGAGGTGCAACTCCGTCCACAAACAGAGTTTGAAAAAAAAAACGACCACCGTCAGCCGGTGCTACGCATGCGCCGACCAGGAGAACTTAAAAGGAGAATCTGAGGCGGAGAAAGGCTGCGATGCAACGTGAGGAGGGTTTCTTGGATGAGACCAGCCCATGGTTTTCCACTTCTCATGCAGTTTCCGCCAATGGAGCAGTTTGATTGAGGCGCATGCATGACGTGATGGCTGACTCGGACTCTTGTGCGCTTCTTGTTGGCCTTTGATTGCTTGTCACTTCGCATGGATCGCTCCACACGTACGCTGCATCGGAGTGGCTCTAGTTGTCCTACAAACTTTGAGCTGAATCCAACAAATATTCAAACGCATGAGCTACTCCCTCCTTTTCGGTTTATAGGGCTTATCTTAAATTTTTAGTTTTTCCATTTCATAAGGCTTATTTAGTTGTTACCATCACATGTTCAGATTTCAAGGTGCATTAAATCATTGCATGCAAGTATTAAGAGAAAGTTGATCAATGCATATAATTTATGCATGCATGCATTGCAATTAATGCATTGGTAAACATATTTTTTTGAGGAAAACAGGAGCATTAATTGGGTGCTTTTGTAAACTATAAAAAATATTTCATCACTCACCGTCTACCTTGGTTGGTGAGATTTTTGAATTGAGCCTTATAAACCGGAAAGGAAGGAGTATGGGGCTTATCTAAAAAAAATTGATTTCCCGTTTTATAAGTCTCAATTTGATTGTTCTTCACCACATGCTCAGATTTTAAGGTGCATTAATTCATTGCATGCAAGGATTATGATAAACTTGACCAATGCATGTATTTCATGCATACATGTATTGCAATTAATGCATTGATAAACACAATTCTTTGAGTAAAACGAGTGCATTAATAGAGTGCTTTTACAAACCACAAAAATTATTCCACCATTCATCATCTACCTCGGTTGGTGAGATCTTTGAACTGAGCCATGTAAACCGGAAATGAGGTACTCCCTCCTTTTCTGTTTATAGGGCTTATCTCAAACTTTATTTTTTCTACTCCCTCCGTCCCATAATGTAAGACGTTTTTCGACACTACACTAGTGTCAAAAAACGTCTTACATTATGGGACGGAGGGAGTATTTTATAAGGCTTAATTTGGTTATTTGCCATCACATGTTCAGGTTCCTAGGTGCATTAAATCATTGCAGGCAAGTACTAAGAGAAAATTGACCAATGCATGTACTTTATGCATGCATGTATTGCAATTAATGCATTGATAAACATAATTTTTTGAGGAAAACAAGAGCATTTAATTATGTGCTTTTGCAAACTGTAAAATGTATTCCACCATTCACCATCTATCTTGGTTGGTGAGATTTTTGAATTGAGCCATATAAACCGAAAAAGAGGGAGTATTATGTAAAAAAAATCAAGTCAATTTCCTGTGGGAAGGAAGGAGGCCTAGCCGACACACAGAGGCGAGTAAGAAGGTTGACATATGTCTCGCCGGACAAAAATCTAATCACCGGGTAGTCTTTAGAGGGGATGTTCAAGGGTATCGGACGCGCAACAGTGAGGGGAGAGCGGGGCGGTGAGGAAGCGCAAGAGCACCGGCAACCACAGGTGGCGGATCGGTTGGTGGTTGTGGGTTGTTCAGGGGGAGGAAGGAGGCTGAGGTAGAAGACGATGAAGATCCAACGAGCAAGAAAACAAATGCATTTTCCTTTCAAACACTCAGACTTCGCTATTAAGTACTCCCTCCGTCTCATAATGTAAGATGTTTTTTGGCACTACACTAGTGTTAAAAAACGTCCTACATTATGAGACGGAGGGAGTACCGTATTACTCTTTTTATTGCAAGAAATCACAGTCCTAGACAGAGAAACTGTCTTCATTTTGCCAAACTTGCCAATCTCCCTGAAAAACCCTGCGATTCGAATCCATGCATGTTCCCCACAAAATTCAGGCGAAATCAGTACCTTTGAAACTTTTCATAAACAGATAGCATATGCACGATCGAGATTCAAATGTTCACTTCCATGCAACCCACCGGCAAAATCAAGCAGGACATACTTCATTCAATTCAAAATCAGTTCATAAATGTTTCTGCCTTGCAGATTTCTGAGATTTCCGGGCATAACTATTATTCCCTCCGTCCCATAATATAAGACGTTTTTTGACACTATACTAGAGTCAAAAAGCGTCTTACATTATGGGACGGAGTAAGTCGCAAATATTGAAGGACAAAGCATCCATGCGGCCATGTCAGTATGCAAGATTTTTGACAATTGCTTTGTCATCTGCTGGAGAACATGAAGAATTCGTTTCGGTACTTCCTTACCAAGGAGAGGCCAAGTGAAGTATATATGGGTAGGGCACAGTTTGGAACAAGTATTTCTTTGTATAGTATTGTTGCCCTGTATCCGAATCCAGCTCAACACAGACGAACAAGACGCCATGCAAAGGCTGCAGATCAATCGATTTTCCTACCCTTCACTGCTGCAAAAACTTGTTCAATGCAGTTGTGTCCAATGCTGAAAATTCACTCGCAGCAGCAAGCACTGCAAGTCCGAGCTTCATGGCGTCATTCTTGCTTTGTGCCTGCATGCACATGTGACATGACGGTCAATTTTTTAAACAGAATGGTGCTTTCTAAGGTTTGACAGTTGAAGAAAAAAGAAGAAAGGACAACCTCAATATTAAGGGGAAGAACCGGATCATGGAGGGATAGCCTCAACAGAAACCAGCCACCATATCCAGAAACTCTGACCTGCGTAGCATAGTAATGCAGCATGAAATATTAATCAGTAAAGAACTGAAGATGTATACATCAGTTTCTGGAAGCAAGCAAAGATGATCTACGTACGCCTTCATGATTCTTCGGGGCTTTGTTTAGATTTGGGTCTTTGCTAATCACACTCTCCAAATGTTTCAAGATTGATTCTCCATAGTCACGGAAGGATCTGCAAAAAAGAATAAATTAAACACATGAACTTTATCTGTATTTGATATAAAGTACTCCCTCTGTAAAGAAATATAAGAGTGTTTAGATCACTAGTGACTTAAATACATCCCTGTAGTCAAGCTTGACTGCCCTTTGTTGTGACAGCATGCAAACTAAATGGGATAACTAATTTACTGTTAAAAAGACTAGGGGTAACCCTATTTTCACATGGCTAATTATTCTCCTTCAAATGTGAAACTCTTATAACATAAAACAATCTAAATCAGAGCATTCCATGGATGTCCTGCAGATGAACTCATAATATTAACACATTGAGACATGCACTAATGCACAATAGAAGCATGTGACAACTAGAACTCTCAAAGTTAAGCAGCAGTTCAATCAATTTTGCCGTGGCAAGTTCAACTGAGGTTCATGCATACTTCCTATTATAATTATTGCCCATTTCCATCTAATCTTGGACTAGTCTTCCATGATACCCCACCTTAACTGACTACTGAATGAAAGTGTGTTTATTTCAGCCAGTAGTCAAGGCCATGGGTACCATCATTTTCCTGAAAATGGACTGAATGCTGCCGGTTAGAACTTAACATACCCTCCTTTCAAATCTGCATGATTTTGATCAATCTTCAACCTTATCTCCACAGTCACAGCAGCCTCCTCAAGGCCCTCGACCAAATCAGTCAAAACTTTACTACCGATGTTTGGGTTCAATGTTCTGGCACCAGCAAGTTTATTCAGAAGTTTAACCTAAGGCAAAAAATAAAATAAGAGAAGATAAGTATGGAAGCGTGTGCCAATAAAGAGAGATGGCAATTAAACGTGTCCTCAGGAATATGATATTCCAGTTTTCTTTCGGGAACTACAATGCTATATACTGTTGGAACTAGTCTAGTAAGGAGGAACTATCGTAAGAACAGAGGGATACAAATAGCAATGCTTCTGAAGTTGTAGCTATAAGAGATTCAGCTATAAAATGCCATAAAGATTCAAAGAGATCTTTTCAAACCAACCAATGTTAAGCATAAAATGCCAACATTTTCATCTGGTTCCCATATAATTGCATGGTTCATAAAGTTTCAAGGAATGTAGCAGAATAAACACCCTTACCATCATATATGCTCCATCATCGAGCCAGTGATTCTCTTTCAGTGCTCCATGGCCACTTGTTTCCATCGCCAAATGTGATTCCTCACCAGTAGAATTCTGAAATATTCATAATTTGCATTCCATACTACTAGGTATCATGGGACAAGTTACAGGGCGATCTGAATCATGAAGAAAGAGCAAACTAACCAGACGAATAGCCTCATCTATTACATTCTTGTATCCTCGCTTGAATCGATGGTGTTTCCCTCCTTGAGCATAAAATAGATAAGAAAATCATCATTTAATCAAATAAAGCACCAAGCTGTAACTAGCACAATACCAAGTTTTCAGTTCAAAAAAAGTATCTACCAAGTTTCTTCTCAATAAATGCAGTCAGTCCATCTGATGTCACGCTATCAGTCACAACAGTGGTTCCTGGATGCTAGTAGCAGATCAACGAATTAGTTAGGCATAAGCAACAGAGTAATATGAAACAAATTTGCAGCTCGACAAAACCTTACCTCCTCAAGAACTATGGCAGACATCAAAGCAATCAATCGGTTGCGATTCAACTCACGTCCACTGGAATCAACAGCAGCTGACCTGCAAAAATCAAAAGATTTTTAAGATTGATGTTATTACGCATATGCAGAATCTCAATGGTTATTTTTGCACCTGTCAACATCAGTATCAAATATGATGCCCAAGTCTGCCTTATTATTAAGCACTGCTTGTGTAATGGCTTCCATTGCAGCTTTGTCCTCAGGATTCGGAATATGATTGGGAAACAAACCTAAATATGTAATTCATAATGAGAGAAAGGCCACAAAGAGATTAGTGGAATGAAGAAAAGATCCAGCTATTACCATCAGGCTCCAGGAATTGGCTCCCATCAGTAACAGCTCCTAATGGTTTTAGTACCTTATCCTGGTCCAATAACCACAGCAATTCCAGATCAAAATCAAAGGCAATATTAGATTATTTCAGGAGTCCATTTTAAGTATTCAATCGGCATGTTGGCACCAATACAGAAACCCAAGTACGCATGCACGCTGGGAGGTGGGGGGGGCTGTCAAACAAAAAGAGCTGTGCACCATCAACCTGGGATACAGTAATCTATGGGTGCAATTGTGGAAACGGGTTAAGCACGACATACATATTAAGAAGAGTAAAATGCATCGTAAGTCCTAAAACTATTGGAGGTGTGTCATGTTAGTCCCAAATCTATAAAACTGCATATTTGAGTCCTAAAACTATCTAAAATGTTCACCAGAAGTCCTATACATCTCTGGTCAACTTTGGATAGAACGTTTTCTTGTGTATGTTTAAATGTTTCAAAAAATTCGGATTTTTTTGTGAATGTTTTCAAGACATGTGCTACAATCTGCAAAAAAAATTAAATCCAAAGTACACATGGAGAAACAAAAAGGATACTATTGACATTTGGATTTGTCCTTTTTGTTTCTCCATGTGTATTTTGAATTTGGATTTGAAAATTTTAGGTATTGTATACACATGTCTTGTGACCAATCACACAAAAAAAATAGAATTATTTTTAACATTCGAATTTATTTGTTTGGAAGTTGGGAGCATTTGGCGCTGCAGCAAAGCTGTTGCCTTGTGACCATGAGGTCATGGGTTCGAGTCCTGGAAACAGCCTCTGGCAGAAACGTAGGGAAAGGTTGGATACAAAAGACCCAAAGTGGTCGGACCCTTCCCCGGACCCTGCACAAGCGGGGTTTTTTTAAGTTGGGAGCATGTAAGGGGTGGTATCACAGGGTATGAACTCTTTAAACCTTTACAAACTTCCTTACCAAGTCTAAATGTTTACTGGGAATTTAATATTGGTGGATTAGACTTTGTGTTTTGTTTAATTGGTATGGGCCTGGCTCATCACCTCTTAGGCCCAAGTGGCCTCTCTAGTAATCAATACGAACTCCTATCTCAACACCTAGCCTACCAAATCTGCTAGCGCACTCCTCTCTGTTTGGATTCCACCTGGACCTGGTAGCCCACAACAAAATTAGTCTGTTATTACTACATACCACACCAAACCCAAATTCATGCCCCATGGCAGATAGATTTATCGAAATAAAAAAATTATGTTCATTGAGTCAGCCATAAGCACATATTCTAATAATATGAAGTAAAAAACTAATATTTCACCAGGGCTCATATTCGCCCTGGGAAAAAAATCTGGTTTCTGCTGGCAGCCAAATTGAGTGGATAAATTCAAAACCAAACCATCTTTAAGTTTTTGAAACGCTAAGTTCAAATTCAGAAAACTTAATGTTTTGGATAATCTGTTGTTGTCTTATATGGGAGTAACAATCAGGTTGAAATAACAAAATTTCTGTTTCTATTAGAATAATGTGTCTATAATATTGCATGAGAAAACTGAGAAAAATATTCAATAGACTTGTCGACCAGGTGGCTGAAGGTAAGGATAGAATGCACAACACAAAAACCCGGACTGAAAAAACATACTGCTACAGAACAAGTAGGAGTAAACACATACCACAAAATAGCCACCTGCTCCATTCCCTGCATCAACAACTATGTGCAGTCCCTCCAATGGTTTCTCTAAGACCAAATGGACAAAAATACAAGCATAAAAAAAGTCATTTTCCTTCATATTTATCTTTTTTATATTCAATCATTTCACAGTTTGCTAACAGATCAACTTCCACATAGCCAATAGTCACATATTCGAATACAAATAGAATGTGAGATACATGAACCAGTAGCTTTCTAATGAGCAGATAAAAGGGTATGAATAGCAGAAATTGACATGCGTAATGAATCCGAGAAATGTGGATTGCAATAAACAATAATACTTATGCCCCCTCCGTTTTTATTTACACCACATAGGGGTGCAGAACGGCGTCCCGCAAAGACCCGCCAAATAGTACAAATTAGTCTAACACACTCTAATTCAGCTGGAACTGATTTTTCTAGTTTTGCATATGAAGCGGGCTGGGTTCAGGCGCCGCCTTGCATCCCTAACTCCGCATATTAGCTTTGACTGAAGTCAAACTTTATAAAGTTTGACCAAGTTTATAGGAAATAGTATGCATTTACAATAAAAGATCTATATGATGTGAAAAGATATTCAGTGCTGAATCTAATGGTATTGATTTTGTATTGTATATGTTTTATAGTTTTTCCTATAAACTTGGTCCAAGTTTATAAAGTTTGACTTAAAACAAAAGCTAATATGCAGATTAAATAAAAAAATGGAGGGTGTATAAGATAGTACTCCCTCCGTAAAGAAACATAAGAGCGTTTAGATCACTACTTTAGTGATCTAAATGCTCTTATATTTCTTTACAGAGGAGTAATAAATAAAGCATATAATATTAATAATTAAATATGTTGACATCACGGCAACTAGGACCAAACAAAATATAAATAGAATGTGAAATTCATCAGCAAATATTTTTTTATTGAACGCGTGAAATTTATATATGACATAATGGACAATGAGAAATCAACCGATAACAGAAATAAAACCATCAGAAATGCAAAGCAAAGGCAAGAAATCTAAATGTGATCGAGTATAAATTGCCTAATGAATCAAAATGCAGTATAAAATAAGCATATGATGAAAACCTTTGTGTCCAGCAGATTTACGAACTGCTTGCACTAGATCAGAAGCATATATTGACATGTAGTCCACATGAGTCACGACACCGGTCTGTTCTTGTTTGCCACAATGTGCAGATTCCTCGTATACTTTAGAAGCCTGCTCCAATATATCTTTAATATCAGTCTTATTTAGACCACCATCACTTGTAAAAAACTTGAAACCATTCCGATTGTAGGGTAAATGGCTCGCTGTACATAACCAGCCAAAAAATTAGTGAGCCTATATTTAAAAAAACTTTAAGAAATGAAGTAGAAATGATCTATAAACTAGTGCAAAGTTGCAAATCATTGCTGTCAGAATGAGGATACATGCACATTAGATATATAAGGTGTCGAACCGGTATGGGACAGGGGCCCATCTCCTCTTGGCCCATGTGGCCTAGCCCAAGGGCAAGATCTTAAGAAAGGAGCAGCAGGTCGTCTCCCAGTGTGAGCCGCCACACACACACGACAGAGACACGGACAAGGTGAGCCCGCGATTCAACATGGTATCAGACGCAGGCGAGGTGCCGGGGATGACGGCAATGGTGGCCTAGTCACCGGCCGGCGGCTGGGTCCGGCGAGGAGGCGGCGGCGCATCTGGGCTGGCATGGCTGTGTGTGTGCGTGCGCGTGCAGCTGAGCGTCACGGCGACTGGCAGGGCGCTGCGGCGGCTGGCTGGTTCCGGCGAGCTGGAGGTGGCGAGCTTGGTAGGAGAGGAAAGAAGAAAGGAGCTGCTGCGCTGCACCAAGGGAGAGAAGAAGGGTCCTATTGCTGCTGCTAGCACTTGAGTGCGGCTGCTGGAGCAGAGGAGGTTCGGCTGGCTGCTGATTGCTGCAGATTGGTAAAGGAAGGAAAGGTGACGAACTGCTGCTGTTCTGAACTGCAGTTGCTGCTGCTTGCTGTTGGTGAGGCAGAGGGTGCTCTTTGCACTGTTGCTGTTAGTGTTGCGGCTGCTGCTGTTTGCAGAGGAGAGAAGGCCGTGCTAGCAGGAAGGCTGTGGAGGCTGCTCGTTGCTGCTTGCAGGCGAAGGTGGCTGGCTGAATTGCAGGTATTGGTGTTGTGCTGCTGCTGACTATCCTGAGCAAAGATGGGTGAACCAAAAGGGAAATACAGCATGTCTGGCAGAAGCTGAGAAGACAAAACTGGTGAAGGAAGAGGAAGGTGGAGGAAATCCAGGCTGACAAGGAAATAGCCAGGGGGCGACACTTGAGAAGGATGCTCAGACCGTTAAGTTGAGAGCTGAGTTGGAGGAGCTTCATGCTTTCATATCACAGCTCCAAACTGCAGGCTTGAATGCTCGCTATGGAGACTGTGCTCACTGGGCCTCCACTGATGACGATAATCTGGAAATGACATCTCTTGCTACTAATGAGAATGGTCCAGAATGGGTTCTAGACTCTGGAGCATCTAGGCATGTTGCTGGCAAATCCTGCGTGTTCGAGTCTTACAATAAGTATCCTCCTTCTCACACGGGCACTATGCAAATTGCTGATGGCACAAAACATCCTGTCATAGGAGTTGGTAGAGTAAAGTGCATTCCGACCATCTCCCTATCCTCGGTTTTATATGTGCCAGCTTTTCCTGTCAATTTGGTCTCTTTCAGTGCTCCCATTGATCAAATAGACTGTCGTGTGAGCCTTGACCAATTCGGTTGCAAGATTCAGGAGCGACAGACGAGGCAGACGGTTGGGACTGGCACCAGGCGTAGGGGGCTCTGGTACATGGACCAGGAGGTGCAGCCGGACTTGGTGTGTGCTGCGACCATGGAGAACAAGGAGAAGCAGGCGATGATCCATCACTGTAGGATGGGACATCTTTTGATAAGATGAGCAGAATATTTCCGGATGTTATGTGTGGAGTAGGCAAGGGCGAGCTGACATGTGATGCTTGCGAATATGCAAAACACACAAGAGCCACATATGTGAGTAAGGGGCTTAGGAGCGTATCTCCTTTTATGCTTATTCATTTGGATCACTAGTGACAACTCTAAGTACATCGCCTTTGTGAAAGCACGTCTTAGTGAACAGTTTTGTCTGATCTTGGCCCTCTTCCCTACTTTCTTGGGACTGAGGTTTCTTCTACCTCTCATGGCTTCTTTATTTTCCAAGAAAAGTATATCCAGGATTTCCTTGCTCGTGCTGCTCTTACTGATGAGCGCACTATTTAGACTCCCATGGAGCTCAATGTTCACCTCTGTGCTTCCGATGGTAACCCCTTGTCTGATCCGACACATTATCATCATCTTGTTGGGAGTCTGGGTCTATCTAGTTATCACTCGTCCGAATATCTCCTATCATGTCCATATTATGAATCAGTTTGTTTCTGCTCCCACTTCGGTTCAGTATAGTCACCTTCTCAGTGTTCTCCAATATCTTCGTGGCACGATCTCTCACCGTCTTTTCTTTCCCCACTGCAGTTTGTCACAACTTTAGGCCCATTCGGATGCTACGTAGGCTAGTGATCCTTCGGATCGCCATTCACTTTCTGCTGACTGTATTTTTTTGGTGGTTCTCTCATTGCCTGGAAGACGAAGAAACAAACTGCAGTTTCCCGTTCGAGTGCAGAGGTTGAGTTGCAAGCTATGATTCTTCTGACGGCAGAGGTTGACTTGGTTACGATGGTTACTTCAGGAGTTTGGTGTTTCAGTCAGTACACTTACTCTGCCCTTGTCAGACAGTACAAGTGCTATTAGTATTGTGCATGACCCTGTGAAGCATGAGCTCCCCAAGCATATTGGTGTTGATGCTTCTTTTGTGCACGCTGGTGCGCAGGATCGGGCTACTCTGTAGTATGTGCCTTCCGAGTTACAGTTGGCAGATTTCTGTACAAAGGCCCAGACTCGAGCGCACCATGGATTTTATCTCTCCAAACTCAGTGTTGTGGATCCACCCAGAGTTTGAGGGGGGTGTTAAGAGTTATATTAATTTTCCATATAGCCTTGGCATAAGGGGCTTTCTGCATATTTTCCACTTGTACATTGTATATATACTAACCTTTGGCCCCCAGGAAATACATGTTGCATATTTCCTAACAGTATGCCCTGAAAGAACAAAGTGTTTGTGTGCGATTTCTATGTGGTAATGGGCAGCGGCACTAGGAGAGATCTCAGGGTGAAGTCGTGGCGTGTTTACACTGTTAGTAGTGTTAGAGAAAAAATCTGGTAGAAACCAAAGGGCCATAAAGTTGTGACTGCATAAATACGCACTTGCTGAGATGGGTAAATTTCAAATAAATAAAGAGCGATAAAGATAGTCAAATAGTGTCAGCAGGTAAACAATACATATAGTTGGTAGAGGAATTGATTACTGATATATACAAATGCTTGATTGTGATGGAGCATACCAAAATGGGAATGGTACCTGTTATCATTATGCCTCCATCTGCTGGGCAATGATTTATCGCATCTTCGGTAAGTGTACTGTTGAACATTGCCGGTGTTGAAGCCAATCTATATAACACATTGTCAGAACTGAATACTGAGAAGGGTATTGCTCATCTACTTAACATATTTTCAAATATTATTAATCATTTTTCATCACAGTTAGCTTGTCGTCCGAGGGCTGCTCTTAAGTCATGTCGGTATGGGTTTCTTATGTGCTTGTCTCTGGAAAAGGAATTGTCTCTAGTGTCTCCATTTTGCTAGGGTCATGCGCCGCTTCAACTGGAATCATGCCGGGTATGGGTTTCTTATGTGCTTGTCTCTGGAAGAGGATTTGTCTTGTGCAATTTATAAGGCACGGATGCCACATGAATCATATTGTTCATTCTTTTGCAGAACATGCCATCAGGGAAGATTTGATATAATTTTGTTGACACTTTAGTAGATGCATAGACATATAGCATAAACCTGAATAACTGTAGCTGAATGCATAACCAATAGTCCAAGAGTAGACATGGACACATACATGCATGGAATGCTGGATCAACTGGATGGCATATTCTCGGCTCACCATTTCACATAAGGGCAATATGGACGTTCTCTTGATTTAACAGCCTTGGACAGCAAGTTGAGAGCGATTGCAAACAATGAACACAATTTGAAAATGGATGGCATGGAATGAATAAGGAGTTATTCTGGTGGTATCTGACAGGAAGGGTTTTATATACTGGTAAATAACCAATTTTGTCTTGGATATTCGACTCATATTTGTTGGCATGTCAGAGCAGAGAAGTCGCATATTTATGGAGAGCTCAAACGGGCAAACCCCTTGGAACAGTTAAAAGTGAGTTTCTAGCTTCCCAAGAACGGATGTATGAAAGTGAGTTTCTAGCTTCCAATAATGGATGTCTACCCTTGCAATAGAAAAAGGATGTGTGCAGATTCTAAGTATAAAAAGATCTCACATGATAAGAAAATTCAGATTGTCTCCATTTTTAGTCCCTGCTAGAGTCTATACAACACAAAAGATCCCGTATACCTGAATGTAAGCAAAAAAGAAGTGAACTCACCCAAACTGTAGAACATCATGTCCGGCAGCAGTGATTCCATGAGTAATTGCATTCTGAAAACAATTACTATTCAATATTCAATAGTCAAATAATTATCCAAATGATACTTATGAACTTACTTCCTCTGATGTCTAGGCTCCATCAGGCCTATCCACCTATGGCGTATACTTAAATGTGTGCCATGCATGATTATTTGTCTTAAAATTGCGATAGACATGTTCTGAACTCTGATATCATAGTTCGTCCAGAACCTTAAGCTTTTAAGGAAATGTGAGCTATCTACTCAAACTTAACAACTAAGGATGTAAGTATTTAAGCATGCACATCTACAATTAGGGTTCTACTCGGATTTCAAAATTAAAATACTGTCCTTCAAAAAGTACGATTTATATACTGTCGTTATAAACAAGAAAGCTATTAATATAGCATACAACTACAGGAGAACCTTCCACAACCTTTCAGTTCCTGCCTGAATAAAAAAATTAGAGGGAGAGTGTGCGTGGGGCGGTACTCCCAATCCGCAATTAATTCCCAGAGCTCGAACATGTGGTAAGAAGTCCACCTCCAACACAATAACAGCCCTTCTATAAAAAATATGGTACGCCTAGGCGTACTCTAAAAAAAACACAATAACAGCATGCCAGCTACCCAATGAGCTGAAGGTAAAAATTGGTCACCGTATCTTATCCGATTCGACACAAATTACCCTAGTTTCTCGGCTAACGCTTGAAATGACCGGAAAGTCCAAACTACCACTTGTGGTAACATGATTTTGGTCTAATAATGGCTTAATTAAGAATTCATAACTAGAAATAATAAATTTGACAAAAATGCACAGGACCTTGCGGGTCCTTTTTTTAAATGCGTAAAAATCAGGCACCTGCAATTTATGAGCAGAAATTCGTGAATCATGTCCAACAGAGATTCTTAAACGTCTCAAGCCATCCGCTTTCTTCTTGTTTAATAACCATGCAGTAAATGCAGCAGCTATAGCTTCAGCAACAAGCTCCGTGAGATTGACAGGCTCACCTTCAACCCCAGCAATAGCAACACCACGAATATCACTGTAAAACAAAATAGCCTGTATAAAAGAAGTTGATTTTTCATTGTAACACATCATACAAGGCCACTTCATATTTTTATGTCTAACTTTGACCATTAATTTTACCAACAAAATTTTAGTCATACGTCATAAAAAATATGTCACTGGATGCACATTTAAAAGAACTTTTCAATAATATATTTTTGACAACATATAACCCATATTCTGTTGACCAAAATTATAAGTCAAATTTTGACACAAGAAACGAAGTGGTCTTGTATATAAAAATGGAGGGAGTATTTAACGTGATATATGACTATACTAAAACATCTCTGAATATTGCAACATATATGTAGATGTAGCTGTCATCCATAGGGTACTCAGATCTTTGCTGGGTCAACATGTTCAGAATATCTTTTTTAAGAAAAATGTGTGTGGAAAGTTGCTTGCTGCTAAAAGGCGAACTAACAGAAACAGTACCGACAAGCATTGATTCTCACCCAAGGATTGGGATAAAGAATCTTGTCTACATAATAGATGGCCTAAACACGGCAGAGTAGACATGCAAATGTAGATATCAACAATACTAAATTGGCCATTTCTGTGAACTACTAAAGCAACTAAATTAAATATTCAATAAGAACAAGGGAAAAGCTTATGCATGCCATTGGCTTTCACTGCTTTTGGAAAAACACCAAGGAAATAAAGTACATGTTTTGTTACCGTGCATACAGCAAAAAAAATAGTTTTTACAGTCTCACTATAAGAATTAAGAGCATGCAATGTCAAGGAGAGCATCATACAAAGTAGAAACCTTGTTATACCTGCCATTTTGTAGCTTGAGAAAATCAACTTTGTCAATGGACAAGACATCACTGGCACCTTGAGTAGCTGTAATGGAAGTTATGTAAGAAAGTTTTCAGAATTTCGCATGAGCATACATGGCACAGCAGAAACTATCTAAAACCAGTAACCAAGCTATGATCTGACAAAAGAAAAAACCAGTAAACAAGGAAATATATGACAGACACGCCATATTGAGCGGGTAAAAAGAAAAAACCTACGTAAACTAATAACGATCATTGAGAGCCTAGAACAGACCATTGCAGCTAATATTTCCTTGTTTCCCGAGGCTAATCCATGCTGTTGATGTGGTATTTAACCACTTGGCTGAAGTATCAGCCAATGATAATCTACACCCCTGGACGGAATGCATGCTGCGGGTATTGAGGGCACAAAAGTCACAGGTATATCTTGGATTGTGCCTAGTCCGTGGACCATCTTGTGCCAAGAATGCATTTTGTATGACCTTCGCTGATAATGCTGCACAAATGTCCAAATCTATCAGCTTCTTCTATTCTTATGACAGTGCACAAGATAATTGCTTATTAGGGTGAATTTATAACATACTCCCTCCGTCCGGAAATACTTGTCATCAAAATGAATAAAAGAGGATGTATCTAGACATATTTTAGTTCTAGATACACCCCTTTTCATCCATTTTGATGACAAGTATTTCCGGACGGAGGGAGTAGTTTTGTTCCACACAATGTACAGAAATAATTGTACTCTCTCATTTCTTAAATATATGTTACAAAAATATAGGCATGTGTGAAACCATACCCTATATATTACTCCAGAACCTATTTAGCAACTAATTAAAGAAGGGATGCACGGGCTAAGAATTGAAGAATTCTCATTTTGAAAGATAAAATGCTTATATCTAGGAATAAGATTAGGATGATTGAATACGGAACAATTAAACTTTATATTTTTGTTGAAGCCAACATTCAGTTTAAAACTGGACGTGGAATTTCATTCACAGAGAACTAGAAACATCTTCGAATAAAAACAATATTGGCTAAAAAGCAAGTATTAGACATTAGGGGAACGAACTATCAGGACTCATTGATGAAACACACTCCATCTTTGGACAATATCTTTTATATTTTCCATCTTTTTTGTTTCAACCATACCCACAACTGAATATTATTTGGTGAGATGAAACATCATAACATATTGACAGCTCACATGAACCACTAGCTGAATCTCGAAATACAATGCTTAACAACAACTATCATAACACCACGAAATATGGTCCATATGGATCTTTCTGGGCCCGAAGATACCCACAGAGAGCTGCCAGCAAAAAGAAAGGCCCTAAATTTTGCTGTCTGTCTTCATCCACGGTGGTTTTCCATGAAATCAATGAATTTCACCAGCCGTTCAAGTTTCTTATTTTCTTTGTTTGACAAGCACTGATTGAATCAGTTTAAAATTTCAGTCAGATATAACTATGATTGTCGAAAGTTAGTCCTCCGATCGAGGAGGCAAGCAGATAAAACCAACAATTCTTGCATTCATCAATCCAAGGAAATTTCGCCATGCCCCTAATTCCACTAATCTATTCTCTCTTGCAAAACGCATTGGGCTGACGTGGATTTTCACCCGTTCCATCGGTCTAAACAATCTACGGTTGGAAAATAGAAGCGGTGGCCAATCTACCGGCGTCTTCTATTCCGAATACGCCCACGAATCCCCCACACACCGCGGGACAACGAACGGCAATCCTTTCTACGGCCATGGATTCCGCCCGCGCTTCCCTGGCTCAACGCTTCTGCCCTTCACGGACCGGTCGGGGCTTGCGGCAACGGATTCGAACACGGGATACGGTTCAATTCGATCGGGCGGATCAACTAGAGTAGGTGTTGTACGTAGTGCGGGGTGGAAGGAGGAGGATGCGAATCACTGACCGGCCATGGATGTGAGGAGGAGGAGCTCGCGGGAAGCCGGCTTTGCTGTGCGTGTGCTCGGACGGCGTGCACGAGGTGTGGAGGGCAGAGAGGGGTTTTTTTCTGCGGGGAGGAAGGCAGGGCAGGGAGTTGTGTTGTTGGATACTTGGATCAGATCGAGCATCTCAAGGTGCGCGGCACCGTCGATACAAGATCCACAGCCTGGTTGTTTTATTTTTTTTCTCTTTTTGTTAGAAAAATCATTTCCCTCGCTCTGTACCGAAATATTGAACTACTAAAACATCATATATTTACATTTTACAGAATCCAAAAAAATAAGAGGAAAGAAATACAAGGTCCTCTGAGACCTCGATTGATGTTTTTTTTTCTACAGAAGTCAGATCTAGTATAAATATTCACCAGAAATACAAAGCGCCATAAACATAATAAAAATTAAAACAATACAATTGTTTGTCCTTAGCATAATTAAGGATTGGGTCACTTAATGCACAGTTGCACTTTTGTCACTATTTGAAGCTTTTTACGGTGAATTGTTATTGGTTTCCATCAACTCATTCCTTTTCGCTCCTTGTTGGGTTCGACCCTCTTGCTATTTGAAAATGCTACGCACTTGTGGGTTACTAGTAAAACAACCCAACAGTTAAACAAAACATCTACATTGACTATGTCCATTCGGTGTTCTAGTGTTTGGCAAAATGCAATTGCAGGTTTTCCATGTTTTCTTGGTCTTACAAGTACTCCGCAAGTCAACCAGAGGCTCGGGGGCTACACCCTGCACTATCGTGCCTTAGTGTCTACAAAAGAAAAAGAAATTGTGACGCTTCGTGCTTCGTTCAAATTACCATTTGTGAAGTCGTTTTTCTATGAACTGGATGTCTCCAACAATAAAGAAGAAAGGGAGGTCGGACACCTTGTTCGTCAAGCACGGTTGTCTTCGACCTCCTAGGGTCCACAACCCCGATAGGTCGTGTTATCTTCAACCTCTTCAAGGCGAGCCGACACAAGATCAATTATTATTTCAAGTATACTCAGGTGCCCCTCAAGAGCTCGCCATGAAATTCTAGACGGCGCTCTCAGATCCATATCAACCCTGATGCGGCAATTGAGCTCATGAAGGACTCAGGGACTATTGACGATACAACATGCCCGGGGCATCCAACCTCCAATGAAGTCGATCACTAGGCCGCCCTTGGGGTCCAACTATAGTCCATGTCCCTCACCCAACCAGCAGGCCTCCCCCATACGAACACCTACCCGAAGATACATGTATTAGTAGATCTAATAGGGCTCTACCATGTAAACAGACGGCTCTACTATGTAAACCGACTTGCGCTCATGTAACCCTACCGTTGACCACATATATAAGAGGAGGTAGGGGCCTCCCAAGTCGTGAGACAAGATCTCATACGAGACATCAATTAATAAAGTCAGACATACAGTATGTAGGGTATTACCGCTAAAAAGCTCAAGCTTCAACACTCCCCCTCACGTGTTGATGCGGAGCATCCTACGGTCATCCCCATGGGCATTCCATCACCACCACGAACGCCAAGTGGACCGATGACGACAACCCATGCACGTACCATTGAAACTGAGGTTACCTCTTTCCTCTTTGAGCTCCCTTTGATTTCGTATGAGAAATGGCTTCTACCTCAAGCGGAGACTTTGTGCATGACTAGGTATCGAGGAGAAGATCATGAAGAGGCAAGAGCCTCAAGAAGAAGGATGAGAAGGAAGAGCTCCAAGACACAAAGCACCTGAGGCTCTCTGGACACCCCGGGTGCCCGCACCTTCCACCCCGGGGTGCCTGCCTCCCTATAGTCGCGGCCTGGGCGAGGCCCCTGATCGGTTCGGGTGCCCGGCCTCCCCTGGCCCGAGGGTGCCCTGACCCTCCACCATCGGGTGCCCGACCCTCCCTGGCGCCTCTCCCTCCAGGTGTCTGGGCCACTTTACCCCGGGTGACCGGACTACACCGAATGTGCTTGCGTGCACTACGGGCATATTGACTCTTTTACCCCCCCCCCCCATTTCGTCCCTAGGCTATAAGTACTCTTCATATAGCTCATTTCTAGGGTTAGCAAAGTAACCCCTCCTCTTGGAGATCAAGACCCCTCTTTGGGAAGATTCCTTGTGGATTATCAAGGCCTCCTCTTGGAGAAGATCAACATCAAGACCTCATCTCCTTGGAGTGGGAAGAACTCTACCCTAGTGCTATTTTCCCAAAGGTTTGGGGCTCCACAAATCATGCACGCTGCAGAATCAGACATATGTCTATGCTCAAGCACATCCGCTATGGGTATCGAGCTCCTCGCTAGCCTCCAGAGGAAGAACTTGATCTTGGGTGATAGTTTAGCCTTCCAGAGGGTAGACCAAGCATTAATCTCCCGCTCCGACCCGGAAGATCTTGCAACCTCCTCAATCTAGCTCTCCCTTGTGAGCTTAGTGTTCAATATAATTCGGTATGCTGATTTGACAGAGAAACCGTCCCTTTTCTCGCCGCTCCATGCCCAGAAGTCGCTAATGTTTCTTGTGCATAACGGAATACTTAAGATGGCCTCTACATCTATTGGTAGGAAAACTGCCCAAACCAGTGGCTCATTCCACGTTGTCGTGGCCGGTATGATGAGCTGAGACACAGTTCTAGGCGGGTTTGGGATTAGGGACGTGATAGGCCTCAACATCCCTTGCCTCGGCAGCCAGTTGTGGTGTCAGATCTCTGTTGTTCTTCCTTTCCCAATTCTCCTAATGACTCCTAGTCTTGATGTTTACTACACAACCTTCTTCTTGTAGACGTTGTTGGGCCTCCAAGTGCAGAGGTTTGTAGGACAGTAGCAAATTTCCCTCAAGTGGATGACCTAAGGTTTATCAATCCGTGGGAGGCGTAGGATGAAGATGGTCTCTCTCAAGCAACCCTGCAACCAAATAACAAAGAGTCTCTTGTGTCCCCAACACACCCAATACAATGGTAAATTGTATAGGTGCACTAGTTCAGCGAAGAGATAGTGATACAAGTGCAATATGGATGGTAGATATAGGTTTTTGTAATATGAAAATATAAAAACAGCAAGGTAACAAGTAATAAAAGTGAGCGTAAACGGTATTGCAATGCGTTGAAACAAGGCCTAGGGTTCATACTTTCACTAGTACAAGTTCTCTCAACAATAATAACATAATTGGATCATATAACTATCCCTCAACATGCAACAAAGAGTCACTCCAAAGTCATTAATAGCGGAGAACAAATGAAGAGATTATGGTACGGTACGAAACTACCTCAAAGTTATTCTTTCTGATCGATCTATTCAAGAGTCCGTAGTAAAATAACACGAAGCTATTCTTTTCGTTCGATCTATCATAGAGTTCGTACTAGAATAACACCTTAAGACACAAATCAACCAAAACCCTAATGTCACCTAGATACTCTGTAACACCCCGGATTTAGCTTTCCATAATTGTAACTCCAACTCTTGCCATTTCCGACTATGTGCTATGTTTTCCTCCGTGGTTGGGTTTTTATCTTTTGTTTTGCATTTTGTTCATGTCATGCATTTCATCTCATTGCATCATGCGCATTGCATCTGCATGTTTTCATAAAGCTTGCATCCGTTCGTAGTTGCCGCGTTCCCCCTTGCCTTCGTTGTCCCTCTCGAGAGCAACCTTTCATTTGTTGTCCGACCGTTGAGCCTCTCTGCACAGCCACCGACCACCTCCGCAACCTAGTCAGAAAACTTCTCCCGGACCCGACCCGGGCTGTCATGACCAATGGGTCCGGATCATCTCCAAACGTCTATAAAACATCTCCGTTTTCTTATTTGAACTCCCTAGCCTATATATTTCTCTACCTTTCGATTACGATCGGAGGGACGAGATAGCCCCTATCCAAAAATCCAGCCTATATAAACTGACTCAACCCTAAATATGACGAGAGCTGTCCCATCCTCCTAGCCGCCGCCACTCCTCCTGTCTCGTCTTCCTCGGGATCCTCCCAGATCCCCTTCTCACCCAACCAGCGCCTCCCCTGGTCTCCTCCTCGTTTCCCCCGTCGACCCAATCCCCTGGCACCGCCGCCATCTTCCCCTTGTTTTCAGCGCCACCAAATCAACACTGCAGCCACCGCAGCTCCTCCTGATCCAAACCATCCACCACCTCTCGTGCCTCCTCGAGCTCGACCCCTCGCACCGCTCGCCGGAGCAACCAGCGACTACCCTCACCTCCAGGACCTCCTCCTCGCCACCTCGTCGTCCTTCCTCCCCGCCGGTGTTCTTCTCGAGGACGTCAGCCGCCCTCCTCAACCACCTTGCGTCGCTGTCGGCCGCAAGCAGCGCCACCAGCAGACGAGCCCCCGTCGCGCCCTCTCGTTCCTATGTTTTCCTCCTCTCGGTATCTCATCTCTCTCTCGTTCTCTCTCTGTACCAGGATGCAACGTCGCCCATGGCCTTGTCTCCGGCCAGAACGAGCCTCCCCGTGCTCCTCCACCTCGCCTCCTCGGGCGCCCGCGCCTACCGCCGGCCGGCCACGGCCAGGTCGCCTCGCCTCCTCTCGCCTCACTCCGCCCTCTCTATCCCTGCCACTTGTCTGAATTTTCCCTGCCATGGCCCTGCAGTTCCTCCCCGCCTCGGAGCTCCCTTGCGCCGCCGGATCCGAGACCCCCTCGCCCGGACCTGCCCGTTCCCGGCGCTCGCGTCGCCGTCAGCCACCCGTCGTCGGAGTTCCTTGTCGGCTCGCGCACCGACCTGCAAGTCCCACGCCGTCCACGGCCCCGCTTCAACCATCGCCACTGCTTCGCTTCGGTCAAGTGCAAGGTTGACCTCCGGCCACAGCCCAGGCGCCTCGGCCAAGATCCACCGACTGGGCCGAGCCCAGCTAGGTGAGCAGCCCAGCTACCCAGTGCACTATTCAGATTCGGCCCGTATAGGTTTTTTTTTTTGGTTCTGCGATTTTAGCATTTATCCAGAGTTGGCAGATTTGCAGAAAACCCCTTCATCATCATGCATATATTAACTCCACAACCGTGCATCATATGTAGATAATTTATACATGTAAAATGCTTAGAATTTTGTGTAGATTAATAATTTGCTACTTTCATCCATTTTTTTAAATGTTTAAAATGATGTTTGTTTAAATTTGCTCAAATGCCATGTTAAAATGATTTATTCATAACTAAATAACCGTAGCTCGGTTTTAAATAAACTTTATATGTAAATGGGGTGGAAAAATGCATAGATTAACTTGGTGCAGTTTATTTTCCTGTTTAACAACAATAAAATTTGGTTTAGGGCAGAACAGTACCGAATCTAAAATATGCACTTGGGGATTTTCCGGAATTGTTGTTCGTTGTTCCAGCCTCATTTAAACTTGCCTAGATAGGTAGTTTAATTATGCTTCACCTCTTGCCATGTTTAACAACATTTAATATTGTTTTGTAGCTTAAACGAGATTAAACTAAATATGTCAATGTGATTTTTTGTCAATATGCAACTCGTGGCATATTGAGCTCCACTTAACTTGTAGTATTGTTTGTTGCACTTTGCCATGCCATGCCTCATTAAACCGGACATGCATCATGCCATGATTATGCTTGTGAGTTTACCATGTTGTTTGCTTCTTTCCGGGTCGCTTCTCTCGTTAGCTTCGATTTCGTTCCGGAGTTGTGAGGATTTGTTCGACCACGTTCGCTTGTCTTCTTCATGGACTCGTTCTTCTTCCTAGCGGGATTTCAGGCAAGATGACCGTCACCTTGGATCTCATTACTATCATTGCTATGCTAGTTGCTTCATTCTATCGCTATGCTGCGCTACCTATCACTTGCTTATCAAGCCTCCCAAATTGCCATGAACCTCTAACCTTTGTCACCCTTCCTAGCAAACCGTTGTTTGGCTATGTTACCACTTTTGCTCAGCCCCTCTTATAGCGTTGCTAGTTGCAGGTGAAGATGAAGATTGCTCCATGTTGGTTTATGTTTATGTTGGGATATCACAATATCTTTTATATTATTAATGCATCTATATACTTGGTAAAGGGTGGAAGGCTCGGCCTTATGCCTGGTGTTTTGTTCCACTCTTGCCGCCCTAGTTTCCGTCATATCGGTATTATGTTCCCGGATTTTGCGTCCCTAACGCGGTTGGGTGATTTATGGGACCCCCTTGACAGTTCGCTTTGAATAAAACTCTTCCAGCAAGGCCCAACATTGGTTTTACCATTTGCCTCACCTATGCCTTTTTTTCCCTTGGGTTTCTGGAGCCCGAGGGTCATATTTATTTTAGCCCCCCCGGGCCAGCGCTCGGCGTGAGTGTTGGTCCAACCTGTCACCATGGTGGCCACTGGGGCAACTGGGCTCGCCACCGGAAGTTTGGACAATCCGGTGTGCCCCGAGAATGAGATATGTGCAGCTCCTATCAAGATTTGTCGGCACATCCGGCGGCTTTGCTGGTCTTGTTTTACCATTGTCGAAATGTCTTGTAACCGGATTCCGAGGCTGATCGGGTCTTCCCGGAGAAGGAATATCCTTCGTTGATCGCGAGAGCTTATCATGGGCTGTTGGGACACCCTGCAGGTTTTGAACTTTCAAAGCCGTGCCGCGGTTATGTGGCGATGGGAATTTGTTGATATCCGGTTGTAGTAAACTTGAAGTAAACTCTTCTAAAATACACCAACCGTGTGCGTAATCGTGAGTGTCTCTTTTCGGGGTTGATTGAGAGGAGAACACGGTTCTTGGATTATGTTTGACGTAAGTAGGAGTTCAGGATCACTTCTTGATCATTGCTAGCTTCACGACCGTTCCGTTTGCTTCTCTTCTCGCTCTCACTTGCGTATGTTACCCACCATATCATGCTTAGTCGCTGCTGCAACCTCACCACTTTACCCCTTCCTTTCCCATTAAGCTTTGCTAGTCTTGATACCCATGGTAATGGGATTGCTGAGTCCTCGTGGCTCACAGATTACTACAACAGCAGTTCCAGGTACAGGTTATGCGATGATCATGACGCGAGAGCGATGTTTGCTTGTTTTGGAGTTATTCTTCTGCTTCTTCTTCGATTGAGGGATAGGTTCCTGGTCGGCAGCTTGGGCTAGCAGGGTGGATATTGTTTGATTTTCTGTTTATGCTTCATCCGTAGCTGGATGTTGTTTCTCTTGTATTTGATGTATTGTTGTATTCTGGTGACATTGTATGTCTTGGGTGTATTCCCACTATTTTGTAATGTTGATGTAATGATATCCACCTTGCAAAAGCGTCTTCAAGATGTGCTTCTATCCTTGGTGGGACCTTCGAGTTCCTTTAGGATAGGGTCGCATCTTGGGCGTGACATACTCCAATGTCACCTCAAGTATCCATGGGTATGACTATACGATATGCATCAAACAATCTCAGATTCATCTATCCAAACCAACACAAAGTACTTCAAAGAGTGCCCCAAAGTTTCTACCGGAGAGTCAAGACGAAAACGTGTGCCAACCCCTATGCATAAGTTCACAATGTTACAAAACCCGCAAGTTGATCACCAAAACATACATCAAGTAGATCACGTGAATATCCCATTGTCACCACAAATGAGCACATGCGAGACATACATCAAGTGTTCTCAAATCCTTAAAGACTCAATCCAAAAAGATAACTTCAAAGGGAAAACTCAATCCATTACAAGAGAGTAGAGGGGGAGAAACATCATAAGATCCCACTATAATAGCAAAGCTTGCGATACATCAAGATCGTACCACCTCAAGAACACGAGAGAGAGAGAGAGAGATCAAACACATAGCTACTGGTACATACCCTCGGCCCCGAGGGTGAACTACTCCCTCCTCGTCATGGAGAGCGCTGGGATGATGAAGATGGCCACTGGAGAGGGATTCCCCCCTTCGGCAGGGTGACGGAATGGGTCTAGATTGGTTTTCGGTGGCTACAGAGGCTTGCAGCGGCGGAACTCCCGATCTAGGTTATGTTCTGGGGGTTTCTGTATATATAAGAGATTTTGGCGTCGGGAACAAGTCAGGGGGGTCTCCGAGGCGGCCACGAGGTAGGGGGCGCGCCGGGGTAGGCGCGCCCCACCCTCGTGGTGGCCTCGGACTCTTCCGTCCATCTCTGGTACTCTGTGGGCTTCTTCTGGTCCAAAAACAATCTCCGTTGAATTTTAGGTCAATTGGACTCCGTTTGGGTTTCCTTTTCTGCAATACTCAAAAACAAGGAAAAAAACAGAAACTGGCACTGGGCTCTATGTTAATAGGTTAGTCCCAAAAATCATATAAAATAGCATATAAATGCATATAAAACATCCTAGATGGATAATATAATAGCATGGAACAATAAAAAATTATAGATACGTTGGAGACGTATCAAGCATCCCCAAGCTTAATTCCTGCTCATCCTCGAGTAGGTAAATGATAAAAACAGAATTTTTGATGTGGAATGCTACCTAACATATTTATCAATATAATCTTCTTTATTGTGGCAAGAATATTTAGATCCATAAGATTCGAGACAAAAGTTTAATATTGACATAAAAATAATAATACTTCAAGCATACTAACCAAGCAGTTATGTCTTATCAAAATAACATGGCCAAAGAAAGCTCATCCCTACAAAATCATATAGTTTGGCCAGGCTCCATCTTCGTCACACAAAATGCTCTCATCATGCACAACCCCGATGACAAGCCAAGCAATTGTTTCACACTTTAGTATTCTCAAACTTTTTTCAACTTTCACGCAACACATGAGCGTGAGCCATGGACATAGCACTATGGGTGGAATAGAATATGATGATGGGGGTTGTGTGGAGAAGACAAAAAAGGAGAAAGTCTCACATTGACGTGGCTAATCAACGTGCTATGGAGATGCCCATCAATTGATGTCAATGCGAGGAGTAGGGATTGCCATGCAACGAATGCACTAGAGCTATAAATGTATGAAAGCTCAACAAAAGAAACTAAGTGGGTGTGTGATACGTCCATTTTGCATCATGCTTTTATATTGATATTTATTGCATTATGGGCTATTATTACATGTTATGTCACAATAATTATGCCTATTCTTTCTTATTTACAAGGTTTACATAAGGAGGGAGAATGTCGGCAGCTGGAATTCTGGGCTGGAAAAGGAGCAAATATTATAGACCTATTATGCACAACTCCAAAAGTCCTGAAACTCCACGAAAGTAATTTTTGGAAATATTATCCAGTGGAAGAAGTTCACCAGAGGGGGCCCACCTGTCCACGAGGGTGGGGGCGCGCCCTACCCCCCAGGGCGCGCCCCCCTACCTCGTGGGCCCCCTGTTGGCTCTCCGATGCCCATCTTTCTGCTATATGAGGTCTTTCGATGAGGAAAAAAATCATAAGCAACCTTTCGAGACGAAATTCCGCCGCCACGAGGCGGAACCTTGGCGGAACCAATCTAGGGCTCCGGCAGAGCTGTTCTGCCGGGGACACTTCCCTCCGGGAGGGGGAAATCATCACCATCATCATCACCGATGCTCCTCTCATCGGGAGAGGGCAATCTCCATCAACATCTTCACCAGCACCATCTCCTCTCAAAACCCAAGTTCATCTCTTGTATCCAATTCTTGTCTCCAAGTCCGGGATTGGTACTAGTAGGTTGCTAGTAGTGTTGATTACTCCTTGTAGTTGATGCTAGTTGGTTTACTTGGTGGAAGATCATATGTTCAGATCCTTTATGCATATTATTACCCCTCTTACTATGAACATGAATATGCTTTGTGAGTAGTTACGTTTGTTCCTGAGGACACGGGAGAAGTCTTGCTATTAGTAGTCATGTGAATTTGGTATTCGTTCGATATTTTGATGAGATGTATGTTGTCTAGCCTCTAGTGGTGTTATGTGAACGTCGACCACGTAACACTTCACCATTATTTGGGCCTAGAGGAAGGCATTGGGAAGTAATAAGTAGATGATGGGTTGCTAGAGTGACAGAAGCTTAAACCCTAGTTTATGCGTTGCTTCTAAGGGGCTGTTTTGGATCCATATGTTTCATGCTATGGTTAGGTTTACCTTAATACTTTTGTTGTAGTTGCGGATTCTTGCAACAAAGGTTAATCATAAGTGGGATGCTTGTTCAAGTAAGAACAGCACCCAAGCACCGGTTCACCCACATATCAAATTATCAAAGTACCAAACGCGAATCATATGAACGTGATGAAAACTAGCTTGACGATATTCCCATGTGTCCTTGAGAGCGCTTTTCCTTATATAAGAGTATGTCCAGGCTTGTCCTTTGCTACAAAAAGGATTGGGCCACCTTGCTGCACTTTATTTACTTTTGTTACTTGTTGCTTGTTACGAATTATCTTATCACAAAACTATCTGTTACCACTTATTTCAGTACTTGCAGAGAATACCTTGCTGAAAACCGCTTATCATTTCCTTCTACTCCTCGTTGGGTTCGACACTCTTACTTATCGAAAGGACTACGATAGATCCCCTATACTTGTGGGTCATCAAGACTCTTTTCTGGCGCCGTTTCCGGGGAGTGAAGCGCCTTTGGTAGGTGGAATTTGGTAAGGAAAAATTTATATAGTGTGCTGAAATTTACTGTCACTTGTTACTATGGAAAGTAATCCTCTGAGGGGCTTGTTCGGCGTATCTTCACCCCGACCAGTAGAGAAAAGAATTGCTCTCAACCTACTGAAAATGAAATTATTCCCTTTGAAGTTCCTTCGGGTATGTTAGAAAAACTGCTTGATAACCCTTTTACAGGAGATGGAACAAAGCATCCTGATGAACATCTACTTTATGTGGATGAAGTTTGTGGATTATTTAAGCTTGCAGGTATACCCGATGATGTTGTTAAGAAGAAGGTATTCCCTTTATCTTTGAAGGGAGATGCATCGACATGGTATAGGCTATGATGATACGGGATCATGGAACTATAAACGAATGAAGTTGGGAATTCATCAAAAATATTATCCTATCCATTTTGTTCATCGTGATCGCAATTATATATATAATTTTTGGCCTCGCGAAGGAGAAAGCATCGCTCAAGCTTGGGGGAGGCTTAAATCAATGTTATATTCATGCCCCAATCATGAGCTCTCAAGAGAAATAATTCTTCAAAAAATTTATGCTCGGCTTTCTGAAAACAATTGCATCATGCTCGATACTTCTTGTGCTGGCTCTTTTATGATGAAGACTATTGAATTCAAATGGAATTTATTGGATAAAATTAAGCGCAACTCTGAAGATTGGGACCTCGACGAAGGTAAGGAGTTAGGTATGACACCTAAGTTTGATTGTGTTAAATCTTTTATGGATACCGATGTTTTCCGTAAATTTAGCACTAAATATGGACTTGACTCTGAGATAGTAGCTTCTTTCTGTGAATCTTTTGCTACTCATGTTGATCTCCCCAAGGAGAGGTGGTTTAAATATCATCCTCCCATAGAAGTAAAAGTAGCTGCACCTATTAAAGTTGAAGAAAAGACTGTCACTTATAATGATCCTATTGTTCCTACTTCTTATGTTGAGAAACCACCTTTCCCTGTTAGAATAAAGGATCATGCTAAAGCTTCAACTGTGGTTCGTAAAAGAAATATTATAACTTATACACCTCCTGAGCAAGTCAAAGTTTATCCTAATATTGCTATTGTTAAAGATCTCTTGTCTGATAATATTGATGGGCATGTTCTTCAATTCTGCGGTGAAACTGCTAGAATTGCTAAACCTTGTGCTAAAGATAAACATAGACCTGTGGTAGGCGTGCCTGTTATTTTTGTTAAAATAGGAGATCATTGTTATCATGGCTTATGTGATATGAGTGCTAGTGTTAGTGCAATACCTTATGACTTATACAAAGAAACTAGATCATTAAGGCGCGCGTTGCCGCGCTCGTCCATCTTGAAAAAATAGAAAAAAAAATATTATGATAAAATCTTGACAATACACATATTTGTTCAATATATGAATTGGTGGTCCATTATTACTTGAAAGACCGTAGTAGTAAAAATGTAAAATAATGGCATCACTAATAGTCCAGAAATACTTCAATACTAACATATGGATTTGCCATTGCCAAAAAAAAGATACTAATGATTTTCCCACCCAACAACAAACTTTGAGACGAACAATTTGAAAACATAAGGTGAGAGTGTAAATAGGTCGTGCATACTTTAAACATAGCATTGTGGGAGGTAGAGCACCGTTGGACTCCAAAGAAAAGCCACAACCTGCATGTTCAAACTTTGCGTCGCTTCTTCAAGCAGATTCAGTAGATAACATACTTCTGGTTTTCATTACATTTTCAATTAACTATTACTAACATATACTCCTCCGTAAAGAAATATAAAAGCGCTTAGATCACTAAAGTCGTGATCTAAATGCTCTTATATTTCTCTACAAAGGTGATAATAAGGAAATTAAAGGTAAAGGTCAAGTTGTTTACACACTAAAAGACGACATCTATTTACAGGAAGATATACTTGCTTAATAAGTGAACGGTAAGGCTGACTAAAGGAGGGAAACCTAACTGAAATAAGGCAAGCAAGGGAGAAATGGAAGAAGAAATGACAGCAGGCGAATATATAGCAATACTTCGAGCTGTTCCCGATTCAAAGTCTCAGATATGCCCACTTGCTCGTGCAATCATTCTACCAAGCACCACAAAAATGAATTTACCCAAGCATAGTTGAGAGATGGATAAGGAAGCCAAATTGCCCTACTGAGAGACGAATGAAAACACCGCAAGAATCAGCAGCAACATCAAATTTATCTGAGCGCTCTTGAGGCTTGAGGTACACATCCACCGCCACGACACTCATAGCCTCACATAAATGTAAATATTTAAAAAGATATGGCACATCACCGATTCACTTAACGTTGTAGGGCACCGGAGGAGGAAGAGTAGAGGGCCAGTAGATGGCACCGCCGAGGCACAAGGAGGATGGCGGCGACGCAACGCCGAGGAACAGGGAGCAGGGATAGAATTGGCGACCGGGCCTGTTATACGGGGATAACATTTTTTTTAGAAGAACGAATCAGGCTCCTGCTTTGCGTGTTCGACTGCACCTCGTGGGCCTTCGACCTTACGACCCGATTATGGACACAAACTGTAACTCAATCCACGGAGCAGCGGCCCAAAAAACAATGCTACGAGCAAATGAACAGGAATTAATTAGCGTAAACCAATGACCCAGTCAATCCTGCGCGTAGGTGAATGCGATCCGATGGCTAAAAACTTGAAGCGCTGTGGGGGCTCCTAGCTAGCTGAGTTATACTGTTTAGTAATTATGCATGATAATGCACCTGCTGAGATAGAAGATATTGATGTTACAATTAAACTTGCCAATAGAGATACTATTTCACCAATGGGAATTGTTAGAGATGTTGAAGTCTTGTGTGGGAAAACTAAATATCCTGCTGATTTTCTTGTTCTTGGTTACCCACAAGATAGTTTTTGTCCCATTATATTTGGTAGAACCTTCTTGAACACTGCTAATGCTAAGATAGACCGCGAAAAGAATGTTGTTACTATTGCTTTGGGTGATATGCTTCATGAGTTTAATTTCTCTATATTTAGTAAACAACACCGTGAAGAAGAATTGCCTAGTAAGGATGAAATTATTGGTCTTGCTTCTACTGTCGTACCTCCTAGTGATCCTTTAGAACAATATTTGCTAGACCATGAAAATGATATGTTTATGAATGAAAGAAGGGAAATAGATGAAGTATTATTTAAGCAGGAACCTATTCTGAAACACAATTTGCTTGTTGAAATCCTAGGGGATCCTCCTCCACCCAAGGGAGATCACGTGTTTGAGCTTAAACCGTTGCCTGATAATCTTAAATATGCTTATCTTGATGAAAAAAAAGATATATCCTATTATTATCAGTGCTAACCTTTCAGAGTATGAAGAAGAAAGATTATTGAAAACTCTAAAGAAGCACCGTGCTGCTATTGGATATACTCTTGATGATCTTAAGGGCATTAGTCCCACTCTATGTCAACATAAAATAAATTTGGAAGAAGATGCCAAACCAGTCTGTGATCATCAACGAAGGCTGAATCCTAAAATGAAAGAAGTGGTAAGAAAAGAAATACTAAAGCTTCTGGAGGCAGGTATAATTTATCCCGTTGCTGATAGTCAGTGGGTAAGTCCTGCCCATTGTGTCCCTAAGAAGGGAGGTGTTACTGTTGTTCCTAATGATAAAGATGAATTGATTCTGCAAAGAATTATTACAGGTTATAGGATGGTAATTGATTTCCTTAAATTAAATAAAGCTACTAAAAAGGATCATTACCCCTTACCTTTTATCGATCAGATGCTAGAAAGATTATGCAAACATACACACTATTGCTTTCTAGATGGTTATTCTGGTTTCTCTCAAATACCTGTGTCAGCTAAAGATCAATCAAAGACCACGTTTACTTGCCCTTTTGGTACTTTTGCTTATAGACGTATGCCTTTCGGTTTGTGTAATGCACCTGCTACTTTTCAAAGATGCATGATGGCTATATTCTCTAACTTTTGTGAAAAGATTTGTGAGGTTTTCGTGGACGACTTTTTCGTCTATGGATCCTCTTTCGATGATTGCTTGAGCAATCTTGATTGAGTTTTGCAGAGATGTGAAGAAAGTAATCTTGTCTTGAATTGGAAAAAGTGCCACTTTATTGTTAATGAAGGTATTGTCTTGGGGCATAAATTTTCTAAAAGAGGTATTGAAGTTGATAAAGCCAAGGTTGATGCTATTGAAAAGATGCCGTGTCCCAAGGACATCAAAGGTGTAAGAAGTTTCCTTGGTCACGCCGGTTTTTATAGGAGGTTAATTAAGGAATTCTCAAAAATTTCTCGGCCTCTGACTAATTTATTACAAAAAGATATACCATTTGTCTTTGATGATGATTGTGTAGAAGCATTTGAAATACTTAAGAAAGCATTGATCTCTGCACCTATTGTTCAGCCACCTGATTGGAATTTACCCTTTGAAATTAGGTGTGATGCTAGTGATTATGCTGTAGGTGCTGTTCTAGGGCAAAGAGTTCATAAGAAATTAAATGTTATCCATTATGCTAGTAAAACTTTAGACAATGCTCAAAGAAATTATGCTACTACTGAAAAGGAAATCTTAGCAGTTGTATTTGCTTGTGATAAGTTCAGACCTTATATTGTTGATTCTAAAGTAACTATTCACACTGATCATGCTGCTATTAAATACCTGATGGAAAAGAAAGATGCTAAACCTAGACTTATTAGATGGGTTCTCCTGCTACAAGAATTTGATTTGCATATTGTTGATAGAAAGGGAGCTGAGAACCCCGTTGCAGACAACTTGTCTAGGTTAGAAAATATTCTTGATGACCCACTACCTATTGATGATAGCTTTCCTGATGAACAATTAAATGTTATAAGTACTTCCCGTAGTACTCCATGGTATGCTGATTATGCTAATTACATTGTTGCTAAATTTATACGACCTAGTTTCACATACCAGCAAAAGAAAAAGTTCTTCTATGATTTGATACATTACTTTTGGGATGACCCACATCTTTATAAAGGAGTAGATGGTGTTATTAGACGTTGTGTACCTAAGCATGAACAGGAACAGATCCTATGCAAGTGCCACTCCGAAGCTTATGGAGGACACCACGTGGGAGATAGAACCACACATAAGGTATTGCAATCATGTTTTTATTGGCCTACTCTCTTCAAGGATGCCCGTAAGTTTGTCTTATCTTGTGATGAATGTCAAAGAATTGGTAATATTAGTAGACGTCAAGAAATGTCTATGAATTATTCACTTGTTATTGAACCATTTGATGTTTGGGGCTTTGATTATATGGGACCTTTTCCTACCTCTAATGGATATACACATATTTTAGTTGCTGTTGATTACATTACTAAGTGGGTAGAAGCTATTCCAACTAGTAGTGCTGATCATAACACTTCTATTAAAATGCTTAAAGAAGTTATTTTTCCGAGGTTTGGAGTCCCTAGATATTTAATGACTGATGGTGGTTCACATTTTATTCATGGTGCTTTCCGTAAAATGCTTGCTAAGTATGATTTTAATCATAGAATTGCATCTCCTTATCACCCGCAATCTAGTGGTCAAGTAGAATTGAGTAATAGAGAGCTCAAATTAATTTTGCAAAAGACTGTCAATAGGTCTAAGAAGAATTGGTCCAAGAAACTTGATGATGCATTATGGGCTTATAGAACTGCATATAAAAATCCTATGGGTATGTCTCCATATAAAATGGTTTATGGAAAAACATGTCACTTACCTCTCGAACTAGAACATAAGGCATATTGGGCTATTAAAGAGCTCAACTATGATTTCAAACTTGCCGGTGAGAAGAGGTTATTTGATATTAGCTCACTTGATGAATGGAGAACCCAAGCTTATGAAAATGCCAAGTTGTTTAAAGAAAAAGTTAAAAGATGGCATGATAAAAGGATACAAAAGCGTGAGTTTAATGTAGGTGATTATGTATTGCTACAAAACTCTCGTTTAAGATTTTTTGCAGGAAAACTTCTATCTAAATGGGAAGGTCCCTACGTTATCGAGGAGGTCTATCGTTCCGGTGCCATAAAAATCAACAACTTTGAAGGCACAAATCCGAAGGTGGTAAACGGTCAAAGAATCAAACATTATATCTCAGGTAATCCCATAAATGTTGAAACCAATGTTATTGAAACCGTAACCCCAGAGGAATACATAAGGACACTTTCGAACGTTTGGACCACGAAAAGGAATAGGTATGTGGTACGGTAAGTAAACCGACTCCAAAACAGTTTTTAAGGCAATATTTCTCCGTTTTGGAATATTTAGAAAAATAGAAAAATAAGTAGCAGTCCGGGAAGGACACGAGGGCCCCACGAGGGTGGAGGGCGTGCCCTACCCCCTGGGCGCGCCCCCTACCTCGTGGGCACCTCGTGTGCCTTCCGGACTCCGTTTTCTTGCACGATACATATTTTGGTCGGTAAAAATTCATTATATATTCTCCCGAAGGTTTTGACTCCTGTATCACGCAATTATCCTTTGTTCTTGTTTCGAGCTGTTTTTCTGACAGATCTGGATTATCATGACGTCCCCAAGTGCCTCCAAGGACAAGTTCTTCGAGAAGGTCATCAACCCTTACCTCGCGGAGGTGCTACGACACCCTCAAACCATTGAGATGCGTGATGGTTTGCTGCACATCCGCGATGTTGAGGGACCAAAGGGGACTGGAAGCGTGGAGACGAGGCTCGAAGCAATGGAGCAACAAGTTTTCAAGTGCCAGGGGATGGTGGAACGTGGACTCAACTCCAACCACATGATGATTGCGGAGTTCACCAACAAACACAAGCTAGATGCTGACGACATCGGGGAGGCCATCTTCAAGCTTCACGAGAAGATCGAGCACCTTCACGCCCAAATCTATGACCTGCAAAACCAAAAATGTGAGTATGAATATAGATTTAAAAGGATGAGTTTGGCTGCAGATTTGAGGATCCCGGAGACTCGATCATCCTTCTATGATGGTGAGCCTATGCCTTGGAAGATGGACGACAAGCCCGCATCATTAACAACGCCTCCACCTTCTTCGCCAACAAAGGAGACATAATCACATGGGTATGGGCACTCCCCTTGGCAACTGCCAAGCTTGGGGGAGGTGCCCCAGTATCGTATCACCATCACACTCCTATCTTTAACGTTTTTCTTAATTTGATCCTATTAGTAGTATCTTGATCTAGTAGAATAAAGTTTATGGCATGATCTAGTTTTGAGTTTTGCTTTATGATCTCTCTATGTAATCGAGTCCGTGAGCTATATAATAAAGATTAGTGTTGATTCAAGGGCTTGATTGTTTTTGCCATGATCCTGAGTGAATAAAAGAAAAGAAGAAAAATAATAAAAAGAAACAAAGAGATCATATTGATCTTATTAAGAGTAATGACTTCACATAGAAAGAGTATGATGATTAAAAGTTGTTGGGAGTTGGCAGACATAGCCTTGGTCATTGTTGCAATTAATAGGAAGTAATAAGGAAAGAGAGGTTTCACATATAAATATACTATTATTGACATCTTTTATGATTGGGAGCACTCATTAAAATATGACATGCTAAAGAGTTGATGTTGGACAAGGAAGACAACGTAATGAGTTATGTTTTCTTATATCTGAGATAAAGTATGTTGTCATGGATCCTCCAACATGTTGAGCTTGCCTCTCCCCCTCATGCTAGCCAAATTCTTAGCACCAAGTAGAAATACTACTTGTGCTTCCAAAAACCCTAAAACCAGTTTTGCCATGAGAGTCCACCATATCTACCTATGGATTGAGTAAGATCCTTCAAGTAAGTTGTCATCGGTGCAAAGCAATAAAAATTTCTCTAAATATGTATGATTGATTGGTGTGGGAGAAATAAGCTTTATACGATCTTGTGATGTGGAAGTAATAAAAGCGACGGACTGCATAATAAAGGTTCATATCACAAGTGGCAATATAAAGTGACGTTCTTTCGCATTAAGATTTTATGCATCCAACCATAAATGCGCATGGCAACCTTTGCTTCCCTCTGCGAAGGGCCTATCTTTTATTATTATCTTCTACCTTATGCAAGAGTCATGGTGATCTTCACCTTTTCTTTTTCTTTTTATCCTTTGGCAAGCTCAGTATGTTGGAAAGATCCCGATGGATATATCTAATTGGATGTAGGGGAGCATGAGTTATTAATGTTGACATTACCCTTGAGGTAAAAGGTTGGGATGCGAAATTATAAGCCCCTATATTTCTCTGTGTCCGATTAAAACTCCATAACCACAAGTATCGCGCGAGTGTTAGCAATTATGAAAGACTAAATGATAGTTGAGTATGTGGACTTGCTATTGGGCTCTGACATAGACTCTTTCTAATGTTATGATAAATTGCAATTACTTCAATGACTAAGATTATAGTTTGTTGGTTCTCAATAAAGTTTATGATTCGTACTTTGCATTGTGAGTAGATTATTACTTAAGCATAAGAAATCATATGACAATATGCAAATATGTTGCTGTTATGAGAATAATCATGATGCCTTCATGTCCGTATTTTATTTTTTATCGACACCTCTACCTCTAAACATGGGGACATATTTATCGTTATCGGCTTTCGCTTGAGGACAAGCAAGGTCTAAGCTTAGGGGAGTTGATACGTCCATTTTGCATCATGCTTTTATATCGATATTTATTGCATTATGGGATGTTATTACATGTTATGTCACAATACTTATGCCAATTCTCTCTTATTTTACAAGGTTTACATAAGGAGGGAGAATGCCGGCAGCTGGAATTCTGGGCTGGAAAAGGAGCAAATATTAGAGACCTATTCTGCACAACTCCAAAAGTCCTAAAACTCCACGAAAGTCATTTTTGGAAATAATAAAAAATATCCAGTGGAAGAAGTTCACCGGAGGGGGGCCCACCTGTCCACGAGGGTGGGGGCGCGCCCTACCACCCAGGGCGTGCCCCCTACCTCGTGGGCCCCTGTTGGCTCTCCGATGCCCATCTTCTGCTATATGAGGTCTTTCGATGCGGAAAAATCATAAGCAACCTTTCAAGACGAAACTCCGCCGCCACGAGGCAGAACCTTGGCGGAACCAATCTAGGGCTCCGGCAGAGCTGTTCTGCCGGGGACACTTCCCTCCAGGAGGGGGAAATCATCGCCATCATCATCACCAACGCTCCTCTCATCGGGAGAGGGAAATCCCCATCAACGTCTTCACCAGCACCATCTCCTCTCAAAACCCTAGTTCATCTCTTGTATCCAATTCTTGTCTCCAAGTCCAAGATTGGTACTAGTAGGTTGCTAGTAGTGTTGATTACTCCTAGTAGTTGGTGCTAGTTGGTTTACTTGGTGGAAGATCATATGTTCAGATCCTTTATGCATATTATTACCCCTTTGATTATGAACATGGGTATGCTTTGTGAGTAGTTATGTTTGTTCCTGAGGACACGGGAGAAGTCTTGCTATTAGTAGTCATGTGAATTTGCTATTCGTTCGATATTTTGATGAGATGTATGTTGTCTAGCCACTAGTGGTGTTATGTAAACGTCGACTACATAACACTTCACCATTATTTGGGCCTAGAGGAAGGAATTGGGAAGTAATAAGTAGACGATGGGTTGCTAGAGTGACAGAAGCTCAAACCCTAGTTTATGCATTGCTTCGTAAGGGGCTGTTTTGGATCCATATGTTTCATGCTATGGTTAGGTTTACCTTAATACTTTTGTTGTAGTTGCGGATGCTTGCAATAGAGGTTAATCATAAGTGGGATGCTTGTTCAAGTAAGAACAACACCCAAGCACCGGTCCATCCACATATCAAATTATCAAAGTACCTTCCTTTTTTATTTTGGCCCCTTTTTTATTTGGCCCTCCTTTTTTTTATCTTTTTTTGGAACAATGCTCTATTAATGATGATCATCACACTTCTATTTATTTACAACTCAAAGATTACAAATCGATACTAGAACAAAGTATGACTCTATATGAATACCTCCGGCGGTGTACCGGGATGGGCAATGAAACAAGAGTGACATGTATGAAATTATGCATGGTGGCTTTGCCACAAATACGATGTCAACTACATGATCATGCAAGGCAATATGACAATGATGAAGCGTGTCATAATGAACGGAATGGTGGAAAGTTGCATGGCAATATATCTCGGAATGGCTATGGAAATGCCATAATAGGTAGGTATGGTGGCTGTTTTGAGGAAGATATAAGGAGGTTTATGTGTGATAGAGCGTATCATATCACGGGGTTTGGATGCATGGGTGAAGTTTGCACCAACTCTCGAGGTGAGAAAGGGCAATGCATGGTACCGAAGAGGCTAGCAATGATGGAAGGGTGAGAGTGCGTATAATCCATGAACTCAACATTAGTCATAAAGAACTCACATACTTATTGCAAAAATATACAAGTCATCAATACCAAGCACTACGCGCATGCTCCTAGGGGGATAGATTGGTAGGAAAAGACCATCGCTCGTCCCCGACCGCCACTCATAAGGAAGGCAATCAAAGTACACCTCATGCTTCAAATTTGTCACACAAGGTTACCATACATGCATGCTACGGGACTTGCAAACCTCAACACAAGTATTTCTCAATTTCACAATTACTCAACTAGTACAACTCTAATATTACCATCTTCATATCTCAAAACAATCATCAAGTATCAAACTTCTCATAGTATTCAATGCACTCTATATGGAAGTTTTTATTATACCCATCTTGGATGCTCATCATATTAGGACTAAATTCATAACCAAAGCAAATTTCCATGTTGTTATAAATACTCTCAAAATGATATAAGCGAAGCACGAGAGTTCATCTATTTCTTCAAAATAAAACCACCGCCGTGCTCTAAAAAGATATAAGTGAAGCACTAGAGCAAATGACAAACTACTCTGAAAGATATAAGTGAAGATCAATGAGTAGTTGAATAATTATGTAACTATGTGAAGACTCTCTAACATTTAAGAATTTCAGATCTTGGTATTTTATTCAAACAGAAAGCAAAACAAAAGAAAATAAAATGACGCTCCAAGCAAAACACATATCATGTGGTGAATAAAAATATAGCTCCAAGTAAAGTTATCGATGAACGAAGAAGAAAGAGGGGACGCCATCCAGGGCATCCCCAAGCTTAGGCTCTTGGTTGTCCTTGAATATTACCTTGGGGTGCCTTGGGCATCCCCAAGCTTAGGCTCTTGCGACTCCTTATTCCATAGTCCATCGAATCTTTACCCAAAACTTGAAAACTTCACAACACAAAACTCAGCAGAAAACTCGTAAGCTCCGTTAGTATAAGAAAATAAATCACCACTTAGGTACTGTTGTGAACTCATTCTAAATTCATATTGGTGTAATATCTACTGTATTCCAACTTCTCTATGGTTAACACCCTCTGATACTACTCATAGATTCATCAAAATAAGCAAACAACACAGTGAAAACAGAATCTGTCAAAAACAGAACAGTCTGTAGTAATATGTATCAAACGTATACTTATGGAACTCCAAAATTATGAAATAAATTGGTGGACCTGAGGAATTTGTCTATTAATCATCTTCAAAAAGAATCAACCTAAAAGCACTCTCCAATAAAAAAGGGCAGCTAATCTCGTGAGCGCTGAAGTTTCTGTTTTTTACAGCAAGATCATAAAGACTTCACCCAAGTCTTCCCAAAGGTTCTACTTGGAACATACACTAATTAAAACATAAAACCACATATAACCATAGGCTAGATGAATTATTTATTACTAAACAGGAGCAAAAAGCAAAGAACAAAAATAAAATTGGGTTGCCTCCCAACAAGAGCTAACGTTTAACGCCCCTAGCTAGGCATGATAATTTCAATGATGCTTACATAAAAGATAAGAATTGAAACATAAAGAGAGCATCATGAAGAATATGACTAGCACATTTAAGTCTAACCCACTTCCTGTGCATAGGGATTTTGTGAGCAAACAATTTATGGGAACAATAATCAACTAGCATAGGAAGGCAAAACAAGCATAACTTTAAAACTTTAAGCACATAGAGAGGAAACTTGATATTATTGCAATTCCTACGAGCATACATTCCTCCCTCATAATAATTTTCAGTAGCATCATGAATGAATTCAACAATATAACCATCACCTAAAGCATTCTTTTCATGATCTACAAGTATAGAATTTTTATTACTCTCCACATAAGCAATTTTCTTCTCATTCGAATAGTGAGAGTATCATAAGAAACTCAAACAATATAAATTGTTTCCACATTTAAAGAATAAAGTTCAGAAAAGGGTAATCATAATCATGACAAGTTTTATAAATATAATCATCACTACTTTTTATAGCATAAGTATCATCACAATAATTATCATAAGTAGCAACTTTGTTCTCATCATAATCGATTGAAACCTCTTCCAAGATAGTGCAATCATTACTAAATAAAGTCATGAACTCTCCAAATCCACTTTTATAATTATCACAATAAGATTCAACACCCTCCAAAATAGTGGGATCATTACTTCCGAAAGTTGACACTCTTCCAAACCCACTTTCATCAATATAATCATCATAAGTAGGAGGCATGTTATCATCATAATAAATTTGCATATCAAAACTTGGGGGACTAAAAATATCGTCTTCATTAAACATGGCATCCCCAAGCTTGGGACAAACATTAATTTCAGCAAATAAATTCTCAAATATGTCATTCCCATCAAACATAGCATCCCCAAGCTTGGGCCTTTTCATATCATAAGCATAATCACTTCATCATTAATAGTATGGATAGCACCAATAGTATAGCAATTATCATCGTCACAATGAGTAATAGGAGCAACATCATTTGGGAGGGATACCTTTCTACCTTTGCTTCTCCGTCTTTTCTTTTTCTTCTTCACATCATGTGTGGGTTTAACCCTCTTTTTTGTGCTCCTTATTAATGAGATTGGTTGAATAGAAAGCTCCTCCTCGTTACCCGATTCATCATAAGAAATAATAGGAGGATATTGGGAAGTCTCTTACCATTCATTAGTATTATCTTCATCTTTATTTGTTTTCTTGTCTTTATGTAATTGGCAATATAAGGGTTTTCAATGCAATTCACCACATAACACATAAAAATTTCTTCTAGATCAAAATCAAGAAATCTATCAAGATTAAATTTTGGAATACCCTCAGTTATATGTTTCATTTATTCATACCCCAAAAGAAGACTAAGCTCTTTATGATGCTCAAGGGTAATCAAGCTATCACAATTTTTGGACATGATTTGATCATGAAACAAATAGCATTGGAGCTTTAAATGACCATGTTCATTGCAAAGTGCACAAGGATGGTGGTAAATATTGAATCTTTAAGCACAATCCAAGGGGGGTAAAATAAGATGACCCTCGGGCTCCGGAAACCCAAGGGAAAAAGGGCATAGGTGAGGCAAATGGTAAAACCAATGTTGGGCCTTGCTGGAAAAGTCTTATTCAAAGCGAACTGTCTAGGGGGTCCCATAAATCACCCGACCGCGTTAGGGACGCAAAATCCGGGAACATAACACCGATATGACGGAAACTAGGGCGGCAAGAGTGGAACAAAATACCAGGCATAAGGCCGAGCCTTCCACCCTTTACCAAGTATATAGATGCATTAATTAAATAAGATATATTGTGATATCCCAACAAGTAAACATGTTCCAACAAGGAACAACATCTCCATGTTCCAACAAGGAACAAACTTCATCTCCACCTGCAACTAACAAAGCTATAAGAGGGGCTGAGCAAAGCGGTAACATAGCCAAACAACGGTTTGCTAGGAAGGGTGCAAAAGGTTAGAGGCCGACATGGCAATTTGGAAGGCTTGAGGAACAAGTGATAGGTAGCGCAGCATAGCGATAGAACGAAACAACTAGCATAGCAATGATAGTAGTGAGATCCAGGGCAGCGGTCATCTTGCCTGAAATCCCGCAAGGAAGAAGAACGAGTCCATGAAGAAGATGAACGGAAGAAGCCGATCCAAGCGTAGACGAACGAATCCTCACGATCGCAACGAAACGGGAACTAACAAGAAGAAGCACACAACATAGTAAACACCCACACATGAACGAGACATGATGCACAACCAAGCATGATGCATGACAAAACTACATGAAGCTACTCATGGCAAGAGACGATGCAAACAAGAGCAACACATCAAAGCAAGTTTAAATGAGGCCAGGAACAACATAGAACAATTCCGGTAAGTCCTCATATGCATATTTCGAAATTGGTCCAGATCTGAATAAACCTTATGTTCAAGTTGTTAAACAGCAATTTAAGATGCACCACGATGATCTACACGAAATTCTAGTCAAGTTACATATAAAGTTCATTTAATTCGGAGCTACGGCCTAGAAGATATGAGCAAAACAAGATAAGCATGGCATTGATGCAAAATGCATACAAACATCAAGCAAACACCTCAAAACAAGGATGCAACATGATAATATGAAACTAAATGCAAAATCAAGCAAGTTTCATATAGAGCACAATCAAAACGGAGCAACGGTTCAACACATACACACAATACAAGTCATAGCAACAATCTGTCCAAAACAGCAACTAGGCATATTGCAAGCATCAAAACAACAAGCTACAGGACCTCAACATGATAACAAAAGGCATAGGCATGATGTACAGGTAAAGCATTACAAAACATGAACACTGAGCTATCTCCAGAAATCACTAGAACATGCTCAAAATGACATGGCAAGATTGCAAATAATAACAGTTTCAGACTTTAGCAGAAATAACATCAGGTTGCAATGTTTAGAGCTATCAAACAACCTGTTACAGGAACTTAACATGGCAAACAAAGGCATGACATGAATCTACTAATTGCATAGATCAAAAGTCCCTTACTGACCATGAGCCAAAAAGGATCAGAAGATATGATGGCACCCATGTAAACATGGCAAGTTATATTACAGATTCATACATGGCAGAAACAACAACAAGTAGGCATGTTGGTGAGCTTGAACCACTCACCACAGAGCAATACATGGCATGACAAGGCAACCAACAGTAAGAAGACATGGCATAGAAGCTATACATGGCAAGGACAACAACATAGCATACAAGGATCAACTACAACAACCTTGGCAAAATTGAATAACATGTAAACAATCTGCCAGGAAACATTTTATAGCAAAAGTAGAGCTCGATCGAATCAAGCTATGGCACTCCATAATTGCAAACAAGGGCATGGATGGATAGAGAAATACATGTTTAACAAAACATCCTTACTGAAGTATCTCAAAATAAGCATGGATCTCTCTGTAGCATCAAGTTAACATGGCATAAAAATATCAGCAAAACAGGGCTGAAATCAGCAACATCATGAAGCCTAGTTTGCATGCTTGTGCTAGTCACCACATTGATCACAAAAATACATGGCATACACCCCTGGAAATATGGCATGGCATATTACAAAACACATGTAGGGCTCAAGTTCATAGGATGCACACATCAATCATGGCAAAAATGACAAAAGTGCATGTTCTGTTAAGAAACAGAAACTAACATCACATAGCCCTCTTCCAACAGCATTTAGGGCATCAAGATGAACTCAAATGAAAATGATGCAATGAGATGAAATGATCTACTCTTCGAGACGAACATTTTGACATATTGCACGCATGAAACGGAGCTACGGATGCAGAGTTATGGCATGATGAAAATGCATGAAAATATAAGAAAACTGGGGACTTGGTGGATCTGGGGGGGGGAGTCAACCTCGTCACGCGAACCGAGGCGGCGGCGGATCTCGCCGGATCCGCGGCGCCGGTGGCCGAGAGGGCCGGGCGGCCGGGAGGAGGCCGCCGGCTGGGCGGCGAGGGCGCAAGGCCCGGCGGCCGGGCGGAGGCGACGGAGGCGGCGCGGCGGGTGCGCGGCACCGGGCGGCGGACGCGGCGGGCGCGAAGGCCGGCGTAGGCACTCCGCGGGCGGCGGGAGGAGACGCGCTGGGCGGCGGGAGCCGCGGCGCCTCGGAGGCAGCGTCTTGGAGGAGACGGCGGCGGCGGGCGGCGGGCGATGCCGCGGGCGGCCGGGCGGGCAGGCCGAGGAGGCGGCGGCATGGGCGGGCGGGCGGCGGCGGATCTCGCCCGCGGGCTCGATGCGCTTGGCGCTGGATCCAGGCGGACGGGGCGGCGGCGGATTGGAGGCGGGAGGCGGCTGGGTGACGTGGCGAGCGCCGATTGGCCCGGGCGACGTGGCGGCTGGACGTGTCCGGCCGTCGGCGGACATGTCCGGCGGCGCGGAGGGAAAGGCTAGGGTTACGGGGGGGTTTTTGACCGCGAATTTGGACGGGGAGGACATATTTATAGGTAGAGGGAGCTAGGAGACTCCAAATGAGGTGCGGTTTTCGCCCACACGATCGTGATCGAACGACCGAGAGCATGGAGGGGAGTTTGGTGGGTTTTGGGCCAGTTTGGAAGGGTGTTGGGCTGCAAGGAGAAGGAGGCTCTTACGGTTACCCGGTTAACCGTTGGAGTACCAAACGACCTCCAAATGATCCGAAACTTGACAGGCGGTCTACCGGTGCTATACCAAGGCCGCATGGCAAACCTCGGTCCATTCCGAGACCGTTTAATACCCACACACGAAAAGAGGCAAAAGGGGGCGCCGGGAGACATAGGAGTGCCGGATTGCAAAACGGACAACGGGGAAAAAGCTCGGATGCATGAGACGAACACGTATGCAAAATGAAATGCACATGATGACATGATATGAAATGCAGATGATGACATGGAAAAGTGCAACACGCAAGCACATGACATGGCAAAGACGGCGAATAACTGGCGGACACCTGGCGCATCGAATCCGGGGCGTTACAATCATCTAGCCTTTGTTGCAACCATTTAGTTTCCAAATACTTATGCCTCTTGCAAAATCTATCTTTCCTATTTGGTGTGTACTTGCAAGCTCTATGTATTCCACAAAAGTTGACATGCTTATAAGAGACATTTTCATCATGACTAGTGCAATCATCATTATTACTATGGATATTCAAAGAATTCATACTAACAACATTGCAATCATGCTCATCATTCAAATATTTAGTGCCAAACATCCTAATGCATTCTTCCTCTAGCAATTGAGCACAATTATCATAATCCTTATTTTCATGAAAGATATTAAAAAGATGAAGCATATGAGGCACCCTCAATTCCATTTTTTTGTAGTTTTCTTTTATAAACTAAACTAGTGATAAAATAAGAAACTAAAAGATTCAATTGCAAGATCTCAAGATATACCTTCAAGCACTCACCTCCCCGGCAACGGCGCCAAAAACTGCTTGATGTCTACTACACAACCTTCTTCTTGTAGACGTTGTTGGGCCTCCAAGTGCAGAGGTTTGTAGGACAGTAGCAAATTTCCCTCAAGTGGATGGCCTAAGGTTTATCAATCCGTGGGAGGCGTAGGATGAAGATGGTCTCTCTCAAGCAACCCTGCAACAAAATAACAAAGAGTCTCTTGTGTCCCCAACACACCCAATACAATGGTAAATTGTATAGGTGCACTAGTTCGGCGAAGAGATAGTGATACAAGTGCAATATGGATGGTAGATATAGGTTTTTGTAATCTGAAAATATGAAAACAGCAAGGTAACAACTAATAAAAGTGAGCGTAAATGGTATTGCAATGCGTTGAAACAAGGCCTAGGGTTCATACTTTCACTAGTGCAAGTTCTCGCAACAATAATAACATAATTGGATCATATAACTATCCCTCAACATGCAACAAAGAGTCACTCCAAAGTCACTAATAGCGGAGAACAAACGAAGAGATTATGGTAGGGTACGAAACCACCTCAAAGTTATTCTTACTGATCGATCTATTCAAGAGTCCGTATAAAATAACATGAAGCTATTCTTTCCGTTCGATCTATCATAGAGTTCGTACTAGAATAACACCTTAAGACACAAATCAACCAAAACCTAATGTCACCTAGATACTCCAATGTCACCTCAAGTGTCCATGGGTATGATTATACGATATGCATCACACAATCTCAGATTCATCTATCCAAACCAACACAAAGTACTTCAAAGAGTGCCCCAAAGTTTCTACCGGAGAGTCAAGATGAAAACATGTGCCAACCCCTATGCATAAGTTCACAATGTTACGGAACCCGCAATTGATCACCAAAACATACATCAAGTAGATCACGTGAATATCCCATTGTCACCATAGATAAGCACATGTAAGACATACATCAAGTGTTCTAAAATCCTTAAAGACTCAAACCCAAAAGATAACTTCAAAGGGAACACTCAATCCATTACAAGAGAGTAGAGGGGGAGAAACATCGTAAGATCCAACTATAATAGCAAAGCTCGCGATACATCAAGATCGTACCACCTCAAGAACACAAGAGAGAGAGAGAGAGATCAAACACATAGCTACTGGTACATACCCTCAGCCCCGAGGGTGAACTACTCCCTCCTCGTCATGGAGAGCGTCGGGATGATGAAGATGGCCACTGGAGAGGGTTCCCCCCTCCGGCAGGGTGCCGAAATGGGTCTAGATTGGTTTTCGGTGGCTACAGAGGCTTGCGGCGGCGAAACTCCCGATCTAGGTTATGTTCTGGGGGTTTCTGTATATATAAGAGATTTTGGCATCGGGAACAAGTCAGGGGGGTCTCCGAGGCGGCCACGAGGTAGGGGGGCACGCCCAGGGGGGTAGGGCGCGCCCCCCACCCTCGTGGTGGCCTCGTGACTCTTCTGGACCATCTCCGGTACTCCGTGGGCTTCTTCTGGTCCAAAAACAATCTCCGTTGAATTTCAGGTCAATTGGACTCCGTTTGGTTTTCCTTTTCTGCGATACTCAAAGACAAGGAAAAACAGAAACTGGCACTGGGCTCTAGGTTAATAGGTTAGTCCCAAAAATCATATAAAATAGCATATAAATGCATATAAACCATCCTAGATGGATAATATAATAGCATGGAACAATAAAAAATTATAGATACATTGGAGACGTATCAAGTCTCAGCATGTCTCTCCCGTCCAACAACGCACGCCATATTTGTGATGGTCTCCCTCCAAGCTTGGCTTCCAGCAGTGCTGTATCTGGGAAGTAAGCCGCTTTCAAAATTCTTGCACTCAGGGAACTAGGGTCATTCAATACCCTCCAGGCCTGTCCACGCAAAGCCAGATTAAATATCTCCATATCATGAAAACCCAGTCCACCCAAATGTTTTGGCCTGGTCATGACGTCCCAAGCCACCCAACTTGGTTTCCTCTTGCCCGCCTTGCCGCCCGACCAAAATTGTCGGATGATGGACATAATATTTTCGCACATCCCCCTTGGCAACCTGAAGCAAGCCATCGAGAATACCGGCAAAGCCTGGGCCACTGCCTTAATCAAGATTTCCTTGCCAGCTGCCAATAAGAGTTTCTCCATCCATCCTTTCACCTTTTCCCACACCCTGTCTCTGAGATACTGAAGGTGCCCATCTTTGATTGTCCCACATCTGTTGGCATCCCTAGGTACCTCTCATTCAGAGTCTCATTTTGGATATTGAGAATGTTTTTCATATTGTGTCTCAATGCCTGTGGGCATCCCTTGCTGAAAAATATAGAAGATTTATCATGATTTACTCATTGTCTTGAAGCATTGCAATAAGTGTCCAACAAGTTTGATACTTGTACTGCCCCCTCCACACTTGACTTGAAAAGCAACATGCTATCATCCGCGAACAGGAGGTGGTTCACTGCCGGAGCTATGGGCGCCACCTTGATCCCATCGAGTGCAGACGACCGAGAACTGTTTTTTAAGAGGCACGAAAGGCCCTCTGCTGCAATCAAGAAGATGTAGGGGGAGATCGGATCTCCCTGTCGAATACCCCGTGATGGTTTGAACTTCTCTAACTTCTCACCATTGAACTGTACCAAGAAAGAAACAGAGCTGATCATACTCATAACAATATTTACCCAATGTTGGCTAAAACCAAGTTTGATCATGATAGCCTGAAGATAAGACCACTCAAGCCTGACGTATGCCTTCATCGTATCCAGCTTCAGCGCACAAAAGATGTTTGATTTTTCCCTGCTCCTCTTCATAAAATGTATACACTCTTAAGCACATATGATATTATCTGTTATCAATCTACCAGGGACAAAAGTTGATTGCTCCTCTGATATTATGTCCGGGAGAATGCTCTTCAACCTGTTTGCAACCACCTTCGATGCAATTTTGTATATAACATTACATAAGCTAATGGGGCGGAACTGGGTTAAGAGGGTTGGATTCATCACCTTTGGGATTACAATGAGGACCGTGTCATTCACACTTTCTGCAGTTTCCTCTCCTCGGACAATTCTGAGAACAGCATTGGTGACCTCGTCTCCGCATAAGTCCTAGTGCCGCTGATAAAAATGTGCAGGGAACCCATCAGGGCCCGGGGACTTTGTAGGAAACATCTGAAAAAGTGCAGCCTTCACTTCCTCCTTAGTATATGGTGCTAGAAGTGAATCATTCATTTGTTGGGTTACCTTGGCCGGAACATGCTGGAGGACCCGATCCATGTCGCTGACTCCTTCCGAAGTGTATAGGTTCTTGTAAATATCTGCCACCATGAATTTCAGTTCTGCCGGATCATCAATAATGGCTCCCAGGGAATTGGCCTAGGCCTTAATATTATTCTTCCTCCTCATGCTCGCTCTCACATGGACAAATCTTGTGTTCTTATCACCCGTTGATAACCACTCTATCCTCAAGCGCTGCCTCCACATTAATTCCTCCCGATCAGTGGCAGAGCCAGCGTCTAGTTGTTGGGTTCAGATGAACCCAACGATTCTTGTCAGCTACGTACAGATGTATAGGTCCTTAGTGGCGTGAACCCAGTGAAAAATCAAAGTTGACCCCATCAATAACACTGCACCGTGAACTAAAGGCCCAAAAGCCCACACGCTAATTGCCTCAGTACCAATTGCCCATGCATGTTCGTGACTTTTATCGCTAAAAAGCCTTAGATGTATACGCAGCAATCGCACGCCCTTCCTGTTCTCTTCCCAACTCTACTCTCTCGTCTCATCTCCCCTGTTCCTATTGCTCCGTCGGCGGACCCAGCGGCAAGGAGCAAATTGAAGATCGAGAACGGCAATCCGGCAATTGCAGTCTCAATTAGAATTAGAAATAGCGAGGCTAGATCACCATATCTCTTCCCCCTTGTGCATGTTTTATTTATCCTAATAACCTAGAACTGTAATGGTTTTTTTGCCCTAGTTTTCTAATTGTTTTTTCCATGAATTTTTATTGGGTACAGGAAATTAATTTTCAAAGAGAAATTGATCACCAAATCTGGTTCATGATGCAACCACGTCAAGGTCACTTGTCAGACGTAGGCAAGCATCCAAAGTCCCTGTAAGTAATCTCCTGAAGCCTTCTATTCGGTGAAAATGTAATCTGGCCTTACGACCGACTGATCGGAAGATGCTTTCAGAATACGCAATAAATCCTGATTAGCAAGATGGAATTAAGCATAGAACTTGTGTGTAGCAACTCACAATTTTGATTATCCACAACAGAGATTTAATCTAGAGTCGTCTGATGAATATGGTGGTTGGCCAATTTGACTGCACTTGCTGATCTTGATAAACTAATGGTGTAGACAAATAAGCATGTTACTTTTTCTTTGGCCTATCAACTTTTAAAGCTAGTTGCCACAACATCGATTGGGAGATGCTTTACAGCTATGAATGTTATCAAGTAGAAATTGCGTAAGAAAATTATGAGTGATGGTCTAATTGTCTATGTGGAGAAAGATATGTCTTAAACCAGTAGTAATAATGAATTAATGACTAATGAAGGGTTTGATCTTTTAGAAGATGATATACAAATGAAAGGGGGAACTCTAAAATGTGATTGGCTTCACAAATTTCTTTTGATTGATGGCACTTATTTTAAAAATGTCAAACTATCATGATAACATTTTTTAACGTTTTGAAGACGACGATAAGCTATGCCTGGAGCTACAAATTTATTTTCCTACAAGTCTATTGATAATATGTAAGAATCCATGTTCAATATTTGAAGTGGGTTGATCTTTATGCTTATCTCATGGTACTACCGGTATGTCCTACACACACTGTTCCGCATAGAAGTTAACGTTTGCGGTTTCTGCGGTAATAAATGCGCCAGCATACCCACGCTGAACGGAAACGATACAGCTTGAATACAAACTGGAATACATTGCACAACGCTGATCCACATGTGAACAAACGGGGGAGATTTCAGGATCATCTGAGCCTGGGCTCATAATTGGATATCCCGTGATAAGTGATATTATATTTCTATTTGTTATGTTGTTTTTGGGTTCTATACTACTATTGTAAGATAATGTAAATTTAATCTCTCGAAAGAGGCTTTCGCCCCGCTTTAGATATAACAATCACCGAACAGAGTACACAACCTTGTATGTAAATTTAGTCTTGGTACTTAGTTAATTCATATCAAATCCCCAAGGCAAATCATTGAGTGAACCCAATGGCCAAATTTCCTGGCTCTGCCCCTGCTCCCAATGGTACCATTCCACTAATTTCTCGTTGACCTTAAGCTCTGCTTGTGTCGGGCCAACCCTGGTTGGTTCACTCCGAAGGCGCTCGAGCTCCGCTGTGAGTGCTTTAATCTCTTTCCGGACCAGCCCAAAAGTCTCCTTATTCCATCTACCCAAGTTACCTGAGATTGCATGCAATTTGTCCCGGAGGCCTTGCATCGTCACTGCCGGTTGTTCCTGACCCCAATTCTGTGTGATCGTGTCCCGCCAAGTTTCATGGGACTCCCACATGACCTCATAACGGAAAGGTGGAATCACTGGAGGGCGGACTTGTTCGTCATGGAGTGATAAAAGGATCGGACAATGGTCCGAAGTGGCTGCTGTCAGATGCTTGAGGTGCGCCTCCGGAAACAGGCTGCTCCACTCCGCAGATGCAAGAGCACGGTCCAATCTTACTCTGGTGTAGCTGCCCCCCGTAACTTTTTTCTCAAAGGTCCAGAAGTTGCCTATGTATCCCAAGTCCATCAACATGCAAATATCAGCAGCATCCCGAAAGCCTTGGATCTGGGTGTTACTTCTCTCTCCTATCCCTTCCTGTTCTTCCAGACGTAGGACTTTGTTGAAATCACCGATGCAAACCCAAGGGAGATTGCTCACATTTGCTATCCCTTTCATTGTGTCCCACGTCTAGTTTCTTAAGTTGATGTGTGCTTCGCCATAGAAACAGGAAGCCCTCCATGGAGCAGACCCAGGGTCAGCTATAGGGCAATCAATATGATACACATAATACCCCAAAATCTCAATCTTTATTGGATTATTCCAGAAAATACCTAGGCCGCCGCTACGGCCCTGACTACTAACAGCAAAAGCATTATCAAAACCGAGAGTGCCAGCTAAACTCTCTACCCTTACTCTATCCAATTGAGTTTCAACAATACACAAGAGGGTAGGGGCAAATTTCCTCGCTAAATCGCGAAGCTCTCGAACCGTTGCAGCTTTGCCCGCACCACGACAGTTCCAACCTAGTATACTCATTGCGCCCGGCGGTACTCCTCTAGGGAGTCCGCCAATGTTGCTTCAGTTGTCTTGCCGCCCTTCTTGGTGAAATTCTTGTCCTAACTATTCTTCTGTCCATTATCAGATGTTTTTGGCCGCTTTGGATCTTGCTTTGGTGGAGGGCTTTGTGGGACAAGCGCCGGTTGGAGAGCCAACAACGCTCTCTCGTTTGAGCCCGACGATTTGGTTGTCCGTGCACCCAGCGTAGCAGCCGTTGGTTCAGAGGCTTGAGGGCGCTTCCTGTTGTTTCCAGCATCCATCATCTGCTCATCCATGTCCTCCCTTGTATGGTCCTACTGCCTTCTGTTACCATTCGGGACATCTTTATTTTTGTTTCTAGATGCTCCCGGGCCTGGTCCTGCTCCTCTAAACCACTCTGCCTTCAAGTTTTTGAAAACAAGGGCTGACGGAGGATGCACTCCATCACCATGTTCCTTATACATATGACCTAGCCTCCCACAGATGGCACACCAGTTGGGGAGACGTTCGTATCTGACACGAAAAATCATCCTTTTCTCTCCCACCTTAAGAGAGACAACGTTCCTCAGTGGTTTGTTGACATCAATCTTCACCCGGACCCTATAAAAGTTGCCTTTGAAGTCGTGCGAAGCTGGTTCAACATAGACCAGCTCCCCAATCTTAGCTTCAAGAGACGGAATCTGAGATACATAGCCATCTGGGAAGTCGTGGATCTGTGCCCAAATTTCCAGCAGGTCCAACTTGATTGACGATGGCTTGGTGAATCCGTCATATGGTGCAAGAATCACCGCATCACCGCGAAAGGCCCAGGGTGTTGGGGAACGTAATAATTCAAAAAGTTTCCTACGATCATGCAAGATCTATCTAGGAGATTCATAGCAACGAGAGGGGAGAGTGTTTCTATGTACCCTCATAGACCGAAAGCGGAAGCGTTTAGTTAACGCGGTTGATGTAGTCGAACGTCTTCACGATCCAATCGATCCAAGTACCGAACATAAGGCACCTCCATGTTCAGCACACGTTCAGCTCGATGACGTCCCTCGGGCTCTTGATCCAGTAGAGGGTCGAGGGAGAGTTCTGTCAGCACGACGGCGTGGCGACAGTGTTGGTGATGTGATCCTCGCAGGGCTTCGCCTAAGCACTATGATACGTCTCCAACGTATCTATAATTTTTGATTGTTACATGCTGTTTTATTATCAATCTTGGATGTTTTATAATCATTTTATATCATTTTTGGCACTAACCTATTGACATAGTGCCAAGTGCCAGTTGCTGTTTTTTCCCATGTTTTTACATCACAGGAAATCAATATCAGATGAAGTCCAAATGCCATGAAACTCCATGATGATTTTTAATGGGCCAGAAGGAAGGCAATGGGCCCTGGTTGCACTGGGGTGGCCGAGAGGGCACAACCCAACAGAGCGCGCCAGAGGCCAGCGCGCCTACGGTGGGTTGTGCCCACCTCGGGTGCCTCCGGACCGCCTCTTTGCTCTATAAATACCCCAAAATACCAGAACCCTAGAGCGATCGACGAAATATTCATCCGGCCGCCGCAGAGTCCGAACCACGGATCCAATCTAGACACCATCTCGGATGGGGTTCACCACCTCCATTGGTGCCTCTCTGATGATGCGTGAGTAGTTCCTTGTAGACCTTCGGGTCCGTAGTTAGTAGCTAGATGGCTTTCTCTCTCTCGCTGAATTCTCAATACAATGGTCTCTTGGAGATCCATATGATGTAACTCTTTTTGCGGTGTGTTTGTTGGGATCTGATGAACTTTGAGTTTATGATCAGTCATATCTTTTTATATCCATGAAAGTTATTTGTGTTTCTTTGATCTCTTATATGCATGATCTCTTATAGCCTCGTATTTCTTCTTTGATATTTGGGTTTTGTTTGGCCAACTTGATCTATTTATCTTGCAATGGGAAGAGGTGCCCGGTAGTGGGTTCGATCTTACGGTGCTTGATCCCAGTGACAGAAAGGGAACCGACACGTATGTATCATTGCTACTAAGGATAAAAAGACGAGATCTATATCTACCGCCATATAGATAAACGAATCATGTCTACATCATGTCATTATTCTTATTGCATTACTCCGTTTTTCCATGAACTTAATACATTATATGCATGCTGGATTGCGGTCGATGTGTGGAGTAATAGTAGTAGATGCAGGCAGGAGTCGGTCTACTAATCTTGGAGGTGATGCCTATGTAATGATCATTGCCTGGATATTGTCATAATTATTTGAGGTTCTATCAATTGCCCAACAGTAATTTTTTTACCCACCGTTTGCTATCTTTCTCGATAGAAGCCACTAGTGAAACCTACGGCCCCCGGGTCTTCTTTCTCATATATTTGCTTTGCAATCTATTTTATTTGCACTTTTTATTTAGATCTATTAAACCAAAAATAAAAATACTTTTCTGCACTTTATTTTATTTGCGATCTATTATTTGAATCTATTACAACTTTCTCCCGTCCATGCACCGTTTCTAGCGCCGTACCCCAAAAGGGATTGACAACCCCTTTAACACGTCGGGTTGCGAGGTGTTGTTATTTGTGTGTAGGGGCTCTTTACGTTGTGTTGCTTTATTCTCCTACTGGTTCGATAACCTTGGTTTCATTTCTGAGGGAAATACCTACCATCGCTATGCTGCATCATCCCTTCCTCTTTGGGGAAATACCGACGTAGCTTCAAGCAACATCACACTACGACAATATGTCCGAGGTGGTAAAATGTGGAGGAGGGCACCGCACATGGCTAAGAAACAACTGTTGTGCCTTTGGGGTGCCCCCTGCCCACGTATATAAAGGGCGGAGGAGGAGGTCGGTGGCCTAGGAGGGGCACGCCAAGGGGGGAGTCCTACTTGGACTCCTAGTCCAAGTAGGATTCGCCCCCCCCCCACGCCCCACCTTTTCCTTCCAACGGAGGAGGAAAGAGGGAAGGAGAGGAGGGGAAGAGGGAAAGGGGGGCCGCCCCTCCCCTTCGATGTCATCGGTATGTTACTTGCCCGAGATTCAATCGTCGGTATCATCATACCTAGTTCAATCTCATTACCGGCAAGTCTCTTTACTCGTTCCGTAATGCATCATCCCGTAACTAACTCATTAGTCACATTGCTTGCAAGGCTTATAGTGATGTGCATTACCGAGAGGGCCCAGAGATACCTTTCCGATACTCGGAGTGACAAATCCTAATCTCGATCTATGCCAACCCAACAAACACCTTCGGAGACACCTGTAGAGCATCTTTATAATCACCCAGTTATGTTGTGACGTTTGATAGCACACAAAGTGTTCCTCCGGTATTCGGGAGTTGCATAATATCATAGTCAGAGGAATATGTATAAGTCATGAAGAAAGCAATAGCAATAAAACTAATCAATCATAATGCTAAGCTAACAAATGGGTCTTGTCCATGATACGTCTCCAACGTATCTATAATTTTTGATTGTTCCATGCTATTATATTATATCTTTTGGATGCTTATGGGCTTTATTAAACACTTTTATATTACTTTTGGGACTAACCTATTGACCCAGAGCCCAGTGCCAGTTTCTTTTTTTCCCTTGTTTCAGTGTTTTGCAGAAAAGGAATATCAACGGAGTCCAAACGGAATGAAACCTTCGAAAAAGTTATTTTCGGAAAGAAAGCAATACGGGAGACTTGGAGTGCACGTCAGGGGATCAACGAGGAAGGCCCGAGGCAGGGGGGGCGCGCCCTCCAGCCTCGTGGGCCCCTCGTGGCTCCCCTTACCGACTTATTTCGCCTATATGTTCCCATATACCCTAAAACCTTCGGGGAACAGAATAGATCGGGAGTTCCGCCGCCGCAAGCCTCTGTAGCCACCAAAACCCAATCGGGACCCTGTTCCGGCACCCTGCTGATACATCTCCAACGTATCTATAATTTATGAAGTATTCATGCTATTATACTATCCTTCTAGGATGTTTTATATGCATTTATATGATATTTTATATGATTTTTGGGACTAACCTATTAACCTAGAGCCCAGTGATAGTTTCTGTTTTCTCCTTGTTTTAGAGTACCGCAGAAAAGGAAAAATAAACGGAGTCCAATTGACGTGCCACTTGACGGAGATCATTTTGGACCGAAGAAGCCCACGGAGTACAGAAGCGAGGCGAAGAGTCCGGGCCGCCCACGAGGGTGGGGGCGCCCACCCCAAGGCGCGCCTGCCTCGTGGACAGCCCGGAGACCTCCCTGACGTGAAATCAACGCAAAACTCTTCTATATATACCCAAACTTCCAGAAAGAAACCTAGATCGGAAGTTCCGCCGCTGGAAGCCTCTCTAGCCACGAGAAGTCAATCTAGGCCCTCTCCGGCACCCTGCCGGAGGGGGCCATCATCACCGGTGGCCATGGAGGAGTATCCTGGAGGGGCCATCATCACATGAAGGCCAAGGACCAGAAGGTGGAGGCCATGGAGGAGGAAGGACAAGGGGGAGAACCTCTCCTCCTCTCTTCCGGTGGCACCGGAGTGCCATCGGGAGGGGAATCATCGCCACAGTGATCGTCTTCATCAACATCACCATCATCATCACCATCCTCATCTCTTTTACGCGTTCCACTCTCCCGCACCCTGCTGTAATCCCTACTTGAACATGGTGCTTTATGCCACATATTATGATCCAATGATGTGTTGCCATCCTATGATGTTTTGAGTAGATATCTTTTGTCCTTGGGTTGATTGATGATCTAGATTGATATGAGTTGTATGTTTTACTTTGGTGCTATCCTATGGTGCCCTCCGTGTCACGCAAGCATGAGGGATTCCCGCTGTAATGTGTTGCAATACGTTCATGATTCGCTTATAGTGCGTTGGTGAGTGACTGAAACACAAACCCAAGTAAGAGGGATTGTTGCGTATGGGAATAAAGAGGACTTGATGCTTTAATGCTATGGTTGGGTTTTACCTTAATGATCTTTAGTAGTTGCGGATGCTTGCTAGAGTTCCAATCATAAGTGCATATGATCCAATTAGAGAAAGTATGTTAGCTTATGCCTCTCCCTCATATGAAACTGCAATAGTGATTATCGGTCTTGTTAACGATTCCCTAGGACAATTCCGCACACCGATCCACCATTATTCCACACTCGCTATTTACAATATTTAGTAGTATATTATCACTTTATGATAACAGCACCTACTTTTATATTTTAGCTCTCCGATATCTTACAAAGTTATCCACTTCATACCCACAACGTAGTTTTATTTCTCGTTTCTAGTTGGAAGCAAACGTTCGGTGTACGTGGAGTCGTATCAGTGGCAGATAGGGCTTGAGAGAATATTGATCTTACCTTTAGCTCCTTGTGGGTTCTACACTCCATACTTATCACTTCCACCTTTGGAAATTGCTACAGTGATTCCCTACACTTGGGGATTATCAAGCTCTTTTCTGGCGCCGTTGCCGGGGAGCAATAGCGTGGGGTTGATATTCTCGTGTGTGCTTGTTTAATTTCTTCACTAAGTAGATTTTGTTTTTTCCTATTTGTTTCTGTTTAGTTGTGTGTGAAACATACAAAAAAAATTAAAAGAATGAAAATACAAAAAAAAAATACTTGCCTTTCATGCCTAAAAAGTTTTCCAAAAAGAGAAGTGATCAGAAAGTTATGCATTGAAGAAGTGAGGGTCGACCTTGAGCACTTGTGTTCATGCTCACGGAAATAATGTAGAATTTTTCATGGAAGTTTCTCTTTAAATAATTATCCCCTTGTATATATTCCTTGTATTATAAAAATAATATGCCAAGCTTTGGTTTTAGGATGATTAGATTGCTTGTTTGCTTTGTGCAAAACAAAAACAGAAACTTTGGCTGTAGTGCATGAATTTACATTTTTAACTGGAAAGTCAAATGGTTCTGAAACTGTTTGCACATTCCTTCTGTACAAATTTTTCAAATTTTAAATTTTAGTTCATAATTTTAGGAGTTACATAAGTTTGCTAAACTTCCAGATTACTGCATACTGTCCTGTTTAAGACAGATTCTGTTTTTGATGCATTGATTGCTTGTTTTGATGAAACTATTGATTCCTATCAGTGGATTAAGCCATGTAAAAGTTATATTACAGTAGCTACAATGCAAAAACAAAATATGAATTGGTTTGGAACATTACTTATAGTAGTGATTTGCTTTGTTATACTAACAGATCTCACAAAGTTTTTGTTAAGTTTTTGTGGATGAAGTGTTCGAAGAACGAGGAGTTACCGATGTGAGAAGAATAAAAAGAGGCACGAGTTCAAGCTTGGGGATGCCCAAGGCAACCCAAGTAAATATTTCAAGGGATACTCAAGCATCTAAGCTTGGGGATGCCCTGGTTGGCATCCCATCTTTCTTCTTCAACAATTATCGGTATACCTCGGTTTTTGTCTTGTTCAGATGATTTGTGCCCTTTGTGTTTTTGTTTTCCCTTTAAGAACCATGCTAGCATGAGATATCCCTTCATTGATTTATATAATACTTCATGTGCTTCACTTATATCTTTTAAGAATGATCTTATAGAATTGCTCTTTGTGCTTCACTTAAATCTTTTGAGTATGGTTTTATAGAATGCTTCGTGTGCTTCACTTATACATTTTGAGCTTGGATATTGGTTAGTCTATATTAATTGTAGAATGATCCATGAGCTTCACTTATATCTTTTGGATTATGAATAATACCATCATTTAAAGTGGGTTTGGTAGAGTGTCAACTTTAGGAATTAGTGACCCCACTATTTTGGAGGGTGTTGAATCTTAGTGTGATATTTATGAAAGTGGATTTGGAAGAGTGTCAACTTTAGCTAGTAATGATTCCACTATTTCGGAAGAGGTTCCAATTGAGTATGAGAACAAAGTTGCTATCCATGATGCTACTGAAAATTATTATGAGGGAGATATACATGCTTGTAGGAGTTGCAATAATATCAAGTTTCCTCTCTAAGTGCTTAAAGTTTTGAAGTTATACTTGTTTCGCCTTCCTATGCTAGTTGATTGTTGTTCTTATAAATTGTGTGCTCACAAAATCGCTAGGCACAGGAAGTTGGTTATATTTAAATGTTCTAGTCATATTCTTCAAGATGCTCTCTTTGTGCTTCAATTCCTATCTTTTATGTGAGCATCATTGAAATCATCATGCCTAGCTAAAAGGCATTAAAGAAAAGCGCTTGTTGGGAGACAACCCAATATTTACCCTTATTGTTTTTGTGTGTTTACATGATTAAGCTACTTTAGTAATCATGTTTTATATCTTTTGTTTCAATAAAGTGCCAAGTAAGACCTTTGGGAAGACTTGGGTGAAAGTTAATGTGATCTTGCTGTAAAAAACAGAAACTCTGCGCTCACAAGATTAGCTGTCATTTTTTTACAAAGGAGTGCTTTTGAGTTGATTATTTTTGCATAAGATTAATAGAAAAATTCCCACGTCCACCAATTTATTTCATAATTTTTGGAGTAGCAGAACTATGGTTTATGTTCAGATCATTACAGATTGTTCTGTTTCTGACAGATTCTGTTTTCATTGCATAGTTTGCTTGTTTTCTAATTTCTATGACTTATATTCCTCAATATAAATTGTAGAAATGATATGGTACAGTAGGCATTGTGTGAGAACAATTATGAACCTTGTCTTTGACAGTACCAAAGTGAATGGTTTGCTCTTTATCATACTAACCTATCTCACGAAGTTATGTTAAGTTTTGTGTGATTGAAGTTTCCAAGCTTTGGGTGAGATACCGATATGAGGAGAATAAGGAGTGGAAAGACCCTAAGCTTGGGGATGCACAAGGCACCCCAAGGTAATATTCAAGGAAGACTCAAGCGCCTAAGCTTGGGGATGCCCCGGAAGGCATCCCCTCTTTCGTCTTCAAAACTATCGGTATAACTTGCTCGGAGCTATATTTTTATTCGTCACATGATATGTGTTTTGCTTGGAGCATATTTTCAATTTTACTTGCTGTTTGAATAAAATCGTTGGATCTGAATTATTGGATGAAAAAGAATCCTCCCATGGCTAGTTAATTATTTGACTACTCAGTGTTCTTCACTCATATCTTTTGGAGTAGTTTGTCATTTACCCGTGTGCTCCACGTATATCCTATGAGTAAATGGTTGAATAAATTGAATGTCATAAACCTGAATTTATAAAGTTTTTATGATGATAGCATGCCTTCTACCTATGATGATTATATTGATGAAAGTGGGTTTGGAAGAGTGTCAACTTTAGGAAGTAATGATCCCACTATTTTGGAGGATGTTGAATCTTATAATATTTATGAAAGTGGATTTGGAGAGGTCATGACTTTATTTAGTGATGTATCCACTATTTTGGAAGAGGTTTCAATCGATTATGATGAGAACAAAGTTGCTACTTATGACGATTATTGTGATGAAACTTATGCTATAAAAAGTAGTGATGATTATATTTATAAAACTTGTCATGATTATGATTACCCTTTTTCTGAACATTACTCTTTTAATGTGGAAACAATTTATAGTATTCAAGTCTCTTATGATACTCCCACTATTCCGAATGAGAAGAATTTTGCTTATGTGGAGAGTAGTAAATATTCTATGCAAGTAGATCATGAAAAGAATGCTTTAGGTGCTGGTTATTGTGGAATTCATTCATGATGCTACTGGAAATTATTATGAGGGAGGAACATATGCCTGTAGGAATTGCAATAATATCAAGTTTCCTCTCTATGTGCTTAAAATCTTGAAGTTATGCTTGTTTTACCTTCCTATACAAGTTGATTCTTGTTCCCATAAGTTGTTTGCTCACAAAATCCCAATGCATAGGAAGTGGGTTAGACTTAAATGTGCTAGTCATATTCTTCATGATTCTCTCTTTATGTTTTAATTCTTATCTTTTATGTGAGCATCATTGAAATCATCATGCCTAGCTAGGGGCGTTAAACGTTAGCGCTTGTTGGGAGGCAACCCAATTTTATTTGAGTTTCTTTTATTTTTGGTTCTGTTTAGGAATAAATAATCCATATAGCTTCTGTTTAGATGTGGTTTTGTGTTTTAATTAGTGTTTGTGCCAAGTAGAACCTTTGGGAAGACTTGGGTGAAGTCTTTATGATCATGCTGTAAAAAATAGAAACTTTAGCGCTCACGAGATTAGCTAAAACTTTTTACTGGAGAGTGATATTTCGTTGATTATTTTTGCAGATGAATACTAGAAAAATTACTCAGGTCCACCAATTTATTTTAGAATTTTTGGAGTTCCAGAAGTATACGTTTGATACAGATTACTACAGGCTGTTCTGTTTTTGACAGATTCAGTTTTCATTGTGTTGCTTGCTTATTTTGATGAATCTATGGCTAGTAAAATAGTTTATAAACCATAGAGAAGTTGGAATACAGTAGGTTTAACACCAATAAAAATAAAGAATGAGTTCATTACAGTACCTTGAAGTGGTGTTTTCTTTTCTTTCGCTAACGGAGCTCACGAGATTTTCTGTTAAGTTTTGTGTTGTGAAGTTTTCAAGTTTTGGGTAAAGATTCGATGGACTACGGAATAAGGAGTGGCAAGAGCCTAAGCTTGGGGATGCCCAAGGCACCCCAAGGTAATATTCAAGGACAACCAAGAGTCTAAGCTTGGGGATGCCCCAGATGGCATCCCCTCTTTCGTCTTCGTTCATCGGTAACTTTACTTGGAGCTATATTTGTTATTCACCACATGATATGTGTTTTGCTTGGAGCGTCATTTTATTTTCTTTAGCTTTGCTTGCTGTTTGAATAAAGTACCAAGATCTGAAATTCTTAAATGTTAGAGAGCCTTCATATGGTTGCATAATTATTCGGCTACTCATTGATCTTCACTTATATCTTTTGGAGTAGTTTGTCATTTGCTCTAGTGCTTCACTTATATCTTTTTAGAGCACGGCGGTGGTTATATTTTGAAGAAATATATGAACTCTCATGCTTCACTTATATTATTTTGAGAGTCTTAAACAGCATGGTAATTTGCTTAGGTTATGTATTTAGTCCTAATATGATGGGCATCCAAGAGGGATATAATAAAAACTTTCATATAAAGTGCATTGAATACTATGAGAAGTTTGATTCCTTATGATTGTTTTGAGATATGAAGATGGTGATATTAGAGTCATGCTAGTGGAGTAGTTGTGAATTTGAGAAATACTTGTGTTAAAGTTTGTGATTCCCGTAGCATGCGTATGGTGAACCGTTATGTGATGAAGTCGGAGCATGATTTATTTATTGATTGTCTTCCTTATGAGTGGCGGTCGGGGACGAGCGATGGTCTTTTCCTACCAATCTATCCCCCTAGGAGCATGCGCATAGTACTTCGTTTCAATAACTAATAGATTTTTGCAATAAGTATATGAGTTCTTTATGACTAATGTTGAGTCCATGGATTATATGCACTCTCACCCTTCCACCATTGCTAGCCTCTCTAATACCCCGCACCTTTCGCCGGTATCATGCATCCACCATAAACCTTCCTCAAAACAGCCACCATACCTACCTATTATGGCATTTCCATAGCCATTCCGAGATATATTTCCATGCAACTTTCCACCGTTCCGTTTATTATGACACGCTCCATCATTATCATATTGCTTTGCATGATCATGTAGTTGACATTGTTTTTTTAGAAAAGGAGGATGACCCCCGGCCTCTGCATCTGGGAGATGCATGTGGCCACTTTATTGATTACTCTCGAGGACCTTACAAAGTATTACAACAATATGCCTGAATCCGCCATCTTGGCAACATATGCCGCTACTCCCATCCAAATGATGAAGGCATACTTGTATTTGTGGAAAAGCCACCGTTCATAATTCTTTCATACATGTCACTCATGAGTCATTGCACATCCCGGTACACCGCCGGAGGCATTCATATAGAGTCATATTTTGTTCTAAGTATCGAGCTGTAATTCTTGAGTTCTAAGTAAATAAAAGTGTGATGATCATCATTATTAGAGCATTGTCCCAGTGAGGAAAGGATGATGGAGACTATGATTCCCCCACAAGTCGGGATGAGACTCCGGACAAAAAAAAGAAAAAAAAGAGGCCATAAAAAAGAGAAAAGGCCCAAATAAAAAAAATAAAAAAATGAGAGAAAAAGAGAGAAGGGACAATGCTAGTATCCTTTTACCACACTTGTGCTTCAAAGTAGCACCATGATCTTCATGATATAGAGTCTCCTATGTTGTCACTTTCATATACTAGTGGGAATTTTTCATTATAGAACTTGGCTTGTATATTCCAATGATGGGCTTCCTCAAAATGCCCTAGGTCTTCGTGAGCAAGCGAGTTGGATGCACACCCACTTAGTTTCTTTTGTTGAGCTTTCATATACTTATAGCTCTAGTGCATCCGTTGCATGGCAATCCATACTCACTCACATTGATATCTATTAATGGGCATCTCCATAGCCCGTTGATACGCCTAGTTGATGTGAGACTATCTTCTCCTTTTTGCCTTCTCCACAACCACCATTCTATTCCACCTATAGTGCTATGTCCATGGCTCATGCTCATGTATTGCGTGAGGATTGAAAAGGTTTGAGACCATCAAAAGTATGAAACAATTGCTTGGCTTGTCATCGGGGTTGTGCATGATCTAAATATTTTGTGTGATGAAGATAGAGCATAGCTAGACTATATGCTTTTGTAGGGATAACTTTCTTTGGCCATGTTATTTTGAGAAGACATGATTGCTTTGTTAGTATGCTTGAAGTATTATTATTTTTATGTCAATATTAAACTTTTGTCTTGAATCTTATGGATCTGAATATTCTTTCCACAATAAAGAGAATTACATGGATAAATATGTTAGGTAGCATTCTAGATCCAAAATTCATTTTTTATCATTTACCTACTCGACGACGAGCAGGAATTAAGCTTGGGGATGCTGATACGTCTCCAACGTATCTATACTTTTTGATTGTTCCATGCTATTATATTATCTCTTTTGGATGTTTATGGGCTTTATTAAACACTTTTATATTACTTTTGGGACTAACCTATTGACCCAGAGCCCAGTGCCAATTTCTGTTTTTCCCTTGTTCCAGTGTTTCGCAGAAAAGGAATATCAAACGGAGTCCAAACGGAATGAAACCTTCGGAAAAGTTATTTTCGGAAAGAAAGCAATACGAGAGACTTGGAGTGGACGTCAGGGGATCAACGAGGAAGGCACGAGGCAGGGGGCGCGCCCACCCCCTGGGCACGCCCTCCACCCTCGTGGGCCCCTCGTGGCTCCCCTTACCGACTTCTTTCGCCTATATATTCCCATATACCGTAAAACCTTCAGGGAACAGAATAGATCGGGAGTTCCGCCGCCGCAAGCCTCTGTAGCCACCAAAACCCAATCGGGACCTGTTACGCACCACTGCCGGAGGGGTATCCTCACCGTGGCCATCTTCATCATCCGGCGCTCTCCATGCCGAGGAGGGAGTAGTTCACCCTCGGGGCTGAGGTATGTACCGAAGCTATGTGTTTGATCTCTCTCTCTCTCTCTCTCTCTCTCTCTCTCTCTCTCGTGTTCTTGATTCGGCACGATCTTGATGTATCGCGAGATTTGCTATTATAGTTGGATCTTATGTTTCTTCTCCCCCTCTACTCTCTTGTAATGGATTGAGCTTTCCCTTTTAAGTTATCTTATCGGATTGAGTCTTTAATGATTTGAGAACATTTGATGTTTGTCTTGCCGTGCGTATCTGTGGTGACAATGGGATATCACATGATTCACTTGATGTATGTTTTGGTGATCAACTTGCGGGTTCCGCCCATGAACCTATGCATAGGGGTTGGCACACGTTTTCGTCTTGACTCTCCGGTAGAAACTTTGGGGCACTCTTTGAGGTTCTATGTGTTGGTTGAATAGATGAATCTGAGTTTGTGTGATGCATATCGTATAATCATACCCACGGATACTTGAGGTGACATTGGAGAATCTAGGTGACATTAGGGTTTTGGTTGATTTGTGTCTTAAGGTGTTATTCTAGTACGAACTCTATAATAGATCGATCCGAAAGAATAACTTTGAGGTGGTTTTGTACCTACAATAATCTCTTCGTTTGTTCTCCGCTATTAGTGACTTTGGAGTGACTCTTTGTTGCATGTTGAGGGATAGTTATATGATCCAATTATGTTATTATTGTTGAGAGAACTTGCACTAGTGAAAGTATGAACCCTAGGCCTTGTTTCCTAGCATTGCAATACCGTTTTCTCTCACTTTTATCGCTTGCTACCTTGCTGTTTTTGTACTTTCAGATTACAAAAACCTATATCTACCATCCATATTGCACTTGTATCACCATCTCTTCGCCGAACTAGTGCACCTATACAATTTACCATTGTATTGGGTGTGTTGGGGACACAAGAGACTCTTTGTTATTTGGTTGTAGGGTTGTTTGAGAGAGACCATCTTCATCCTACGCCTCCCACGGATTGATAAACCTTAGGTCATCCACTTGAGGGAAATTTGCTACTGTCCTACAAACCTTTGCACTTGGAGGCCCAAGAACGTCTACAAGAAGAAGGTTGCGTAGTAGACATCAGTCCATCACATAATTCTCCTAATGATGTGATCCCGTTCATCAAATGACAACACATGTCTATGGTCAGGAAACTTAACCATCTTTGATTAACGAGCTAGTCAAGTAGATGCATACTAGGGACACTCTGTTTTGTCTATGTATTCACACATGTACTAAGTTTCTGGTTAATACAATTTTAGCATGAATAATAAACATTTATCATGATATAAGGAAATATAAATAACAACTTTATTATTGCCTCTAGGGCATATTTCCTTCAGTCTCCCACTTGCACTAGAGTCAATAATCTAATTCACATCGTCATGTGATTTAACACCAATGTTCACATATTTATGTGATTAGTTCACATCTCCATGTGACTAACACCCAAAGGGTTTACTAGTTTCAATAATCTAGTTCACATCGCTATGTGATTAACACCCAAAGAGTACTAAGGTGTGATCATGTTTTGCTTGTGAGAGAAGTTTAGTCAATGGGTCTGCCACATTCAGAGTCGTATGTGTTTTGCAAATATTCTATGTCTACAATGCTCTGCACGGATCTACTCTAGCTAATTGCTCCCACTTTCAATATGTATCTAGATTGAGACTTAGTCATCTGGATCAGTGTCAAAGCTTGCATCGACGTAACCCTTTACGACGAACTTTTTGTCACCTCCATAATCGAGAAACATGTCCTTATTCCATTAAGGGTAATTTTGACCGTTGTCCAGTGATCCACTCCTGGAGCACTATTGTACCCTCTTGCCAAACTCATGATGACATACACCATAGGTCTAGTACACAACATAGCATTCTTTATAAAACCTATGACTGAGACATTGGGAATGACTTTTCATTCTCTTTCTGTTTTCTGCCGTGGTCGGGTTTTGAGTCTTTACTCAACTTCACACCTTGCAACACAAGCAAGAAATCCTTCTTTGACTGTTCCATTTTGAACTACTTCAAAAACTTGTCAAGGTATGTACTCATTGAAAAAATTATCAAGCATCTTGATCTATATCTATAGATCTTGATGCTCAATATGTAAGCAACTTCACCGAGGTCTTTTTCTTTGAAAAACTCCTTTCAAACACTCCTTTATGCTTTCAGAAAATTCTACATCATTTCCGATCAACAATATGTCATTCACATATATTTATCAGAAAGGCTGTAGTGCTCCCAGTCACTTTCTTGTAAATACAGGCTTCACTACAAGTCTGTATAAAAAACTATATGCTTTGATCAACTCATCAAAGCGTATATTCCAACTCCGATATACTTGCACCAGTCCATAGATGGATCGCTGGTGCTTGCACACTTCGTTAGCACCTTTAGGATTGACAACACCTTCTTGTTACATCATATACGACTCTTCTTTAAGAAATCCATTAAGGAATGCGGTTTTGACATCCATTTGCCAGATTTCATAAAATGTGGCAATTGCAAACATGATTCGGACAGACTTAAGCATCACTGCGAGTGAGAAAATCTCATCGTAGTCAACACCTTGAACTTGTCGAAAACTTTTTGTGACAATTCGAGCTTTGTAGATAGTAATACTACTACCAGGGTCGGTCTTCCTCTTGAAGATCCATTTATTCTCAATGGCTTGCCGATCATCGAGAAAGTCAACCAAAGTCCATGATACGTCTCCAACGTATCTATAATTTTTGATTGCTTCATGCTATATTATATTCTGTTTTGGATGATTAATGGGCTTTACTAAGCACTTTTATATTATTTTTGGGACTAACCTATTGACCCAGAGCCCAGTGCCAGTTCCTGTTTTTTCCCTTGTTTCAGTGTTTCGCAGAAAAGGAGTATCAAACGGAGTCCAAACGGAATGAAACCTTCGGAAAAGTTATTTTTGGAAAGAAAGCAATACAGGAGACTTGGAGTGCACGTTAAGGGATCAACGAGGAGAGCACGAGGCAGGGGGCGCGCCCACCCCCTGGGCGCGCCCTCCACCCTCGTGGGCCCCTCGTGGCTCCCCTTACCGACTTCTTTCACCTATATATTCCCATATACCCTAAAACCTTCGGGGAAAAGAATAGATCGGGAGTTCCGCTGCCGCAAGCCTCTGTAGCCACCAAAAACCAATCGGGACCCTGTTCCGGCACCCTGCTGGAGGGGGGATCCCTCACCGGTGGCCATCTTCATCATCCCGACGCTCTCCATGACGAAGAGGGAGTAGTTCACCCTCGGGGCTGAGGGTATGTACCAGTAGCTTTGTGTTTGATCTCTCTCTCTCTCATGTTCTTGAGGTGATACGATCTTGATGTATCGCGAGCTTTGCTATTATAGTTGGATCTTGATACGTCTCCAACGTATCTATAATTTTTGATTGCTCCATGCTATATTATCTACTGTTTCGGGCAATATTGGGCTTTATTATCCACTTTTATATTATTTTTGGGACTAACCTATTAACCGGAGGCCCAGCCTAGAATTGCTGTTTTTTTTTGCATATTTGAGTGTTTCGAAGAAAAGGAATATCAAACGGAGTCCAATAGACCAGAAACTCCACGGAACCTATTTTTGGACCAGAAGAAGCCCATTGAGTACCGGAAGCTCACCAGGGGAATCCCGGGCTGCCCACGAGGGTGGGGGGCGTGCCCACCCCCCTGGGGTGCGCCACCCCTACCTCGTGGCCAGCCCGGAAGTCCACCGACATCCTCCCTGCACCCATATATACTCTCGTACCCTAAAACTTCCAGAACGAAGATTGGATCAGAAGTTCCGCCGCCGCAAGCCTCTGTAGCCACGAGAAATCAATCTAGGCCCTCTCCGGCGCCCTGCCGGAGGGGGCCATCATCACCGGTGGCCATAGAGGAGTATCCCGGAGGGGTCTTCATCATCATGAAGGCCAAGGACCAGAGGGTGGAAGCCATGGAGGAGGAAGCACAAGGGGGAGAAACTCTCCTCCTCTCTTCCGGTGGCGCCGGAGTGCCATCGGGAGGGGAATCATCGCCACGGTGATCGTCTTCATCAACATCACCATCATCATCACCATCCTCATCTCTTTTACGCGGTCCACTCTCCCGCAAACCACTGTAATCCCCTACTTGAACATGGTGCTTTATGCCACATATTATGATCCAATGATGTGTTGCCATCCTATGATGTTTTGAGTAGATATCTTTTGTCTTTGGGTTGATTGACGATCTAGATAGGTATGAGTTGTATGTTTTACTTCGGTGCTGTCCTATGGTGCCCTCCGTGTCGCGCAAGCGTGAGGGATTCCCGTTTTAGGGTGTTGCAATACATTCATGATTTGCTTATAGTGGGTTGGTGAGTGACTGAAACACAAACCCGAGTAAGAGGGATTGTTGCATATGGGAATAAAGAGGACTTGATGCTTTAATGCTATGGTTGGGTTTTACCTTAATGATATTTAGTAGGTGCGTATGCTTGCTAGAGTTCCAATCATAAGTGCATATGATCCAAGTAGAGAAAGTATGTTAGCTTATGCCTCTCCCTCATGTGAAACTGCAATAGTGATTACTGGTCTTGTTAACAATTGCCTAGGACAATTCCGCACACCAATCCACCATTATTCCACACTCGCTATTTATAATATTTAGTATTATATTCTAACTTTATGATAACAGCACCTACTTTTATGTTTTAGCTCTCCGATATCATACAAAGTTATCCTCTTCATACCCACAAAGAAGTTTTATTTCTTGTTGCTAGTTGGAAGCAAACGTTCGGTGCACGTAGAGTCGTATCAGTGGCAGATAGGGCTTGAGAGAATATTGATCTTACCTTTAGCTCCTTGTGGGTTCGACACTCCATGCTTATCACTTCCACCTTTGGAAAGTGCTACGATGATTCCTTGCACTTGGGGATTATCAAGCCCTTTTCTGGCGCCGTTGCCTGGGAGCAATAGCGTGGGGTTGATATTCTCGTGTGTGCTTGTTTGCTTTCTTCACTAAGTAGATTTTGCTTTTTCTTTTTTTTTCTGTTTAGTTGTGGGTGAAACATACAAAAAAAATTTAAAAATGAAAATACAAAAAAATTATTACTTGCCTTTCATGCCTAAAAAGTTTTTCAAAAAGAGAAGTGATTGGAAGGTTTTGCATTGAAGAAGTGAGGGTCAACCTTGGGCACTTGTGCTCATGCTCACGGAAACAATGTAGAATTTTTCATGGAAGTTTCTCTGTAAATAATTATCCCCTTGTATATATTCCTTGTATTATAAAAATAATATGCCAAGCTTTGGTTTTAGGATGATTAGATTGCTTGTTTGCTTTGTGCAAAACAAAAACAGAAACTATGGCTGTAGTGCATGAATTTACATTTTTAACTGGAAAGTCAAATAGTTCTGATTATTGTTGTACATTACTTCTGTACAAATTGTTAAAAGTTTCAAATTTAGTTTATAATTTTAGGAGTTACAGAAGTTTGCCAAACTTCCAGATTACTACAGACTGTTCTGTTTTTAACAGATTCTGTTTTGCATGAGTTGTTTGCTTATTTTGATGAATCCATGGCTAGTATTGTTGGGTATGAACCATAGAGAACTTGGAATACAGTAGGTTTAACACCCATACAAATAAAGAATGAGTTCATTATAGTACCTAAAGGTAGTGATTTGCTTTATTACACTAACGGATCTCATAAGTTTTTGTTAAAGTTTTGTGTGGATAAAGTGTCCGAAGGTCGAGGAGCTATCAATATGAGAAGAATAAAGAGAGGCAAGAGTTCAAGTTTGGGGATGCCCAAGGCACCCCAAGTAAATATTCCAAGGATACTCAAGCATCTAAGCTTGGGGATGCCCCAGTTGGCATCCCATCTTTCTTCTTCAACAATTATCGGTATACCTCGGGTTTTGTTTTGTTCACATGACTTGTGTCCTTTGTGTTTTTCTTTTTCTTCTAGAACCATGCTAGCATGAGATATCCCTTCATTTATTTATAGAATACTTCATGTGCTTCACTTAAATCTTTTAAGTATGATCTTATAGAATTGCTCTTTGTGCTTCACTTAAATCTTTTGAGTATGGTTTTATAGAATGCTTCATGTGCTTCACTTATACACTTTGAGCTTGGATATTGGTTAGTTGTAGAATGCTCCATGAACTTCACTTATATCTTTTGGAGTATGAATAATGCTATCATTTAAAGTGGGTTTGGAAGAGTGTCAACTTTAGGAATTAGTGATCCCACTATTTTGGAAGTGTTGAATCTTAGTGTGATATTTATGAAAGTGGATTTGGAAGAGTGTCAACTATAGCTAGTAATGATTCCACTATTTCGGAAGAGGTTCCAATTGAGTATGAGAACAAAGTTGCTATCCATGATACTACTGAAAATTATTATGAGGGAGGAATACATGCTTGTAGGAGTTGCAATAATATTAAGTTTCCTCTCTATGTGCTTAAAGTTTTGAAGTTATACTTGTTTTGCCTTCCTATGCTAGTTGATTCTTGTTCCCATAAGTTGTGTGCTCACAAAATCCCTAGGCATAGGAAGTGGGTTAGATTTTAATGTGCTAGTCATATTCTTCAAGATGCTCTCTTTGTGTTTCAATTCTTATCTTTTATGTGAGCATTATTGAAATCATCATGCCTAGCTAAAAGGCATTAAAGAAAAGCGCTTGTTGGGAGACAACCCAATATTTACCCTTACCGTTTTTGTGTGTTTACATGATTAAGCTACTGTAGTAATCATGTTTTATAGCTTTTGTTTCAATAAAGTGCCAAGTAAGACCTTTGGGAAGACTTGGGTGAAAGCTAATGTGATCTTGCTGTAAAAAAACAGAAACTTTGCACTGACGAGAATAGATGTCATTTTTTTACAGAAGAGTGATATTGAGTTGATTATTTTTGCAGAAGATTAATAGACAAATTCCTCACATTCACAAATTTATTTAATAATTTTTGGAGTAGCAGAAGTATGGTTATTGTTCAGATCATTACAGACTGTTCTGTTTCTGACAGATTCTGTTTTCATTGCATAGTTTGCTTGTTTGCTAGTTTCTATGACTTATATTCCTCAATATAAATTGTAGAAATGATATGGTACAGTAGGCATCATGTGAGAACAATTATGAACCTTGTATTTGACAGTACCAAAGTGAATGGTTTGCTCTTTATCATACTAACCTATCTCACGAAGTTTGGTTAAGTTTTGTGTGATTGAAGTTTTCAAGTTTTGGGTGAGATATCGATATGAGGAGAATAAGGAGTGGAAAGGCCCTAAGCTTGGGGATGCCCAAGGCACCCCAAGGTAATATTCAAGGAAGACTCAAGCGCCTAAGCTTGGGGATGCCCCGGAAGGCATCCCCTCTTTCGTCTTCAAAACTATCGGTATACCTTACTCGGAGCTATATTTTTATTCACCACATGATATGTGTTTTGCTTGGAGCATATTTTAAATTTTACTTGCTGTTTGAATAAAATCATTGGATCTGAAATATTGAATGAAAAAGAATCCTCCCATGGCTAGTTAATTATTTGACTACTCAGTGTTCTTCACTCATATCTTTTGGAGTAGTTTGTCATTTGCTCATGTGCTTCATGTATATCCTACGAGTAAATGGTTGAATAAATTAAATGTCATAAACCTGAATTTAAATATGTTTCATATGCTTATAACATGGGGAGTAATGGCTTCACACAAAATAAGTACAGGTAGTAAGCCCATTGAAAGTTAGCAAACGTAGAATTGGTCACTTGAACAATTCATGAAAGAATATTGAAGGAAGAGGGGTTTCACATATAAATATACTATCTTGGACATCTTTTATGATTGGGAGCACTCATTAAAATATGACATGCTAAAAGAGTTGATGTTGGACAAGGAAGACAACATAATGAGTTATGTTTTCTTATATCTGTGATAAAGTATGTTGTCATGGATCCTCTAACATGTTGAGCTTGCCTTTCCCCCTCATGCTAGCCAAAATTCTCAGCACCAAGTAGAGATACTACTTGTGCTTCCAAAATCCTTAAACCAGTTTTGCCATGAGAGTCCACCATATCTACCTATGGATTGAGTAAGATCCTTCAAGTAAGTTGTCATCGGTGCAAAGCAATAAAAATTGCTCTAAATATGTATGATTGATTGGTGTGGGAGAAATAAGCTTTATACGATCTTGTGATGTGGAAGTAATAAAAGCGACAGACTGCATAATAAAGGTTCATATCACAAGGGCAATATAAAGTGACGTTCTTTCACATTGAGATTTTGTGCGTCCAACCATAAAAGCACATGGCAACCTCTGCTTCCCTCTGCGAAGGGCCTAACTTTTATTACTATCTTCTACCTTATGCAAGAGTCACGGTGATCTTCACCTTTCCTTTTTCATTTTATCCTATGGCAAGCCCAACATGATGGAAAGAACTGATATATATATATATATATATATATATATATATATATATATATATATATATATATATATATATATATATATATATATATATATCTAATTGGATGTGGGGAGCATGAGTTATTATTGTTGACATTACCCTTGAGGTAAAAGGTTGGGAGGCGAAACTATAGGCCCCTATCTTTCTCTGTGTCCGATTAAAACTACATAACCACAAGTATTGCGTGAGTGTTAGCAATTGTGAAAGACTACATGATAGTTGAGTATGTGAAGTTTGCTAAATCAAAGCTCTGACATAGACTCTTCCTGAAAATAGGATGAATTGCAATTGTTTGATGACTGAGAATATTGTTTGTTAGTTTTCAAGAAAGTTTATGATCCATACTTTAAACTTGTGACTTGCTTGTTACTTGATCATGAAAAGTTTTATGAGATGAGCTATTGTTATGATATGTAATGATGCTAGAAAAAGTGATTGGAATTATCATTGATCAAACTTAAGCACTTACTAGCACTCCGCATCAAAAATTATCTTTTCATCATTTACCTACTCGAGGACGAGCAGGAATTAAGCTTGGGGATGCCTGATACGTCTCCAACGTATCTATAAGTTTTGATTGCTCCATGCTATATTATCTACTGTTTCGGGCAATATTGGGCTTTATTATCCACTTTTATATTATTTTTGGGACTAACCTATTAACCGGAGGCCCAACCCAGAATTGCTATTTTTTTGCCTATTTGATGTTTCAAGAAAAGGAATATCAAACGGAGTCCAAAAGACCTGAAACTCCATGGAACCTATTTTGGACCGAAGAAGCCCATTGAGTACCGAGAAGCTCGCCAGAGAGTCCGGGCTGCCCACGAGGTGGGGGCGTGCCACCCCCCGGGCGCGCCCTACCTCGTGTCCAGCCCGGAAGTCCACCGACGTCCTCCCTGCACCCATATATACTCGCACCCTAAAACTTCCAGAAGCGAAGATTGGATCGAAGTTCCGCCCGCAAGCCTCTGAGCCACGAGAAATCAATCTAGGCCCTCTCCGGCGCCCTGCCGGAGGGGGTCATCATCACCGGTGGCCATAGAGGAGTATCCCGGAGGGGTCTTCATCATCATGAAGGCCAAGGACCAGAGGGTGGAGGCCATGGAGGAGGAAGCACAAGGGGGAGAAACTCTCCTCCTCTCTTCAAGTGGCGCCGGAGTGCCATCGGGAGGGGAATCATCGCCACGGTGATCATCTTCATCAACATCACCATCATCATCACCATCCTCATCTCTTTTACGCGGTCCACTCTCCCGCAAACCGCTGTAATCCCCTACTTGAACATGGTGCTTTATGCCACATATTATGATCCAATGATGTGTTGCCATCCTACGATGTTTTGAGTAGATATCTTTTGTCTTTGGGTTGATTGACGATCTAGATTGGTATGAGTTGTATGTTTTACTTTGGTGCTGTCCTATGGTGCCCTCCGTGTCGCGCAAGCGTGAGGGATTCCCGCTATAGGGTGTTGCAATACGTTCATGATTCGCTTATAGTGGGCTGGTGAGTGACTGAAACACAAACCCGAGTAAGAGGGATTGTTGCGTATGGGAATAAAGAGGACTTGATGCTTTAATGCTATGGTTGGGTTTTACCTTAATGATCTTTAGTAGTTGCGGATGCTTGCTAGAGTTCCAATCATAAGTGCATATGATCCAAGTAGAGAAAGTATGTTAGCTTATGCCTCTCCCTCATATGAAACTGCAATAGTGATTACTAGTCTTGTTAACAATTGCCTAGGACAATTCTGCACACCGGTCCACCATTATTCCGCACTCGCTATTTATAATATTTAGTATTATATTCTAACTTTATGATAACAGCACCTACTTTTATGTTTTAGCTCTCTGATATCATACAAAGTTATCCTCTTCATACCCACAACAAAGTTTTATTTCTTGTTGCTAGTTGGAAGCAAACGTCCGGTGCACGTAGAGTCGTATCAGTGGTAGATAGGGCTTGAGAGAATATTGATCTTACCTTTAGCTCCTTGTGGGTTCGACACTCCATGCTTATCACTTCCACCTTTGGAAAGTGCTACGATGATTCCTTGCACTTGGGGATTATCAGATCTTATGATGTTTCTCCCCCTCTACTCTCTTGTAATGGATTGAGTTTCTCCTTTGAAGTTATCTTATCGGATTGAGTCTTTTAATGATTTGAGAACACTTGATGTATGTCTTGCGTGGGATACCCGTGGTGACAATGGGGTATTCTATTGATCCACTTGATGTATGTTTTGGTGATCAACTTGCGGGTTCCGCCCATGAACCTATGCATAGGGGTTGGCACACGTTTTTGTCTTGATTCTCTGGTAGAAACTTTGGGGCACTCTTTGAGGTTCTATGTGTTGGTTGAATAGATGAATCTCAGATTGTGTGATGTATATCGTATAATCATTCCCATGGATACTTGTGGTGACATTGGAGTATCTAGGTGACATTAGGGTTTTGGTTGATGTGTGTCTTAAGGTGTTATTTTACTACGAACTCTAGGGCTGTTTGTGACACTTATAGGAATAGCCCAATGGATTGATCGGAAATAATAACTTTGAGGTGGTTTCGTACCCTTCCATAATCTCTTCGTTTGTTCTCTGCTATTAGTGACTTTGGAGTGACTCTTTGTTGCATGTTGAGGGATAGTTATATGATCCAATTATGTTATTATTGTTGAGAGAACTTGCACTAGCGAAAGTATGAACCCTAGGCCTTGTTTCCTAGCATTGCAATACCGTTTACGCTCACTTTTACCACTTGCTACCTTGCTGTTTTTATATTTTCAGATTACAAAATCCTATGTCTACCATCCATATTGCACTTGTATCACCATCTCTTCGCCAAACTAGTGCACCTATACAATTTACCATTGTATTGGGTGTGTTGGGGACACAAGAGACTCTTTGTTATTTGGTTGCAGGGTTGCTTGAGAGAGACCATCTTCAACCTACGCCTCCCACGGATTGATAAACCTTAGGTCATACGCTTGAGGGAAATTTGCTACTGTCCTACAAACCTCTGCACTTGGAGGCCCAACAACGTCTACAGGAAGAAGGTTGTGTAGTAGACATCAAGCTCTTTTCTGGCGCCATTGCCGGGGAGGCTAGGTAAGCGGCACTCACACCCCGTCAACTAAGCTCTTTTCTGGCACCGTATTCGGGGAGGTGAGTGCTTGAAGGTATATCTTTAGATCTTGCAATCGAATCTTTTAGTTTCTTGTTTTATCACTAGTTTAGTTTATAAAATAAAACTACAAAAAAATGGAATTGAGTTTGTCTCATACGCTTCATCTTATTAATATATTTCGTGAGTATGATGGAAAGGAAAATTGTGCCAAAGTGTTAGAAGAAGAAGTCTATAAAATGTTTGGCACTAAATCTTTGAATGATGATCATGATTGCAATGTTGTTAGTATGAACTCTTTGAATATCCATAGTACTAATGATGATTGCACCAGTTATGATGAAAATGTCTCCTATAAACATGTCAATTTTTGTGGAGTGCATTAGGTTTGCAAGTACACACCAAATAGGGAAGATAGATATTGCAAGAGGCATAAGCATTTAGAAACTTAATTGTTGCAAGAAAGGCTAGATGTTTGTGCTAAAAATTTAAATTTTCTTAGCCGTACTTGTGAACTTTGCAATGAACATGATCATTTCAGTAGCCAATGCAAATTGTTTCATGATCGTATTGTGTCCAAAAGTTGTGATGACTGGATTTCCCTTGCACATCATAATGAACTTAGTTTGCTCTTGGGTTATGAAGAAATGAAACGTATAACTAAGGTTATTCCAGAATTTGCCCTTGATAGAGTTCTTCATTTTGGTCTAGAAGAAATTTATATGTATTGTGCGGTGAATTGATTGAAAATCCTTATATTGCCAATTACAAAAAGAAAAGAAAACAAATAGAAGATGAAGAGAATACTAATGAAAGGGAAGAGACTTCCCAATATTCTCCTATTATTTCTTATGATGAATCAGGTAACGAGGAGGAGCCCTCTATTCAACCAATCTCATTAATAAGGAGCTCCAAAAAGAGGATTGAACCCACACATGATGTGGTGAACAAGAAGAAAATAAAAAGGAAGAGAGGTAAAAAGATATCTGCCCCAAATAATGTTGCTCCTATTATTGTTATGCCTCATGAAAATGAATAAAAAATAATTGTGGAAGATAATGCACTTGATGATGATCTCGTTATGCATATTGCTTGTTGTGATGATTATGATTGGGAAGATACTTATACTTCTTATGATCTTGAAATTCTTTTTGGCATTTGCTTGGAAGAATATGATAATTGCTATACTATTGGTGCTATCCATACTATTAATGATGATAGTGATTATGCTTATGATATAAAAAGGCCCAAGCTTGGGGATGCTATGTTTGAAGAGGATGATGTTTTTGAGAATATATTTGCTGCAATTAATGTTTGTCCCAAGATTGGGGATGCTACGTTTAATGAAGATGATATTTTTAGTCTCCCAAGTTTTGATATGCAATGTATAGTGATGATAGCATGCCTCCTACTTATGATTATTATATTGATGAAAGTGGGTCTGGAAGAGTGTCAACTTTAGGAAGTAATGATCCCACTATTTTGGAGGATGTTGAATCGTATTATAATATTTATAAAAGTGGATTTGGAGAGGTCATGACTTTATTTAGTGATGAGTCCACTATCTTGGAAGAGGTTTCAATCGATTATGATGAGAACAAAGTTGCTACTTATGATGATTATTGTGATAAAACTTATGCTATAAAAAGTAGTGATGACTATATTTATAAAACTTGTCATGATCAGGATTCCCCTTTTTTCTGAACATTACTCTTTTAATGTGGAAACAATTTATAGTATTCAAGTCTCTTATGATACTCCCACTATCCCGAATGAGAAGAATTTTGCTTATGTAGAGAGTAGTAAATTTTCTATGCAAGTAGATCATGAAAAGAATGCTTTAGGTGCTGGTTATATTGTTGAACTATTCATGATGTTACTGAAAATTATTATGAGGGAGGAATATATGCTTGTAGGAATTGCAATAATATCAAGTTTCTTCTCTATGTGCTTAAAATCTTGAAGTTATGCTTGTTTTACCTTCCTATGCAAGTTGATTCTTGTTCCCATAAGTTGTTTGCTCACAAAATCCCTATGCATAGGAAGTGGGTTAGACTTAAATGTGCTAGTCGTATTCTTTATGATGCTCTCTTTATGTTTCAATTCTTATCTTTTATGTGAGCATCACTGAAATCATCATGCCTAGCTAGGGGCGTTAAACGTTAGCACTTGTTGGGAGGCAACCCAATTTTATTTTAGTTTCTTGCTTTTTGGTTCTGTTTAGTAATAAATAATATATCTAGCTTCTGTTTAGATGTGGTTTTTTGTTTTAATTAGTGTTTGTGCCAAGTAGAACCTTTGGTAAGACTCGGGTGAAGTCTTTATGATCATGCTGTAAAAAACAGAAACTTTAGCGCTCACGAGATTAGCCTCAACATTTTACTGGAAAGTGCTATTTAGTTTATTCTTTTTCAGATGATTACTAGACAGATTCCTCAGGTGCACCAATTTATTTTATAATTTTTGGAGTTCCAGAAGTATACGTTTGATACAGATTACTACAGACTGTTCTGTTTTTGACAGATTCTGTTGTTCGTGTGTTGTTTGCTTATTTTGATGAATCTATGGCTAGTAAAATAGTTTATAAACCATAGAGAAGTTGGAATACAGTAGGTTTAACACCAATATAAATAAAGAATGAGTTCATTACAGTACCTTGAAGTGGTGTTTTGTTTTCTTATACTAACGGAGCTTACGAGTTTTCTGTTGAGTTTTGTGTTGTGAAGTTTCCAAGTTTTGGGTAAAGATTCGATGGACTATGGAATAAGGAGTGGCAAGAGCCTAAGCTTGGGGATGCCAAAGGCACCCCAAGGTAATATTCAAGGATAACCAAGAGCCTAAGCTTGGGGATGCCCAAGGCACCCCAAGGTAATATTCAAGGATAACCAAGAGCCTAAGCTTGGGGATGCCCCGGAAGGCATCCCCTCTTTCGTCTTCATTCATCGGTAACTTTACTTGGAGCTATATTTTTATTCACCACATGATATGTGTTTTGCTTGGAGCTTAAATTTATTTTATTTTGTTTTGCTTGCTGTTTGAATAAAATATCAAGATCTGAAATTCTTAAAATGTTAGAGAGTCTTCACATAGTTACATAATTATTCGACTACTCATTGATCTTCACTTCTATCTTTTGGAGTAGTTTGTCATTTGCTCTAGAGATTCACTTATATCTTTTAGAGCACGACGGTAGTTTTATTTTGAAGAAATAGATGAACTCTCATGCTTGACTTATATTATTTTGAGAGTCTTAAACAACATGGTAATTTGCTTAAACTAGTAAAACACTTTCTCATGAGTGTGTTGAATACTAAGAGAAGTTTGATGCTTGATGATTGTTTTGAGATATGGAGGTAGTGATATTAAAGTTGTTCTAGTTGAGTAGTTGTGAATTTGAGAAATACTTGTGTTGAAGTTTGCAAGTTCCGTAGCATGCATGTATGGTAAACGTTATGTAACAAATTTGAAACATGAGGTGTTCTTTGATTGTCCTCCTTATGAGTGGCGGTTGGGGACGAGCGATGGTCTTTTCCTACCAATCTATCCCCCTAGGAGCATGCGCGTAGTGCTTGGTTTTTTATGACATGTAGATTTTTGCAATAAGTATGTGAGTTCTTTATGACTAATGTTGAGTCCATGGATTATACGCACCCTTACCCTTCCATCATTGCTAGCCTCTTCGGTACCGTGCATTGCCCTTTCTCACATTGAGAGTTGGTGCAAACTTCGTCGGTGCATCCAAACCCCGTGATATGGTACGCTCTTTCACACATAAACCTCCTTATATCTTCCTTAAAACAGCCACCATACCTACCTATTATGGCATATCCATAGCCATTCCGAGATATATTGCCATGCAACTTTCCACCGTTCCGTTTATTATGACACGCTTCATCATTGTCATATTGCCTTGCATGATCATGTAGTTGACATCGTATTTGTGGCAAAGCCACCATGCATAATTTTCATACATGTCACTCATGAGTCATTGCCCATCCCGGTACACTGCCGGAGGCATTCATATAGAGTCATACTTTGTTCTAGTATCGAGTTGTAATCATTGAGTTGTAAATAAATAGAAGTGTGATGATCAGAATTCATAGAGCATTGTCCCAAAAAAAGAGAAAGGCCAAAAAAAAGAGAAGGCCCAAAAAAAGGGACAATGCTACTATCCTTTTTCCACACTTGTGCTTCAAAGTAGCACCATGATCTTCATGATAGAGAGTCTCTTGCTTTGTCACTTTCATACACTAGTGGGAATTTTTCATTATAGAACTTGGCTTGTATATTCCAACGATGGGCTTCCTCAAATGCCCTAGGTCTTTGTGAGCAAGCAAGTTGGATGCACACCCACTTAGTTTCTTTTGTTGAGCTTTCATATCTCTAGTGCATCCGTTGCATGGCAATCTCTACTCCTTGCATTAACATCAATCGATGGGCATCTCCATAGCCCGTTGATTAGCCGCTTTGATGTGAGACTTTCTCCCTTTTTGACTTCTCCACATAACCCCCATCATTATATTCTATTCCACCCATAGTGCTATATCCATGGCTCACGCTCATGTATTGCGTGAAGGTTGAAAAGGTTTGAGATTACTAAAGTATGAAACAATTGCTTGGCTTGTCATCAGGGTTGTGCATGATGAGAGCATTCTTGTGTGATGAATATGGAGCATGACTAAACTATATGATTTTGTAGGGACGAGCTTTCTTTGGCCATGTTATTTTGAGAAGACATAATTGCTTAGTTTGTATGCTTGAAGTATTATTACTTTTATGCCAGTATTAAACTTTTATCTTGAATCTTTCGGATCTGAATATTCATACCACAATTAAGAGGGTTACATAAAAAATTATGCCAAGTGGCATTCCGCATCAAAAATTCTGTTTTTATCATTTACCTACTCGAGGATGAGCAGGAATTAAGCTTGGGGATGCTTGATACTTCTCCAACGTATCTATAATTTTTTATTGCTTCATGCTATATTATATTCTGTTTTGGATGATTAATGGGCTTTACTAAGAACTTTTATATTATTTTTGGGACTAACCTATTGACCCAGAGCCCAGTGCCAGTTCCTGTTTTTTTCCCTTGTTTCAGTGTTTCACAGAAAAGGAATATCAAACGGAGTCCAAACAGAATGAAACCTTCGGAAAAGTTATTTTTGGAAAGAAAGCAATACAGGAGACTTGGAGTGCACGTCAGGGGATCAACAAGGAGAGCATGAGGCAGGGGGGCACGCCCACCCCCTGGGCGCGCCCTCCACCCTCATGGGCCCCTCGTGGCTCCCCTTACCGACTTGTTTCGCCTATATATTCCCCTATACCCTAAAACCTTCGGGGAACAGAATAGACCGGGAGTTCCGCCGCCGCAAGCCTCTGTAGCCACCAAAAACCAATCGGGACCCTATTCTGGCACCCTGCCGGAGGGGGGATCCCTCACCGGTGGCCATCTTCATCATCCCCACGCTCTCCATGACGAAGAGGGAGTAGTTCACCCTTGGGGCTGAGGGTATGTACCAGTAGTTATGTGTTTGATCTCTCTCTCTCTCTCTCTCGTGTTCTTGAGGTGATACGATCTTGATGTATCACGAGCTTTGCTATTATAGTTGGATCTTATGATGTTTCTCCCCCCTCTACTCTCTTGTAATGGATTGAGTTTCTCCTTTGAAGTTATCTTATCGGATTGAGTCTTTTAATGATTTGAGAACACTTGATGTATGTCTTGCGTGGGATACCCGTGGTGACAATGGGGTATTCTATTGATCCACTTGATGTATGTTTTGGTGATCAACTTGCGGGTTCCGCCCATGAACCTATGCATAGGGGTTGGCACACGTTTTCGTCTTGATTCTCCGGTAGAAACTTTGGGGCACTCTTTGAGGTTCTATGTGTTGGTTGAATAGATGAATCTGAGATTATGTGATGCATATCGTATAATCATTCCCACGGATACTTGAGGTGACATTGGAGTATCTAGGTGACATTAGGGTTTTGGTTGATGTGTGTCTTAAGGTGTTATTTTACTACGAACTCTAGGGCTGTTTGTGACACTTATAGGAATAGCCCAATGGATTGATCGGAAAGAATAGCTTTGAGGTGGTTTCGTACCCTACCATAATCTCTTCGTTTGTTCTCCGCTATTAGTGACTTTGGAGTGACTCTTTGTTACATGCTGAGGGATAGTTTTATGATCCAATTATGTTATTATTGTTGAGAGAACTTGCACTAGTGAAAGTATGAACCCTAGGCCTTGTTTCCTAGCATTGCAATACCGTTTACGCTCACTTTTACCACTTGCTACCTTGCTGTTTTTATATTTTCAGATTACGAAAACCTATATCTACCATCCATATTGCACTTGTATCACCATCTCTTCGCCGAACTAGTGCACCTATACAATTTACCATTGTATTGGATGTGTTGGGGACACAAGAGACTCTTTGTTATTTGATTGCAGGGTTGCTTGAGAGAGACCATCTTCAACCTACGCCTCCCACGAATTGATAAACCTTAGGTCATCCACTTGACGGAAATTTGCTACTGTCCTACAAACCTCTGCACTTGGAGGCCCAACAACGTCTACAAGAAGAAGGTTGTGTAGTAGACATCAGTCCACACTTTGTTCTCATACATGGATCCCATCTCAGATTTCATGGCGTCGAGCCATTTTGCGGAATCTGGGCTCATCATCGCTTCCTCATAGTTCGTAGGTTCGTCATGGTCTAGTAACTTGACTTCCAGAACAGGATTACCGTACCACTCTGGTGCGGAACGTGCTCTGGTTAACCTACGAGGTTCGGTAGTAACTTGATCTGAAGTTTCATGATCATTATAATTAGCTTCCTCACTAATTGGTGTAGGCATCACTGGAACTGATTTTTGTGATGAACCACTTTCCAATTCGGGAGAAGGTACAATTACCTCATCAAGTTCTACTTTTCCCCCACTCACTTCTTTCGAGAGAAACTCCTTCTCTAGAAAGGATCCATTCTTAGCAACGAATATCTTGCCTTTGGATCTGTGATAGAAGGTGTACCCGACAGTTTCCTTTGGGTATCCTATGAAGACGCATTTCTCCGATTTGGGTCCGAGCTTATCAGGTTGAAGCTTTTTCACATAAGCATCACAGTCCCAAACTTTAAGAAACGACAACTTAGATTTCTTGCCAAACCATAGTTCATACGGTGTCATCTCAAAGGATTTAGATGGTGCCCTATTTAACGTGAATGCAGCTGTCTCTAATGCACAACCCCAAAACGATAGTGGTAAATCAGTAACAGACATCATAGATCATACCATATCTAATAAAGTACGGTTACGATGTTTAGACACACCATTACGATCACTACAAAAAAAAGATACATCCGTGACATTTTGGGCGAGCGAATTTTTTTCATCATACATATGACACTTCTATGGCGATAATTGTGACAAAACCGGTATCATCATAGATGTGGTGGGCTCCTACTTCTATGACAAAAAATCATGATGAAAATGGGCTTTTCGTCCTGGCGGGCGGAGACGCAGCTGCATGACATTCTTTGGGCCGTCCATGACGGAAAAACCGTGGTAGAAGCGAGGGGAGGAAAATTTCGGGAGTTGCGGTTACGGTGGGAGGTCGAGGCGGAGCGATGCACGTGTCTCTCGTCGACGCTGTGGCGTGTGTGCGGCGTTGGCTCTAGCGAAGCCGAAGCGAGGCGTTGGGCTCTAGCGAACCCGGCGATTGACGCTGCGAGCTACGCGTTCTCGAACCCGAGCGAGCGATCGATGGCTGTTAAGCGGCCCGGACGATGGAGGGTGGCCGTGGAGGGTGGTTGAACAGGACCCGTGGTGAGGAGGGCTGGATGAGCAGAGGCGGTGGAGGGTACCCGTGGAGAGGGTGGTTGAGCGATGGCGGTGGAGTAGCGCGCGGTGGAGGCTGGATGAACAGGAGCCCGTGGAGGCTGGAGGAGGTCGACGGTAGCCCGTGGAGGCTGGAGGAGGTCGACGGTGGAGATGAACAGTATCCCGTGGAGTCCCGTTTTGTGGTACGCCACACCCCTCCCCCCCGTTTCGACCGTAGCGCTCCAACACAAGTCCGTTTCATCCGTTTTGCGGTACGCCACACCCCTCCCGATCAACAGGACCCCCGTTTCGACCGTAGGAGGTCCGTTTCCTCTGTTTTGCGGTATGCCAGGCCCCTCCCGATCAACAGGACCCTGTTAACGTGGCCGGTCGAACACAAGGCCGTTTCCTCCGTTGTGCGGTACGCCAGGCCTCGTTTCCATCGTCTGTTCCGTCCAAGCCCTCCCGATAAACACGACCACTCATTCCGTTCCGACTCAGCCGGTTGGCTCCCCATGAACACGATGACGACGCTGTTTCTCTGTTCCGACCCAGCCATGTACGTATGCGCGATAGGCGTTAGAGACCCTGCCCGTATGTGCGTGCGTGGCGTATTTTTCTTGCACCCTCGCGGTCAGATGCGTGCGTGTACATGCTACGCGCGCCTCTACATCTACGACATGTGCGCGCCTCTACATCGACCGGTAGATGTACGTTTGCGCCATGACAGAATGACAACGCCACGACGCTTCGACCAGGTGGGTCGGTGTCGAGCGGTTCCTTGCGTGCGAAAATGTAGCTGGTGGGTCCCAGCAATGAGGGGCGAATCGTTTTTTGCGGGACGCACTTCCTTTGCGTGCGAAGTTGTAGCTGGTGGGTCCCACCGTCGGGCGAATCGTTTTTTGCCGGACGCACTTCCTTGCGTGCGAAGATGTAGCTGGTGGGTCCCAGCGATCCACGGGCGAATCGTATTTTTTGCGGACACACTTCCTTGCGTGCGAAGATGTAGTGGTGGGTCCCAGCGATGGGGAAACTTTTTTTGCGAAATACATGGCCCGTCCGGTGGGTCCCTATTTGTCGGTGGAGGAATCATTATTTTCAGCGTAATAAGGAGGCACTTCCTTCTGCGGCCGTGGACCCACTGTCGGCCCTCTACGTCGATCCACGTCCGATGGAAGTCGTTCCTTGACCATGTTGACCACGCCGCGCCGAGAGCACCACGGCGGTGGACGACTGTGAGGCCTAGGAAGGGGACGACTCGGAGCTGGGGAAGACGCAGCAGTGGGTGCCCACGTGAAGAGGAGTACGAGGATTCACTGGTTCGGCTACGGTGTGAGGCTGCTGTCGCCGTAGATTAATAGGGGGTGTGGGTGAGTAGAGGGATGGCCTGGCCAGCGGTGGGAGTAGTAGGGGGCGGTGAGGCCTCCACGGCATCACAACCGGCCACGGGAGGCAGGAGCACGCGGCACGACCGGCGCTGGTTTGGGTGGCTGGAGCAAGAAGACCAGAGGTTGAAGAAGCACTACAACCGTTGGATGAACATCGTACGGTAACAGGAGCTAGAATCGTTCATACTGACTAAGTTGACAAAGCCCTCCGTCCCCGTCAACTTGGTAGGCCCACAAGTCAGCCTCCCAGTATGTTGGGTTCCAGCTGGCAAGGGGAGTATTCATTTTTTGTGCGTAATAAGGAGGCACTTCCTTGCGTGCGAAGATAGCTGGTGGGTCCGACAAGTCAGCGGGGGGCAAGTTTTTCTCATGAAATACACAGGCCCTTCTGGTGGGTCCCAGATGTCAGGTGGAGGAATCATTATTTTGCGCGTAATAAGGAGGCATTTCCTTGTGTGCGGCCGTGGACCCAGCTGTCAGCCTCTCCACGCACAGCCTACTTCCGATGGCGTCGTTCGTTGACCAAGTTGACCACGCCGCGCCGAGCCCATCCAAGGTGGTGGACGACGGCGAGGCCCCGGACAGCAACGAGCCAGAGATGGGAAGACGCGGGAGTAGAGTCATGAGACAGAGAGGTGTCTGAGGTTAAGCGGTTCTAGTGCGGTGTGGTTGGCGGTTGGTGGAGAAGAACAGGAGGTGTGGAGGGTTGGAGGGATGGCCAGCCAACGGTGGAGTTGCGCTTCATAGCAAAGCGTGCTAAGGTAGCTGCTAGCAGCAGGAGGCGGAGGTGGTCCGGCGGCTGGAGGAAGAAGACGAGATTGCAGATGGATGCGGCCGTTGGATGTATATCCAACGGCTAACATGTCAAAATCATTTGTTGACTAAATTTACAACGACTTGCGTTGGCTTCGACCTATTGGCCCACATTTCAGCCTCCAAAAATGTGGCACGTATTCAACCCATTTTTCAGAATTTACAGTCTTTTTTTTGCGGTAGAATTTCTGATCAATTTGATCTTTTTTTTGAATTACAGCCATTAGCTGGGCTGGGTGAACAATTAATGTAGCTTTCATGTGGCCCATTTATTTTATTTCCTGAAAAATTATAGGATATTTGCACTTTATCTAGATACACGATTTTGCTGGGCTGATTCTAATTATAATGTTGGGTTGGGCCAGCAATGTTATCAAAAAATAAAAAAGCTGAGCATTTTGTTATAAATATATTTAAATAATAAGTGATATTATTACATTCGTCCTTAAATCTTACCAAGCTTTTGTACACAATCACTATGATTTTCGTGCCAAAACAATCCAGGATTTTATTTGTCAAGAAATTATTTTTATAATTAATAAGATGTGGGATATTGTTTTCTTACATATGTAAGTATCATTAAATATATGATGACAATAAAATAATATATAATAACATATAAAATAATTTAAATATATATAATATAGTTAAAAGGAAACATAAGTTGTACTGGCGTTCCTATTCTTATATAGAAAAATAGAACAGACCGCTGCGTTTTCTTCAAAAAAAAACATAAATTGGGCTGCCAAAAATAAAACCTCGGATGGGAGGTCCATAGGCCGGTCGATACATGACGGCCCAAAGAAAATACAAACAGGCCCTCCCATCCGAGGTCGTGGGCTGCGCATGTTAAAAATGAAAGCCTAGACAGGGCAGCCCAAAACCACGTCCAACACTTGCCAAAACTCCGTCCCTCGTTTTCTCGTGTTTCGCACACTCAACATTGTGTGGGCATTTTGGTATGCATCATATGAAGATGTGCTATGCATGAATGTTGATCAGCATGATGTTAAGCGGCTGGTAGTTCCATTTTCGACCACGAATAAAACTTCCAACATGATGTTAACCCTGTTTGAAAAGGTCGTGTTAATATAAATGCTACGCCTCTGAAAGTTGCGTTTCTTATCTGAACTGAACTTGCGTTTCTTATCTGAAACTGAAACTTGCGTTTCTTCTCGTCTGCACTTTTATACTCCTATGAAACTACATTTTTAAGTGCTAAAATAGATCTATAGAATTCATAAAATTCTTCATATTCTCAATCTGCAAATCTGAAATTCAAAAGACATTCATATCTGAAAGTACTATCAAAATACACAACACAAAACACAATTCACAACCTGCAAATCTGACAACCCTAAGCTCCTCGACAATTCACAACCTGCCCGACTATTGGGCTGGGGGCAATCCCCTCCTATTCCTCGGCGGCAGACAGCCGCCCGTGAAACGATGTGAACAGCGAGGAGGCGATGGCGGGAAGCATCGTCAGCCAACTGCTTTTCTCCTCTTGCAGTTGGGTTCGGTCGACGAAGACTCCACCGGCTCGCTCTGGCAGACACCCTCACAAGCGGCACCTGTAGATGCTCGATCCTTCAATCTCTGGTGGATGCTCCATCAGGATCAATACTCCCACCACCGCTCCCTCATGATCGGATTCGGTGAATCTATTTGCTCCATGGCCCGGAGGAGCAGCTCTATGTACTACAGTGCGACTCCTCCGGAGTATCGCCGCCTTTTCGCTCTGTTGCAGATATTTGGCCATGGATGTCGCCGTAGCCGCTAGTTGGTCCTTGTTGTCAAACCAAGGCTGTATCTCCAACATCCTAGCTAGCTTCACAGAAGTCGCTGTCTGCGATCCTCACGTGTCGGTTGTACTCCTCCATCGATCTACTTCTCCACAAGCACCTTGATGCATGGCGGTGGTTTTGAATGGAAGAGGAGAGGAGCGGCGCTGGTTTTGGATTAGAACGGGAGAGGAGCGATGCTGGTTTTGGACCTGGAGCAGAGAGAGGAGGCGGTGGTTTTGGAATGGAAGAGGAGAGGTGGCGCTAGATTTAGATTGGAATAGGAGAGGAGCGGTGGATTTAGATTGGAACAGGAGAAGAGCGGAAGAGCGCGCTGGTCTTGGAAGTATTTTTTGTTGTTTTATGATTTTGGGTCAAAGTTTGACCACGTCATTGTATGTGACAAGCAAAATGTGAATGCATGTCACCAAAATTGTATCGTTTGGTTCAGATCTGAATGTACTTTCAAATTATATTATTTTTGCAATGTATAACATATATTTTATGTGCGAAAATCATGGTCAATTATGACCCGAATAAAAGGCAGACTAGTTAATGTGGGTCGCTTTCTTAATTGAAGGGTGAATTGATTTTGATTTTGATCCAGTCACTGTGCATGACCCTCTCGCCCAATCCTAAATCGCTGCCGCACGCTCCTCTCCCTCTTCTCCATTGCAAAACCACCTCCTCTCCTCTCCATCATCTCCATTCCAAAACCACCGTCTCGCCTCTCCCTCTTTTGATCTTCTCCATTGCAAAACCACCTCCTCTCCTCTCCATCATCTCCATTCCAAAACCACTGCCTCGCCTCGCCTCTCTCTCTTGATCTTCTCCATTGCAAAACCACCTCCTCTCCTCTCCATCATCTCCATTCCAAAACCACCTCCTCTCCTCTCCATCATCTCCATTCCAAAACCACCGTCTCGCCTCTCCCTCTTCTGATCTTCTCTCCATTGCAAAACCACCTCCTCTCCTCTCCATCATCTCCATTCCAAAACCACCTCCTCTCCTCTCCCTCTTCTCTATTGCAAGACCACCGTCTCTCCTCCCATCTTCCAAAGCTAGCACCGGACCACTCAGAACGACATCTATGGAGAGGATGCAACAACGAATCAGGCAGATCGCCGGCGGCGACTAGGCAAAGTTAGCCAGGTTGAAGGAGATCCTTAGTTGGTTTGACAATGAGTGGGAGATTTCGAGGACGGTGCGGGCCATGTGGCAATGTATGCGAAAAGAGCGAGGCGGCGGCGATGAGGGCGGCGATGTACATGTACTCCTCGGCGATCACGCCAGATCCTCCGAGTTCATCGAGTATCTCCTATGGGCGATGGAGCGAGACAGATTCGCCGAGGCGACGGCCAAAGCGGAGGTGGTGGGCATACAGGTCGAAGGTACGAGCACCCAGAGGATAACGAATCGATCGAGTATGGTGTGCAGTTCGTGAGGGTGCAGAGCCAACCGGAGCCACAGGAGTATTCGTTCTTCCACCGCAAGAGGAGGCCGGATGGCGCGACGTCGCTTCCCCGACGTTCTCCACGGTTCCCTCGACGCTCGCCTTGTTTCAACGGCGGCGGTAGGGTTTAAGGTAAGCTTCACACTAACCTAATATTCCACCTGCTCATGCTTACAATCAGTGTGACAGTTAATGAAAATCATGCTTACAATTAGTCTCCGAGTACTACGCCAATCACCCTAAAATAGCTCTGGACCTTTGGGTCAAAGTTGTGACCTCAGGGGGTATATAGGAGTTGTCTTCTCCTTCTGAATCCCCCTCAGAACAGATATCTTCCTCTCGATTACAATCCAAAATGCGTGGAGGGGGGCTGCCTTTGCGCCTACCATAGAGCGACGTCTGCATGAAATTTTATTGCCACGCAAGGCTCGTCTCTTTTGCTCTACATGTTCAGTTCCATTGTTTACAATAAATGTCATGCATAGGAATAAAACATAGTGAGATTATGTAAGGAGTGCATGCAGAAATCCAGAGTGATGGTAGCAACCTGTGGATAGACCCAAAACCAATAATAGCAGGCAGATAACAGGAGTATTTGTTCTCCCACCGATAGATACTATTGATTGCGGCCCTGATATGTACCCCACAACCATTTAAAAACTCAAGTTTGACCATTACTTTGGAGCTGACTCCGAGTCTAATCGGTGAAGAGGACGATAAAGTAGCATGTAATATTAAGCGATGCATAACGTAAGCAGACACGAAAGAGTGAGACCTCTCTTGCGGACCCGTGTAGTCCTCGAGGTCATCTGCTCGGTTGATGATGGTAATGCAGTTTTCATGGCTGCCGCCGACGGGGAAGAAGATCCGAGGCGGCGAAAAGACAGTCTGGAGGCGGATCCTGCTGTCTTTGGACCCATACGTAGTTGGAACAAGCGAGCTGGGGTGGACGACGGCGCAGCAGGAGCGGGACAAAGCACGCAAGGTTTTCTTTGACTACTATCTATAAGAGAAGTAATTCTGTAAGGGCTCGTTTGAATTGGAGGATTCCAACAATGCAGGGATAGGAAATAGACATGAATAGGATAGGAATGCACGTGCAAAACAGAGAATTTAAAAACACATGATTTCTGCCAATCTGGGTGTTTGATTCACAACAATTGGAAGATCACAGGATGCAAAGAAGCATGGTGAGATTAAGTCAAATCACAAGAAAATGTACGGTTATAATGCTATTATGCTACTATCTCTTAGTCTTGTGCTTCATGAATAGGAATTTGAAAAGGAGGACAAGTGAAAATTAAAATTCCTATGTTTTTTCTTTCAAGGAGTCACTAAAGGAACAAATTCGTGTGCTCAGTGGACAATATATATAACATGTAGAGTAAAAAAGAGATGCAACAAGTGTACAACCTCTTTGGCGAAGCCATGTAGATCTCAGCATGATCGGGTTGGCCGGTGAGGATGCTCCGGCTGACTTTGCTGTCGGAGGAGGGTAAGAAGATCTTAGGCGTCTGGAGATGGAGCCCGAGGTACTGCTTTGCTGTGATGGAGGGTTTCGTCGTTGGAGCGGCTCCGGTGAGTTGGACGACGCCGAGGCTGAAGCAGGACAAGAGAGACAACAAACAATGTTAACCTGAGTGGAATTCTAATAGAATCTCCAATACATGACGTAAAATACACAACCACAAAGTGCTAGATGTAAAATACATCAGCCGTTCATCTCTGAACTTAACTGTCGAAACTGAACTTAACCGTCGAAACGAAATTTTGCTGTCGAAACTGAACGCACTAGCAAGGTGAGGCTACACATCGGTCGACTGACTTTTTCATCTCTGGTCAGTCGATTTTGCAACCGTTGGATACGAAATCAAGGGCCTGCGGTTCATCTTCAACCTCCACCCCCCTGAGCTGCCAGGCACCACCGGCCAAACAGCAACCCCCCGCCGCATATTCCCACAAATAATTCACGAAATCAACCCCCACCCCACCCCCACCCCAAAACAAAAAACACTCACGAACACGGTTTGTATCTCTCACACACACCCACGTAGGTGGGGGCGTGCACGAAGAGATGAGGTGCATGCACGGCGCACGTACTCCGTCTCTTTCCCAACCACACCCGCGGGTACACGGTGGAGCTCATTTCTGTCTGAAAAAAGGCAGCCCACGTGGTAATTTGGCATGTCTTGGTTGTCCACTTGGTGGAGGGAGGATCGTCTACCACGGGTGAACAAACAAATTGCCACTTGACGTGTTATGTTAAAAAAAGAGGCAAACCATGTGGGGCCTACCTTAGAGGCAAGGCTCTATACACTGGAGTACTTTTGATGTGTCCCGTCAACTCGTAGAACGAGGAGAAGCTTGCTTAGTACGCCGTCTCCCCCGCCCACGGGCGCGGTGGCTCGCAGGATGAGGTGAAGCTTGCTCCGCCTTACGCCCGCTCCTCGCCCATGCTTGTGATGGCTCGCAAGACGAGGAGAAAAATTTACTACTCCTCCGTTTACTCCTCGTCCGATCGTCCCTACTACCTTGGTTATAGAGATTATATCATATTGTTTGGAATATATATGTCCTTTAGTAGATTTCAATATGAACTACTAGTACATACTCCAAACACGATGTATATAGGCGTATTTTAGAGTGTAGATTCACTCATTTTGCTCCGTATGTAGCACTCTCCTCGCCCTCGACCCTCGCCCACGTGGTGGGCGTGCAGCAATTCATTCGGTCTCATATAGCGAGCGATATATCTGCACTACCATTATTGCTTGACTTCGAAGAGGCGAAGAGCCAATCGCAAGGTTAATAGTATTTTGGAGATGCCAAGCGCAAGGTTATAGGAGAACGAGTAGTAGGTGCGCGTCATTTATAAATATAGTTTTTTTCTTTAGTGGCACGTACGCAATATGATAGGTTCATATGGAGAGAAAAGGAAACCGCTCCACTATATACATAGTCAGGACGGGCCAACCTACACAGTTGCTTGCTGGGGTTGCTCTCTTCACACTCTCTCGCACAAAACGACTGTGGCTACATCTCTAACATCCCGGCGGATCACGTCCACTTGGGGAAGGGCTGGATGCTTAATGTAGATACGGTGGCCGTCGCCGACGGTGAAAACCCACTGTCGGCACGTCCCGATCAGGGGTCCCCGCCGTTCTCTCTCACAAAGCCGGTGAGGTTGTGTAGCGACCAGTCCTCAAACAGTCTGATCTCTGTGCTCAGTGTCATCCCTGGAACAGTAATGCTGGCACCACACAGTACTCGGAGGATTTATAACAGAGTAGCAATCACACACTTATTACAATCGAATGTCTCAAGAGAGAACTTAATAAAATAAATATGGCTTAAGGCCATCTAAATACGATAACAGCGGAAGGCTTGGAAGAATAAGCGAGTCCATCAACTTCAAGCGGCATCATTGAGTATAGAACCACGACCTAAGCACCTTACTGTCGTATGAAAAGTCGCAACATGAAGCGTTGCAGCGAAACGGGTCAACACATGGAATATCTTGGCAATGTAACACATAGAGAATAATGGAATAATAAGCCTATACTACATGCATATATGGCTGGTGGAAAGCTCTATGGTTACAGTTTTGCGTAAAGCCAATTTTTCCCTACTGCAAAGGAATAAATTTGTTTAACTATCATGGTGGTTGTGAAACATTGAGAATGGTTGACAGCATTCTCAATCCCAATTAAAAGTACTCATTAAAAACCCAGCATTATTAATTTAGAAGTAACATGATGAGATTCACATGATATCCAAGTACTAGATACTCAAGATGTCCATAACCGGGGACATGGCTAACCATGATTAGTTTATACACTCTGCAGAGGTTTGCGCACTTTTCCCCACAAGACTCGATCTCCTCCGTTTGATTTCTCGCACTACATGATGTTTGAGAAACGGATGACCGAGACATAGTCTTTCGGAAGCACTAGCACCTTACATGTGGGTAGACCGGTACACCTACTTTCCCCTACATCTACTAGTCTACCCGTAAGAGTTTGCACAACTTAATCAACTATGCCAGAGCCCATAATGGCTTGTGGCTGCACACGGAAGTTTCTAGTTTGAATAATCTCATGATCCCTTTGGGCCTGGGTGGCGGTCCGAAGAAATACAGGCAAGTCCTGATGGAAACCAGGTGCCTCAATCCACCCAGATGTGTGTTTAAGTTGCCACCTTAAATAAACCATTAATTTAACAATCTCACATCTGTCATGGATACACTCACCTAATCCACGTCTACTTGCATAGCATGTCATAATAAGCAAACGTAGAAGTAACTCCCAAGGGTTTGAAATATAAACAGGTAATAGGTACTACCTCAAACTACTTCCCATACCACAATTTAATTAGATCCTAATCATGCAATGTTTGAGGATAGATCTAATGCATAAAAACTGGGTAGTAGAAAAGGTATGATCAAAGTGTTACTTGCCTTGCTGATGATCCGCGAAACCTAGAGACTCGAAGTAACAAGCGGCGCACTCCGAGTATTCTATCGCAGACAAATAAACAAGCATACAATAAGTACTCATCTAATGCACAGGTAAAACTCAAATAGATCTAACCAGATAGTTCAACTTAAGAACTCCGGTTTGCAAAAAGAATCAAATCAAACGAAGCAACGGAAGTCAAACGGCGGAAGAAAACAGCTCCGTTTTACTAATCTGGATCTAAGTCAAATTTTACAGTAGGAAAAACTTGTTTAAGTAGGTTATCCGGAAAGAGGGTTTCGAGACGAAACTCTAGGCGCTTGAGTCGCCTGATTCCGATAAACGAGCGAAAAGTTATACTAAAACGAAAATCGGATTAGGAATCGCGATCAGAAATATCACAAATTAAATCCGAGAAAAAGAGAAACGACGAACAGGTTAACGAACGGACATTTGTTAACTAAACTAATCTGATGAACGCGTTCGTTAAAAACGAACGAACGAACGAACGTTCGCTAATTAACCTAAACCGAAAAAACCGAAAACTAAAAAAAACCGAAAAGAAACCGAAGAAAAATCCGCTCGGTTTTTTTAAAAAAACTGGCGGCACGGTTTACGAGGCAGCGGCGAACCTCGGCGGGAATTCGGCGGCGCGAGTCGGCATTTGGGTCCGGCGACGGCGGCATGGATCTAGGGTTAGGGTTTGGGCGAGGTGTGGGCCGTGGCGGCGCGCTGTGGTGAAATTTGGCGGCGACGGCTCGGGTGAAATTTGGGCGCAAGGCGCTTTATGTAAGTGCCCCAGCGAGTCCGTCTCGAACGCACGGCCGAAGGTCGGTCTTGCGTTTTTAAAAATAATTCCGCGCAGAAGAAAAATAAAAAGAAATACTAAACGGACTCCAAAAATCCAGAAATAAAATTTCCCCGGCTTCTAAAATCAAGCCGGACTAGATGAACATTTATTTGGGGCCTAAATGCAATTTTGAAAAATGCGCATTTTTCCTAAATTCAAATAAAAAGGCGAAAAACTCCAAAATAAAATCTTATTTGATTTTATTATTAAATCTTCATTATTTCTTTATTTTGGGAAAGTCATTTTATTCCCTCTCTCATATTTTGGTAGAAGAAATAATTGAAGATAAAATAATTAAAATCAAATGATCCTATTTTCAAAATTTGAGAAAACTCAAATATGAAAATAACGAAATCCCCAACTCTCTCCGTGGGTCCTTGAGTTGTGTAAAATTTCTAGGATCGAGCAAAAATGCAATGAAAAATATGATATGCAATGATGCTCTATATATAACATTCCAAATTGAAAATTTGGGATGTTACAAACCTCTCCTTAAGATGAATCTAGCCCTCGAGATTGGGTTAACTAGAAAATAGGTGAGGTGGTCCTTAACCAGATCTTCCTCTCGCTCCCGGTGGCTTCATCCTCGGTGTGGTGGCTCCTTTGAACTTTGCAAAACTTAATGACCTTCTTTGCGAGTAACTCGACTAGCAAACTCGAGAATCTTAACTGGTTTCTCCTCGTAGGTCAAATCATCATTCAACTGAATCGCCTCTAGTGGCACAGTATCTCTCAGTGGTATATCAGCCATCTCTGCGTGACACTTCTTCAACTGAGAAACATGAAACACATCATGAAGACCTGACAAACCTTCGGGTAGTTCCAACTTGTACGCAACTTCTCCCATGCGTTCCAAAACACGATAAGGTCCTACAAATCGTGGCGCTAACTTCCCTTTAACACTAAAACGCTTAACTCCTCGAAGTGGCGATACTCGAAGATAAACTCTGTCTCCGACTTCGTATTCTGTCTCCTTGCGTTTTGAATCCGCATAGCTTTTCTGTCTTGACTGGGCTACCTTGAGCCTATCGCGAATTAACTTTACTTTCCGTTCAGACTCCTTAATCAAATCCGGTCCAAAAAACTAGCGGTCTCCAACTTCATCCCACAACAACGGGGGTCCTGCACCTCCTTCCGTACAAGGCTTCGAAAGGGGCCATCTTCAAATTAGATTGATAACTGTTGTTGTAAGGAAACTCCGCATATGGCAAATTTTCGTCCCAGCTGGATCCATAATCCAAAGCACAAGCTCTAAGCATATCCTCCAAAATCTGGTTGACTCTCTCGGTTTATCCATCATGCGTGGATGAAAAGCGTGCTAAACTCCAGCTGGTTCCCAAAGTTTCGTGCAACTGCTTCGAACTTTGAAGTAAACTGGGTTCCTCTATCGTCTGATACTCTTGAACTCCATGCAAGCATACAATCCTGGTCATGTATATCTTAGCCAATTTAGCCTTCTTGTAGGTAGTCTTTTTGGAATGAAATGAGCTACCTTCGTCAAGCGATCGACTACAACCCAAATCGAGTCATAGCTGAGCGAGTCTGGGCAATCCGTGATGAAATCCATACCTAGTTTATCCCACTTCCATTCGGGTATAGGCAATGGCTGTAACAATCTGCTGGCCGATGTTACGCTTTTACCCTCGACATACATCACAAACTGCTACGTACTCTGCAATGTCCTTCTTCATTCCGGTCCACCAGAAAGTATCCTTCAAATCCAAATACATCTTGGTATTTCCTGGGTGAATCGAAAATGGTGAATCATGTGCCTCTTGTAGGATCAACTTCCTGATCTCCGGGTCATTGGGCACATAAACACGGTCTTCAAACCATAGGGTATCGTGCTCATCCTCACAAAATCCCTTAGCCTTCCCTTCGCTCATTTTCTCCTTTATAGAGGCAATCTCTTTGTCAGTCTTCTGAGCTTCCCTGATTCTATCCATCAAAGTTGACTGAATCTCCAATGTTGCTACATAGCCTCTCGGAACTATTTCCAAACATAGCTCTCGAAATTCCTCGGCTAACTCCTTTGGTAAACCTCCGGTCATTAGTGTGTTGACATGACTCTTACGGTTCAACGCGTCTGCTACAACGTTAGCCTTTCCGGGGTGATAATGTAATCTCATATCGTAATCTTTAATAAGCTCCAACCATCTCCTCTGCCTGAGATTTAACTCCTTCTGCGTGAAGATGTACTTCAAACTCTTGTGATCCGTATACACCTCACAATGATTTCCAATGAGGAAATGTCTCCATGTTTTCAACGCATGCACTACGGCTTCTAACTCCAAATCATGAGTAGCATAATTTAGCTCATGAGGCTTAAGCTGTCGTGAAGCATACAAAACAACTCTTTCCTCCTGCATAAGCACTGCTCCAAGTACTCTACGTGAAGCGTCGCAATACACCTCATAATCCTTGGTCTGATCTGGCAGGATTAACACTGGTGAGGTAACCAAACATTTCTTCAACTCTTGGAAACTAGCTTCACACTCCTAAGTCCAAATAAACTTGGTATCCTTCTTCAACAATTCTATCATCGGCTTCGCAATCCTTGAGAAATTCTCAATAAATCTCGGTAGTATCCTATGAGTCCAAGGAAACTCCGGATCTCTCAACTGTCGTTGGCGCTTCCCGATTTATTACTGATGCAGCGTTAGTGGGGTCTCTGCTATACCTTCTCCGGATATAACATGTCCGAGAAATCCAACTTCCTTTAACCAAAACTCACACTTGCTTGAACTTGGCATATAAGCGGTGTTCTCTCGAGCTTCTCGAGTACCAAGCGCAAATGCTCCTTATGTTCCTCTTTATTCTTCGAGTAAACCAAAATATCATCAATGAACACCACGACGAACTTATCCAAAAACTCCATAAACACTTTGTTCATCATGTTCATAAAATATGCAGGTGCGTTAGTCAGTCCAAATGACATAACGGTATACTCATACAGCCCGTACCTGGTGGTAAAAGCCGTCTTAGGTATATCCTGCTCTCGAATCTTCAACTGATGGTACCTTGATCGCAAATCGATCTTGGAAAACACCTTAGCTCCTTGCAATTGGTCAAACAAGTCATTGATCATCGGCAGTGGGTACTTGTTCTTAATGGTCACTTCATTCAATCCTCGATAATCAACAACCATTCTTAAAGATCCATCCTTCTTCTCCACTAGAAGTACTGGTGATCCCCAAGGCAAAGAACTTGGGCGAATAAAACCTTTATCCAGTAACTCCTTAATCTGCTTCTTAATTTCCTCCAAATCTTGGGCTGGCATCCTATACGGTCTCTTAGATATCGGCCCAGTGCCTGGCAGTAGTTCAATCAGAAATTCAATGTCTCTATCCGGTGGCATGCCTGGCAACTCTTCTAGAAACACTTCGGGGAAATCCCTTACAACTGGTACTTCCTCCTGCACAACTCCTGATAAGGAATTTACATGTGCCCTTCTCGGCTCATGCCGTGATACATACTTGATTCTCCTTCCTTCTGGTGTCGTAAGCAAAATTGTCTTGCTGGCGCAATCGATGTTTCCTCCATACATCGACAACCAATCCATACCAAAATTACATCCAAACCTTGGGATTCCAATATAATTAGATCCGTTGGGAAAACATGCCTCTCTATACTTAATGGCACTTGAAAACATCCTTGAGTGGCCATATACTCCGCTCCCGGTGAGCTTACTAGCATGGGTGTCTTAAGAGTCCTAGTGGGTAGGCTAAACTTATCCACAAATCCCCTTGATATGTATGAATGCGATGCACCAGTATAAAAAAGAACAACTGCAGTAAATGACTTAACCAAAAACTTACCTATTACTGCATCTGGCTGAACTTCACGCGGTAACGTGGTTCACTTGTCCCCTGTTGAAAGGGTTCGGCTTCTTTCCTGAGCTTCCATTACCATTACCATTTTGGCCTTCTGGACAATCATTTGCATAATGCCCGGTCTTGCGGCACTTAAAGCAAGTGATATGGCTTAGGTCTACCTTGGTTGGGGTTGACGGGTTGGTGCAGTTTTGTCCGTTGCTTCCTCCATTCCCGTTTCCATTCTTTGTGCCATTATGATTGTGCGAGCTACCTCCTCCATGGGTATGATGAAATTGTCCTCCTGTCTTCGGGGTAAAGTGAAGTTTCTGCTGAGCTCCAGAGTTATTCTTCCCCTGTCCATACTTTCTCTTGCGATTGTCAATCTGCTGCTGCTTCCCTTCAATCATGAGAGCACGGTCTACTAACTCCTGGTAGTTATTGAAGGTGGCTACCATCAACTGCATGCTCAGCTCATCATTCAGTCCTTCTAGAAACTTCTCCTGCTTAGCTGCATCCGTAGCAACGTCATCTGGGGCATAATGTGCTAACTTACTGAAATCATCCACATACTGGCCAACTGTCTAGTCCTCCTTGGCGCAGTTTTGAAACTCACGCTTCTTCATGGCCATAGCTCCTGCTGAAACATGGGCGTCTGGAAGGCTTCTGAAACCGATCCCATGTGGCGGTGTCTCTGAGGTAAGTGGCTGTAAAATTCTCCCACCATGCTGCTGTGGGTCCTTCAAGCTGATGTGCGGAAAATTTAACCCTTTCTCCATCTGTACATCCTGCAGCGGTCAACTCCCTCCCTATCTTACGGAGCCAATCATCTACAATAATCGGCTCGGTGCTATTGGAAAACACCGGCGGATTCAGCCTTAAGAAGCGAGTCAAATGATCAACAGGTGGTGGTGGCGGTGGGTTGTTGTTGTTGTTGTTGTTGTTGTTGTTGTTGCCTTGGTTCTGTACCAATGTTTGAATCAAGGCATTCTGCTGCTGAATCAACTGAGTGATCTCTGGCGGGAAAACAAATCCGGTCGCGTCTCGGAGGCATCGAGGGTTTAAAGAAAAGGCGAGAGTTAAGAATAGAATGAGGTCTAGGGAGAAAACACTACCCATATGCACATGAGACAAATCACACAATATCACTCCAATCAATTAAAACAAGGGCATACAACGGTCTATCTATCGTTACAAAGTGCTGGGACTAAAACTAATCTTTAATGGGGGAATCTACTACTGTTATGATGGTCAACTAGAAAAACTGCTCCGATGAAGACTCCATGATATCTGCTCCAGCTTCATCTTCGAGTAAAGTGGAATTGTAGGTCCCGGTGAAGCTTGGTAATCCGATGTTCAGGTACTTAGTGACTTCCTTCAGATGTCGTCCGAAGGGTGTATCTTCATCCGGCTGGGTGAACTTGATCCTCGCTTCCGTCATCCTAAAAGAGTAGAAAAGATGAGGAGTCGAAATGAGAAGAGAGTAGTGATCTAGGGCTTTAGATTAATGGTCGTGTCCTACGGTCGCGTGTCTTGATACCATCTTTGTAGCGACCGGACCTCAAGCGATCGATCTATGTGCTCAGTGTCATCCTGGATCGATGTCTTGACACCACACAAGTACTCGGAGGATTTATAATGAGTAGCAATCACACACTTATTACAATCGAATGTCTCAAGAGAGAACTTAATAAAATAAATATGGCTTAAGGCCATCTAAATACGATAACAGCGGAAGGCTTGGAAGAATAAGCGAGTCCATCAACTCCAACGGCATCACTGGGTATAGAACCACGACCTAAGCACCTTACTCGTCGTCTGAAAATTCTACAACATGAAACGTTGCAGCCCGGAAACGGGTCAGCACATGGAATATGCTGGCAATGTAACACATAGAGAATAATGGAATAATAAGCCCATACTACATGCATATATGGCTGGTGGAAAGCTCTATGGTTACAGTTTTGTGTAAAGCCAATTTTTCCCTACTGCAAAGGAATAAATTTGTTTAACTATCATGGTGGTCGTGAAACATTGAGAATGGTTGACAGCATTCTCAATCCCAATTAAAAGTACTCATTAAAAACCCAACATTATTAATTTAGAAGTAACATGATGAGATTCACATGATATCCAAGTACTAGATACTCAAAATGTCCATAACCGGGGACACGGCTAACCATGATTAGTTTATACACTCTACAGAGGTTTGCATACTTTTCCCCACAAGACTCGATCTCCTCCGTTTGATTTCTCGCCCTACATGATGTTTGAGAAACGGATGACCGAGACATAGTCTTTCGGAAGCGCTAGCACCATACATGTGGGTAGACCGGTACACCTACTTTCCCCTACATCTGCTAGTCTACCCGTAAGAGTTCGCACAACTTAATCAACTATGCCAGAGCCCATAATGGCTTGTGGCTGCACACGGAAGTTTCTAGTTTGAATAATCTCATGATCCCTTTGGGCTGGGTGGCGGTCGAAGAAATACAGCAAGTCTGATGGAAACCAGTGCCTCAATCCACCCAGATGTGTGTTTAAGTTGCCACCTTAAATAAACCATTAATTTAACAATCTCACATCTGTCATGGATACACTCACCCAATCCACGTCTACTTGCATAGCATGGCATAATAAGCAAACGTAGAAGTAACTCCCAAGGGTTTGAAATATAAACAGGTAATAGGTACTACCTCAAACTACTTCCCATCCCACAATTTAATTAGATCCTAATCATGCAATGTTTGAGGATAGATCTAATGCATAAAAACTGGGTAGTAGAAATGGTATGATCAAAGTGTTACTTGCCTTGCTGATGATCCGCTAAACCTAGAGACTCGAAGTAACAAGCGGCGCACTCCGGGTATTCTATCGCAGACAAATAAACAAGCATACAATAAGTACTCATTTAATGCACAGGTAAAACTCAAATAGATCTAACCAGATAGTTCAACTTAAGAACTCTAGTTTGCAAAAAGAATCAAATCAAACGAAGCAACGAAAGTCAAACGGCGGAAGAAAACAGCTCTGTTTTACTAATCTGGATCTAAGTCAAATTTTACAGTAGGAAAAACTAGTTTAAGTAGGTTATTCGGAAAGAGGGTTTCGAGACGAAACTCTAGGTGCTTGAATCGCCTGATTCCGATAAACGAGCGAAAAGTTATACTAAAACGAAAATCGGATCAGGAATCGCGATCAGAAAAATCACAAATTAAATCCGAGAAAAAGAGAAACGACGAACATGTTAACGAACGGACATTCGTTAACTAAACTAATCTGACGAACGCGTTCGTTAAAAACGAACGAACGAACGAACGTTCGCTAATTAACCTAAACCGAAAAAACCGAAAACTAAAAAAAAACCGAAAAGAAACCGAAGAAAAATCCGCTCGGTTTTTTAAAAAAACTGGCGGCACGGTTTACGAGACGGCGGCGAACCTCGGCAGCGAGTCGGCGGCGGGGTCCGGCGGCGGCGGCGGCGCGGATCTAGGGTTAGGGTTTGGGGGTGTGGGCGCGGGCGGCTGGGTAAATTTGTGGCGGCGGCTCGGGTGGTGGGCGCGGGCGGCGCTTTATATAAGTGCCCCGAGCGGAGTCCCGCTCGGGCATGGCCCAAGGTCGGTGCGCGTTTTTTTTAAATAATTCCGCGGAGAAGAAAAATCAAAAGAAACTAAACGGACTCCAAAAATCCCGAAATAAATTTTCCCCAGCTTCTAAAATCAAGCCGGACTAGATGAATATTTATTTGGCGCCTAAATGCAATTTTGAAAAACGAGCATTTTTCCTAAATTCAAATTAAAAGGCGAAAAACTCCAAAATAAAATCTTATTTGATTTTTTTATTAAATCTTCATTATTTATTTATTTTGGGAAAGTCATTTTATTCCCTCTCTCATATTTTGATAGAAGAAATAATTGAAGATAAAATAATTAAAATCAAATGATCCTATTTTCAAAATTTGAGAAAACTCAAATATGAAAATAACGAAATCCCCAATTCTCTCCGTGGGTCCTTGAGTTGTGTAAAATTTCTAGGATCGAGCAAAAATGCAATGAAAAAATATGATATGCAATGATGCTCTATGTATAACATTCCAAATTAAAAATTTGGGATGTTACAGGTTGCCTTCGTCCCTTGCTCACTGCTGCGACGTGGGCAGTTGCCGCCTCCCGCCGCCCTCCTCAAGGTTGAGCTACGTCCCTCAGGTACAACTCTCTTTATAGCCGGCTTGCACCACTGCTCCAGCTGCCCACATCACTCCCTATGGATATTTCTCTACTTCTTTTCCCCTTTATACCTCTCTTGGCTTCTCGTCATTGTATTTGTGATGAGTTTATGTCTCATCAACTAGTCCCAGTAATCTTATTCTAATCACGCTTCTTCAATTTCTTTGCCACAGGGATGCTCATCTCGATTTTGGTGAAACTGCACAAAATGATCCGATGGTCAAAAGGTTGCAAACTTCATTTCTTAGGAAGCGACACGTTGCCAGCAAATTAAAGCCTGGTTAGGGTTTACGCTTCAAGGGCTAGGGACTGCATGGATCATTTATTCTTTAGCTGTCTCTGTTCCAAAATAAGTGTCAACTTTAGTAGTAGTACAACTTTGTACTAAAGTTTGCACAAAGTTGAGACACTTATTTTGGAACGGAGGGAGTACATATTTGCTATGATCTGTCAACCATTGAGATGCAATAGCATGCATGTTAGTCTCCTCTATATTTGATGAAATGTTGCAACGGGCAACCTTGGACGCAAGATACATGTAACAGAAGGTGGAAGCTTCATAGCATTGTACAAATTTATCTCGCTGATAAATTACAGTATGTACTATACTAGTACTTCCTCCGTTCGTAAATATAAGTATTTGTAGAGATTTCACCATGAACCACATGCGGATGTATATAGATGCATTTTAAGTGTAGATTCATTCATTTTGTGCCGTATGTAGTGGAATCTCTACAAAGACTTATCTACTAGTAATAGCTAGCCCCCACTACTAGGAATTCTCTATCCTCTCCTAGTGCCACATCATCAAAATTGATGTAGCCGTTAGATGAAGTAAATCAGTCCATAATAGCCGTCTGATCTAGAAGTTGAGAGGCTCCGCACTAAGCCTCATGCAAGCATGCAGAAATACCGTGGCACATGCATGTGAGTGGGTTTTAAATCACATCAACATGTCTGCATGCAAGCATGCACCGGTAGCATGCATGTAAGTGAGCTTTTAAGTCCCATTAACATGTCAAAAAGAAAAATATAATCCCATTATGCAGTAGGAGTTGGCTGATCTTTTTTCCTTACGTGGGATGATCTAAATGATGATGGGAGTTTATTTAGTTTGGCTACCACATTTGTCATGCGGTTATAGAGTTTTTTTAGTTCTATGAAATCAATAATTTTGCAGAGAGATATACCTTTGTTCATGGCAACGCAGAGGACTCATCTAGTAATATTTACGAATGGAGGAGTACTATGTAAAGAGTTAGGTGTCATACGGTGATAGTGTGAGGTGGGCCATGTAATCACCGAGCCTGCGTGTTTCACTGCTCTTCTTGCGCCTCCGTTGTAAGAATGGAGAAAATTGTAATCTAGTAGTAGTACCTCCTTTCGCCAAAAGCGTGGGACATACAGCAGTCCTACCACCTCAGTAACAAAGACCAATGAGCCGTCAAATCACATAGACCCAGCAGTAAGTTGGACGGACAAAGCAACCATCACTCTTGCGCCAGTGAGAGGTCGCGTCCGCTCTGCCCGGGCATGAATGCGGCACCGATTCTTTGGAGCGGCGTTGACCGTTTCGGGCGGGAAGCGTGCGCGGGCGATGGAGGGGCTTTGGGTGGGTGATAATCCCCAAGTGCAGGGAATCATCATAGCAATTTCCAAAGGTGGAAGTGATAAGTATGGAGTGTCGAACCCACAAGGAGCTAAAGGTAAGATCAATATTCTCTCAAGCCCTATCGCCAGCGATATGACTCTCATTACACGAGCGTTTCCTTCCAACTAGAAACCAGAAATAAAACTACGTTGTGGGTATGAAGAGGATAACTTTGTATGATATCGGAGAGCTAAAATATAAAAGTAGGTGTTGTTATCATAAAGTTAGAATATATTACTAAATATTATAAATAGCGAGTGTGGAATAATGATGGATCGGTGTGCGAAATTGTCCTAGGCAGTTGTTAACAAGACCAGTAATCACTATTGCAGTTTCATATGAGGGAGAGGCATAAGCTAACATACTTTCTCTACTTGGATCATATGCATGATTGGAACTCTAGCAAGCATCCGCAACTACTAAGGATCATTAAGGTAAAACCCAACCATAGCATTAAAGCATCAAGTCCTCTTTATTCCCATACGCAACAATCCCTCTTACTCGGGTTTGTGTTTCAGTCACTCACCAACCCACTACAAGCGAATCATGAACGTATTGCAACACCCTACAACAGGAATCCCTCACGCTTGCGCGACACGGAGGGCACCATAGGACAGCACCAAAGTAAAACATACAACTCATACCAATCTAGATCATCAATCAACCCAAAGACAAAAGATATCTACTCAAAACATCATAGGATGGCAACACATCATTAGATCATAATATGTGGCATAAATCACCATGTTCAAGTAGGGATTACAGCGGGGTGCGGGAGAGTGGACCGCGTAAAAGAGATGAGGATGGTGCTGATGATGATGGTGATGTTGATGAAGACGATCACTGCGGCGATGATTACCCTCTCGATGGCACTCCGGTGCCACCAAAAGAGAGGAGGAGAGGTTCTCCTCCTTGTTCTTCCTCCTCCATGGCCTCCACCCTCTGGTCCTTGGCCTTCATGGTGATGATGGCCTCTCCGGGATACTCCTCCATGGCCTCCGGTGATGATGGCCCCCTCCGGCAGGGTGCCGGAGAGGGCCTAGATTGACTTCTCGTGGCTACAGAGGCTTGCGGTGGCGGAACTTCCGAACTAGGTTTCTTTCTGGAAGTTTGGGTATATATAGAAGAGTTTTGCATTGATTTCACGTCAGGGAGGTCTCCGGGCTGTCCACGAGGCAGGGGGCGCGCCCTCCACCCTCGTGGGCGGCCCGGGACTCTTCTGGCCTGCTTCTGGTACTCCGTGGGCTTCTTCTGGTCCAAAAATGATCTCCGTCAAGTGGCACGTCAATTGGACTCCGTTTAGTTTTCCTTTTCTGCGATACTCTAAAACAAGGAGAAAACAGAAACTAGCACTGGGCTCTAGGTTAATAGGTTAGTCCCAAAAATCATATAAAATATCATATAAATGCATATAAAACATCCTAGAAGGATAGTATAATAGCATGAATACTTTATAAATTATAGATACGTTGGAGACGTATCAGCATCCCCAAGCTTAATTCCTGCTCGTCCTCAAGTAGGTAAATGACAAAAGAAATAATTTATGAAGTGTGAATGCTAGCAAGTGCTTAAGTTTGATCAATGATAATTCCAATCACTTTTTCTAGCATCAATACATGTCATAACAGTAGCTCATCTCATAAAACTTCTCATGATAAAGTAACAAGCTAATCACATGTTAAAGTATAGATCATAAACTTTCTTGAAAACTAACAAACAATATTCTCAGTCATCAAACAATTGCAATTCATCTTATTTTCAGGAAGAGTCTATGTCAGAACTTTGATTTAGCAAACTCCACATACCCAACTATCATTTAGTCCTTCACAATTGCTAACACTCACGCAATACTTGTGGTTATGGAGTTTTAGTCGGACACAGAGAAAGATAGGGGCTTATATTTTCGCCTCCCAACCTTTTACCTCAAGGGTAATGTCAACAATAATAGCTCGTGCTAACTTTCATCCAATTAGATATATATATCAGGATCTTTCCAACACCCTGTGCTTGCCAAAGGATAAAATGTAAAAAGGAAAGGTGAAGATCACCATGACTCTTGCATAAGGTAGAAGATAATAATAAAAGATAGGCCCTTCGCAGAGGGAAGCAGAGGTTGCCATGCGCTTTCAGGGTTGGATGCACAAAATCTTAATGCGAAAGAACATCACTTTATTTTGCCCCTTGTGATACGAACCTTTATTATGTAGTCCGTCGCTTTTATTTCGTCCACATCACAAGATCGTATAAAGCTTATTTCCTCCACACCAATAAATCATACATATTTAGAGAGCAATTTTTATTGCTTGCACCGATGACAACTTACTTGAAGGATCTTACTCAATCCATAGGTAGACATGGTGGACTCTCATGGCAAAACTGGTTTAAGGGTTTTGGGAAGCACAAGTAGTATCTCTACTTGGTGCAAATAATTTAGCTAGCATGAGGGGGAAAGGCAAGCTCAACATGTTGGATGATACATGACAATATACTTTATTTTAGATATAAGAAAACATAACCCATTACATTGTCTTCCTTGTCCAACATCAACCCTTTAGCATGTCATATTTTGATGAGTGCTCCCAATCAAAAAAGATGTCCAAGATAGTATATTTATATGTGAAACCTCTCTTCCTTCAATATTCTTTCATGAATTGTTCAAGTGACCAATTCTACGTTTGCTTAACTTTCAATAAGTTTACTACCTATACTTATTATGTGAGAAGTCATTACTCCGCATGTTATAAGCATATGAAACATATATAAATTCAGGTTTATGACATTCAATTTATTAAACCATTTACTCATAGGATATAAGTGAAGCACATGAGTGAATGACAAACTACTCCAAAAGATATGAGTGAAGAACACTGAGTAGTCAAATAATTAACTAGCCATGGGTGGATTATTTTTCATTCAATATTTCAGATCCAATGATTTTATTCAAACAACAAGTAAAATTGAAAATACGCTCCAAGCAAAACACATATCATATGACGAATAAAAATATAGCTCCGAGTAAGGTATACCGATAGTTTTGAAGACGAAAGAGGGGGTGCCTTCCGGGGCATCCCCAAGCTTAGGCGCTTGAGTCTTCATTGAATATTACCTTGGGGTGCCTTGGGCATCCCCAAGCTTAGGGTATTTCCCCTCCTTATTCTCCTTATATCGATATCTCACCCAAAACTTGAAAACTTCAATCACACAAAACTTAACCAAACTTCATGAGATAGGTTAGTATGATAAAGAGCAAACCATTCACTTTGGTACTGTCAAAGACAAGGTTCATAATTGTTCTTGCACAATGCCTAATGTACCATATCATTTCTACAATTTATATTGAGGAATATAAGTCATAGAAACTAGAAAACAAGCAAACTATGCAATGAAAACAGAATCTGTCAGAAACAGAACAGTCTGTAATGATCTGACATAAACCATACTTATGCTACTCCAAAAATTATTAAATAAATTGGTGGACGTGAGGAATTTGTATATTAATCTTCTGCAAAAAGAATAAACTCAAAATCACTCTTCTGTAAAAAATGACATCTATTCTCGTGAGCGCAAAGTTTCTGTTTTTTTATAGCAAGATCACATTAACTTTCACCCAAGTCTTCCCAAAGGTCTTACTTGGCACTTTATTGAAACAAAAGATATAAAACATGCTTAATATAGTAGCTTAATCATGTAAACACACAAAAATAGTAAGGGTAAATATTGGGTTCTGTCCCAACAAGCGCTTTTCTTTAATGCCTTTTAGCTAGGCATGATGATTTCAATGATGCTCACATAAAAGATAGGAATTGAAGCACAAAGAGAGCATCTTGAAGAATATGACTAGCACACTTAAATATAACTTACTTCCTATGCCTAGGGATTTTGTGAGCACACAATTTATAAGAGCAACAATCAACTAGCATAGGAACGCAAAACAAGTATAACTCCAAAACTTTAAGCACATAGAGAGGAAACTTGATATTATTGCAACTCCTACAAGCATGCATTCCTCCCTCATAATAATTTTTAGTAGCATCATGGATAGAAACTTTGTTCTCATGCTCAATTGGAACCTCTTCCAAAATAGTGGAGTCATTACTAGCTAAAGTTGACACTCTTCCAAATCCACTTTCATAAATATCACACTAAGATTCAACACCCTCCAGAATAGTGGGATCACTAATTCCTAAAGTTGACACTCTTCCAAACCACTTTAAACGATAGTATTATTCATACTCCAAAATATATAAGTGAAGTTCATGGAGCATTCTACAATTAACATAGACTAACCAATATCCAAGCTCAAAATATATAAATGAAACACTCAAAGCATTCTATAAAACCATACTCAAAAGATTTAAGTGAAGCACAAAGAGTAATTCTATAAGGTCATACTTAAAAGATTTAAGTGAATCACATGAAGTATTCTATAAATCAATGAAGGGCTATCTCATGCTAGCATGGTTCTTAAAGGAAAAACAAAAACACAAAGGACACAAATCATGTGAACAAAACAAAAACTGAGGTATACCGATAATTGTTGAAGAAGAAAGATGGGATGCCAACCGGGGCATCCCCAAGCTTAGATGCTTGAGTATCCTTTGAAATATTTACTTGGGGTGACTTGGGCATCCCCAAGCTTGAACTCTTGCTTCTCTTTATTCTTCTCACATCGATAACTCCTCGTTCTTCGAACACTTCATCCACAAAAACTTTGTGAGATCCGTTAGTATAACAAAGCAAATCACTACTATAAGTGTTGTTGGAAACCAATTCATATTTTGTTTTTGAATTATAGCTATTGTAATATAACTTTTCCATGGCTTAATCCACTGATAGAAATCAATAGTTTCATCAAAACAAGCAAGCAATGCATCAAAAACAGAATCTGTCTTAAACAGGACAGTCTGTAGTAATCTGGAAGTCTGGTAAACTTCTGTAACTCCTAAAATTATGAAATAAATATGAAAATTTGAAAATTTTGTACAGAAGTAATGTGCAAAAAGTTTCAGACCCGTTTGACTTTCCAGTAAAAAATGTAAATTCACGCACTACAGCCAAAGTTTCTGTTTTTTTTCTGCACATAGTAAACAAGCAATCTAATCATCCTAAAACCATAGCTTCGCACATTATTTTTATAATACAATGAATATATACAAGGGGATAATTATTTACAGAGAAACTTCCATGAAAATTCTACATTTTTTCCGTGAGCATGAACACAAGTGCTGAAGGTCGACCCTCACTTCTTCAATGCATAACTTTCCAATCACTTCTCTTTTTGAAAAACTTTTTAGGCATGAGAGACAAGTATTTTTTTGGGTATTTTCATTCTTTAAATTTTTTATGTATGTTTCACCCACAACTAAACAGAAACAAAAAGAAAAAACAAAATCTACTTAGTGAAGAAAGCAAACAAGCACACACGAGAATATCAACCCCACACTATTGTTCCCCGGCAACGGCGCCAGAAAAGAGCTTGATAATCCCCAAGTGCAGGAAATCATCATAGAAATTTCCAAAGGTGGAAGTGATAAGTATGGAGTGTCGAACCCACAAGGAGCTAAAGGTAAGATCAATATTCTCTCAAGCCCTATCTGCCACTGATACGACTCTACGTACACCGAACGTTTGCTTCCAACTAGAAACGAGAAATAAAACTACGTTGTGGGTATGAAGAGGATAACTTTGTATGATATCGGAGAGAAAAAATATAAAAGTAGGTGTTGTTATCATAAAGTTAGAATATATTACTAAATATTATAAATAGCGAGTGTGGAATAATGATGGATCGGTGTGCGGAATTGTCCTAGGCAGTTGTTAACAAGACCAGTAATCACTATTGCAGTTTCATATGAGGGAGAGGCATAAGCTAACATACTTTCTCTACTTGGATCATATTCACTTATGATTGGAACTCTAGCAAGCATCCGCAACTACTAAAGATCATTAAGGTAAAACCCAATCATAGCATTAAAGCATCAAGTCCTCTTTATTCCCATACGCAACAATCCCTCTTACTCGGGTTTGTGTTTCAGTCACTCACCAACCCACTATAGGCGAATCATGAATGTATTGCAACACCCTACAGCGGGAATCCCTCATGCTTGCGTGACACGGAGGGCACCATAGGATAGCACCAAAGTAAAACATACAACTCATACCAATCTAGATCATCAATCAACCCAAAGACAAAAGATATCTACTCAAAACATCATAGGATGGAAACACATCATTAGATCATAATATGTGGCATAAAGCACCATGTTCAAGTAGGGATTACAGCGGGGTGCGGGAGAGTGGACCGCGTAAAAGAGATGAGGATGGTGATGATGATGGTGATGTTGATGAAGACGATCACCGCGGCGATGATTACCCTCTCGATGGCACTCCGGTGCCACCAAAAGAGAGGAGGAGAGGTTCTCCCCCTTGTGCTTCCTCCTCCATGGCATCCACCCTCTGGTCCTTGGCCTTCATGGTGATGATGGCCCCTCCAGGATACTTCTCCATGGCCTCCGATGATGATGGCCCCCTCCGGCAGGGTGCTGGAGAGGGCCTAGATTGACTTCTCGTGGCTACAGAGGCTTGCGGTAGCGGAACTTCCGATCTAGGTTTCTTTCTGGAAGTTTGGGTATATATAGAAGAGTTTTGCGTTGATTTCACGTCAGGGTGGTCTCCGGGCTGTCCACGAGGCAGGGGGCATGCCCTAGGGGTGGGCGCGCCCCACCCTCGTGGGCAGCCGGGACTCTTCGGCTCGCTTCGGTACTCCGTGGGCTTCTTCGGTCCAAAATGATCTCCGTCAAGTGGCACGTCAATTGGACTCTGTTTAGTTTTCCTTTTCTGCGATACTCTAAAACAAGGAGAAAACAGAAACTGGAACTGGGCTCTAGGTTAATAGGTTAGTCCCAAAAATTGTATAAAATATCATATAAATGCATATAAAACATCCTAGAAGGATAGTATAATAGCATGAATACTTCATAAATTATAGATACACTGGAGACGTATCAGTGGGCCAGGCTGGTCAGGAGCGGGCGTGGCAGCTGTCCGCATGTCCCTACCGGACACGCCCGGAAACGAGAGGATGCATCGACTCTCGTGGCTAAAATCGTACACTACACAACATCTCTCTGTAGGAGTAGGTCGATCTGTCGCTCTCTCTAACACACACATGCTGTTAAACACACACACACACACACACACACACACACACACACACACACACACACACCTTGGTCCCGTTGCACCTTCTAACGTGACTTATTACACCTAGAAGGAGGGAGTAGTAAGTATACGAGATACAGTGGCACACTGACTTAAGTCGAATACAAGTGCCCAAAATTTGTGTGCATGTTATAATAAGGATTCACTTAAAATAGTGCGTGAGCGAGCAGAGGATCAATTGGACAATGTTCCTAGCAGTAGCGAGATGTGTGAGGTAAGATACACATTGGCGCTTTTAATTTTCTTATTAATTTCTTTGTTTCACCCTCATTGGTGGGACCCAGCATTACTACGTGGAGAGAGGTAAGGTGACTAAGGCTGCATTATTTCTGCACCCTTGTGGATAGTCTTACCACCAAAGCCACATGACATGATTATGATTGAAATCCCAATGACTCCACACACACAAAAACACGGCATGCTTGTCACACGAATGCAGGAATGTATAAAGGTTATTTCCTCTCGTTGAACATAACGGGAGGGTTGTGTAACTAGTTAGCCTGTTCGCTCATCAAACTTGAGGTCTCGGATTCGATAACTACACTTGAGCATAATTTGTGCGGGAGGATTCTTTGACTAGTCAAAATGTTCTCTAGGGTTTGCACGCTTCACACTCTCTCTCCAGGATATATATACACGCTGGAGCCTCAGCGCTTGTAGTTGCTCTCTTCACACTCTCTCGCCCTCTCCCGATCTAAACAAGACTTCGTTGGCCTCTCTCTCTCCCCTCATTGCTGCTCAAGGAGCCGACAGGATCCGTCCGTCGGGAAGGGAAGGAGGCTTAACGCTGTCGCCGTCGGCGAGGGACTACCGGCGCAGCTGTTCACTTTCCACCCAGCGGCGGCGCGGAGGGCCTCCGACCCCTTCTTCTTCACCGCAGTCTCGTCACCCACCGAACCATGCCCCAAGAACCTTAAGGTATAATTTAGCTGCATGTATACCATGAATCTAGGACGTGGTTCAAATAGGAAAGGAGTGGGGGAAAGTAGTGGGAAAAGTTGTATATAGCATGAATCTAGGACGTGGTTCAAAGAAGAAATGAAGGGGGAAAGTTGTATAGCATGAATCTAGGACGTGGTTGAAAGAGGAAAGGAATGGGGGAAAGTAGTGGGGAAAGTTGTATCGCATAAATCTAGGACATGGTTCAAAGAGGAAAGGAAGGGGCAAAAGTACTAGTTCAAAAAGGAAAGGAGTAGTGGGGACAGTTGTATCGCATAAATCTAGGACGTGGTTTAAATAGGAAAGGAAGGGGCGAAAGTACTAGTTCAAAAAGGAAAGGAAGGGACAAGGCTGTAGAGTTTGAGCAGGACTAGATTTGCTGCACTCACATAGGGAAAGGTGTCTAAAGATAACAAAACTGGGACCAACACAAATATGCTCCTTGGTTGTTTGTTCTTTGTTGCAACAGACTGTGCATGACCACAGTACATCGGTAGATGCACATGGTGCTGGTCGTCCACTATCGTGCAACTCATTAGCTGTTGTTAGTCTAAGGCCCTGTTTGGTTAAAACTCCTAGTCCCTACCTGCTTGGTTCGAGGACTAAACATGGACTAGAGGTTATTAAATGACATGCTAAAAGACCATGTTACCCCTAGTAATGAACTAATAGAGACAAGGTGCGATGCGTGGCAGGGGCAACTGTTGGAAAAAGTCCCAAAAGACTCCCTCGGGGTCTTCTTTCTTTAGTCCCAAATGCCCACTTTTAGTCCCTAAAGTCCCTCCTGTTTGGTTTAGATGGGACCGACACGGAGTTTTTTAGTCACTACACCAAAATGTCCTGTAAACAAACACCCTCTAATAATGCATTTGGAAAATTGATGCAATGCCACAGTTAAAAGCAAATTACATGTTTAACGAATTTTATTGTTAATATAATCTCTATGTTAATATTAATCAATGCCACCGTTTGAGAAATGCTACTGTCTTGCTTTCTTTCCCATTTAGATAAGGTAGATGCTTCTTTTTGTTGGCTTCTATGTCATCCACCGTTATTGACCACTAATTGTTTCCTTTGCACCTCTGTGTAAACAGGGTTATCTACTTCACCTCATTGCCATTGTGACCTTTTGTTGCACTCCACAAAACACTTTTGTTTTAAGAGTGTTTTCAGATCTTCTTCTTGTGAGTTGTTTGAATTCCGCATCATGAGAGGTCAGTACTAGCCTTCTTTCACATGATTCTGCAGTGTGCTTTCATATGTTGTGCTACTTATGCGATAATGTTGCTTGATTTTAGTGAACTGCACAAATGGAGACAAGACTTCCAATTTGTATGTGCCGTAATATCCCATTGAGGTAAGATAAGGATATTTACAACTGTTGGCCTGTATTTTGCCACTTTCATCGAGAAAATTAAGTTTAGTACTATACTTGTGCTCCCTAATTGACATGCCAAATCTTACATTGAAGGCGAAGCTTGTGCATTATTGAACCAAGTGATGAAGGGGAAGAACAAGCGGAAGAAAAACAAAATCAACTCCTGTGCTGTAATGAAGCATTGGGCTGTGATGACACAAGTAATGATATAGTTTTGCATCTTAATTTATTGCTATGGCTGGAATGAGCAATTGTTTTGCCACTGATTTGATGCCACTCTTAATGTAATATGTAATTATCTCTACTTGTGCAAACAGGGATCTTCTTTGAAGATACCATATATTTTAGTGGAACTGCACAAGAAGATGTTGGAAACATTAAACTAATCAAGGAGTATATAGTAAGCATGGCCACCACCGTAGATAGCAACAGATGGTTTCGGAGAAGTGCTTCATCTGTATGCTCTACACAATAAGCCTCATGACAAAGGTTGGTACTCGCCCACTGATTTCATCCATATGATTGAGCTTTGCCATCTCTATTGGTGTTGTGCTACTGTTTAGATACTGTCATGAAAAAGTGGTATTGTCCTTGAGAAGTGCTTCATCTGTGCTGTTTTAAATATTTCCTTTCCTTGTTTTCGAGCAAACAGGGATGCTAGCATTTAGTAGTCCTCTTGTCTTTGCACAACAGGATCATCTTCCTCTGAAGAAGAATATGGAGTGCGTGAAGTGACTAGTTCCGATTATGCGAGGATGAAGAAGCCTGTCTATCTTCTCATCGGAAGGAGCAGTTGAAGGATGGTTACATTACTCCCCACAAGACCAAACTAACTTCAGCTTAGAAGGGTGACAAATCTCCATTTTTTTCTGTGATCTTGTGAATACAATGTTGTTCTAGGATTCTTTCGGTGAGTTCCATTTTTCTAAAGTGTGCTCTACATGGACCATGTATGTACTGTTGAAACTGTCAATTCATAGTACAGTTTGCTTTATACTAATCACTTTTTTGTATTTGTGCAAACAGGGGTGCTCAGCTACATTTTAATGGGAACTGCACAAAATGTTCATGAATACATCGAATCATTCATTTCCACCACAAGAAAGGAGGTGCCGATAAGTTCAAGGTGTTGCAACATATAAGGGCGAAATCATACAAGCTACACACAAATTTGGTTGATTTTGGTGGAACTGCACAAAAACAACAGCTAGTTTATTTAGCACGAGGTGCCATGTCAATGTCCGAACTGATGGCAAACCCTGCCCATTCCACAATCATAGGCATTTGATATTTTGGAATGGGACAACCTTGTCAAATTTTGCTCATTGATTTTAGCAAGACATCGTTTGATATTTTGAATGGGACACCCTTTCTTTGTCAAAAGCGTCGATCAATTTTTCTTTATTCTTTAGTTGTGAAGTAACCTCTGACATGTGAGTCGCCGAGATGCATAATCATCGATTGTTTTGAATGTCTATATGAATTGTCAGGCCTGTGTGTTTGATTGCAATGTCTGAACGCGTAAAAAGCTGCTCAAACTCTTTGTACTCATACATTCCTTTTACTTAGCACATTGTGAAAGTGCATACTTTTTGTATAAGATTGGTCAAAGTAGAGATACTTTGACTGCAGACAAAACTTGTATGCAGACTAGAAAGGACGGAGGAGTACATGCACAGAATAATGCTAGTACGTATTGTTTTGCATGTTCATCCAATGCCAGTGATACAGGAATTCGAACTAATCGAAATAAATTCATTCATACACGGTCGGATTTCATATAAACATGTCGGATTTCTTTACATTTCATACATTCTTCAACTAAAAAGGGGTGTGCTGGAGGTATAATTAATTAACTGAAGCTACCCACATGTGTCCCGCTGGCGAGCGAAGCTTGATGACTTAGCTGCAGTGCAGTTGCGTGAAGCGACATGTGGCATGTTGGGCCCACGTGTCGATCCACCAATCGCACCAATAGTTAAGTAGAAGCAGCGTTCTTCTCAGCGCAGCTCTCCGACTCCACGTCGCCGCCAAGAAGCTAACCGCCGTCAATGGTCAACCTGCCTAGCTTGGCTTCAACCGGAGGGTTGCGGCGGTGGCCTTACTTGGACCGAGCGGCGGCGACCTACCGTGTTCTACTCTTCCTCGTTTTACGTGGTGGCGGCCTCATTGGCAGCGAGGCGGGGCCTCGGCGGAGCCCGCGATGTCCTCTGCCTCGTTGGCGGCGGCGCCTCGGCGAGCGGTAAATCCTCCCCACGTTGCCGGAGGTGGGGCCTCGGCTGAGCCGGCGATGCCTCTGCCTTGTTGTTGGCGGGCGGGGCCTCGGCGGAGCGAGTGGTGTCTCTGCCTCGTTGTTGGCGCCCGAGAGCCGGCGGAGCAGCGGTGTCCTCTGCCTCGTTTTTGGCGCCAAGGCCTTGGCGGAGCAGGCCTCGTCGGCGCCAGCAGAGCGGGACTCGTCGGAGCCGGCATTATCTCTGCGTCGTCCTCGGTCTCGCCAAACAGCGCCTCGCCCACTTCATCGCCCTCTTTGCTAGCCTCTTTGTAGGCGGCGCAGCCTCCGCCACCGCATGCGGTACCGCCCGGCCTTCGGCGGCCCTTGCGGGTGGAGCGGTCGGTCGAGCAGCGCCTCGCTTCGCCCGCTCGCGGCGATCTGCTCCTCCGCTGCGCAGTGCTCTGGAGGAGATGGTGGTTGTGGCGGCGTCGGCCTCGCCCCGAACTGCTCTCGACGATCGCCTCACACTGTCCATATATTGGGCACGGGCCTCGCCGATGGTCATGGTGCAATGCACCAGCGAGGATGGCGCGGAGGAGGGGGTTGGCGCTGGATCGTCGACTACCATGTTCTCCATTGGGACGTCGTCGTCCTCCGGCTGCCTGCCGACCAGCTGGTCGACAACAATGGTTGCCATCTCCTTGTGGTCCGTTGCCCGCCCGTCCCGAAGAGCGCTGGAGCGCGAGGAAGCCATGGTGGGCAGTAGTGGTGTGGACAGGAGAAAGGGAATGGATGCAAATGACTGCGGCTATGGCCGGCGCAGCAGTTTATATAGCAATGGTGGGCGGGCGGAGGGATGGACGTGTGGCTCCGGAGTAGCCGCCTCGGCAACCGCGTATCATTAATGTGGGCGGCAGATGGACGGACGGACGACACTTGTGTCGTTTGAAGGCGGAGCAATCACCTGCACCGGGAAGCGGGTCGGGCGGCGCTGACTGTTTCGGGCGGAAAGAGCGCGCGGACGAGGAGATGACTTTACTTGGAGAGGATGACAATGGGGACCCACCAGGTCCATAGCCTCACGCACATAAGTGCCTCCTTATATATATATATATATATATATATATATATATATATATATATATATATATATATATATATATATATATAACTATAATTTATTTTGCTTCCTCTGGTTTCGACATCACGGTCCCACACCATTGTCAACCTATGTAGTAGTCAATAAACGAGAGAATTGCACAAGAAGCGGCCGACAACCGGGACCAAGCAGCTCGAGCAGTATTTGTTTTTTGAGGTGTGAGAAACGCAGAGTTTTTCGATGTTTAGCCCAGATATTAATTTTTCTCCTCCGAACAACAACGAAAACACTGCTGCAGGTATTAATCAAGGTGTGGCCTGTCTAGCCCAAAGCGATATCCAACCCAGATATTAAATTTTTGGGTTAATTAGATAAATGCCACTCCAATTATGGTGATTCATAAAAATGCCACTGCAATTTCCAGACTTTGAAAAATGCCACTACAATTTTTGCAAACTTTGAAAAACCCCACTGCAGACTTCGAAAAATGCCACTAGAAATGGTATGAAATGGCATTTTCAAAGTTTGGAAATTGTAGTGGCATTTCTCGGAATCGCCAAATTTGGAGTGGCATTTGTCAAATTAACCATTTTTTTCAAGCTGAAAATGGCTAGCCCAGCTATACTTTTTTTTAGGAATACCCAGGCAAGGTCAAGTTGTTATTCTCCACCCCGCCGGGCTGCAAATCTTTCCTAGGAGGAATGCATTAGGCTTAACAAGAAAATGGGCTTTAAGAAATAATAAATGGGATGTAACTAAAAAAACTGGGCAGTAACTATAAAAAATGCACCAAACACGTGATTACTTTAGAAAATATTATTTTTGGATATTGAAAATTTTAATTTCATTAATTGTTGCGAGCGCAATGTTTTGTTGGATTTTTACGTAATATAAATTTATATTGAAATTGTATTTAATCTGACTAGAAATTTCGGGATAAAAATATTTCGGATCCCATCAAAATGTGGGAAATTTTATTGAATTCTGTTTTGAACGCTTGGTTGAAATGGGCTGTACTTTTAACAAACTGTAAATGGGCTGTAGTAAATTCCATTAGAATTCAAAAATGGGCTACACATTCTTACAAATCCCAAATGGGCTATAAGTTCTCTCGCCACACACTACGGCCTTACTAAGTTGACGCGTCCCTAAAAAACAGAGTTGACGCGTATGCAAGGCTTTGTCAACTTATAGTCAACACACGGTTCTAGCAGCAAGTGGCCGTTCCAACGGATGCCGTGCTTCTTCTTCAATCTCGGATATTCTAGCTTCACCCGCCCAAAAATGATTCCTCCCCGACATCCGGGCGCACCGTTTGAAGACACGACCAGGCCTACTAAGTTGGCGTACCAAGGGCTTTTTTCAACTTAGTCAATATAAACGATTCTAGCTGCGGTGACCGACGATGTCCATCCAACGGCCGTCGTGCTTCTTCAACCTCTGGTCTTCTTGCTCCGGCCGCCCAAAGCAGCGCCGGTCGTGCCGCTTTGCTCCTGCATCCCATGGCGGGTTGTGCTGCCATGAGGCCTCACCGCCCTACTACTCCCACCGCTGGCGGGCCATCCTCCACTCACCCACACCCCTGCTATTCTCGGCGGCGGCGGCAAGCAGCCGAACCGATGAACCCTCGTACTCTCTCGCGTGTGCATCCACTACGCGTCTTCCCGGCTCCGTCGCCCCTTCCTAGGCCTCGCCGTCGTCCACCGCCTCGGTGCTCTCGGCGTGGCGTGGTCAATATGGTTAAGGAACGACTTCCATCGGACGTGGATTTGTACATGGAGAGGTCGACAGGTGGGTCCATGGCAGCCGCAAGGAAGTGCCTCCTTATTACGCGCAAAATAATTATTCCTCCACCTGACAGTGGGGACCCACTAGACGGGCCACCGTATTTCACGAAAAAAATGATTCGCCCCTGACTGCTGGGACCCACGAGCTACATCTTCGCACGCAAGGAAGTGCGTCCGAAAAAAAAAATGATTCTCACCCCTGACTGCTTGGACCCACCAGCTACATCTTCGCACGCAAGGAAGTGCGTCAGAAAAAAAAATGATTCGCCCCCCGACTGCTGGGACCCACCAGCTACACCTTCGCACGCAAGGAAGTGCGTCCGGGCAAAAAAATGATTCGCTTCCCTGACTGCTGGGACCCAGCAGCTACACCTTCGCACGCAAGGAAGTGCGTCCGGGCGAAAAAAAAACAAAACGATTCGCCCCCCTGACTGCTGGGACCCACCAGCTACATCTTCGCAGGCAAGGAAGTGCCTGACATTCGGGACCCACCTGGTCGAAGCGTACGTAGTGTCTTTCTGGTCGCGAACGTGTACATACATACTGGTTGATGTAGAGGCGCGCACGTGTCGTAGTAGAGGCGTGCACGTAGCATGTACACGTACGTATAGCGGCCAGGGTGCAAGAAAGAAAATACGTCCACGTATGTGTACATACGGGCGGGGTCTCGAATGCCTACTCGCGCATAAGTACGGCCAGGGCTCGTGTACATGGCTGGGTCGGAACAGAGAAACATCGTCGTCGTCGTGTTCATGGGGAGGCAACGGAATGCGTCGTGTTCATGGGGAGGCAACAGAATGCGTCGTGTTCATGGGGAGGCAATGGAATGCGTCGTGTTCATCAGGAGGCAACGGAATGCGTGGGAGCCAACCGGCTGGGTCGGAACGGAATGCGTGGTCGTGTTCATCGAGGAGGGCTTGGGCGGAACAGCGATGGAAGCGAGGCTGGCGTACCGCAACGGAGAAGCAGACATCCACGTTGAGCGAGTCTGTTGATCGGGAGGGTGTGGCGTCCGCCAAAGCGGAGAAGCAGACCTCCTACGGTCGAAAGCGGGGTCTGTTGATCGGGAGGGGTGTGGCGTACCGCAAAATGGACGAAACGGACCTCCTACGGTCGAAACGGGGGTCCTATTGATTGGGAGGGGAGTGGCGTACCGCCAAACGGACGAAACTTACTTGTGTTGGAGCGCTACGGTCGAAACGGGGGTCCTGTTCATCGGGAGGGGTGTGGCGTACCGCAAAACGGGACTCCACGGGATACTGTTCATCTCCACCGTCGACCTCCTCCAGCCTCTAGGGGCTCCTGTTCATCCAGCCTCCACGGGCTCCTGTTCATCCAGCTTCCACGGGCTCCTGTTCATCCAGCCTCCACCGTGCGCTACTCCACCGACTACTGTTCAACCACCCCTCTACCGTCTACTGTTCATCCAGCCGTCCACACCACGGGGTCCTGTTCAACCACCCCTCCACCGTCTACTGTTCATCCAGCCCTCCACACCACGGGGTCCTGCTCAACCACCCCTTCACGGGCACCCCTCCATCATCTACTGTTTATCCAGCCCTCCACCACACCACGGGGTCATGTTCATACAGAGGCAACGCCACCGCTCACTGTTCATCCAACCCCCCGCAACGCTCATCGTTCATTCCGAGGCAGCATCGATCGGCTTGATTAGCGCAGATGGCGAAGAATCGCTCGATCGTGTTCGATTAACAGCCATCGATCGATCGCTCGGGTTCAAGAACGCGTAGCCTCGCTGTCAATCGCCGGTTCGATTAGAGCTAACGCCGCACACACGCCGCAGCGACGTGTATGAGAGAAATGCGCATCGCTCGGCCCCGACCTCCGCCAGAAGGAACTCCCGAAATTCCCCCTCGCTTCTACCACGGTTTTTCCGTCATGGACGGCCCAAAGAATGTCATGCAGCTGCGTCTTCGCCCGCCAGGACGAAAAGCCCACTTCGTCATGATTTTTGTCATAGAAGTAGGAGCCCACCATATCTATGATGATACGGGTTTTGTCACAATTATCGTCATAGAAGTGTCATATGTATGACAGGAAAAAAATTCGTTCGGCCCAAAATGTCACGGATGTGTCTTTTTTTTGTAGTGATGAGTAGGGCAATTACGTATCATTAATTTCATTCTCTCCCAAGATTGTGCAACATGTTCATGATCAAGTTGCTTAAAATTCATAATATCGTTTCTAAGAGAGATGATCTTAGCGGGAGGAAAATACTTGGAGATAAAAGCATCTTTGCACTTGTTCCAAGAATCAATACTATTTTTAGGCAAAGACGAAAACCAAGCTTTAGCACGATCTCTAAGTGAAAAAGGAAATAGCTTCAATTTAACAATATCATAGTTCACATCTTTCTTCTTTTGCATATCACACAAATCAACAAAGCTATTTAGATGGGTAGCGGCATCTTCACTAGGAAGGCCGACGAATTGATCTTTCATGACAAGATTCAACAAAGCAGTGTTAATTTCACAAGATTCAGTATCGATAAGAGGAGCAATCAGAGTGCTAAGAAAATCGTTGTTGTTGGTATTGGTAAAGTCACACAATTTAGTATTGTCTTTGTCGGATCACGGGTTCCGGCAGACCCTTAAGGTTCGAACTCTGGGGTGCGCACGGAGATCCAACCCTCCACCGTCTCGTACCACACCGAATCGCAGGGACCTAAACTACTAACAAGAACAACACAAGAGACGCAAGATTTATACTAGTTCGGGCCACCGTTGTGGTGTAATACCCTACTCTAGTTTGTGGTGTGTGGATTGCCTCGGGCTGATGAAGAATAAGATAGGAAGAACAGCCTCATGAGGGTCTGCATTCTTGGTGGGTGTGATGAACTGCTAAGTGGTATCCTGTTGCTCTAGCCCGAGGAGCGGGTTTCTCTCTCTCTGGATTCGAATGCTCGATCCGATTGTCCTTCGTCCTTCTCTCCTCCCCTAAATGCGAGTGTGGCTATCCCTATTTATAGGCGAAGGCCTGGGCCTCTTCCCAAATATTGAGCGGGAAGGGCGCCAACAATTAGCCATTTTGAAGGGGAACAGCGGGTACACTTATCTCGACTAAAGTTGGTCCTCACCGCCAAAGGCTCGTGATGGCCTTTGCTGGGCTCCACGATGATCGCATTCCAGCCGTTGGGGCTGGTCTTGGTCTTGTTGCATCAAAGCGGATGCCTTTGCTTGATGCTCTTGCTGCGCTTGCCCCTTTGCACCAAAGAGGAAGGAGGACGCCGCTGGGCTGGCGCCCGATCGGGCGCCTTGGTCGTCATGGCTTACGTCACGGGCACCTCGCGAGGTACCCGCCTTGAGTTCTCCGCCTCCTCATGAGCCAGCTCGACGAGGCCGCTTTGAGAAGCTCATGGTCGTCCGCCCATGAGGCTTGGCCCTCGCGAGGGTCTTGAGCTTGTGTTGATGAAGATGGGCCGTCCTGGGCCTCCTTTGAGCCACGCCGCAGGCCGCAGGCAGGCAAGTCTGGGGACCCCATTCCCAGAACGCCGACAGTAGCCCCCGGGGCCACGACGCGCCCGGACTTGGCCGTGCAGAGAGGCGAAAGGGCAAGTGCGAAGCGTTGTGGGCCCTAACAGCCTGTGGCCTTGGGCGCCGCGTGGCGGTTGATTGTACGTGGGCGCACTGGAGCCCCCACGACGCCTTGGTAACCGCCCGGATTCGACAAGTCCTTGCATGCATGGTCAGTCATGATGGCCGATGATCGTGGAGGTCGACGGTTGGCCTTCGCCGGCTATAAGTATGGAACGGCGCACACCCTTCCAGTCTATCCTTTCTTGTCTCTCCTTCTTCTCCATGGCTCCAGCAAGGAAGTTCTCGGCTGCGGAGAAGGGGAAGGGCCGCCAGGTCGAATCTTCCTCTCCTCCGCCTAAGCGTGGTCGAGGTCGCCCTCGCAAGTACCCCGTGGCCTCCACGGCGGTCTCCCGCGGTCGTGAGGGAGGCTCTCAACATGGCGAAGAGCGGCTGGCCATGGTTGGAGGGCGTGCCCTGGCCGCTCGTCCCCCGAGGCCGCGCCTCCACGCTGCTGAAGCGCTGCCGGAGTTCTTGGTGAGGGTGGAGGAGCCGTTCAGCATCCGGCTTCAGCTTCCGTGCTTCCTTCTGGGTGAGCTCCCAGATGGCGCCCTGAGCGGCCTCTGGCTCCAGGCAGATGGCTGTTGCAGCCGGGCTTCGTGGGCTTCTCTAGAGGTCTCTGCTGCAGGGAACTTGTTCCTGGCCCGCGGCTGGCAGACGTTCGAGCGTGCGCGTGGTCTCTGCCGCCGGTGCTCCCTGCACTTCAAGTATGATGGCGACGCCACCCTCTACGTGAGGGTGTTCGGGGAAGACGGCCACCGCAGGGGGTGCTGCCCCGAGGACGACGACCGCGGCCGAGGACTCAGCCCCGGCACGGGCGGAGGGGGCAGCGTGCGGGCGGCTCGCGATGCCCGCGACTCCCCACGCTTCACCAGCTCCTCTTCGGGCGGCGATTCTTCCAGCGGCAGCCGCGGCCAGCCCCCACGCCGCCGCGCCTGCTTGGGGGGTGGCAGCGGGTCCGCTTGTCGCCACGCCCGGTGAAGCGAGATGGAGTCCCACTGAGCTCGGAGGCGGCTCGGGCCTCCCATAGAGCCGCACAGGCGTGCTTCACCGCTTTTGTCCTTTCTTTCCTTTTCTCTGCGTAAAAAGTGTCTCGCTTTTGTTATCCTCACATCGTTCCTTCGCCAGGCGCTCATTCACAAGCGAACCCGATTGTGGCAGCAGGCGGCTGACCCTGGCCTCGTGTTCGCGTTGTGCTGCCCGTGAGGCATGGTCAGGAGGGGTGCTCCAGCCGTGGACCAGGGCCGTGAAACTTGAGCGATAGGGGTAGGAACACCCGCGGGGGCTCCCGAGGCTTCTGCCTCGCGAGCCCCCGCGCAAGAGAAACCGAGGCAGGAGGGTGAAAAAGATCAAAGGACCACGGACCAAAATGGGGCGATAGTTTCGATAAAAACTTCAAATGGGAATAACCAGTCAACTGCAGAAAGCAAATGAAAAAGCCGCGTCCGGCACCTAGTCTAGTCTTGGACGTCTTCTCACCAGCGCGGAGCTAAGTGCTGCTACTGGGCGTAGGAGGGAGCCCCAGGGCCTGAGGCCGGCACCCCTGAGACTCCGGGGCGTGTACAGCCCCACTCATTGTTACGTGAGAGTGTCACGGGCGGCGAGCTTCACAGCACTGGCCTTCTTCACGAGCTCCGGGCCTTTCCTCCAGTAAGCAAGCTTCACGGGCGTTCGCCCTCTTCACGTGCTCTAGGCCTTCCCAAGAGGTGAGCTTCACAGGCATTCGCCTTCTTCATGTGCTCTGGGCCTTTTCCAAAAGATGAACTTCACGGGCATTCGCCTTCTTCATAGGCTCTGGGCCTTTCCAAAAGATGAACTTCACGGGCATTCGCCTTCTTCATGAGCTCTAGGCCTTTCCAAAAGATGAACTTCACGGGCATTCGCCTTCTTCATGTGCTCTGGGCCTTTTCCAAAAGATGAACTTCACGGGCATTCGCCTTCTTCACGTGCTCTGGGCCTTTTCCAAAAGATGAACTTCACAGCATTCGCCTTCTTCATGTGCTCTGGGCCTTTTCCAAAAGATGAACTTCACAGGCATTCGCCTTCTTCATGTGCTCTGGGCCTTTTCCAAAAGATGAGCTTCACAGCATTCGCCTTCTTCATGTGCTCTGGGCCTTTTAGGGGTAGAACCTCCGGAGGTCTTTGGATGTTCCACGATTTTGTATAGGTACTCCCTCTTGCGTCTCCAAGCGCACGGAGCCAGCCTGGAAACATGAACAACCTTGAATGGGCCCTCCCACATGGGAGAGAGCTTATGCAGTCCCTCCCGGAGAGGACCCGTTGAACACGAGGTCTCCTACCTCGAGAGTTCTGGGCGGATGTTGCGGCGGTGGTATCGCGGAGTGCTGCTGGTACCTTGCCGCTCGCGGTGCAGCTTCCCCGACGGCGCCTCCCCAAAGACAAGAGCCATCCCCCGCATGGTGTCCTGCTGCGTTTCATCGAACGCCAAGACCCGCGCGGATCGACGCTTGACCTCGTGAGGGAGGACCGCTTCGGCTCTGTAGACCAGGAATAAGGGGGTCTCTCCAGTTGACTTGGTCGCAGTTGTGCGGATGGACCACAGCACGGAGGGGAGCTCGTCATACCAGCCTCTCGCGCAGCTTCCGACTTCTTCTTGAACCTCCCGGTCTTGAGGCCTCTCGGGACCTCTGCATTGGCCCGCTTCGGCCTGTCCATTGCTGTGGGGTGTGCCACGGCGTAGCATATCTGCGTCCAAGGTTAGCGCAAGACGCTTTAAAAGGTTCTTGGTGAACTACGAACTGTTGACGGTGATGATGCGGTTCGGCACTCCGAACCGGCTCACGATGCCCTTGATGAACTTGACCGCAGAACCAGCGGGGATGGCACGGACGGCCTCGACTTCGGCCCACTTGGTGAATTTGTCCACGGTGACGTAGAGGTAGCGATAGCCCCTGGCGCCGAGGGAAAGGGCCTGAATGTCTAGCCCCTGCACCGCGAATGGCCAAGTGAGGGAATGGTTTGCAGGCCTCCCGCTGGCTGGTGGATCTGCTTGGCATGGAATTGGCAAGCCTCGCAAGCCTTCACGAGGTCGATGGCGTCATTGAGCGCGGTGGGCCAATAGAAACCGCTTCGAAACGCCTTCCCGACAAGGGTCCGTGACGATGAATGGTGCCCACAATCTCCGCCATGTATATCTGCCAATAATTCCTTCCCCTGTTCCCTGGTGATGCAGCGTAGGGATACGTTGTTTGGTCGTCTCCGGTAAAGCTCTCCATCCATGATGTTGTATGCCGTGGCTTCCCGCGCCACACGCTCTGCCTCCTCCTCCTTCTCTGGAAAAGTCCCACACGTTAAGTAACTCTTGAGCTCCGTGATCCAGCCTCCTCTTGAGGTTCCATTGTTAGGGAGCAGCGCGTGCTCGAGGCCGACCCAGTTTGGGGCTCGAGGCCGGAGGCCGAGGAGCTCCTCCCGAGGTTGTGCCGTGCTTGATAACGGCGGCGGGATCGAGGGCTTGAAGAGCCGTTCCTCAAAGACACCCGGCTCCTGGGGTAACCTCCTGGAGGCTCGTTTGGCGATGTCGTCGGCCTCTTGATTGGTGCCGCGGGGCACGTGCTGCAGCTCCAACCCCCAGAACTGTTTCTCCATCCCGCGGACCTCCGCAAGGTAGGCCTCAATGTGTTCATCCCTTGGCTCGTACACCTTGTTGGAGAAATTGACGAGGAGCTGCGAATCACCCTTGATGGTAAGGCGCTTCACCCCCAAGGCAGCGGCATCCTTCAGACCTGCTATCAGCCCCTCGTATTCTGCTATATTGTTGGAGACCTTCTCGCCATGCTGGAAACAGAGCTGCACGGCATAGTAGAGCTTGTCCTGAGAGGGGGATATGAGTACTGCCCCAGCCCCAGCGCCCTGTCTGGAGAACGCTCCATCGAAGTACATGACCCAACCTTCGCACGCCGCTCCTCGGGAGAGGGACCGGTCTCGCCGCCCCGAGGCCCGGCGCTTCATCCATTCGCCACGAAATCTGCCCAAGGCCCCTTGATGACTCTGGTCGTCTTGAACTCGAGCTGGAATGCTTGCAGCTCAATATTCCAATCGGCGACCCTTCCGCCGAAGTTGGGCTCTGAGCACCCTCTCCGGGGTATGCCGAGACAACCTTGATTCGATGACCACGGAAGTAGTGCCGCAGCTTGCTGCGAAGCCACTAGGAGTGCCGGGAGGAGCTTCTGCGGCATGGGTACCGTGCCCTCGCATCCCGTAGCACGGCATCGACGGCACACCGGTGCTCAACGAGCTTAGGGCGCCTGCATCTGGTGGCGTCCTCGAGGCGGTGCTGCCTCGAGGCGTCGGCGCCCGAAGCTGGGTGCTTGGACGGAGGCCCCCGCCCTTGGTGCGCTCTGCTGTGACGGCTGATCTTCCTCCATTGCGGTGCTGACTTCTGCTAGTTCCTTCTGCTTCGGTCTTGCCTTAGGTCGGGTGGCCGCCGTGGTCTTGGCCTGACGCTCCTCCCTAACCGCCACTAGAGCAGCGCTAGCGGAGTAAGGAGTGACGGCGAGGTAGAGTACCAAGGGCTCCTGAGGGCGCTGGGCCACCATCACTGGAGGGCTGGTTAGGTATCTCTTGAGGTCTTGAAACGCTTGGTCGGCCTCTTCAGTCCACTCGAAGGGCCCCTTTTTCTTCATCAGCTGGAAGAAAGGCAGCGCCCGCTCCCCCAATCGGGAGATGAAACGGCCCAGCGCCGTTATGCGCCCTGTGAGCTTCTCAGATCTCCCGAGGGTCTTGGTGGACTCATGTCTTCCACCCTTGACCTTTCAGGTTGGCCTCGATGCCTCGGTGGGACACGAAAAACCAAGGAGCTTGCCCGAGGGGACTCCAAACACACACTTCTCTGGGTTGAGCCGCAGCTCACTGCGTTGAGGCTCATGAAGGTTTCTTCCGTGTCTTGTATCAAGGTCTTGGCCTCATGAGACTTCACCATGATGTCGCCGACGATGCCTCCACATTCTTCCCGAGCTGCGGGCCCAAGGTGATGTGCATGAGTCATTTGGAAGGTTGCCCTGTGTTGCACAACCAGAATGGCATGCAGGTATAGCAAGATACTCCACACGGGTCAGGAAGGCCGTCTTCTCCATGTCTTCCACCGCCATCTTGATTTGGTGATACCGAAAAGGCGCCCAAGAAGCACAACAGTCACACTCGCGGTGGAACCGGCGATCCGTCGATGCGAGGGAGTGGAAATGGATCTGTGGGCATGCTTTGTTGAGGTTGGTGAAGTCGACACACATGCGCTCCTTTCCTCCTTCTTCGCACCACCACGGGTTGGCCAGCCAACTGGTATCGGACTCGCGGATAACCCCGCTGCTTCCAGCTTGCGGGTCTCTTGGACGATGAAGGCCTGCTTTTGTGGACTGCCTCCTTGCTTTCTGCTTCACTGGACGCACGTTGGGGCACACGTTGAGGTGGTGCTCGATCACGCCCCGTGGAATCCCAGCCAGCTGATCGGGCTCCCAGGCGAACACCTTCTTGTTCGCACGCAGGAACTTGACAAGGGCTTCCTCCTGCTCAGGCTCGAGGTTGGCGCCTATGGTGAAGGTGGCGTTCGTGGACCCGTCCTCGTCAACGGGTATCTGCTTGGTCTCCGCCTTGTCTTGGGTGAACAACTGCTTCTTCTTGGTCGGCGCAGCCCCCTTGGGCTTGGGGGCTTCCACATCGGCGGGCTGTGCTGCGGCTGCCGTCCTGAGGGTGAGCCTGAGCGCTCGCAGCGCACCTTCGGTCTCCCCGGGCACGGTGAGGACGCCACTGCTCCCCGGCATCTTCATGAGGTTGTACCCCGGGTGGGTTGCGGCCTTGAATTTGGCCAATGCCGGATAGCCGAGGATGGCGTTGTAGGGGAGGCCGATGGGGGCGATGTCGAAGTCGACCAATTCCGTGCGGAAGTTGTCGTAGGTGCCGAAGGTCACCGGAAGCCGGATTTGCCCCAAGGAGCTGGATGACCCTCCTCCTACGCCCGAAAAAAAGGCCGGGCTGGGCAGCAACCGCCTGGTATGCAGAGGAGGTTGAAGGCCTCGACCGAGAGTACATTGAGGCGGCGCCGCCGCCGATGAGGGTCCCGTGACGGCGACTGGCAGATGGTAGGTGTGCAGAGCAGCGAGCGCGCCCGAGCCGACCGAGTTGGCGGGTGGTCTTGAGAGTCGAAGGTCAGCCCGGCCGACGACTCCGTCGGCTTGAGGGAGCCCCGCCGCAGGAGGCGGCGCCGACCCGGCGGACGAATGTCTTGACATGGCGGCTGGAGGGCGGCGCCTGCGAGCCGCCGAGGAGGGCCGCGACGAGTGGAGAAGCCGGCGCGAGGGGGCGGGCGACCAGGGAGCGCGCGCCTCCCCATGAAGTCGCCGGGAGCGCAGAGCGGTGCTTGCTGCCCGTCCCCGCCGGGCCGATGGCGGTGTTGACGGCGGCGACGGGAACGGCGAGGGCGCCGCTGATGGGAGCGGCCCGGCGACGTGGGAGGTGAGAGCGCTCGACGCTCGGTGCGGGCCCGACGAGCGCCGGACATGGTTGCGATGGCGGGAAGAACGAGGCGATGAAAAGTAGATTCGGCGCACCTACCGGTGCGCCAAATGTCGGATCACGGGTTCCGCAGACCCTTAAGGTTCGAACTCTGGGGTCGCGGAGATCCAACCCTCCACCGCCTCGCACTCGGCCAATCGCAGGGACCTAAACTACTAACAAGAACAACACAAGAGACGCAAGATTTATACTAGTTCGGGCCACCGTTGTGGTGTAATACCCTACTCTAGTTTGTGGTGTGTGGATTGCCTCGGGGGCTGATGAAGAACAGTACAGGGAAGAACAGCCTCGCGAGGGTCTGTTCTTGGTGGGTGTGATGAACTGCTAAGTGGTATCCTGTTGCTCTAGCCTGAGGAGCGGGTTTCTCTCTCTCTCTGGATTCCGAATGCTCGATCCGATCGTCCTTCGTCCTTCTCTCCTCCCCCTCGTCTGAGTGTGGCTATCCCTATTTATAGGCGAAGGCCCTGGGCCTCTTCCCAAATATTGAGCGGGAAGGGCGCCAACAATTGGCCATTTTGAAGGGGAACAGCGGGTACACTTATCCTGACTAAAGTTGGTCCTCACCGCCAAAGGCTCGTGATGACGCCGCCTGGCTCCACGATGATCGCATTCCAGCCGTTGGGGCTGGTCTTGGTCTTGTTGCACCAAACGGATGCCTTTGCTTGATGCTCTTGCTCGCGCTTGCCCCTTTGCACCAAAGAGGAAAGGAGGACGCATGCTGGCTGGCGCCGATCGGGCGCCCTTGGTCGTCATGGCTTACGCCACGGGCACCTCGCGAGGTACCCGCCTTGAGTTCTCCGCCTCCTCATGAGCCAGCTGACGAGGCCGCTTTTGAGGAAGCTCATGGTCGCCCGCCTCATGAGGCTTGCCCCTCGCGAGGGTCTTGAGCTTGTGTTGATGAAGATGGGCCGCCCTGGCCTCCTTTGAGCCACGCCGCAGCCGCAGCGAGCAAGTCTGGGGACCCCATTCCCTTAACGCCGACAGAGCCCGGGGCCACGACGCGCCCGGACTTGGCGTGCAGAGAGGCGAAGGGCAAGTGCGGTTGCCAGGGCCCTAACAGCCTGTGGCCTTGGGCGCCGCGTGGCGGTTGATTGTACGTGGGCGCACTGGAGCCCCCACGACGCCTTGGTAACCGCCCGGATTCGACAAGTCCTTGCATGCATGGTCAGTCATGATGGCCGATGATCGTGGAGGTCGACGGTTGGCCTTCGCCGGCTATAAGTATGGAACGGCGCACACCCTTCCAGTCTATCCTTTCTTGTCTCTCCTTCTTCTCCATGGCTCCAGCAAGGAAGTTCTCGGCTGCGGAGAAGGGGAAGGGCCGCCAGGTCGAATCTTCCTCTCCTCCGCCTAAGCGTGGTCGAGGTCGCCTCGCAGTACCCGTGGCCTCCACGGCGGTCTCCCGCGGTCGTGAGGGAGGCTCTCAACATGGCGAAGAGCGGCTGGCCATGGTTGGAGGGCGTGCCCTGGCCGCTCGTCCCCCGAGGCCGCGCCTCCACGCTGCTGAAGCGCTGCCGGAGTTCTTGGTGAGGGTGGAGGAGCCGCTCAAAGATCCGGCTTCAGCTTCCGTGCTTCCTTCGGGTGAGCTCCCGGATGGCGCCTGAGCGCCCTCGGCTCTGTGCAGATGGCTGTTGCAGCCGGGCGTGGGCTTTCTAGAGGTCTCGCTGCAGGGAACTTGTTCTGGCCCTTGGTGGTGAGACGTTCAAGCGCGCGTGGTCTCGCCGCCGCCGTGCTCCCTACACTTCAAGTATGATGGCGACGCCACCCTCACGTGAGGGTGTTCGGGAAGACGGCCACCGCAGGGGTGCTGCCGAGGGCGACGATCATGGCCGAGGACTCAGCCCCAAGACGGGCGGAGGGGGCAGCGGCGGGCGGCTCGCGATGCCCGCGACTCCCCACGCTTCACCAGCTCCTCTTCGGGCGGCGATTCTTCCAGCGGCAGCCGCGGCCAGCCCCCACGCCGCCGCGCCTGCTTGGGGGGTGGCAGCGGGTCCGCTTGTCGCCACGCCCCGGTGAAGCGCGAGATGGAGTCCTACTGAGCTCCGGAGGCGGCTCGGGCCTCCCCATAGAGCCGGCACGGGGCGTGCTTCACCTGCTTTTGTCCTTTTCTTTCCTTTTCTCCTGCGTAAAAAAGTGTACTGCTTTTGTTATCCTGTTACTGTTCCCTTCGCGTGCGCCATTCAAGCGAACCCGATTGTGGCACAGGCGGTGACCCTGGCCTCGTGTTAGCGTTAGCTGCCGTGAGGCATGGTCGAGGGGTGCTCCACCGTGGACGGGCCGTGAAACTTGAGCGATAGGGGTAGGAACACCAGCTGGGCTCCTCGAGGCTTCGGCCATGAGCCCCAGCAAGAGAAACCGAGGCAGGAGGGTGAAAAAAGATCAAAGGACCACGGACCAAAATGGGGCGATAGTTTCGATAAAAACTTCAAATGGGAATAACCAGTCAACTGCAGAAAGCAAATGAAAAAGCCGCGTCTGGCACCTAGTCTAGTCTTGGACGTCTTCTCACCAGCGCGGAGCTAAGTGCTGCTACTGGGCGTAGGAGGGAGCCCCAGGGCCTGAGGCCGGCACCCCTGAGACTCCGGGGCGTGTACAGCCCCACTCATTGTTACGTGAGAGTGTCACGGGGCGGCGAGCTTCACAGCACTGGCCTTCTTCATGTGCTCCGGCCTTTCCTCTGTAAGCAAGCTTCACGGCGTGCGCCCTCTTCACATGTGCTCTAGGCCTTCCCAAGAGGTGAGCTTCACAGCATTCGCCTTCTTCACAGTGCTCTGGGCCTTTCCAAAAAGATGAACTTCACAGCATTCGCCTTCTTCATAGGCTCTGGGCCTTTCCAAAAGATGAACTTCACAGCATTCGCCTTCTTCATGTGCTCTAGGCCTTTTCCAAAAGATGAACTTCACAGCATTCGCCTTCTTCATGTGCTCTGGGCCTTTTCCAAAAGATGAACTTCACAGCATTCGCCTTCTTCACTGTGCTCTGGGCCTTTTCCAAAAGATGAACTTCACAGCATTCGCCTTCTTCATGTGCCTCGGGCCTTTTCCAAAAGATGAACTTCACAGCATTCGCCTTCTTCATGTGCTCCGGGCCTTTTCCAAAAGATGAGCTTCACGGGCATTCGCCTTCTTCATGTGCTCGGGCCTTTTAGGGGTAGAACCTCCTGAGGTGCCGGATGTTCCACGATTTTGTATAGGTACTTCCTCTTGCGTCTCCAAGCGCACGGAGCCAGCCCGAAACATGAACAACCTTGAATGGGCCTCCCACATGGGAGAGAGCTTATGCAGTCCCTCCCTGGAGAGGACCCGTCGGAGCACGAGGTCTCCTACCTCGAGAGTTCTGGGGCGGATGTTGCGGCAGTGGTATCGCCGGAGTGCTTGCTGGTACCTTGCCGCTCGCAGTGCAGCTTCCCGACGGCGCTCCTCCCCCAGCACAAGAGCCATCCCCCGCATGGTGTCCTGCTGCGTTTCATCGAACGCCAAGACCCGCGCGGATCGACGCTTGACCTCGTGAGGGAGGACCGCTTCGGCTCTGTAGACCAGGAATAAGGGGGTCTCTCCAGTTGACTTGGTCACAGTTGTGCGGATGGACCACAGCACGGAGGGGAGCTCGTCATACCAGCCTCTGCCGCAGGCTTCCAGCTTCTTCTTGAACCTCCTGGTCTTGAGGCCTCTCAGGACCTCTGCATTGGCCCGCTCGGCCTGTCCATTGCTGTGGGGGTGTGCCACCGAAGCGTAGCATATCTGCGTTCCAAGGTTAGCGCAGTACGTTTTAAAAAGGTTACTGGTGAACTACGAACTGTTGACGGTGATGATGCGGTTCGGCACTCCGAACCGGCTCACGATGCCCTTGATGAACTTGACCGCAGAACCAGCGGGGATGGCACGGACGGCCTCGACTTCGGCCCACTTGGTGAATTTGTCCACGGTGACGTAGAGGTAGCGATAGCCCCCTGGCGCCCGAGGGAAAGGGCCCAGAATGTCTAGCCCCCAGACCGCGAATGGCCAAGTGAGGGGAATGGTTTGCAGGCCTCCTGCTGGCTGGTGGATCTGCTTGGCATGGAATTGGCAAGCCTCGCAAGCCTTCACGAGGTCGATGGCGTCATTGAGCGCGGTGGGCCAATAGAAACCGCTACGAAACGCCTTCCCGACAAGGGTCCGTGACGATGAATGGTTCCCACAATCTCCGCCATGTATATCTGCCAATAATTCCTTCCCCTGTTCCCTGGTGATGCAGCGTAGGGATACGTTGTTTGGTCGTCTCCGGTAAAGCTCTCCATCCATGATGTTGTATGCCGTGGCTTCCCGCGCCACACGCTCTGCCTCCTCCTCCTTCTCTGGAAAAGTCCCACACGTTAAGTAACTCTTGAGCTCCGTGATCCAGCACTCCTCTTGAGGTTCCATTGTTAGGAGCAGGCGTGCTCCCGAGGCCGGGCCACAGGCTGGGGCTCCCGAGGCTGGAGGCTGAGGGAGCTCCTCCCGAGGTTGTGCCGTGCTTGATAACGGCGGCAGGACTGAGGGCTTGAAGAGCCGTTCCTCAAAGACACCCGGCTCCTGGGGTAACCTCCTGGAGGCTCGTTTGGCGATGTCGTCGGCCTCTTGATTGGTGCCGGGCACGTGGCTGCAGCTCCAACCCCGTAACTGTTTCTCCATCCCGCGGACCTCCGCAAGGTAGGCCTCAATGTGTTCATCCCTTGGCTCATACACCTTGTTGGAGAAATTGACGAGGAGCTGCGAATCACCCTTGATGGTAAGGCGCTTCACCCCCAAGGCAGCGGCATCCTTCAGACCTGCTATCAGCCCCTCGTATTCTGCTATATTGTTGGAGACCTTCTCGCCATGCTGGAAACAGAGCTGCACGGCATAGTAGAGCTTGTCCTGAGAGGGGGATATGAGTACTGCCCCAGCCCCAGCGCCCTGTCTGGAGAACGCTCCATCGAAGTACATGACCCAACCTTCTGGCACTTCGCTCCCTGGGGAGAGGGACCGGTCCTCGCCGGCCCTGAGGCCCGGCGCTTCTGTCCATTCGGCCACGAAATCTGCCAGCGCGGCCCCCTTGATGACTCTGGTCGTACTGAACTCGAGCTGGAATGCTTGCAGCTCAATATTCCAATCGGCGACCCTTCCTGCCGAGTTGGGCTCCTGAGCACCCTCTCCAGGGGGTATGCCGAGACAACCTTGATTCGATGACCCTGGAAGTAGTGCCGCAGCTTGCGCGAAGCCACTAGGAGTGCCATGAGGAGCTTCTGCGGCATGGGGTACCGTGCCCTCGCATCCCGTAGCACGGTACTGACGAAGTACACCGGGTGCTCAACGAGCTTAGGGGCGCCGGTACTGGTGGCGTCCTCCAGAGGCGGTGCTGCCTCCTGAGGCGTCGGCGCCTCCGGAAGCTGGGTGCTTGGACGGGAGGCCCCCCCCCCCCGCCCTTGGTGCGCTCTGCTGTGACGGCTGATCTTCCTCCATTGCGGTGCTGACTTCTGCTAGTTCCTTCTGATTCGGTCTTGCCTTAGGTCGGGTGGCCGCCGTGGTCTTGGCCTGACGCTCCTCCCTAACCGCCACTAGAGCAGCGCTAGCGGAGTAAGGAGTGACGGCGAGGTAGAGTACCAAGGGCTCTCGAGGGCGCCTGGGCCACCATCACCGGAGGGCTGGTTAGGTATCTCTTGAGGTCTTGAAACGCTTGGTCGGCCTCTTCATCCACTCAAGGGCCCTTTTTCTTCATCAGCTGGAAGAAAGGCAGCGCCCGCTCCCCCAATCGGGAGATGAAACGGCCCAGCGCCGTTATGCGCCCTGTGAGCTTCTGCATCTCCCTGAGGGTCTTCGGTGGACTCATGTCTTCCACCGCCTTGACCTTTTCTGGGTTGGCCTCGATGCCTCGGTGGGACACGAAAAAACCAAGGAGCTTGCCTGAGGGGACTCCAAACACACACTTCTCTGGGTTGAGCCGCAGGCTCACTGCGTTGAGGCTCGCGAAGGTTTCTTCCAGGTCTTGTATCAAGGTCTTGGCCTCGCGAGACTTCACCATGATGTCGTCGACGTATGCCTCCACATTCTTCCCGAGCTGCGGGCCCAAGGTGATGTGCATGAGCCGCTGGAAGGTTGCCCCTGCGTTGCACAACCCGAATGGCATGCAGGTATAGCAGTATACTCCACACGGGGTCAGGAAGGCCGTCTTCTCCATGTCTTCCACCGCCATCTTGATTTGGTGATACCCCGAAAAGGCGTCCAAGAAGCACAACAGGTCACACTCGGCGGTGGAACCGACGATCTGGTCGATGCGAGGGAGTGGAAATGGATCCTGTGGGCATGCTTTGTTGAGGTTGGTGAAGTCGACACACATGCGCTCCTTTCCTCCCTTCTTCGGCACCACCACGGGGTTGGCCAGCCAATCTGGGTATCGGACCTCGCGGATAACCCCCGCGGCTTCCAGCTTGCGGGTCTCTTGGACGATGAAGGCCTGCTTTTCGGTGGACTGCCTCCTTGCTTTCTGCTTCACTGGACGCACGTTGGGGCACACGTTGAGGTGGTGCTCGATCACGCCCCGTGGAATCCCAGCCAGCTGATCGGGCTCCCAGGCGAACACCTTCTTGTTCGCACGCAGGAACTTGACAAGGGCTTCCTCCTGCTCAGGCTCGAGGTTGGCGCCTATGGTGAAGGTGGCGTTCGTGGACCCGTCCTCGTCGACGGGTATCTGCTTGGTCTCCGCCTTGTCTTGGGTGTGAAGGAAATATGCCCTAGAGGCAATAATAATGTTATTATTTATTTCCTTATATCATGATAAATGTTTATTATTCATGCTAGAATTGTATTAACCGGAAACATAATACATGTGTGAATACATAAACCTACAGAGTGTCACTAGTATGCCTCTACTTGACTAGCTCGTTAATCAAAGATGGTTATGTTTCCTAACCATGAACAAGGAGTTGTTATTTGATTAACGGGATCACATCATTGGTTGAATGATCTGATTGACATGACCCATTCCATTAGCATAGCACCTGATCGTATAGTTTGTTGCTAGTGCTTTTCTTCATGACTTATACATGTTCCTATGACTATGAGATTATGCAACTCCCGCTTGCCCGAGGAACACTTTTGGTGCTACCAAACGTCACAACGAATCGGGTGATTATAAAGGTACATTACAGGTGTCTCCGAAGGTACATGTTGGGTTGGCATATTTCGAGATTAGGATTTGTCACTCCGATTGTCGGAGAGGTATCTCGGCCCTCTCGGTAATGCACATCACATAAGCCTTGCAAGCATTGCAACTAAATGTGTTAGTTGTGAGATGATGTATTACGGAACGAGAAAAGAGACTTGCCAAGAACGAGATTGAACTAGGTATTGATACCGACGATCGAATCTCGGGCAAGTAACATACCGATGACAAAGGAACAACGATGTTGTTATGCGGATCGACCGATAAAGATCTTCGAGAATATGTAGGAGCCAATATGGGCATCCAGGTCCCGCTATTGGTTATTGACCGAGAGGTGTCTCGGTCATGTCTACATAGTTCTCGAACCCGTAGGGTCCGCACGCTTAACGCTTCGATGACAGCTTATTATGAGTTTATATGATATTGATGTACCGAAGGTTGTTCGAGTCCCGGATGAGATCACGGACATGACGAGGAGTCTCAAATGGTCGAGACATAAAGATTGATATATTGAAGCCTATGTTTGACTCCGAATCACTCCGGTGAAATTGGGAATTTTTACGAGTACCGGGTTACCGGAACCCCGGGGGTCAATGGGCCATGATGGGCCTTAGTGGGAAAGAGAAAGGGGCCATAGTGCTGGTCAGCACCTTCCCCTTCCCTAGTCCTATTAGGACTAGGAGAAGGGGCGCCTCTCTCTCTCTTCCCACTTGGGGAAACCTAGTTGGACTAGGATTGGGGGAATCCTACCCTAGTAGGAGTAGGAAACCCTGTGCGCCTCTCTCTGGCCGGCCAGCCCCTCCCCTTCCCTCCTTTATATACAGGGGCAGGGGCACCCCATGACACAAGTTGATCATTGAGATCGCTCTTAGCCGTGTCGCGGTGCCCCTTCCACCAAACTACACCTCGAATATACCGCTATGGAGCTTAGGCGAAGCCTGCGCCGGTGGAACATCATCATCGCCACCACGCCGTCGGTCGATTTAAACTCTCCTCAACACTCGGCTGGATCGGAGTTCGAGGGACGCCATCGAGCTGAACGTGTGCAGAACTCGGAGGTGCCGTGACGCTCGGTACTTGGATCGGTTGGATCGGGAAGAAGTACGACTACTTCCTCTACGCTGCGTCAACGCTTCCGCTGCTGGTCTACGAGGGTACGAGACAACACTCTCATCTCGTTGCTATGCATCACCATGATCTTGCGTGATCGTAGGAAATTTTTGAAATTACTACGCTTCCCAAAAGTGGCATCCGAGCCTGGTTTTATGCGTTGATGTCATGTGCACGAGTAGAACACAAGTGAGTTGTGGACGATACAAGTCATACCGCCTACCAGCATGTCATACTTTGGTTCAGCGGTATTGTGAGATGAAGCGCCCGGACCGACATTACGCCAGACGCTTACGCGAGACTGGTTTCACCGCCCGAGCACTCGCTGCTTAAAGGTGACCGCGGGTGTCTGCTCTCTCACTTTAGTTGAATCGTGTGGCTACGCCCGTCCTTGAGAAGGTTAAAACGAGTCTATTTGACGAAGTATCGCTGTGGTTTTGATGCGAGGTAAGAACGGTTCTTGCTCAGCCCGTAGCAGCCACGTAAAACTTGCAACAACAAAGTAGAGGACGCCTAACTTGTTTTTGCAGGCATGTTGTGATGTGATATGGTCAAGACGTGATGCTATATTTTATTGTATGAGATGATCATGTTTTGTAACCGAAGTTATCGGCAATCGGCAGGAGCCATATGGTTGTCGCTTATTGTATGAAATGCAACGCCATGTAATTGCTTTACTTTATCACTAAGCGGTAGCGATAGTCGAGAAGCAATAGTTGGCTAGACGACAACGATGCTACGATGGAGATCAAGGTGTCGCTACCGGTGACGATGGTGATCATGACGGTGCTTCGAGATGGAGATCACAAGCACAAGATGATGATGACCATATCATATCACTTATATTGATTGCATGTGATGTTTATCCTTTATGCATCTTATTTTGCTTTGATTGACGGTAGCATTATAAGATGATCCCTTACTAAATTATCAAGAAGTGTTCTCCCGAGTATGCACCGCTATGCGAAAGTTCTTCGTCTTTGAGACACCACGTGATGATCGGGTGTGATAGGCTCTACGCTCAAATACAACGGTGCAAAACAGTTGCACACGCAGAATACTCAGGTTATACTTGACGAGCTATGCATATAAGATATGACCTCGAACACGGAGACCGAAAGGTCGAGCGTGAATCATATAGTAGATATGATCAACATATTGATGTTCACCATTGAAACTACTCCATCACACGTGATGATCGGTCATGGTGTAGTTGATATGGATCACGCAATCACTTAGAGAATTGAAGGATATTTTTCTAAGTGGGAGTTCTTAAGTAATATGATTAATTGAACTTTAATTTATCATGAACTTAGTCCCGTAGTATTTTGCAAATTATGTTGTAGATCAATAGCTCGCGTTGTTGCTTCCCTATGTTTTCATATGTGTTCCTAGAGAAAATTGTATTGAAAGATGTTAGTAGCAATGATGCGGATTGGATCCGTGATCCGAGGTTTATCCTCATTGCTGCGCAGAAGAATTATGTCCTTAATGCACCGCTAGGTGACAGACCTATTGCAGGAGCAGATGCGCACGTTATGAACGTTTATTAGCTCAATATGAGCGATATGACGTTATGAACGCTCGCCAGCTCAATATGATGACTACTTGATAGTTTAGTGCACCATGCTTAACGGCTTAGAATCGGGACTTCAAAGACGTTTTGAACGTCATGGACCATATGAGATGTTCCAGAATTGAAGTTAATATTTCAAGCAAATACCCGAGTTGAGAGATATGAAGTCTCCAACAAGTTCTATAGCTAAAAGATGGAGGAGAATCGCTCAACTAGTGAGCATGTGCTCAGATTGTCCGAGTACTTCAATCGCTTGAATCAAGTGGGAGTTAATCTTCCAGATAAGATAGTGATTGATGAATTTTCTAGTCACCATCACTAAGTTAGTAGAACTCGTGATGAACTATAGTATGCAAGGGATGACGAAAAAGATTCTCGAGCTCTTCGCGATGCTAAAATCGCGAAGGTAGAAATCAAGAAAACATCAAGTGTTGATGGTTGACAAGACCACTAGTCTCAAGGAAAATGGCAAAGGGAAGAAGGGAACTTCAAAAGGAACGGCAAGCAAGTTGCTGCTCGAGTGAAGAAGCCCAAGTCTAGACCTAAGCCCGAGACCGAGTACTTTTGCTGCAATGGAACTGGTCCTTTGGAAGCGAACTACCCTCAATATTTGGTGGATAAGAAGGATGGCAAAGTGAACAAGGTTATATTTGATATACAAGTTATTGATGTGTGCCTTACTAGTGTTTATAGTGGCCCCGAGTATTTGATACTGCTCGTTGCTAAGATTAGTAACTCAAACAGGAGTTACGTATAAACAGAGACTAGTTGAAGGGAAGTGACGATGAGTGTTGGAAGTAGTTCCAAGATTGATATGATCATCATCGCACACTCCCTATACTTTTGGGATTAGTGTGGAACCTAAATAAGTGTTATTTGGTGTTGAGCATAAATATGATTTGATCATGTTTATTGCAATACGGTTATTCATTTAAGTAAGAGAATAAATTGTTGTTCTGCTTACATGAATAAAACCTTATATGGTTACACACCCAATGAAAATGGTTCATTGGATCTCGATCATAGTGATACACATATTCATAATATTGAAACCAAAAGATGCAAAGTTAATAATGATAGTGCAACTTATTTGTGGCAATCGCCGCTTAGGTCATATTGGTGTAAAGCGATGAAGAAAACTCCATCTCGATGGACTTTTGGAATCACTTGATTATGAATCATTTGATGCTTGCGAACCGTGCCTTTTGGGCAAGATGACTAAAACTCCGTTCTCGGAACAATGGAACAAGCTACCGACTTATTGGGAATAATACATACCGATGTATGCGATCCAATGAGTGTTGATGCTCGTGGCAAGTATCGTTATTTTCTCGACCTTCACAAGATGATTTGAGCAGATATGGGTATATCTACTTGATGAAACATAAGTCTGAAATAGTTGAAAGGTTCAAAGAATTTCAGAGTGAAGTGGAAAATCATCGTAACAAGAAAATAAAGTTTCGCGATCTGATCGTGGAGATGAATATTTGAATTACGAGTTTGGTCTTCAATGAAAACAATGTGGAATAGTTTCACAGCTCACGCCACCGGAACACCACAACGTTATGGTGTGTCCGAACGTCAGAATCGTGCATTTTATTATGATATGGTGCGATCTATGATGTATCTTACCGATTTACCACTATCGCTTTGGGGTTATGCATTAGAGACAGCTGCATTCACGTTTAATAGGGCAACCATCTAAACCGCTGAGATGACACCGTATGAACTATGGTTTAGCAAGAAACCTAAGTGTCGTTTCTTAAAGTTTGAGTTGTGATGCTTATGTGAAAAGGTTTTCACCGATAAGCTCGAACCCAAATCGGAGAAGTGCGTCTTCATAGAATACCCAAAAAGAAAATGTTGGGTACACCTTCTATCACAGATCTAAAGGCAAGATTTTCGTTGCTAAATTCGGATCTTTTCTAGAGAAGAAGTTTCTCTCGAAAGAAGTGAGTGGGAGGAAAGTAGAACTTGATGAGGTAATTGTACCTTCTCCCTTATTGGAAAGTAGTTCATCACGTAAATCAGTTCCAAAGTGATTCCTACACCAATTAGTGAGGAAGTTAATGATGATGATCATGAAACTTCAGATCAAGTTGTTACCAAACCTCGTAGGTCTTCCAGAGTAAGATCCGCACTGAGTGGTACGGTAATCCTATTCTAAAAGTCATGTTACTAGACCATGATGAACCTACGAACTATGAGGAAGCGATGATGAGCCCAGATTCCGCGAAATGGTTTGAGACCATGAAATCTGAGATGGGATCCATGTATGAGAACAAAGTATGGACTTTGGTTGACTTGTTCGATGATCGGCAAGCCATTGAGAATAAATGGATCTTCAAGAGGAAGACGGACACTGATAGTAGTGTTACTATCTACAAAGCTCGACTTGTCGCAAAAAGGTTTTTGACAAGTTCAAGGTGTTGACTACAATGAGATTTTCTCAATTGTAGCGATGCTTAAGTCTGTCTCAATCATGTTAGCAATTGCCACATTTTATGAAATCGGCAAATGGATGTCAAAACTACATTCTTTAATGGATTTATTAAAGAAGAGTTGTATATGATGCAACCGAAGGTTTTGTCAATCCTAAAGGAGCTAACAAAATGTGCAAGCTCCAATGATCCATCTATGGACTGGTGCAAGCATCTCGAGTTGGAATAAACGCTTTGATAGTGTGATCAAAGCATATGGTTTTATATGCACTTTTGGAGAAACCTGTATTTACAAGAAAGTGAGTGGGAGCACTACTGCATTTCGATAAGTATATGTGAATGACATATTGTTGATCGAAATAATGTAGAATTATTCTGCAAAGCATAAAGGAGTATTTGAAAGGAGTTTTTCAAAGAAGGACCTCGGTGAAGCTACTTACATATTGAGCATCAAGATCTATAGAGATAGATCAAAGACGCTTGATAAGTTTTTCAATGAATACATACCTTGACAAGATTTTGAAGTAGTTCAAAATGGAACAGTCAAAGAAAGAGTTCTTGCCTGTGTTACAAGGTGTGAGATTGAGTAAGACTCAAAACCCGACCACGGCAGAAGATAGAAAGAGAATGAAAGTCATTCCTATGCATCAGCCATAGGTTCTATAAAGTATGTCATGTTGTGTACAGATCTATTGCATACCCTACCACTAAGATTGGCAAGGAGTGCAATAGAGATCTAGGAGTAGATCAATGGACATCGGTCAAAATTATCCTTAGTAGAATAAGGATATGTTTCTCGATTATGGAAGGAAAAAGGTTCGTCGTAAAAGGTTACGCCGATGCAAGTTTTAACACTAATCTAGATGACTCGAGTCTCAATCTAGATACATATTGAAAGTGGGAGCAATTAGCTAGAGTAGCTCCGCAAGAGCATTGTAGACATAGAAATTTGCAAAATACTTACGGCTCTGAATGTAATGAGACCCGCTGACTAAAATTATCTCACAAGCAAAACATGATCACACCTTAGTACTCTTTGGGTGTTAATCACATAGCGATGTGAACTAGATTATCGACTCTAGTAAACCCTTTGGGTGTTGGTCACATGTCGATGTGAACTATGGGTGTTAACCACATATAGATGTGAACTATTGATGTTAAATCACATGGCGATGTGAACTAGATTATTGACTCTAGTGCAAGTGGGAGATCAAGGAAATATGCCCTAGAGGCAATAATAATGTTATTATTTATTTCCTTATATCATGATAAATGTTTATTATTCATGCTAGAATTGTATTAACCGGAAACATAATACATGTGTGAATACATAAACCTACAGAGTGTCACTAGTATGCCTCTATTTGACTAGCTCGTTAATCAAAGATGGTTATGTTTCCTAACCATGAACAAGGAGTTGTTATTTGATTAACGGGATCACATCATTGGTTGAATGATCTGATTGACATGACCCATTCCATTAGCATAGCACCTGATCGTATAGTTTGTTGCTAGTGCTTTTCTTCATGACTTATACATGTTCCTATGACTATGAGATTATGCAACTCCGCTTGCCCGAGGAACACTTTTGGTGCTACCAAACGCCACAACGAATCGGGTGATTATAAAGGTACATTACAGGTGTCTCCGAAGGTACATGTTGGGTTGGCATATTTCGAGATTAGGATTTGTCACTCCGATTGTCGGAGAGGTATCTCTGGCCCTCTCGGTAATGCACATCACATAAGCCTTGCAAGCATTGCAACTAAATGTGTTAGTTGTGAGATGATGTATTACGGAACGAGAAAAGAGACTTGCCAAGAACGAGATTGAACTAGGTATTGATACCGACGATCGAATCTCGGGCAAGTAACATACCGATGACAAAGGGAACAACGATGTTGTTATGCGGTCTCGACCGATAAAGATCTTCAGAGAATATGTAGGAGCCAATATGGGCATCCAGGTCCCGCTATTGGTTATTGACCGAGAGGTGTCTCGGTCATGTCTACATAGTTCTCGAACCCGTAGGGTCCGCACGCTTAACGCTTCGATGATGTTATTATGAGTTTATATGATATTGATGTACCAAGGTTGTTCGAGTCCCGGATGAGATCACGGACATGACGAGGAGTCTCAAATGGTCGAGACATAAAGATTGATATATTGGAAGCCTATGTTTGATTCCGAATCACTCCGGGTGAAATTGGGAATTTTACCGAGTACCGAGGGGTTACGGAACCCCCGGGGTCAATGGGCCATGATGGGCCTTAGTGGGAAAGAGAAAGGGGCCATAGTGCTGGTCGCACCTTCCCCTTCCCTAGTCCTATTAGGACTAGGAGAAGGGCCCTCTCTCTCTCTTCCCACTTGGGGAAACCTAGTTGGACTAGGATTGGGGGAATCCTACCCTAGTAGGAGTAGGAAACCCCGTGCGCCTCTCTCTGGCCGGCCAGCCCCTCCCTTCCCTCCTTTATATACAGGGCAGGGGCACCCCATGACACAAGTTGATCATTGAGATCGTTCCTTAGCCGTGCAGCGGTGCCCCTTCCACCAAACTACACCTCGAATATACCGCTGCGGAGCTTAGGCGAAGCCTCGCGCGGTGGAACATCATCATCGCCACCACGCCGTCGGTCGACGAAACTCTCCTCAACACTCGGCTGGATCGGAGTTCGAGGGACGCCATCGAGCTGAACGTGTGCAGAACTCGGAGGTGCCGTGACGCTCGGTACTTGGATCGGTTGGATCGGGAAGAAGTACGACTACTTCCTCTACGTTGCGTCAACGCTTCGCTGCTGGTCTACGAGGGTACGAGACAACACTCTCATCTCGCTGCTATGCATCACCATGATCTTGCGTGATCGTAGGAAAATTTTTGAAATTACTACGTTTCCCAACAGGGTGAACAACTGCTTCTTCTTGGTCGGCGCAGCCCCCTTGGGCTTGGGGGCTTCCACATCGGCGGGCTGTGCTGCGGCTGCCGCCCCGAGGGTGAGCTCGAAGGCCTTCAGAAGCGCACCTTCGGTCTCCCCGGGCACGGTGAGGACGCCACTGCTCCGGCATCTTCATGAGGTTGTACCCCGGGTGGGTTGCGGCCATGAATTTGGCCAATGCCGGATAGCCGAGGATGGCGTTGTAGGGGAGGCCGATGGGGGCGATGTCGAAGTCGACCAATTCCGTGCGGAAGTTGTCGTAGGTGCCGAAGGTCACCGGAAGCCGGATTTGCCCCAAGGAGCTGGATGACCCTCCTCCTATGCCCGAAAAAGGCCGGCTGGGCAGCAGCCGCTCCCTGGGTATGCAGAGGAGGTTGAAGGCCTCGACCGAGAGTACATTGAGGCCGGCGCCGCCGTCGATGAGGGTCCTGGTGACGGCGACCTGGCAGATGGTAGGTGTGCAGAGCAGCGGGAGCGCCCGAGCCGGCCGAGTTGGCGGGGTGGTCTTGAGAGTCGAAGGTCAGCCCGGCCGACGACTCCGTCCGGCTTGAGGGAGCCCCCTGCCGCGTGGAGGCGGCGCCGACCCGGCGGACGAATGTCTTGACATGGCGGCTGGAGGGCGGCGCCTGCGAGCCGCCGAGGAGGGCCGCGACGAGTGGAGAAGCCGGCGCGAGGGGGCGGGCGACCAGGGAGCCGCGCGGCCTCCCCCATGAAGTCGCCGGGGAGCGCAGGGGCGGTGCTTGCTGCCCGTCCCCCGCCGGGCCGATGGCGGTGTTGACGGCGGGCGACGGGGAACGACGAGGGCGCCCGCTGATGGGAGCGGCCCGGGCGACGTGGGAGGTGAGAGCGGCTCGACGCTCGGTGCGGGCCCGACGAGCGTCGGACATGGTTGCAGTGGCCGGGGAAGAACGAGGCGATGAAAGGCAGATTCCGGCGCACCCCTACCTGGTGCGCCAAATGTCGGATCACGGGTTCCGGCAGACCCTTAAGGTTCGAACTCTGGGGTCGCGCGGAGATCCAACCTCCACCGCCTCGCACTCGCCGAATCGCGGGGACCTAAACTACTAACAAGAACAACACAAGAGACGCAAGATTTATACTAGTTCGGGCCACCGCTGTGGTGTAATACCCAACTCTAGTTTGTGGTGTGTGGATTGCCTCGGGGCTGATGAAGAATAAGATGCAGGGAAGAACAGCCTCATGAGGGTACATTCTTGGTGGGTGTGATGAACTGCTAAGTAGTATCCCGTTGCTCTAGCCTAAGGAGCGGGTTTCTCTCTCTCTCTCTGGATTCCGAATGCTCGATCCGATCGTCCTTCGTCCTTCTCTCCTCCCCCTCGTCTGAGTGTGGCTATCCCTATTTATAGGCGAAGGCCGTGGGCCTCTTCCCAAATATTGAGCGGGAAGGGCGCCAACAATTGGCCATTTTGAAGGGGAACAGCGGGTACACTTATCCTGACTAAAGTTGGTCCTCGCCGCCAAAGGCTCGTGATGACGCCTGCACTGGCTCCACGATGATCTGCATTCCAGCCGCTGGGGCTGGTCTTGGTCTTGTTGCATCAAAGCAGATGCCTTTGCTTGATGCTCTTGCCTGCGCTTGCCCCCTTTGCACCAAAGAGGAAAGGAGGACGTTGCTGGATGGCGCCGATGGCGCCCTTGGTCGTCATGGCTTACGTCACGGGCACCTCGCGAGGTACCCCGCCTTGAGTTCTCCGCCTCCTCATGAGCCAGCCTGACGAGGCTGCGCCTGAGGAAGCTCATGGTCATCCGCCCCGCGAGGCTTGGCCCCTCGCGAGGGTCTTGAGCTTGTGTTGATGAAGATGGGCCGTCCTGGGCCTCCTTTGAGCCATGCCGTAGGCCGCAGGCAGGCAAGTCTGGGGACCCCGGTTCCCAGAACGCCGATAGTCTTGAGCCATAGTGACAAGCAAGCAATCCAACACACGAGCAAACAAGAAGCGAGCGAAAAAGAGGCAAACGGAAAAGAGAGGGCGAATAAAACGGCAAGGGTTAAGTGGGGGAGAGGAAAATGAGAGGCAAATGACAAATAATGTAATGCAAGGGATAAGGGTTTGTGATGGGTACTTGGTATGTTGACTTTTGCGTAGACTCCCCGACAACGGCGCCAGAAATCCTTCTTGGTACCTCTTGAGCACTGCGTTGGTTTTTCCCTTGAAGAGGAAAGGGTGATGTAGTAAAGTAGCGTAAGTATTTCCCTCATTTTTTGAGAACCAAAGTATGAATCCAGTAGGAGGCTACGCTCGAGTCCCACACACCTACACAAAACAAATAAAAATCTCGCAACCAACGCGATAAAGGGGTTGTCAATCCCTTCACGGTCACTTACGAGAGTGAGATCTGATAGATATGATAAGATAATATTTTTGGTATTTTTATGATAAAGACTAAAAGTAAAGAAAGCAAAATAAATAAAGATAGAAATAGCTTGTTGACGGGAGATTAATATGATGGAAAATAGACCCAGGGGTCATAGGTTTCACTAGTGGCTTCTCTCAAGAGCATAAGTATTACGGTGGGTGAACAAATTATTGTCGAGCAATTGATAGAATTGAGCATAGTTATGAGAATATCTAGGTATGATCATGTATATAGGCATCACGTCGCGATAAGTAGACCGACTCTGCCTCGCATCTACTACTATTACTCCACACATCAACCGCTATCCAGCATGCATCTAGAGTATTAAGTTCATAAGAACGAGTAACGCTTTAAGCAAGATGACACGATGTAGAGGGATAAACTCATGCAATATGATATAAACCCCATCTTGTTATCCTCGATGGCAACAATACAATACGTGCCTTGCTGCCCCTCATCACACTGGGACGGACACGCAAGATTGAACCCAAAGCTCAGCACTTCTCCCATTGCAAGAAAGATCAATCTAGTAGGCCAAACCAAACTGATAATTCGAAGAGATTTGCAAAGATAACCAATCATACATAAAAGAATTCATAGAAGATTCAAATATTGTTCATAGATAAACTTGATCATAAACCCACAATTCATCAGTCCCGACAAACACACCGCAAAAGAAGTTCAATTAATCATATTACTTAAGAACTCCCACTTAGATAGACATCCCTCGAGTCATCTAAATGATCACGTGATCCATATCAACTAAACCATGTCTGATCATCACGTGAGATGGAGTAGTTTTCAATGGTGAACATCTCTATGTTGATCATATCTACTATATGATTCACGTTCGACCTTTCGGTCCCAGTGTTCTGAGGCCATATCTGCATATGCTAGGCTCGTCAAGTTTAACCCGAGTATTCTGCACGTGCAAAACTGGCTTGCACCCATTGTATGTGAACGTAGAGCTTATCACACCCGATCATCACGTGGTGTCTCGGCACGACGAACTGTAGCAACGGTGCAACCAAAATATGTGAGGGATCATCTTATAAAGCTACCGTCGTACTAAGCAAAATAAGATGCATAAAAGATAAACATCACATGCAACCAAAATATGTGACATGATATGGCCATCATCATCTTGTGCCTTTGATCTCCATCTCCAAAGCACCATCATGATCTCCAGCGTCACCGGCTTGACACCTTGATCTCCATCGTAGCATCGTTGTCGTCTCGGCAACTATTGCTTCTACGACTATCGCTACCGCTTAGTGATAAAGTAAAGCAATTACATGTCGATTGCATTTCATACAATGAAGCGACAACCATAAGGCTCCTGCCAGTTGCCGATAACTTTTACAAAACATGATCATCTCATACAATAATTTATATCTCATCACCTCTTGACCATATCACATCACAACATGCCCTGCAAAAACAAGTTAGACGTCCTCTACTTTGTTGTTGCAAGTTTTACGTGGCTGCTACGGGCTTCTAGCAAGAACCGTTCTTACCTAGGCTTCAAAACCACAGCGATTTTTCGTTAAGTGTGCTATTTTAACCTTCAACAAGGACTGATACGTCTCCAACGTATCTATAATTTTTGATTGCTCCATGCTCCACCGACGTACTCCTTCCTCCTATATATACCTACGTACCCCCAAACGATCAGATACGGAGCCAAAATCCTAATTCCACCGCCGCAACCTTCTGTACCCACGAGATCCCATCTTGGGGCCTGTTCCGGAGCTCCGACGGAAGGGGAATCCACCATGGAGGGCTTCTACATCATCACCATAGCCCCTCCGATGAAGTGTGAGTAGTTTACCTCAGACCTTCGGGTCCATAGTTAGTAGCTAGATGGCTTCTTCTCTCTTTTTGGATCTCAATACAATGTTCTCCCTCTCTCGTGGAGATCTATTCGATGTAATCTTATTTTTTATGTGTGTTTGTTGAGACCGATGAATTGTGGGTTTATGATCAAGATTATCTATGAACAATATTTGAATCTTCTCTGAATTCTTTTATGTATGATTGGTTATCTTTGCAAGTCTCTTCAATTATCAGTTTGGTTTGGCCTACTAGATTGGTTTTTCTTGCAATGGGAGAAGTGCTTAGCTTTGGGTTCAATCTTATGTGTCCTTTCCGGTGTGATGAGGGGCAGCAAGGCACGATTGTATTGTTGCCATCGAGGATAACAAGATGGGTTTTTATCATATTGCATGAATTTATCCTCTACATCATGTCATCTTGCTTAGGCGCTACTCTGTTTTCTTGAACTTAATACTCTAGATGCATTTGGATAGCGGTCGATGAGTGGAGTAATAGTAGCGATGCAAAAGCAGGAGTCGGTCTACTTGTCTCTTGACGTGATGCCTACATACATGATCATACCTAGATATTCTCATAACTATGCTCAATTCATCAATTGCTCAACAGTAATTTGTTCACCCACCGTAGAATACTTATGCTCTTGAGAGAAGCCACTAGTGAAATCTATGGCCCCCGGGTCTATTAATCTTCATCACTTTATTATTGCTTCGCTATTTACTTTACCTTTTATTTTACTTTGCATCTTTATACCAAAAATATTATCTATCATCTCTATCGATCTCACTCGTAAGTGACCATGAAGGATTGACAACCCTATTCGCGTTGGTTGCGAGGAGTTATTTGCTTTGTGTAGGTACGAGGGACTCGCACGTAGCCTCCTACTAGATTGATACCTCGGTTCTCAAAAACGGAGGGAAATACTTACGCTACTTTGCTGCATCATCCTTTCCTCTTTGGGGAAATCCAACGCAGTGCTCAAGAGGTAGCAAGAAGAATTTCTGGCGCCGTTGCCGGGGAGTCTACGCAAAAGTCAACATACCAAGTACCCATCACAATCCCTATCTCTCGCATTACATTATTTTCCATTTGCCTCTCGTTTTCCTCTCCCCCACTTCACCCTTGCCATTTTATTCGCCCTTCTTTTCCGTTTTCCTTTTTCTCGCTTGCTTTTTGTTTGCTCGTGTGTTGGATTGCTTGTTTGTCACGATGGCTCAAGATAATACCAAATTACGTGACTTTACCAATACCAACAATAATGATTTCCTTAGCACTCCGATTGCTCCTCTTACCAACACTAAATCTTGTGAAATCAATACTGCTTTGTTGAATCTTGTTATGAAAGATCAATTCGCCAGCCTTCCTAGTGAAGATGCCGTTACTCATCAAAATAGCTTCGTGGATTTGTGTGATATGCAAAATAAGAAAGATGTTGATAATGATATTGTTAAATTGAAGCTATTTCCTTTTTCGCTTAGAGATCGTGCTAAATCTTGGTTTTTGTCTTTGCCTAAAAATAGTATTGATTCTTGGAACAAGTGCAAAGATGCTTTTATCTCTAAGTATTTTCCTCCCGCTAAGATCATCTCTCTTAGAAACGATATTATGAATTCTAAGCAACTTGATCATGAACATGTTGCACAAGCTTGGGAGAGAATGAAATTAATGATACGTAATTGCCCTACTCATGGTTTGAACTTGTGGATGATTATACAAAATAATTATGCCGGATTGAATTTTGCTTCTAGAAATCTTTTGGATTCGTCCGCGGGAGGCACTTTTATGGAAATCACTTTAGGAGATGCTACTAAACTCCTAGATAATATTATGGTTAATTATTCTCAATGGCACAATCGAAAGATCTACTAATAAAAAGTGCATACGATAGAAGAAATTAATGTTTTGAGTGGAAAGATGGATGAACTTATGAAATTATTTGCTACTAAGAGTGTTTCTTCTGACCCTATTGATATGCCTTTGTCTACTTTGATTGAGAATAATAATGAATCTATGGATGTGAATTTTGTTGGCAGAAATAATTTTGGTAACAACGTATAGAGGGAACTTTAATCCTAGGCCTTATCCTAGTAATCCTTCTAATAATTATGGAAATTCCTACAACAACTCTTATGGAAATTTTAATAAGATGCCCTCTGAATTTGAGACTAATGTTAAAGAGTTTATGAATTCACAAAAGAATTTTAATGCTTTGCTTGAAGAGAAATTACTTAAAGTTGATGAATTGGCTAGGAAGGTTGATAGAATTTCTCTTGATGTTGATTCTTTAAAGCTTAGATCTATTCCTCCTAAGCATGATATCAATGAGTCTCTCAAAGCCATGAGAATTTCCATTGATGAGTGCAAGGAAAGAACCGCTAGGATGCGTGCTACGAAAGATGCCTTAATTAAAGCGTGTTCTTCCAATTTCTATGAAAATAAAGATGAAGATATAAAAGTTATTGATGTGTCCCCTATGAAATCTTTGTTTTGCAATATGAATCTTGATAATGATGAGACTAAATATGATCCACCTTTACCTAGAAGGCGCTCCAAAATTCAGAGTTTTTAGATCTTGATGCTAAAATTCATAAAAGTGGGATTGAAGAAATCAAAACCCTAGATGTTGCTAAACCCACTATTTTGGATTTCAAGGAATTTAATTATGAAAGTTGATCTTTAATTGATTGTATTTCCTTGTTGCAATCCGTGCTAAATTCTCCTCACGCTTATAGTCAAAATAAAGCGTTTACTAAACATATCGTTGATGCCTTGATGCAATCTTATGAAGAAAAGCTTGAGTTGGAAGTTTCTATCCCTAGAAAACTTTATGATGAGTGGGAACCAACTATTAAAATTAAGATTAAGGATCATGAATTTTATGCTTTATGTGATTTGGGTGCTAGTGTTTCCACTATTCCCAAAACTTTGTGCGATTTGCTAGATTTTCGTGATTTTGATGATTGCTCTCTAAACTTGCACCTTGCGGATTCAACTATTAAGAAACCTATGGGAAGAATTAATGATGTTCTTATTGTTGCAAATAGGAATTATGTGCCCGTAGATTTTATCGTTCTTGATATAGATTGCAATCCTTCTTGTCCTATTATTCTTGGTAGACCTTTCCTTAGAACGATTGGTGCAATTATTGATATGAAGGAAGGGAATATTAGATTCCAATTTCCGTTAAATAAAGGCATGTAACACTTTCCTAGGAAGAAAATAAAATTACCATATGAATCTATCATGAGAGCCACTTATGGATTGCCTACCAAAGATGGCAATACCTAGATCTATCCTTGCTTTTATGCCTAGCTAGGGGCGTTAAACGATAGCGCTTGTTGGGAGGCAACCCAATTTTATTTTTAGTTTTTTCTCTTTTGCTTCTGTTTAGGAATAAATCTTTGATATAGCCTCTGGTTAGATGTGTTTTTATGTTTTAATTAGTGTTTGTGCCGAGTTAAACCTATAGGATCTTCTTGGATGATAGTTATTTGATCTTGCTGTAATTTCCAGAAACTTTCTGTTCACGAAAACAATTGTTAAAAATCACCAGAATGTGATAAAATAGTGATTCCAATTTCTGCTGATCAATAAAAAATTTTCCTAGGTCTTCCTAGTTTGGATGAATTTTGGAGTTCCATAAGTTTGTGTTAGTTACATATTACTACAGACTGTTCTGTTTTTGACAGATTCTGTTTTTCGTGTGTTGTTTGCTTATTTTGATGAATATATGGCTAGTAAAATAGTTTATAAACCATAGAGAAGTTGGAATACAGTAGGTTTAACACCAATATAAATAAATAATGAGTTCATTACAGTACCTTTAAGTGGTCTTTTGTTTTCTTTTCGCTAACGGAGCTCACGAGATTTCTGTTAAGTTTTGTGTTGTGAAGTTTTCAAGTTTTGGGTGAAATCTTTTGATGGATTATGGAACAAGGATTGGCAAGAGCCTAAGATTGGGGATTCCCATGGAACCCCAAGATAATCTAAGGACACCAAAAAGTTAAAGCTTGGGCATGCCCCGGAAGGCATCCCCTCTTTCGTCTACTTCCATCGGTAACTTTACTTGGAGCTATATTTTTATACACCACATGATATGTGTTTTGCTTGGAGCGTCTTGTATGATTTGAGTATTTGCTTTTTAGTTTACCACAATCATACTTGCTGTGCACACCTTTTGAGAGAGCCATACATGAATTGGAATTTGATAGAATACTCTATGTGCTTCACTTATATCTTTTGAGCTATATAGTTTTGCTTTGGTGCTTCACTTATATCTTTTAGAGCACGGTGGTGGATTTGTTTTATAGAAACTATTGATCTCTCATGCTTCACTTAGATTATTTTGAGAGTCTTAAATAGCATGGTAATTTGCTTAATAATCTTAATATGCTTGGTATTCATGATTTGTAAAACTTTCTTTTGAGTGCGTTGAATACTAAGAAAAGTTTGATGCTTGATAATTGTTTTGAGATATGAAGATGGTGATATTAGAATCATGCTAGTTGAGTAGTTGTGAATTTGAGAAATACTTGTGTTAAAGTTTGTGATTCCCGTAGCATGCACTTATGGTGAACCGTTATGTGATGAAGTCGGAGCATGATTTATTTATTGATTGTCTTCCTTATGAGTGGCAGTCGGGGACGAGAGATGGTTTTTTCCTACCAATCTATCCCCCTAGGAGCATGCGCGTAATACTTTGCTTTGATAACTTGTAGATTTTTGCAATAATTATATGAGTTCTTCATGACTAATGTTGAGTCCATGGATTATACGCACTTTTCTTCCTTCCACCATTGCTAGCCTCTCTAATACCGCGCACTTTTCGCCGATATCATACACCCACCATATACCTTCCTCAAAACAGCCACCATACCTACCTATCATGGCATTTCCATAGCCATTCCGAGATATATTGCCATGCAACTTTCCACCGTTCCGTTTATTATGACACGCTCCATCGTTGTCATATTGCTAGCATGATCATGTAGTTGACATCGTATTTGTGGCAAAGTCACCGTTCATAATTCTTTCATACATGTCACTCTTGATTCATTGCATATCCCGGTACACCGCCGGAGGCATTCATATAGAGTCATATTTTGTTCTAATTATCGAGTTGTAATTGTTGAGTTGTAAGAAAATAAAAGTGTTATGATCATCATTTTTAGAGCATTGTCCCAAGTGAGGAAAAGGATGATGGAGACTATGATTCCCCCACAAGTCGGGATGAGACTCCGGACGAAAAAAAGAGGCCATAAAAAAAGGGAAAAGGCTCAAATAAAAAAAATGAGAGAAAAAGAGAGAAGGGACAATGTTACTATCCTTTTACCACACTTGTGCTTCAAAGTAGCACCATGATCTTCATGATAGAGAGTCTCTCATTTTGTCACTTCCATATACTAGTGGGAATTTTTCATTATAGAACTTGGCTTGTATATTCCAATGATGGGCTTCCTCAAAATGCACTAGGTCTTCGTGAGCAAGCAAGTTGGATGCACACCCACTTAGTTTATTTTGTTGAGCTTTCACATACTTATAGCTCTAGTGCATCCGTTGCATGGCAATCCCTACTCACTCACATTGATATCTATTGATGGGCATCTCCATAGCCCGTTGATACGCCTAGTTGATGTGAGACTATCTTCCCCTCTTTTTGTCTTCTCCACAACCACCATTCTATTCCACATATAGTGCTATATCCATGGCTCACGGTCATGTATTGCGTGAATATTGAAAAAGTTTTGAGAATGTCAAAAGTATGAAACAATTGCTTGGCTTGTCATCGGGGTTGTGCATGATTTAAATACTTTGTGTGGTGAAGATAGAGCATAGCCAGACTATATGATTTTGTTGGGATAACTTTCTTTGGCCATGTTATTTCGAGAAGACATGATTGCTTAGTTTGTATGCTTGAAGTATTATTATTTTATGTCAATATGAAATTTTGTCTTGAATCTTTTGGATCTGAATATTCATACCACAATTAAGAAGAATTACATTGAAATTATGCCAAGTAGCACCCGCATCAAAAATTCTTTCTTTTATCATTTACCTAGTCGAGGACGAGCAGGAATTAAGCTTAGATGCCCGATACGCTCCAACGTATCTATAATTTTGATTGCTCCATGCTATATTATCTACTGTTTTGGACCATATTGGGCTTTATTTTCCAATTTTATATTATTTTTGGGACTAACCTATTAACCGGAGGCCCAGCCCAGAATTGTTTTTTGCCTATTTCAGTGTTTCGAAGAAACGGAATATCAAACGGAGTCCAAACGGAATGAAACCTTCGAACGTGATTTTCTCACCGAATATGATCCAGAGACTTGGACCCACGTCAAGAAAGCCACGAGGTGGGCACGAGATAGGGGGCGACCTCACCCTCGTGGCCCCACAAAGCTCCACCGACGCATTCTCGCCTCCTATATATACCCACGCACCCCAAACGATCGACACGGAGCCAAAACCTAATTCCACCGCCGCAACCTTCAGATCCACGAGATCCCATCTTGGGGCCTGTTCCGAGCTCACGGAAGGGGAATCCACCACGGAGGGCTTCTACATCATCACCATAGCCCTCCGATGAAGTGTGAGTAGTTTACCTCAGACCTTTGGGTCCATAGCTAGTAGCTAGGTGGCTTCTTCTCTCTTTTTGGATCTCAATACAATGTTCTCCCCCTCTCTCGTGGAGATCTATTCGATGTAATCTTCTTTTCGCAGTGTGTTTGTTGAGACCGATGAATTGTGGGTTTATGATCAAGATTATCTATGAAAAATATTTGAATCTTCTCTGAATTCTTTTATGTATGGTTGGTTATCTTTGCAAGTCTCTTCGAATTATCAGTTTGGTTTGGCCTACTAGATTGGTTTTTCTTGCAATGGGAGAAGTGCTTAGCTTTGGGTTCAATCTTATGTGTCCTTTCCCAAAGGATGAGGGGCAGCAAGGCACGATTGTATTGTTGCCATCAAGGATAACAAGATGGTTTTTTTATCATATTGCATGAATTTATCCCTCTACATCATGTCATCTTGCTTAAGGCGTTACTGCTTTTCTTGAACTTAATACTCTAGATGCATCTTTGGATAGCGGTCGATGAGTGAAGTAATAGTAGTAGATGCAGGTGAGTCGGTCTACTTTTCTCGGACGTGATGCCTATATACATGATCATACCTAGATATTCTCATAACTATGCTCAATTTCACAATTGCTTAACAATAATTTGTTCACCCACCCTAGAATACTTATGCTCTTGAGAGAAGCCACTAGTGAAATCTATGGCCCCCAGGTCTATTAATCTTCATCACTTTATTATTGCTTTGCTATTTACTTTACCTTTTATTTTACTTTGCATCTTTATACCAAAAATACCAAAAATATTATCTATCATCTCTATCGATCTCACTCTCGTAAGTGACCTTGAAGGGATTGACAACCCTATTCGCGTTGGTTGCAAGGAGTTATTTGCTTTATGAGGGACTCACGCGTAGCCTCCTACTAGATTGATACCTTGGTTCTCAAAAACTGAGGAAATACTTACGCTACTTTGCTGCATCATCCTTTCCTCTTCGGGAAATCCAATGCAGTGCTCAAGAGGTAGCAAGGACCGCCATAGTCAAACTCGATTCAACTAAAGTTGGAGAAACAGAGCAAGATATGGAAGTTGATTGCACTTGTCCTTGCCATAATGATATGAGTGAAGAATGTTGGCGGAGTCACCCTCAAGAACTCTCTAGTTCTTCTTCTTCGGGATCCACATCCTCTTGATGGGAATCCTTGGAGTTGTAGTTGTACTTGATGAAGTAGAACTTGACGTAGTCTTGGGAACCCACTTGACCAAGGCCTTAGGTGCTTCTTCAAATGCATCAATCTCCTCTTGAATCTTGTCCTTGCCTTTGTTCTTGTGGTTTTGTGGTGGAAGATCATCTTGTGCTTGTGTTCCCTTGAAGGAAGTAGGATCATAATTCTCTTGTTGAGGAACAAACTTCGTCTTGGGGTATTGATCTTCTTCCCACTCAACTCCATTGTCATTGAACTTCCGTTCAAAACCAACACCTTGATTCTTCCGGTGCCTTCCTTGCTTGCGTACAATTTCATTTCCTCGAATTGCTTACTCCCGGCAAGGCTCTTGTATACACCTTTGTCTATAATTCCCTTCAATAAGATGTTTTCTTGCTCAAGTGTAACTTGGATAAGAGAATCATTAGTGGAATCAAGAGAACTACTAGAAGCAACAATATTGGATTTAGCATTGTTATTGTTACAACTAGAGGAAGAATCTTTCTTGTTCTTGTTACTAGACTTGACTTGAGGCATGTAAGTAGATAAGAGTAAACGCTTGGCAATGTAAGAAGAACTTTTCTTACGGAGATCATCATTGATTGCCTTTAAGAACTCATGCCCTTGCTGAAGATTGAGCTTTTCAAAGCGTAACTTCTCATGAGCCCTTAAAAGTTCTCGATGATCTTCGAAGATAGTTTCATGAGCTAACTTAAGAGTGTTTAGTTCTTTAGTTAGAAGCTCAATCTTCTCCTTATCATTGTCATTCATTTTATCTTGATTATCATGATTAATTGACGTTTCATCATAGTATTCATCACTAGAGTTGTCAATAAGTAAATCATCATCACCTAACAAGTCATCTTCATCACTATTAAAATCAACATACTCGGGTGTGTTACCTTAGGACCTTTGGCCATGAAGCATCTTCCAATTCCTTCATTTGGTGAATCAAATATGTCGAGGAGTTGGTTGACACAAGTGCTAGACCGCAACACCTTCATCTTGAGTATATTCGAGTCGGAGTGATAGCTTCTCTCGGAGTGATGGTCGGAGTCGGAGCGGATACCCATTCACCAACATGAGCTTGATGTCTTCGCTTTGTGTAGCTCTTTGATGACTTGTCCTTCCTTTCCGAATCCTTGCTTCTCCGTGAGGGTCTTCATTCATAACGATCATCTCTACTCCTTCTCTCTCTTGGTGGTGATTCTCTCTTCTACTTCTTCTTTGGAGAATCTTTCTTCTTTTGTAGGGTGCCGTACACTCATTGAATAGTGTCCGGTCTCCCACAATTGTAGCAATTGCGCTCTCGACTAGAAGATCTTTTGTCATTGTAGGACCTTGACTTAGAGCTTCTTTCTTTGCTTCTACTCTTGTAGAATTTGTTGAAGTTCTTCACCATTAAGCTCAATTCTTCATTGAAGGTTTGTTTCTCACTTGATGATGTGGGGCTTCACATGAGGCTTTGTAAGCACCACTTGACTTGTTGTGAAGTTCCTCCTTATCCTTGAGTGACATTTCATGAGCAACAATTCTTCCAATGACTTCCGCTGGCTTGAGATCTTTGTAATTTGGCATCATTTGGATCAATGTGCACACGGTATCATATTTTCCATCCAATGCTCTTAGGATCTTCTTGATGATGAATCATCGGTCATCTCTTCACTTCCTAAGCCGGCAATCTCATTTGTGATAAAAGCAAGCCTAGAGTACATTTCAGCGACACCTTCACCATCCTTCATTTTGAACTTGTCAAGCTGACTTTGGAGCACATCCAACTTGGATTCCTTGACGGAGTCGGTACCTTCATGCATATCAATCAAAGTATCCCAAATTTCCTTTGCATTCTCAAGATGGCTCATTTTGTTGAATTCTTCGGGGCACAAGCCATTGAAGAGGATATCACAAGCTTGAGCGTTGTATTGCAGCATCTTCAATTCCTTCGCACTAGCTTCACGATTCGGTTCTCTCCCATCAAAGAATTCACCTTGCAAGCGAATACACACAATAGCCCAAACGGCGGGGTTATGTCCGAGAATATGCATTTTCATCTTATGCTTCCAACTAGCAAAATTAGTGCCATCAAAGTAAGGACCTCTACGGTGATAATTTCCCTCGCTAGACGCCATACTCTCCTAGGTTGTGAAACCAAGGCTATGACCACCAAAAGCTATGGAAATCAAAGCAAATGGAGACCAAAGCTCAGATACCACTTGTAGGACCTTGAAGTATGTCTAGAGGGGGGTGATTAGACTACTTGACCAATTAAAAACTTAACCTTTTCCCAATTTTAGACTTTGGCAGATTTTAGCTATCTTTGCACAAGTCAAGCAATCTTCACACAATTCAAGCAAGCATGCAAAGAGTATATGAGCAGCGGAATTTAAAGCATGCAACTTGCAAGAATGTAAAGGGAAGGGTTTGGAGGATTCAAACGCAATTGGAGACACGGATGTTTTTGTCGTGGTTCCGATAGGTGGTGCTATCGTACATCCATGTTGATGGAGACTTCAACCCACGAAGGGTAACGGTTGCGCGAGTCCATGGGGGGCTCCACCCACGAAGGGTCCACGAAGAAGCAACCCTGTCTATCCCACCATGGCCGTCGCCCACGAAGGACTTGCCTCACTAGCGATAGATCTTCACGAAGTAGGCGATCTCCTTGCCCTTACAAACTCCTTGGTTCAACTCCACAATCTTGTCGGAGGCTCCCAAGTGACACCTATCCAATCTAGGAGACACCACTCTCCAAGAAGTAACAAATGGTGTGTTGATGATGAACTCCTTGATCTTGTGCTTCAAATGATAGTCTCCCCAACACTCAACTCTCTCTCATAGGATTTGGATCTGGTGAAAAGAAGATTTGAGTGGAAAGCAACTTGGGGAAGGCTAGAGATCAAGATTCATATGGTAGGAATGGAATATCTTGGCCTCAACACATGAGTAGGTGGTTCTCTCTCGAATCGGCAAGTTGGAAGTGTAGGTTTGTTCGATGGCTCTCTCCACGAATGAAGAGGAGGTGGAGGGTATATATAGCCTCCACAAAAATCTAACTGTTACACACAATTTACCAAACTCGGTGGGACCGAATCAACAAACTCGGTCGGACCGATTCAGTAAACCTAGTGACCGTTAGGGTTTTCGGTGGGACCGACATGCAACTCGGTAGGACCGATATGTTTAGGGTTAGGGCATAACATAATCGCGGTGAGACCGATTACACAAACTCGGTGAAACCGATTTTGGTAATTAGCTAACCAGAGAGTTGGTCAGGTAAACTCGGTGGGACCGATTCACTCTTTTCGGTGAGACCGAAATGTTACGAAAGGGAAACAGAGAGTTTACATTGCAATCTCGGTGGGACCGATCGCTCACTTTGGTTAGACCGAAACGTTACGAAGGGAAACAGAGAGATTACAATCCCGACTCGATGAGACCGAGATCCCTATCGGTGAAACCGATTTTCCTATGGTTTGTGGAAGTGGCTATGACATTTGAACTCGGTGGCCCCGGATAGAAAGAATTGGTAGGACCAATTTTGACTTTAGGTTTAGGTCATATGTGGATGTGAGAAAGTAGTTGAGGGTTTTTGGAGCATATCACTAAGCACATGAAGCAAGAGGCTCATTAAGCAACACCTCATCCCTCCTTGATAGTATTGGCTTTTCCTATAGACTCAATGTGATCTTGGATCACTAAAATGTAAAATGTAGAGTCTTGAGCTTTTGAGCTTGAGCCAATCCTTTGTCCTTAATATTTTGAGGGATCCACTTTCATCATCCATGCCATGCCATTCATTGAGCTTTCCTAAAATATTTGTCTTGGAATAGCATTAGCTCAATGAGCTATATGTTGTTATGAATTACCCAAACCACCTAGGGATAGATGCACTTTCATCAGCAGACATAATAGGAAGCTTCACGAACAACAGGACTAGAATTATTGCAATCTTACAAGATAGTATAACGCCTGTCTGCTGAAACCGAAATTGTAGGGCCCGGCCGGGAGAGAAGAAAGGGACAAGATGATGACAAGCGCCGACGTGGTCGATGGTCGTGAATTGGCGTGGCAAGAATCGAGAAGGGTAGGGCAAGAGCAGAGCTCCACTCTAAATCTCGGTGGAAGGACCGAATGAGTTCAGCCGCAGATCCTATACAGCGCGTATGGTCGGCCCATTTTGCGGTTTATTTTCCACGGGTTTTGGGAACCCAAAATCCTTTTTTTTTCTCTACCCGTTTTTTATTACATTTTTCTTTCCTAATTTATTATTTTTATTTTTTAACTTTTTCTTTATTTTCTTATTGTTTTCCTTTTCTTTCTATTTTTCTTGTTTAACTTTTCACTTTTTTCACATTTTTATTTTCAAATTCATGAACATATTTTTGTTCATTTTATTCAAAAAATGTTCAACCATGTTATTTTTTTCAAAAATTCAAGTAATATTCATCAATTATATTTTTGTTTATTAGGTTAAAAAATTGTTCAACGAACTAAAAGATGTTCATCAAATTCTATTTTTGTTCGTGGTTTCCAAAAAATGTTCATCAAATTCAAATTTTGTTCTTCATTTTTTCAAAAAGTTCTTGAATACAAATTTTGTTCATCAAATGCAAAATTTGTTCAAATACAAAAATTGGTCATCATTACTTAAAATGCTCATAAAATGGTTCGTAAAAGAGTTCATATAAATTTAAAAGTTAATTCTTTTGTAATTCACGAACATTTTTTGAATTCAAGAATGGTTCTTGTAAATTCACAATATTTTAAAATTATAGAAACATTTTGTAATCCCAAATTATTTTAACATTGAATAAAACAAAAACAGAAAGTAAAAAAGGAAAAGAAAAAACAATGAGCGTCTGACACGCGCATGGGCTAGCCCAACATGGCGATCGGGAGGGGGGTGGGGGGGCTAGAGGGAACGCGCTTTTCGCGATTGGGGCGCCCAGGTTGCCAAATAGGGGCGCCCGATGGTCGTCCGCTCAGAACAAACCTGGCCACGGCCATAAAAAGGCTTGTCACGACACGACCCATGTCAGCCCATTCATATAAGGGTTGTGCCATGTTGGCCCGAAATCTTACGCGCGCGGATCGGCCTGCGATGCCTATAGGACAACATTCCTTTATTTTCTGCCTTGTGGGCCGTTTCGGTGAGCTGGTACAGGCCACGATCCACACGACTCCCAGGATGAAGAGGAGCTATTCGATTGTGTTACCACATATCTAATTTTAAAGTGAATTGTTCACAACATATTGTAGTGTATATTCATCACATATGGCTAGTAGCAATTATGCAAAACACAACTTTGTTCCATTGCTTCTGGTTAATGCTATGCTTGATGATTTGGATCTGCTTGGGTCAGATCATATACAACGCGTAGGTCACGCACAAGCCACGTAGCGCGCACCCCCCAAGCTCCCGATCAGCGTAAGGGCCGGCCAATTTTGCGGTTTATTTTCCACCGGTTTTTGGAAGAACCTTCGCAAAACAATTTTTTTCTCTACCGATTTTTCTTTTTGTCTTTTTTCATTTTTATTTTCTTTCTATTTTTTATTTTTATTTTTTTCACTTTTTCTTTCTTTTCTTATTTTTCTTTCATTTTATTTTTTACTTTCTGTTTACCTTTTCCTTTTCTATTTTTTCTTCTTTACCTTTTCACTTTTTTTCTTTTCAAATTCATGATTTCCATCACTTTCAAATTTGTTCTTTGAATTCAAAATTTGTTCATCATTTAAAAAATGTTTTATTTTTGTTCATCATTTTGAAGAAAATTTCATCACTTTCAAATTTGTTCTTTGAATTCAAAATTTGTTCATCATTTATTCAAAAAATTGTTCTTGAATACAAATTTTGTTCATCAAGTTCAAAATAAGTTCATAAAATATAAAAAGTTGGTAATCATTATTAAAAATGTTCATCAAAATGAAAAAGTCATTAAAATTAGAAATGTTCATTGTTTTGTAAATCATGAACATTTTTTTGAATTCAAGAACTGTTTTTGATAATTCACAATTTCTTAAAAATTTAGAACCTTTTGTAGTCCCGAATTATTTTAACATAGAATATAACAAAAATAGAAAATAAAAAAGAAAACTTAAAAACGAAAATGAAGAAAACAGGGAGCATCCCGCCCCATGCATGGGCCGTCCCAACAGGGTGGGGTGGGGGCGCCCAGGTCGCCAAATAGGGGAATCTTAGTTTGGCAATGGTCATCGGTGCAGAATAAACCTGGCCACGGCCATAAAAAGGCCTGGCACTGGGTGGCCCGTGTCAACCCGAAAGCTTATGCGCGTGGAGCGGCCTGCCACGCCAACTAAAAAGGTCGCATGCCTATATGACGACCTTATTTTATTTTCTGCCTTGTGGGCCATTTCAGTGGGCTAGTACAGGCCATGATTACTATAATTGGGGATCCTATTTGACGCGCTCTGTAGAAAATTTCCGTCCCGACGCACACAATGGAGCCCCGACTAGGTCGGCCCATTTAGGCATTGTGACGATTTTAAAATACATCGAAATATCTCTACTCCTAATGTCTCAGTTGATAGTCTCTGCGGTTAATTTTCGTCCCACCTCCCCTAGTTTTTATTCGTCCTCCCTCCCACCTCCCAATTCCCCCACAGTAACACTCCCACCTCCCAGTTTCGTCGGTTTTTTTGTCGGTTTTTTATTCGCCCCTCCCACTGGCCGAACAAACCCAACGTTTATTTGGTAACACAATGAATTCATATATGGCGATTGATTTCTTCTTTGGTAACCCAACTAACAGATGGTAATCAATCTTCAAATACCAAAACCAAACGTACAAGGCAACAATCAATTCACGTATCACAATCAGATTCTTCTTTAGTACCCAGCTTAACTCACGGATGGTAATCAATCTCCAAACGAAGGAAACAATTAACCTCTACATCACCGTCATTTACCTCTCGCCAATACCAAATTCATACTAGGCATATCACCTATGTGACATGGTGTTGGTCCAGACCCCTATGACGTGATGTTGGGATCATGTCACAACACCACGTCGTCCTGAGCGCCAATTTTGTTTCGCTCATGATTCACTGATCTGATTCCTGATCCACGATCCAACCGAAGAAACCTTATTCCCTCCCCCATCTCGTGTATTCTCCTGTGGCGGCATGACAAGTCGAGCGGCGCCAGGGCAGCAACACGACGTGCTTATGGTGCATCAGAGGCCAGAAGTGAGGTACCCATTCATCCTCTCCTCCTAAGCCTACGTCATCTCTCTCCTCTTGGCCATCTCTCCTGGAGTGGCGCGCGGCGGCGACGACGCATGAACGCGAAGTGGCTTGTTGAGTTGCATGGAGCTCACACGGTGTGTGCGCGGTGGACCGAATTGGCGAGGCGGCGGTAGTGGTTGAAGGATGTGCTTGCTTGAGGTCGTTCGACCATTATGCTGCAGGAGACAGCGCACGTATCGGTGTGCCAAGGTGGCGGGGATGCGATGGCCAAATGACGCATGTGTCTGAGCCCTAAGGACACGGTGCTGCGATGCCTATGTTCGCTAGGATCTCATGCGTCAATAATCGGGGGAGGTCATCCAGCTTCAGGGTGCATCAGAAAACGGCCATTGCTAGCTAGCTTGTGTGGCTTGCATCAGTAGAGCACAGAGCGAGGGAGAGGGACGTATAAGTCCACTCCCATGGGAAGATGTGTGCAAAGAGGAGGCTCGGTCTATAGTTTTCCCCACTGTCAAAGTGGCTAGGCTGTCATATATTCCAGGGCTTCACCTCGCCTACACAGGCACCACATTCTAATTGGATGTTAAAGACTCAAAGGTATTTCAACCATTGCTTTGATATTCCTAGGTTTCCGCTATGAACTAATATTAAGAAAATTTGTCTATACATACGTTGATGCTCCTTGCAAGTCAGAGCAGCTCATGTTTTATTTCTTTCTGGAATGAGCTACAACACACGGGCAAGATGAAGATTAGAGAAGGCAATTAAGGAGGGAGAGTCATGTTGAAGTTGAGTTTGTATGGTTATAGATTAAAATTTTAATCCTTGTGCGGGTGGTGTTCTTGAAGTTTCATTTGGTGTTGCTATCAGCAGGATTATACTTTCATCATCTTCTACATCAAGTATAGTGGTTAATTGTTTTGGTCAACTCTGCATTTTATTTCCTCAGAATTACCTCGCTGCATTTTGTGGACAACAAAAGTAACAGTATGGTAATTGGTAAAAGTTTTTGGTCCTACAATATCAGTGTGTGTGTGTGTGTGTGTGTGTGTGTGTGTGTGTGTGTGTGTGTGTGTGAGAGAGAGAGAGAGAGAGAGAGAGAGAATTTAGATATCATTTGGTGGTAGAAAGTTCAAGTAATAGTTTGAACACACTCAAGAAAAGTATAAAGATAATGCATATTACATAAAAATAAGCTGAGAATTTAGATGTATTGTTTGTCATGGAGCTGTGGCTGGCCGATTTACATGAAATTAATTCCCTCAGTTGTGGTGGAAAATATAATACACATAATCCATATTATTATGCACTAGCGTGTGTGTGACGCCCTGGTAATTAAGCTACAATGATCCTCTGCTAATGATGCCACGTCACCTCGATTATAGTTGCTAATCTCGAGTTAGTTCAAAACTGATTCAAATTCAAATTCAAAATAAGGCAAACAATAAAAGTTTTCAAATATTAAAACTAAAATGTTCGGAGTGAACCAAATATTGCATAGATAATTATGGTGGAGAAACCACACCTTTATAAAATGTTTAAATACTATGAGATGAATAAAACAGTAGCAAAAACGATTATTTAAATACCATTTATAATTAAAAATATCAAACTAAGTTATTTGGGGTCTAGAATTTTGTGACTGTGGACTAAGTTGAAATACTAATTTAGATACTAAGTGTATATTTTACTAAAACAAAATGCAACTAAAATAAAACAGGAAAGAATAAATAAAAAGAAAAGAAATAAAACAAAGCAAAACAAAAGGACCCCTCTGCTACGGGCCTTAGCCCAGCTGGCCATCCAACCAGGCCGGCCCAACAGGCCACCCCCACTCCCCATAACCCCCCCCCCCCCACTCCACCCGGTCAAACCCTAGCCCACTCCCCACTTCACCCATGACGCTCTCCCCTCCCCCGATCCAGATCGGATCGGGGCACGTCGCCGCCATGCGCTGCCGCCCCGCCCTCGTCCGTCGCCGCCCGGAGCCACCACGATGGCCTGCATCCCCGCTGAAACGAAGCCTCCGACCTCCTCCTCAACCCCCGCTGCCCGAACCCCTACACCACCCTGTGAGCCCCCCTTTTTCCTCCTTCCTCGCTGTCATTTGGCGCACGCTGGCTTCGCTCTGGCAGCGCGCTTAGCTCTGCTCGTCGCGCCCCGCCCTCCTCCGTGTGCCTCAGCACTGCCATCACGCGCCGACCACGCCGTCCGCGCGCGCTCTCGCTGCTCGATGCTCCGTGCACCAGCGCCGCATTGGCGCCCACGCCCGCGGACCCCTTCCCTTGCTCGCTGCTGCCTCGCCTCGCAGCGCGGGCGCGCGCGTCTTGCGCGCCACCGCAGCCGCCGCCCTTGCTCGCGCTGCTGCTGCACCGCTCGGCCTTGCCGCGACGCTACTCTGCGGCCTCACAGTCCACGCCACCGCTTGCCGCTGCTGCTGCCGCAGAAGGCGCAAGCGCAACCTGTCGTCCGTCGATGCCCGGTGCCACGCTGATGCTCTTGCTTCTGCTGCTGCTCGCGTGAGTCTGTCTCGACGCTCGTCTGCTGCCCTCGTCGGTGCCGCTTAGCCGCCTCCGGTGCCGCTCCGCCACCCCGAGCCGCTCTCGGCGCGTGCAGTGGCCTCGCCACGCCTTTTTGCTGGCCGGCGCCAAGCGCTCCTCCATGGCCTCGCCGTGGCCGCGAACCTCCACCGCGCCCGCTGGCCGCAGTCGGGTCTGCCCCGCCCAATGTATTCGGCCGCGCCGCACCCAAAGACACCGACGCCTCAAGGCCCCGGCCCATGACGGTAGGGCCCACCCCGTAACGGTTTAAAAAGAATAAAAATGATAATAAGTAAATAAAAATATTAATTAATTAGTTAATTAAATTAATTAACTTAATTAATTAGGTTCAATTAAACTAATTAAAATATGTTACCCTAATAACCTAGTTAGACTAAATTAACTAGTTAGTTAATGTAATAGCCAATGACAGGGGGCCCCACCCCCTGTTGACCAGTCAAACGTTGACTGGTCAACTGGGACCCCCTGGCCCGCCTATCTGCCTCTGGTACACTTCTATGTACGCAGAGATGGGTGCACCTAGCATTTAGCTATTTAATTTCGAATTAATAATAATTTCAGAACATTATTAAAACTTTGGAAAATAATATAAAATAAACCGTAACTCGGATGAAAATGTTTTGTACATGAAAGTTGCTCAGAACGATGAGACGAATCCGGATACGCAGCCCGTTCGTCCGCCACACATCCCTAGCATAGCAAACACGCAACTTTCCCCCTCCGGTTCATCTGTCCGAAAACGCGAAACACCGGGGATACTTTCCCGGTTGTTTCCCCACTTCGTCGGTATCACCTCCTATCGCGTTAGGGCACACCTAGCACCGCTCATTGTCATGTCATGCATCGTCATGCTTATGTTTGCATTATATTTATTGTTTCTTCCCCCTCTTCTCTCGTTAGACATCGAGACCGATGCCGCCGCTACCTAGTACGACTACGGTGTTGACGATCCTCCTTCTCGGTGAGCTTCCAGAAAGCCCCCCCGCTGGGTTTCATCCGCTTCTCATTCCTCGCCATTCGTGTTTCTTCGTCTTTCTCGTGCCATGTTAAGTCAAGCCGACAAGAAAAACGAATAACAATTTAGTTCTTCGTAACAAATTGCTGCGTGATGCGATTTAACCGAACTTTGATGTTAGACAACCACATGATAGGAGGATGTAATATGTATGAAAAACAGGATGGAAGAGATAACAGAATTATGATGTGTAAACTAAGAAGAAGACATTTCACCAAATTAGAAGCAATGCAATGGAAGGTAGACACCATATGAAAGATGCTACAAATATCGCTCTGCCAAGTTAACAGTGTCTCATCATAAATGGCGTTTAAACAAATGTGAAGTAGTACAAGAAATAAATCATATGCAAGATGCAAACAACATCACACTACCATGTTAGAGGTCTCTTGTCATTAGTGCCATTGCATATTCACAGCATTGCATATTCACAGCTTATGATGTGTAAACTAAGGAGAAGGCATTTCAACAAATTAGAAGAAATGAAAGCTAGACACCATATGAAAGATGCAACGAATATCACTCTACCAAGTTAAAACTGTCTCGTCATAAGTGCCATTTCAACAAATTAGTAGTACAAGCTAGAAAATAATGTGAGATGTAACCTATATCACACTCTGAAGTCAAACATGTCTTATGATAAGTGATTGTTGTAGGTTACACAACAGTAGTAATTTGAAGTCAAACAGGAACACGTGTTTTATTCAAGTATAATGTGTAAAGTAAGCAGATGGAATTCAACAAAATTAGAAGCAATACAAGCTAGACATCACACATAACATGCAACCACATATAACGATTGCCAAGTTAGAGGGAGCACCAGTGATGCTGCACTAGGGGAGACGTGCTCATCATAAACACAGCTTTTTTGAGTGTCTATGCATGTGTTGTCTTGGAAATCATCTTGGGGGTGTGGAGGAGTAGAAACTGTAGAGGCCCTCCGTTCGGAAGGAGCACCTTTATCCAATGCCTTGCTAACTTCCTTCCGCTTTATTGATTTTGAATTGTCAAGTAAAACCGACAAGAAAAAGCAATAAAATTCTCTCTTCAAAACTCATTCATGCATGATACTAACAATCACTACTTTGATGTAAGGCAAACACATGATACCAGGATGGAATATGTACGAAAAACAGGACGGCATGGCATGTTCACAATTGTTTGTGTAAACTAAGCAGAAACCATTCCAGCAAATAAGAAGCAATGCAAGATAGACACCACATGAAAGATGCAACCAATATGACTCTGCCAAGTTAAAAGTGTCCCATCATAAATGGAATTTCAACAAATTAGAAGCAGCGCATGCTATAAATCATATGAAAGATGCAACTAATATCGCACCGCATATACTAAAGGTGTCTCGTCATATTGATTGATGCGGATACAAAAAACAATAGTTTTATGTAAGGACATGCTTAATAGACAGATGTACTATGTACTAAATACGTGAAGGCATGTCACATTAACAGTATAATGTACTATAAGCTAAGCAGACTAGCACATGCAGTTTAACCAAATTGGAAGAATTACAATCTAGAAACCATATGCAACATGCAACCACATATCACGCTGCCAAGTTAGGGCAAGCACTTGCGATGCTAGTGTAGGGGAAATGCTGTAATCAACTACAGAGCTACATTCACTATCTTCATCTAGCATTTCCATTTCTTGAGAATCATGTCGGAGGTCGACGCTGCATTCTTTAAATGAGTAGTCCCTTGCCTGCCTGCCTCGTCATAAGTGATTGATGAGGGATACACAAGAACATTAGTTTGATGTAAGAACATGGTTAATACACACATGTACTAGTATGTACCAAAAACAGAAAGGCATGTCATATTCAAAGGTATAATGTGTAAGCTAAGCAGATGAAATTTAACCAAATTGGAAGCAATACAAGCTAGACATCCGGCTGGAGTGGTGAGCATGATCATCTAGGACCTGAGAGCCTGGTGGGAGGCGGGCTGCTACGCCACCATCGCAGCTTTTTAGTTGGCTTCCAAGTGTTGCCTATCTTTGCTGGGCTTGTCACTGGCTCGGCCAGTGCCCTGACTAGCTATTTGTCTTCTGGTGCTCCCGGGGTGGTTTTTATCATGTAAAAAATATCTTTCCTTATCTTGATAAAGACTGACTTCGGCCTTTCGAATACAAGCTAGACACCATATGCAACATGCAACCACATATGACACCGTGAAGTTAAAGCAAGCACCAGGGATGGTGTTTCACGGCGAGCAAGATCATCAACTCCAGAGCTACGTTCCCCGTCTCCATCTGCTGAAACTACACCCTTTAAAGTCTTGAAACGTGTCTGCCTAGCTGCGTCACGCCGGAGCGACTTCTCTCTTCTCTTTCCTCGCTTCGTGAAGGTGGTCTGTAATACCCTTGCATAAAAACACAATAGTGAGAGTATGGGTGAAGTGTGTGCAGAAGTAGTGCATTGTAAAAGTAGCAGATAGCAGGTGGCTGAAAAATAAATGACATGAGACATATGATAGCTTTACAATATTGCATGGCAAACAAAATTAGATTCTACTCCGTATGATTTTGTAATATATGAGCACAGGAAATGCAGGTACTCCTCCAACACACCACCTCATGTGGTCCGATCAAGATAACAGTCGACTAAAAATAAATAGGTCAGTCGATTTTTTTAATGAACCGTCCGATCTATAAGGGACGGGCAGATGGCCTCCGTCTACCTCCCGCCAGTCACTGTTGACGATCTTTCTCGAACCGCCAGCGACCACCGGCCCAGACCCCTGCCTCCGCCGCCCTGCCCTCCCATCGACCTCACACCACCGCCGTGCTTGGCAGCGCCCCCAGGCCATCCCTTTAATCCCGGCCTACCTCCAGATCGGGCGCCATTAGCTCTAGGCCGCACACGCCCCTAAGATAAACACCAAGGCGCTGCTTCCCCGGCGTAATAGTCGTACTAGCGCGTGTTACGCCAGGGAATGCTTCCGTTAATTGGGAATCAACCGCCGAAATTGAAATTGGGGCGATGGACCTCTAGCTAAGGTGAAATAGTATATGAGGAGAAACCTTGTGCATCGCGAGTTACTAGGAACATCTAGTATCAAGAAGAAGCGGTCAACTAGTGTCTTCTATGGGATGAATACCGTGCAAGCGAGACGTAAGATTTGCACAAATAAGGGAAGAGGTGTACCTTTTTGGTTGCGGTGTGGTCACCTCCACATGTCGCGCGATCTTCTTCTTTTTACCGGAAAACCGATGTGTTCGAGGGTGCATGCTTGGACGAACCCATGGCCAAATTGTTGATCTGTGTTGCCGTGGCAGATGTCGGCGGAGGGAAGCAGATCCGAGGCGGCGAAGGACGGCGATCGTGAACAGCTCCGTGCAAGTGGAGGTGGCGGTTGAGCGGCGATGGTGAGGCGTGGGACGGCGTGGTTGAACTGGCTCGCATGCAGACGGCTCAGCCTCGCTTCAACTACTAGCCGTGGAGGGCGTTGCGGTTGAGGTTGCGGTGGACGACGACGTCGGGGTATCGTCTTTGACGTGATGGAGGAGGGCGGCGGTTGATGGGTGGGATGGGGTGGCGGACGGAGGACGCCGGGGTTTCGCGGCTGATGGAAAATGTTTTGTACATGAAAGTTGCTCAGAACGATGAGACGAATCCGGATACGCAGCCCGTTCGTCCGCCACGCATCCCTAGCATAGCAAACACGCAACTTTCCCCCTCCGGTTCATCTGTCCGAAAACGCGAAACACCGGGGATACTTTCCCGGTTGTTTCCCCCCTTCGTCGGTATCACCTCCTATCGCGTTAGGGCACACCTAGCACCGCTCATTGTCATGTCATGCATCGTCATGCTTATGTTTGCATTATATTTATTGTTTCTTCCCCCTCTTCTCTCGTTAGACATCGAGACCGATGCCGCCGCTACCTAGTACGACTACGGTGTTGACGATCCCTCCTTCTCGGCTGAGCTTCCAGGAAAGCCCCCCCCCCCTGCTTGCATTAGAGTAGTATAGCATGTTATTGCTTTCCGTTAATCCTATTCTGCTACATAGCATGTCCTTTCTACTACTGTTGTTACCTTTACCTGCAATCCTACATGCTTAGTATAGGATGCTAGTATTCCATTTGTGGCCCAACATTATTGTCCGTCTGCCATGCTATACTGCTGGGCCGTGATCACTTCGGGAGGTGATCACGGGCATATGCAATATACTTTATACTGTTACATTACTTATGATACTGTTCGGAGATGGGGGCTGAAGGGGCAGGTGGCTCCATCCCGGTAGAGGTGGGCCTAGGTTCTCGACGGCCCCCGACTGTTACTTTGTGGCGGGGCGACAGGGCAGGTTGAGACCACCTAGGAGAGAGGTGGGCCTGGCCCTAGTCGGCGTCCGCGGTTTCTTTAAAATAACATGCTTGACGAGTTCTTGGTATTTGATCTGAGTCTGGACATTGGCCTATACGCACTAACCAACTACGCGGGAACAGTTATGGGCACTCGACGTCGTGGTATCAGCCGAAGCCTTCGTGACGTCAGCGACTCAGCGGCGCGTGCCGGATTGGACCGTAATCCTGCACTTGTATTAAGGGGGCTAGGTCTTCTTCCGACCGCCCTCGCAACGTGCAGGTGTGCAATGGGCGATGGGCCGAGACCCCTGCGCCATAGGATTTAGACCGGCGTGCTGACCTCTCTGTTGTGCCTAGGTAGGGCTACGACGTGTTGATCTTCCGAGGCCGGGCATGACCAAGGAAAGTGTGTCTGGCCAAATGGGATCGAGCATGTTGGGTAATGTGGTGCACCCCTGCAGGGAATTTTATCTATTCGAATAGTCGTGATCTTCGGTAACAGGACGACTTGGAGTTGTACCTTGACCTTATGACAACTAGAACTGGATATTTAATAAAACACACCCTTTCAAGTGCCAGATATAACCCGGTGATCGCTCTCTAACAGGGCAACGAGGAGAGGATCGTCGGGTAGGTTTATGCTATGTGATGCTACTTGGTGAACTTACCATCTATTCTCTTCTACATGCTGCAAGATGGAGGCTGCTAGAAGCGTAGTCTTCGACAGGACTAGCTATCCCCCTCTTATTCTGGCATTATGTAGTTCAGTCCACCGATATTGCCCCTTTACACAGATACCCATGCATATGTAGTGTAGATCCTTTCTTGTGAGTACTTTGGATGAGTACTCACAGTTGCTTTTCTCCCTCTTTTCCCCCTTTCCTTTCTACCTGGTTGTCGCATCCAGATGTTGGAGCCCAGGAGCCAGACGCCACCGTCGACGACGACCCCTACTACACCGAGGGTGCCTACTACTACGTGTAGGCCGCCCACGACGACCAGGAGTAGTTTAGGAGGATCCCATGCAGGAGGCATGCGCCTCTTTCTATCTGTATCCCAGTTTGTGCTAGCCATAGTATGGCAACTTGTTTAACTTATGTCTGTACTCAGATATTGTTGCGTCCGCTGACTCGTCTATGATCGAGCACTTATATTCGAGCCCTCGAGGCCCCTGGCTTGTATTATGATGCTTGTATGACTTATTTTATTTTAGAGTTGTGTTGTGATATCTTCCCGTGAGTCCCTGATCTTGATCGTACATGTTTGCGTGTATGATTGAATCAGGGCGTCACAAGTTGGTATCAGAGTCGACTGACTGTAGGAACCCCCCTTCCACACTCCTTGGTCGAAGTCGAGTCTAGACATTGCAAAACTTTTTACCAACATGGTTGTGTGGCTTACGGGCCCACGTCGCCATTGGGTGGAATTAGTATCTTTTATTTCTCGATCTGTACTCTGGGAATCTGATATCTCTTCTATTCGGGTTAAACGATTTTTACTAACTCTGACTTTAGGTTCTCGATAATACTTTCTCCCGGAGAGCCTCTTTAGTCCAGATGATTACTTGGTGCACCACAGGATTCCGAAGATACCTTCCAATATTCTCTCGAGACCTTGTGCCCGTTGCTTTTGCAATTCCCTACCACTGAAATATCCCTATGGATAAATACTTACACCTGTCGTTCTTACTTTATACCCAGTCGATCTTGTTATTACAAGATACCCCGAGAAAACTTTGTGCCTACCGCCTTGCGGTTCTAAGTCGCCTAAATAACCCTACGGATAAATTGCACCTATCGAGTATCCGCTCATCCCCAGTTGATCCATGTATTTAACAAAAGTCTTAGTAATACAATTCGTTCTTCTGAAAATCCTCAGCAGCCTAATGCTCTTGAAATTCTTGCTTGCTAGCTTTATGATTAATCCCATAAGTCTGGTACTCTTATTGGCCTTGTCATTATCATTTTGAATCCGTTGATTCAATATGTTGCGAATTCTTGCAATCCTCAATCAGATCCTAGAATTCATCCTTCCGGCTCAGACGTCATTTGAAACATGAGCTGGATCTCGACCAATCAAACTACCGTCGATTGTATCCCTAAGTCTACTCAACTTATCCATCCTTAATCCGAGCGTTTGCTTCTGAGCCCTTGATTTGGAAATCATAATTCCTTTGCAATTGAGCTTTGAATTAGTCAGTTGTTTCTATAATCTAATGCCTTTGCATTGTTACATCCCATGGTTGTGTGCTGATACTCATATCAGCTCCATTATGGATCGGCAGATCCTTTGTTGGATTTTATCCAACAGCGTCCTTCATATTCAATAACCTTGTGAGCCTTCCCTCAGATACATAATGCCTTTGGTAAATTGTATCCCCTGCTTTCTCAACCATGCTCAACTTTCGAGCTGGTGGTATTTACTATTGAAGCTTGTGGTATATGTTTCCACGATACCCTGATGGGTTGAACCTGTGCCTTCCTTGATATGTGTGAACTCGAAAGTTTTCACGAGTCATACTCTTCTGGTATTTTGTCAAATAAAATTTCAACACTACAACTTCTTCGAAAGTGAGAAGTGAATGAAAGGTTATGCATTGGAGAAGTGAGAGTCGACCTTGAACTTTGTGTTCATGCCCATGGACATGATGTAGATCTTATCATTAAAACTCCTCTTAAATTAATTATTCCTTTGGTATAAGTTCATCTTATATCTGGGATCTGGCCTTTTGTAATCGTGGTTCCGACCATGTTCTCCTTTACATACCATTTCTCGTGCAAGTTTAAGCACTTGTCTTCTGCAGAGCAATACCCCAGTCCAACCTCTACTTTGATCTGTCGTCGAGTATTGCCCCCCTGGTATCTCGAGATTATCACGGAATTGCATAACTTCTTATGAGTTCTTCATCAAGTACTACATTCTCACTAATTCCAATTTTTTCACGGGCTCTAAGTTATTAAACACTTAAAGATACCGATAACTAAATCGAGTTCACACCGTGATTAAACAACTCTTGGTAACCTTCATTACTTACGAATTTGAACTCAATCACGTAAGTCCTAGCCTGCTCGGCTATATCATTATCGTGCCGATTTTAACTGTGCCACCTGGTCCTTAACCCCGGAGCACAACTTTTGATGATGAGCTAAGCTTACGCCAATCTTCCTCGTCATACCATTTCGCCTTGAACAACAAGCTTGATTTCGAGTTTGTGTCGTACCTGTGGTTCCAATAACCTCTTGCTTCATCATTCCTTTGACTTGATGTCATCGCTAACCGATTACATCCTCATGAAATCTCTCGACAAAATTTGTCGTGATCATCATCAACATTTGACTCCTTCCAGGGTATCAATTGAATTCATGATGAGAAATAGCATCCTTTCCCTCGACGATTTGTATTATCATCGACCACTTTATTGCCTTCTGTTCAACACAAACTTGTCCTTGTTTTGTGTTATCCCTTGAGTTCCTTGCTATCCAGCATTTGTTCTTCTTTACCTTGGAGTATTACTGTCTTCTATATCAAGAATGTTGTGAGGATTGCTCCACCTCTTAAGAATTCTTGGTATAGTGATGCTTCTCGCCATCACCATTCTTTTCTTGGTCCCCATGATGTTTCTAATTGGGATATCAACAAGTGAACGATGCTACTTGGATTCTATACTTCTAGCAAAACCTATTGCTTTGAAGTTAGGGGTCGACATTTCATTCTCAGACCATTGGCTATCGAATCACCATTTTAACATTGATCATGCTACCTGAGCCCATATCTTGGGTGCACCTTTCAACCAATTATCAGTTGTGTATGCTTTCCTCGAGCATACATCATTATATCACTTGATCTGACGAATGTTATCCCCTTGTTCACATAATTGTCAGAATTTATCTTTTTAGAGATCTCGATGAGTTGTCGCCAACTCCATCAGCCACCTCCTCATCCTCTCCTTGATTAATGATGAACTCTTGTTTCGAAACTCGCTTCCATAGTTCAATTCCCGAGAATCTTACAATGTCGTCTCGACAATTTGTGTTGCACCTGTCTTCTCAGGCATCCCGAGTCTGAGTTATCCTAACACCAATCAGATCTGAATTTCGGTCAGATATGATGGTTGGAACATATTTCCAAGAGTTATAACATTGGACTTTATGTGACCCGGTAAGGTGATGTCGTGCCTAGCACACCTGGCCGGAGGCCCTATTGTTATAGATTCCTTTTCAGCAAGGTTATCCATTCTTCCATGAGGAAATCAGAAGACTTATCCTACAAGTTATTCCTGATGGATCCTTTGTGTTTCCAAAGTCTGATCTTCACCCGATGACCATGTCAATGCTATTTCGAAGCATGTCTATGGTACTTCGATTTTCAACAAGAACATTTGAAGCCAATGCTAAATGTTTCCTGCTCAATTATCCAAACACCGATGTATGGGTAATGTCATGAAATTTCTCTCCCCTACCTAAAGAGTTTTCTACATTATATCATGTCATGGATATCATGCTCTGCTTGTCCTTGGGAAGGATATACCCTTGAAATATGTATTTAAACACATTTTCCTTTCCATTGTTCTGTTTAATCTGATAATCATATTTTCCTTTCCATTGGTTGGTTTAACGTTTCTTGTGATCTATATGATCTAAGCAGTAACATTCTCCTGCTTATGTAAACACCTCGGTGTACAATTCTGTCAGCAAGACCCTGTTACCATTGTTGATGACATTTCGGTAGCCACCGATGGACGAGAACTTTGCCTATTGGTCTGCCTCGTTCAATGAGCAGGAAAATGGTTCTCTTCGTCCCTCGCCCTTGGTACCGATGTTGTTGCCGACATAATCGACAGGCTACCCTCTGACCTGCCTTGCTATCACGACCATGCAAGATGTCACCGCTCCTCCTACTTTTAACCCACATGGTGGGCCCATAACCCACAGTTCCACAGGATCAAAACCTGACTCTCCGGTACACCCCCTGTTCCCAAGGTTGTTCCTCGCCCGTGGCCTCGTACGTAATTCACGAGCCACCTTCCGATAGATAATCAATTTTGGCATCAGACACAATAATTATTCCCATTGCTTTGAACCGCTTTCACGGCCTGTAACAGGCATCGAACGATTGTCTATCCGCTTGAAACTTCTTATTGTACCGTCTTACTTTGCTCTCGATGTGTTTCATTTGTTCAACTCAAGAGATAGTCATGTGTTCATTCATGGGATAACCCCAAATGATTACCCCTTATACCATCCTATCGTTATCGACCTTCCCCTTACCTATTCGATGGAGTTCCGAAGAAAGGATGTCGACTTCATCATGATCACCTGGAGAACATCAACTTATTGGATCGACCTCTTCGAGAAGAGTAACCAAGACCAACAAGACCCGTTAGAATTTCGTAACCTAATCCCTTCCCCGCACTTCCCCTCTTAAATCTCGGGACGAGATTTCTTGTAGTGGAGGAGAATTGTGACGCCCAGGTAATTAAGCTATAGTGATCCTCTGCTAACGATGCCACATCACCTCAATTATAGTTGCTAATCTCGAGTTAGTTCGAAACCGATTCAAATTCAAATTCAAAATCAGGCAAACAATAAAAGTTTTCAAATATTAAAACTAAAATGTTTGGAGTGAACCAAATATTGCATAGATAATTATGGTGGAGAAACCACACCTTTATAAAATGTTTAAATACTATGAGATGAATAAAACAGTAGCAAAAATGATTATTTAAATACCTTTTATAATTAATAAAATGTCAAACTAAGTTATTTGGGGTCTAGACTTTTTGTGATTGTGGACTAAGTTGAAATACTAATTTAGATACTAAGTGTATATTTTACTGAAATAAAATGCAACTAAAATAAAACAGGAAAGAATAAATAAAAAGAAAAGATATAAAACAAAGCAAAACAAAAGGACCCCCCCCCCCCCCCCGGCTGGGCCTTAGCCCAGCTGGCCATCCAACCAGGTCGGCCCAACCGGCCACCCCCACTTGCCATAACCCCCCACTCCACCCGTTCAAACCCTAGCCCACTCCCCACTTCCCCCACGATGCTCTCCCCTCCCCCTCCCCCGATCCAGATCGGATCGGGGCACGACGCCGCCGTGCGCTGCCGCCTCGCCATCGTCCGTCGCCGCCCGGAGCCACCACGACGGCCTGCATCCTCGCCGGAACGACGTCTCCGACCTCCTCCTCAACCCCCGCCGCCTGAACCCCTACACCACCCCGTGAGCCCCCCCCCTTTTTCCTCCTTCCTCCCGGTCACGCCGCACGCTCAGCTTCGCTCGCTCCGCCTGCTCGCTCGACGCGGCCCCCCCTCATCCGCGTGCTTGCGCTCGCGCTCACCGCGCGCCGACCATGCCCGTATGCGCCCCCTCACGGCCCTGCTGGCTTGATGCTCAGGCACCCACGCCAGACGGTGCCCCTCTGGGCCCGCCGACCCTCCCTTGCTCGTTGTTGCCCCTCGCCTCGCGGCGCCAGCGCCCGCAGCAGCGCCACCGCTGCCGTGCCGCCCTTGCTCCCCGCGCCGCACCGCTCGGCCTTGCCGCACGCTACCTCCGCCGCCTCTATTGTGCATGCGCCAACCTGCCTCGCTTGCTGCTGCCTTCGAGTGCGCAAGCGCACCCCACCGTTCGTCGATGCTCGTTGCCACGCTGATGCTACTGCTCCGCTGCCGTCCCGCGCAGTCCTGCCTCGATGCCCGTCCGCGCGGCCCCTGTCCGGTGCCGCCTAGCCGCCTCCCGCTGCCGCTCCGGCCACGAGAGGCAGCTCTCGGCGGCGTACCGCCCCAGCCATGCCCCCCGTCAGCTGGCGGTGCCCGTGCTCCTCCGTGGCCTCGCCGTGGCCGCGAACCTCCACCGCACCGGCTGGCCGCAGTCGGGTCCGCCCCGCCCCGTGCGTTCGCACTACAGAAAAAAGACACGTCCATGACATTTTGGGCCGAACGAAATTTTTTCTGTCATACATATGACACTTCTATGACGATAATTGTGACAAAACCCGGTATCATCATAGATGTGGTGGGCTCCTACTTCTATGACAAAAAATCATGACATAAAATGGGCTTTTCGTCCTAGGCGGGCCGGAGACGCAGCTGCATGACATTCTTTGGGCCGTCCATGATGGAAATACCGTGGTAGAAGCGAGGGGGAGGAAAATTTCGATGAGTTCCCGGTTACGGTGGGAGGTCGGGGGCCGAGCGATGCGCGTTTCCCTCGTACACGTACGCGCGTGTGTGCGAGGCGTTGGCTCTAACTGAATCCGAGCGAGGCGTTGGGCTTTAACTGAGCCCGAGCGATTGCACTGCAGGCTACGCGTTACTGAACTCGAGCGATCGATCGATGGCTGTTAACTGAACCCGATCGAGCGACTCCTTCGCTACTGCTGCTAACTGAAGCCGATCGATGCTGCCTCCGGGATGAACAGTGAGTGTTGCCGGGGGGGTGGATGAACAGTGAGCGGTGGCGTTGCCTCTGGATGAACAGGACTCCGTGGTGTGGTGGAGGGCTGGATGAACAGTAGACGGTGGAGGGGTGGTTGAACAGACCCGTGGTGTGGAGGGCTGGATGAACAGTAGACGATGGAGGGGTGCCCGTGGAGGGGTGGTTGAACAGGACCCCGTGGTGTGGAGGGCTAGATGAACAGTAGACGGTGGAGGGGTGGTTGAACAGTAGCCGGTGGAGTAGCGCGCGGTGGAGGCTGGATGAACAGGAGCCCGTGGAGGCTGGAAGAGGTCGACGGTGGAGATGAACAGTATCCCGTGGAGTCCCTTTTGTTGGTACGCCACACCCCTCCCGATGAACAAGACCCTCGTTTTCACCAGAAGCGCCCAACACAAGTCGGTTTCGTCCGCTTTGTGGTACGCCACACCCTCCCGATCAACGGGACCCCGTTTCGACCGTAGGAGGTCCGCTTCCTCCGCTTTGCGGACGCCACACCCTCCCGATCAACAGACCCCGTTTCGACCGTAGGAGGTCTGTTTCTCCCACAGCGGTACGCCAGCCTCGCTTCCATCGCCTGTTCCGCCCAAGCCCTCGATGAACACGATAACGCATTCCGCTCCGACCCAGCCGGTTGGCTCACACGCGCCCGCTGCCTCCCGATGAACACGACGCATTTCGTTGCCTCCCGATGAACACGACGCATTCCGTTGCCTCCCATGAACACGATGCATTCCGTTGCCTCCCCATGAACACGCAGCGATGCTGTTTCTCCTTTCCGACCTAGCCATGTACACGAGCCCTCGCCAGACGTATGCGCCGAGTAGGCGTTCGAGACCCGCCCAGATGTACACATACGTGGCGTATTTTCTTTCTTGCACCTCGGCTGCAGACGTGCGTGTACATGCTACGTGCACGCCTACTATGACACGGCGCGCTCTACATCAACCAAGATGTACGCATATCGCTCGTGACCGAACGACAACGCTTCGTGACGCTTCGACCAGGTGGGTCCCGACTCTCAGGCACTTCCTTGCGTGCGAAGATGTAGCTGGTGGGTCCCAACAGTCAGGGGCAAACATTTTTTTTTGTGAAATACGATGGTCCGTCCGGTGGGTCCCCGCTGTCAGGTGGAGGAATAATTATTTTGCACTTAATAAGGAGGCACTTCCTTGCTGCGGCCGTGGACCCAGCTGTCAGCCTCTCCACGTACAGTCCACGTCTGATGGAAGCCGTTCCTTGACCACGTTGACCACGCCGCGCCGAGAGCACCAGGGTGGTGGAGGACGGCGAGGCCTAGGAAGGGGACGACGCGGAGGCAGGGAAGACGCGGCAGTGGATGCCCACGCGTAGAGGAGTACTAGGGTTCACTGGTTCGCTGCAGTGTGAGGTTGTCGTCGCCGCAGAATAACAGGGGGTGTGGGTGAGTAGAGGGATGGCCTGGCCAGCGGTGGGAGTAATAGGGGGCGGTGAGACCTCCGCCGCATCGCAACCGGCCACAGGAGGCAGGAGCACGAGGCACGACCGGCGCTGGTTTGGGCGGCTGGAGCAAGAAGACCAGAGGTTGAAGAAGCACTACGGTCGTTGGATGGACATCGTACGGTCACTGGAGCTAGAATCGTGCATATTGACTAAGTTGACAAAACCCTCCGTCCCCGTCAACTTAGTAGGCCCACAAGTCAGCCTCCCACCAAGGTGGGTCCCAGCTAGCAGGGGGTATTCATTTTTTTGTGCGTAATAAGGAGGCACTTCCGGTGGGTCCGAGCTGCCAGCAGGGGGAACATTTTTTTCGTGAAATACGGTGGCCCGTCGGGTGGGTCCCAGCAGTTAGGGGAAAAAAAAATTTCACGATATACTGGTGGGCGTCCGGTGGGTCCCTGCTGTCAGGTGGAGGAATAATTGTTTTCAGCGTAATAAGGAGGCACTTCCTTGCGGTTGTCGTGGGCCCAGCTGTCAGCCTCTCCACGTATAGTATTATTTTGATGGAATTCGGTCGTTGACCACATTGACCACGCCGCGCCGAGAGCACCACGGAGGTGGATGACGGCGAGGCCTAGGAAGGGGACGACGCGGACCGGGGAAGACGCGGCAGTGGATGCCCACTCGGAGAGGAGTACGAGGGTTCACTGGTTCGGCTGCGCTGCCCTCGCCGCAGAATAACAGGGGGTGTGGGTGAGTGGAGTGGAGGGATGGCCTGGCCAGCGGTGGGAGTAGTATGGGGGCGGTGAGGCCTCCGCGGCAGCACAGCCGGCCATGGGAGGCAGGAGCAGGCGACACGACCGGCGCTGCGTTGGGCGGCTGGAGCAAGAAGACCAAAGATTGAAGAAGCACTACGGCCGTTGGATGGACATCGTACGGTCAGTCGAGCTAGAATCGTGCATATTGAATAAGTTGACAAAGCCCTTCGCCCCCGTCAACTTAGTAAGCCCACTATACTGGGTCCCAGCTAGCAGGGGGAGTATTCATTTTTTGTGCGTAATAAGGAGGCACTTCCTTGCGTGCGAAGCTATAGCTGGTGGGTCCGAGCCGTCGGGCGGTAACGTTTTCATGAAATACTGAGGCCCTTCGGTGGGTCCCGGATGTCAGGTGGAGGAATCATTATTTTGCGCGTAATAAGGAGGCATTTCCTTGCGTGCAGCCGTGGACCCAGCTGTCGGCCTCTCCACGTACATTCCACTTCAGATGCATGTCGGTCGTTAACCACATTGACCACGCCACGCCGAGAGAACCAGGGCGGTGGACGACGGCGAGGCCTAGGAAGGGAACGACACGGAGGAAGGGAAGACTCGGCAGTTGTTTTTGTTTCCCACGCGGAGGGGAGTACGGCTGTATGAGGGTTTCTTCGTTAAATACGCCATCACCGGAGAATAACGGCGGTGTGGGTGAGTAGAGGATGGCTAGGCGATGATGGGAGTACGATGGGGCGATGAGGCTCTTGCGGCAAGACAGCCCGTCATGGGAGGAGGGAGCAGCAGTCCCTTGGCGCTTGTTTGATCGGCTGGAGCAGGAAGAGCAGAGATTGAAGAAGCACGATGGCTGTTGGATTGACATCCAACAGTATACAAATCATCTGTGGAAAGCCTCAAATCTGTGGAAAACATCATACAACCCATCTGCCATTATTTCAAATAATTTACAGCCCAGTTGCTAATTCTTACGGGTTTTTTTGGAGCCCATATTCTTTTTGTTAGCATTACAGCCCATATTGTGGCCACAGTTAAAAAATTATACGAACTTTTGCATATGTCGGTGCGGTCTGAACTGTTTTTAATCCCGAAATTTCGATTCACATTCAGACTGATTTAAAAAATAAATGTATATCAATATAAAATCCAATAAATTGTCCACGCATAAAAATCAATGCAATTTAAAATCTCAAAATGAAAAAAAGATATTTGAAAATAATTGCCGGTTTGATGTGTTTTAAAAATTTACAGCCCATTTCTCATTACGGATAGGCCATTTTCTCGGCCAGCCGAATGAAGCTCTCCTCGTATTGAAAGATTTGCAGCCCAACAGGCCTAATAAAGAGACTTACTTGACAAATCACAAAAAATTGGGCTAGCCATTTTCAGAAAGAAAAAAAACTACTGGGCTGGTCTGTGGTAAACATAAAAGAAAAGGATGTCTGGACATGTCAGAGTGTCCCGCACAGCCCAACTGACACCCTACTTCCATCTCAAAAACAAATTAGATAAATGCCAATCCAATTATGGCGATTCATAAAAATGCCACTGCAATTTCTGAACTTTGAAAAATGCCACTGCAATTTTTGCAAACTTTGAAAAACGCCACTGCAGTTTGCAAACTTTGAAAAACGCCACTCCAGACTTCAAAAAATGCCACTAGAAATGGCATGAAATGGCATTTTTCAAAGTTTGGAAATTGCAGTGGAATTTCTCGGATACACCACATTTGGAGTGGCATTTATCAAATTAACCCAAAACAAAATAATCGGGCGAAGCTGCTGGGTCCCTCGTGTCACCGCCACAGTAATTCTCTCGCTTATTGACTACGTTGACAATGGCATGGGACCCGGATGTCGAAATCCACTAGGAGGAGCCTTTTTATTGGCTTGAAATAAGGAGGCACTTGCTTTGCATTTCCATGACCTTGGCGGGTCCTTGCTGTCATCCTCTCCACGCACAATCATCTCCTCGATTGTGTACGCGTCAACTTGCTAGGCCCACAAGTCAGCCTCTAAACCTGTGGAGGACAAATACAACCCATTTAAAAAAATAACAGACCATTCAATACATTCAAACGGAAAGTTCAACATTCAGAGCAAAGTAACAGGTCTGATCCACATATAGAGTACTGAACTTCCACATTGACAACCATCATAGCCAAGTTAACTATCTACTCCCACTAATACTCTAGTTGCGTACAAGTACTAACTTACTCTTAGCTAACTAGATGATGCCAGCCGCCATCTGTGGGACACGCTAAATGCCGGCACCGGCGTCGTGCGCCTCGCCTCAGACTTGCAAGAGGTGCGATAGGGCGCATTGCTCGCACGCGTTGGCCCTTTCCATGCCGACGTGGTCCACCGAAGCTTCTCCTTCCAAGCGGGAAACCCACTTGACGAGCTGGTAGTAAAAATCGGCGTCGCGAACGCGTGCATGCCCGACAGCCTCCAGGGCTATTTGCCGGGCGCCGGCCTCCATGTAGTCGGCCCGATTATGGCGCGCTCGCGACTCAGAGCGTCGGTGCGCTGCTGCTCCATGTCCCGCTGGCGGCGCAAATCGGCGATACGCTGCTCCTCCGCCAGGCGGTCGCGGTCCAACAACTCCTGATCCCCCGCCATGCGGTCGCGCTCCAAAAACTCCTCGATCTCCGCATTGCCATCTAAAGACAGACAGAATGCCTCCTCCCTCCGTCTTCCTTCCGGTGAAAACCCGGACACTAGTTCCGGCGGTGACCGCCTCCGGCGTCGCCTACCGCGGACGGGCGGGGGCATGGCGGACGTAGCGAGCGACGTCAGGCCGGTGGGGGCTTATGAGGATATGGTGAGTTGGGTCACGGTGGCACCGGAGAAGGCCGGGAAACAGTACTTATAGGCGGAAGGTAGCGCGACGGTCATCGGAATTCAATGCATAATGGTTTAGCGCGCAAGCTTGCCGTGGAAAACTAGAGAAACTGAAATTATGACTGTGCCGTCCCGTCCCGTCTGGGTCGCACGCCGGCATGGCGGTCAAACGAGTGCACTCGAATCATCTCCCTCCTTGTCAATAATGATTCCATGGATTTAAAGCGTATCTTTTTTCGCATCAGTTAGCTGCCTTAATTACGGCCGACTGCATGCAGGCACTCAGAATCGCTCGCATGCAGTACGCAAAGCAGCATGCAACGAGTCGCAGCTGAGGGCACGCATGCAGCCACTTAAATTGCTGGAATTAATTAGCCTTAAACTTCTGCATGCCGTTAATTATTGCCATGCCTTGGTCTTGCCGCTTTGCTCACGGGACTAATAAACCCGGACGGAGGGGGTACCTTGGTTGGTGAGAGGTTTAAATTAAGCCCTGCAAATCGGAAAGGAGGTACTAGTACGTGTGTGATCCGCTATTTATTCGTGTAGGATCGAGTAGGTCGTTTCTTGAATTGAGCCATGCAAACCGGAAAGGAGGTAGTACGTGCGTGATCCGCTATTTATCCGTAGGATCGATAGTGTAGCTTGTCGGTTTCTTCAGAGGTAGGCATTTTTATCCCGTAGGATCGATAGTGTAGCTTGTCGGTTTTTTAGAGGTAGGCATTTTATTCAAAACTGCCACTTCCCATCTTATGTCGCAAATAAAACTGCCAGAGCGCATTAGGCTAGCTAGTGATCGATCAAGAATTTGTAAACACCGAGCTTAACAGAAATAAGTAATCATTAATGCATCTCAATGATTCACGGATCATATACAAATATGTAGCTCCAAAAGCAAAGATCAGCCACTTCGGATCTTGAGTCGCAACTAAAACTAACTAGTACGATTCCCATACATAAGATCAACATGTTAATGCATCTCAATGATTCACAGATCATATACAAATATGTAGCTCCAAAAGCAAAGATCTAGAAAAACATCATTCTTCCTACTAACATGGATGCTTCTCTTGGCCAACATTCAAGACTGATCGAAAGACAAATTTGTTTGTGAAGTCTACAATTCCTCTTGCAAACGTAAATGGTTTCACCAATTTGGAACCATGAGAATGAACCACACATGATGGAGGAACATCCTTTGTAATATGATTTGGTCTTCTCTCGATCACACCGCAAGACTATTTCCGGAATACAAACTTTAACTTAGGCAAAATGATGCCCATTGTATAATCAGACCAAAGCAATGAAGCACCTAGTGTTGGCCAATAAATAGTACAGTACTACTTTTCTGCAGTCCATGAAGTGACTATCCAATCTTTCTGTGTCTATTTTCAAATGGCATTGCATGCAGTGACTATACTATTCTCTTGTGCAGTTCAACCAAAATTGCGGACACTTTGTTTATTTGCCAAATAGCAACGGGAAGACATCTCTGTCTACACAAATATTAAGCAGCTAGTAAACATATACCACACCTTGTATTTTCGGTTTAAACATGTCTCTTCCGCTTAGCATCTGTCATGTTCCTTTGGACAACTGATCTGCTTATGTTTTGCCTCGACAATTTCATCTGAATTGATTTGCTGGTTCAAAGCAGAAATATAGCGCCTATTCTTCATCGGACCAAGGATATCCATGTTTGCAAAGTGATGGAAGAGGTGAAATCGATACAACCGAAATTGAGCATCCAATCATTGAATCCTGTCCCGCACCTCCAATGTAGGTCCACCCCGCCAATAAATTCACATGCAAACCACTAGCATTACTATCTAATGACAAGAAAAAGAGTAGCAAGATAGTAGCAAACCATGTACCTTTGTAATGAACAGCTCATAGTGCCACCAATTGGATATAAAGGTTTGGAAAAAACATGCTCCTAATGTTGAACCAGTTGGATTTTTTGTGCGCCCACTAAAATCGAGCATCCTGTTTGCATAGATATTGAAAGTGTGATTACTCTAAAAGTGGCACTAGTTGAAGCATACACTCAAAAATATAAGCATTCCAATTTCTTAATGGGAAAAGGTAGCAAGACTATTTCTAACCACCTGTTTGAAGGAATAAATAAAGCAACATCGGCTGATGTCAGGAAGGCATACATAGTTTTTTCTGGAAAAGTGAGCCATTCCTAACCTTTCCTCTTCTTTTAAGCAAATTTTGTGCAGTTCTACTAAAATAAAATGCCATCACCGCCTTGACAATTCAGTGACACTATACAAAAGGAAATGACTTAACGTTACATCATGACGCCATCTGAATCTGTTCAGTATCCTATGTCTCGAATGCAACAGAATAAATGTATGTTTGTGAACCAATTAATGGCTGAAGCAATGATGGAAATGGTGGATGAATCAGAGGTGCAGAGTCGTGCGACACAACAACTGATCAATGTTTTCAGAGACAAGTAGCAAAGCAGCAAGAACTTGCCCACATGCTTATGGGCGTCATCTGTGCTGAGGTTGCAGATTGTGACGTTGTAGATGGTTAGGTTCTGCTCATTTATTTGCACTGGCATCAATCTTTGATTGCCCAGTGGATGTAATTTCCTGTAATATATGCTAGATGTGCAACTTTATTCACTGTATGTCGTACCTTTGCTCGTCGTAATGGGCTCTTCTAATTTGTCCTAAAGACATGAATGAACTTTAGTGGGCCCATTAAGTTAATGGGCCGTTACTAGGCCGAAAGTTAATGGTCGGCCCTCTTACCTCCCGGGTCGTTAACAGGCCGACATCGAAGCGGGCAACAGGTGGCCCCAATTTATTTCACGGGTCGTTAATAAAGTTGTTACTAAATTTGGGCTACATATGGCCCAACTATACTATAGGCCTTTAGCAGGCCGAAGAGACAATGGGCTTGTATCGACCATGAAGAGCATGGGCCGCTAAGAGGCCGAAAGTCGTCAGACATAAACGGCCCAATCAGGTTGTGGGCCTTTAGCAGCCGAAGAGAAACTGGCTGGTATTGGACCATGAAGGGCATGGGCCGTTAAGAGGTCAAACTAAGGTCCGACTACAAATGGCCCAACTCATTTATGGTCCGTTAACGGCCGAAGGCACACAGGCCGGAATTGGCCCAACACTTAAATGGGTCACTAAAAGGCCAAAACTCAGGTCCGACTACAAATGGCCCAACTGATTTATGGGCCGTCAACAGGCTGAAAGTGACACCGGGCCAGAAATTGGCCCAACACTTAAATGGGCCGCTAAAAGGCCAAAACTCAGGTCCGACTACAAATTGCCCATCAGATTTATGGGCCATCAACAAGCTGAAAGACACACCGGGCCGGAAATTAGCCCAACATTTAAATGGGTCGCTAAAAGGCCGGAAGATGTACATCCTGAAAATTGGCCCATCCATTAAATGGGCCGTTAACAGGCCGAAATCTCATCGGGCCGATATTGAGCCCAAATATACGGCGGGCTGTTAACGGGCTCGAACTGACGATGGGCTGCAATGGTGTCAAATCTTTAACGGCCCGAATTGGCACATCTCGTATGGGCCGTGGGCTTAAATGGACCTGACACAAGTAGGCCTTATATGGGTCGGACTGCTAATTTTTATCAATAATTTTTCACGGAATGGGCCACTGTTGGGCCGTGCCACATGTCGACCTATCATAGGCGCCTCCTGTCCAATGAGTGGATGACATATGTCCCAACGATGAGCCGACACGTGTTTCCTCTAGCCAATGATGATAATTTTGGTAATGTCATGGAACACTTCTACGACAACACAGGTATGACTATCTTGATTATGTCATAAATTTGTCATGGATGTACATGCATGACAAAAAATGCGACCTACTGTGACAAACACATATCATCACGGAAGTGTATTTGTTTTGGAGTGTCGGGCTGCGCCCTACACCCAGCACTCGGTGCCCGTTAAGGCCCCTGGCCCAATGACAGCCGGGGCCCAACCCCCAGAACGGTTTAAAAAAGAATAAAAAATGATAATAAGTAAATAAAAATATTAATTAATTAGTTAATTAAATTAATTAACTTAACTAATTAGGTTCAACTAAACTAACTAAAATTTGTTACACTAATAACCTAGTTAGACTAAATTAACTAGTTAGTTAATGTAACAGCCAATGATAGGGGTCTCACTCGCTGACTACCAAACGTTGATCGGTCAATCGACTCCTCGCCCACTTGTCAGCCTCTGGTACACTTCTGTGTACGCAGAGCTAGGTGCACCTAGCATTTAGCTATTTAATTTTGAATTAATAATAATTTCAGAACATTATTAAAACTTTGGAAAATAATATAAAATAAACCGTAACTCGGATGAAAATGTTTGGTACATGAAAGTTACTCAGTATGACGAGACAAATCCGGATACGCCGCATGTTCGTCCGCCACACATCCCTAGCATAGCAAACATGCAACTTTCCCCCTCCGGTTCATCTGTTCAAAAACGCGAAACACCGGGGATACTTTCCCTGTTGCTTCCCCCCTTCGTCGGTATCACCTCCTATCGCGTTAGGGCACACCTAGCACCGCTCATTGTCATATCATGCATCGTCATGCTTATGTTTGCATTATATTTATTGTTTTTCCCCCTCTTCTCTCATTAGACACCGAGACCTGTCGTGGGTTTGTCACGGCAGATGTCCTCAGGAAAGGACTTAGTCGTGGAGCCATCCCTACGGGTTAGCTTAAAGGGGTTAAAGCGGACAAGGGACGCAAGAGAGTTTTATACTAGTTCGGCCCCTTACGATGAAGGTAAAAGCCTACGTCTAGTTGTGATGGAATTGATGGGGTTTCGATGACTAGGGAGCGAATACGCTTTGCCTGAGTCTCGAGTTGTTGTCTGTCGTTCTGAACCGCCGCCGGGTCGTCCCCTTATATATATGGGTTGACGCCCGTCGGTTTACGGAGTCCCGAGGCAGGCTCATAAACGTGTCCGGCTCGGTCTCCACTCTTTCTATCTTACAATGCAAGTTACATACCAATGCCGATTTATAGCTACAAGCCTTTAAACCGGTTCTGGGCCATGGGCCTTTACACAGCGTCACCGTCTGTCTTCATGGGCTTCAAGTTAATCCGGCCTCTCCTGGCCGGTTTACACCCAATAGTAATATCCCCAACATTAGGCCCCAGACTGATTTGAACTGGTTCATGTCAGTCCCCAAGAAAAACTTCGTCTTCAACATCTTCACAAAATTTCGTAAACCGCCGTGACGTCATCTTCCCGAATCATGGTAAACCGTCGTGACGTCATCTGTTATAAAAACTGTGTATGGCACATCTTCATTAATGGGTCTCCGACAATTGAGGCGACAGCTCCGCTTTATTTCCATATTTCTGGCTCCTCGATTTTCACGCCTGACACTTATCCTTTGCCTTTATAAATAGGGCCGAGGGGTCATTTTCACCTTTCCCCCTCGTGCCTCTTCTCGTCGTCATCTTCCTTTCGCCGCTCAGCCTTTGGAGCTCCGCCACCACCGTCGACCGTCGCCTCTGCTCCGACTCTGGCCGCTACATCACCCTGAATGCACCAGAAAACTGCGGTGCCGCTCCGCTTCTTCATCAGCACTGGTAAGTTCTCTGCTCTTTTCGCCATAGATCTATTCTAGGGTTTCAGCGTTCTTCGGTGTTCGTCAGCGTTCTTCGGTGTTCGTTAGCGTTCTTTGCTCATACGGTGACTCTTGATAGAATCCTGAGTATTTTTTCCGTATAATGGTAGCCTTTAGTCTCTGTTTCCATCTATGCATCTCAAAACAGAAGATCTTATCTAAACCTTCACCCATTGCTGCGGTACTGCTTCCTAGGTCTTGAATATACTTTCCTTTTATGACATGTGGTAGATCCAAAATTACAATACCAACTTGTGAAATCTGTTTGTCCTTCACTTACACATCTGCAGACTTGAATCTTCAATGTCAGACTAGGCGGTTTAACTTTGTAGAAAAAATGACAATCCGGTATATACCATTAGTCCCCTTGTTGAACCGCCAATATACATCATATTTAGCCTTTGCTTTAATAAACTCCGGTTTATGATCAACCAACCCCGGTTTGACAATGTGCTTACATCTTTGAACCGCCAAATAGCTTGTCCACTGTAAATCTTTAAACCGGTAATTATCTTGTTTGTAGAGCCATGGCTAAGCAAGTTTATGAATGCAATTGGGTCCCTTCTCGAGTGACTGAAGAACAGTTAGACAATCTTGTCAAAATGAGTGCCTTAAGCAAGAAAGATGTCATTCACTGGAGGGTCCCTGGCCCGGAATGTCCTCCTACCCCCAAAGATGGAGAAGTTGCTGTATTTGTTGATCACTTAGGCCGGGGCTTCAATCCTCCCGGTTCAAAAAATTTCTGGGATGTACTGGCCAGCTTTCAACTGCGCCCACAAGACATTCGCCCTAACTCCATAACCAACATCTGCCACTTCCAAGTTTTTTGTGAGGTTTACCTTCAGGAGGAACCTACAGTAGAGCTATTCCGGGATTTCTTTCATTTAAACCGTCGCATTGAATTCAAAGACGGACCCAACACAGAATTGGGCGGAATGGTGATTCAGAAAAGAAAAGAAGTCACTTTTCCGCATGCCAATCTCCATAGTCACCCCAAAGAGTTGAACCAGACCTGGTTTTACTGCAAGGATACATCTCCAGCTGACAAAAACCCCCTGCCGGGTTACCGTCCTGAACGTCTGAGCAACACACACCCTTTTCCTCAAAGGCTAACTGCTAAGGAGAGGATCAAATATGCTCCTCAACTATCAAATCTTAGGGCCTTTATGGCAAACGGTTTGACAGGAGTTGATTTTGCACGCTGCTGGATAAGCTGGAGTGTTTTGCCCTTGAGCCAGCACCCCGGATTGATGTGTGAGTATACTGGGAACTTGAAGGATGCTCAGCGGCACATTGATATTCAGCTTACAGATGATGAAGTCACTGAAGCTGTGAAAAAGATGCTGAATGAACCGGAGGAAGTCTGTGCCCAAACCGGACTGCTTCCTTTCTGCACTACCAACAAACCGTCAGTTGTAAGAATCATATAACTTGTTTATCTGAAATTGCTTCTGTCCCAATATTCTCTGAAAGTGTGATTATTTTCTTGACAGGGCGATGATCCATTCTGGAACAAGAAACCCCCGCAAGATAAACCGTCAAAGCCGACCCGTCAAAAGACCAAGGCTGTGAAAAAACCTGCCAACAGGAAGAGGACCACTGCATCTTCCGATCCACCAGCTGACGATGATGTGGGTAACCCGGATTTAGAGGCAGAGCTTGACTCACTTGGTTTATTTTTCATACACCTTATTGATGATGATTTTTGTCAGGATGACGCTGAAGCCAGTCACGCTGATGTTGTAGAGGTAATTGTTCTTTCCTCCGATTCAAACCCTTTGCCATCACTAAAAATCCGTCAAGCAACCCAGAAAGTTAATTTTCTCATCCTCTTGCTTATTTGGATCCAAACTTTCTTGTGAAGACACAGCAGCACGAGGCTCGCCGCACAACCCGACATAGTGGCCAGGTAGTTACCTCCACCGGTTTACCGGACAGTCCGGTTCGGAAACGCTGATCAGAGGTCTCTTATTCCCTTGATACTTCACGCCCCAAAGCGGGTTGTTTTCATCAACCTCTTAATCCGTCTGACTCAAATTATCAGAGAACTTCTCATTCATCCTCTGGCGAGTCGTCGGCCACCAAACTCCCACCCCTCAAGACAGTTCTTGGGTGAGTTATATATTTGTTTTTACCCTTAACATGCATTTTATCCATTATACTGATCTTCATGTTTACATTGCCAGTGCTAAGCCCAGACCGAGTAAGAAGGCTCGCCTGACTAAACCGACAGAGGAGGACGCAGCTGTTGAACCGGAGAAAACTCCTGACGTTGAAGAAGCCAATGTTGATGACCTGCTGAATGATCCACCACCTCAGGATCATGACTTCACTGCTAATCAGGTGGAAGTTGACACCACATGCCATACTGACCAGCCGACCAGTCCTATCCGGACTGATAAACCGACAAGTCCAGCAAAAGATACCGACAAACTGGCAACTGCAATACGAGCTGCTGAGGAGAAGGATGATGACGTTCTGATTACAGGCGTTGGCCAAACTGAACCGGGAAATCATGTCGCTCTGTCGAAGCATACCGCCAAAGAGGAATTTTCTGCAATTGGCAAAGGCAAATGGAATGCCGATCTGTCCACCTACGCCCATCTGAACGCTCAAGACCTTCATTCCGGCTATCTGAACCGTCTGTACACCAGCCGTGACTATGAAGCCGGCTTGGTAAACATGATGAAGGAACGATATGAGGTAATTTCATAATCACTGCCCTTTTATTTTCTTAATCGCAATCTGTTAATTCCAGTAGCCCCCAAGTGATGGTTTAAGATATCAATCCAAACCGGGACTTTAGTAAAAAACTTTATACTTTGCCACAATGCATCTAAACTTCACTGAAGTAGCCCCCAAGTGCCGGTTTGACTTTTATGAAGATGAACCGGGACTTCGTAAAAGATAACTTCTGCATCAGCAGTCTTTGAGCAAATATCCATTAGCCCCCAAGTACTAAGGGCATAACTTGTTATGTGCTTGGTACTTCAAATATGTACTGTCACTTCATCATATAACTGTCTATATGCAGGCCGAGTTGAGCAAGAAAGAGAACCAAACCGCTGACCTGCAGGAGAACCTTAAATCTCAACAAGCTGAAACCTCCAAGGAGAAAGAAGAATTGACCAGCGCCTTAGGCGCCATGGAGAAACTTATCCAGAGGCGGATTGCTGCACCGATTCCAGAGGCTCAAAATCTTATCCCTCCAATCCGTAAGCACACTTATGCCCCTGATATTGATCCGTCCACGCTGATAAGTGATGAGGCTGCCTTCCAAGCCCTAACTAGGATCGACTGGGCAACTGTTGATTTCCAGCCACTGGGTAGAGAAGAGGAAGCTGAACAGGCGAGGGATGATCCACAACCATCAGGCCAAGCTGGTGACCAACCATAAACCGTAAGCCGGTTTAATCTTCCACATGCTGCGACATGTGTCTGAAAAAGCACTTATCCTTTTGGGCACTGGAAAGCCTTGTAATAGGCCTAGTTAAAATACTTGTTCTGATATGCCTTCGCGCATATTTTTATTTAATTGATACAGGCTTGATTCGTCATAGATATGATATTCATACTCAGTTATCCAAGTTGTTTCTGCAGAAAAGAAGCTTAAAACGCCCTGGCGGTTTACCGCCGGGCGGGTCATGATACCCATAGATATACAACCAAAGATGATAACTTAAGTTGTGACATATAACCAAATATGGAAATATATAATACCTGTGAATTTGAGGCATAAGGTTGGCTAACCAACGTTGTAATGAAGGGCATGACCCAACTCTTGGAGGAGAAAACAACTCCTGTGGACATAAGGCTGGTTTATAGTATAAACCGTTCCGGGTTATTATAAACACCGGTTTACTCTGTACTTCGAGTTTGATTGAAAACCAAACCGGGCTGATAGTCTCCGGATGATTTTATGATCGTGTATTGTCAACTTGCAATTGACAGTCGAGCCGGGTTGTTAACGTCAGTTTAAAAGGCAGTCAAAAATGTTTATCAAAAAGAGAACAAAACTCAAATAAAGGCAAATAAAACCATTGTAGGCGAGGCTTTGAACCGATCAAGAGGTGTAACCATGGTTCGGACACGACCAAGCCCCCAAGAGGCGTAGCTATGGTTCAGGTTCGACCAGGTCCCCAAATGATGCTGTGGCATTGAGCCGATCAAGAGGTGTAACGTATGGTTCGGGTACGACCAAGCCCCCAAGTGATGTTGTGGCATTGAGCCGATCAAGAGGTGTAGCTATGGTTCTGATACGACCAAGCCCCCAAGTGATGATGTGGCATTGAGCCGATCAAGAGGTGTAGCTATGGTTCGGATACAACCAAGCCCCCAAGTGATGTTGTGGCATTGCGCCTATCAAAAGGTGTAGCTATGGTTCGGACATGACCAAGCCCCCAAGTGATATAACATAAAGCTTTGAGAAGCTAAATCAAGGGGTAAACCGGACGCCCCTTTAAAAACAGAAGCTCCATGTAACCACACATGATGAAAGAAAACAACAGATACCCCGCTTTACTGAGGTTCCGGTTTATTATATTGATCATAATATATACATTGTCATAATATGTACATAAGCAGAGCCTATAGCTCAAGTATAGTAGGGCCGAAGATGAGCAATATTCCATGGCCGGTTGGTCTCCTCCTCCGATTTGCGTGAGTCTTTGCGCTCTCGAACATCGATTAGGTAGTACGACCCGTTGTGTAGATTCTTGTTGACCACAAAGGGTCCTTCCCAAGGGGGGGGATAACTTGTGCATGTCCGTCTGATCCTGGATGAGCCGAAGCACCAAATCTCCTTCTTAAAAGGCTCTGGTTCTAACACGGCGGCTATGATAACGACGCAGATCTTGCTGATAAATCGCCGAACGGGCTGCCGCTATGTCACGCTCCTCATCTAACAGGTCAAGAGCCTCTTGCCGTGCCTTCTCGTTGTCAGCTTCAACATATGCCGCTACACGAGGTGAGTCATGACGTGTGTCACTAGGAAGAACCGCCTCTGCTCCATAAACCATGAAGAATGGCGTGTATCCTGTTGATCTGTTGGGTGTGGTGTTGATGATCCATAACACAGAAGGTAGCTCCTCAACCCAACAACCCGGCGTCCGTTGCAAAGGAACCATAAGCCGGGGTTTGATGCCTCTCAAGATCTCTTGATTGGCCCTTTCTGCTTGACCATTGGACTGTGGGTGAGCCACTGATGACACGTCAAGACGGATGTGCTCACGTTGACAGAACTCCTTCATGGCACCCTTGGACAGATTGGTACCATTGTCTGTTATAATGCTGTGTGGAAAACCAAACCGGAAAATCACCTTTTTGACGAATTGAACCGTCGTGGCCGCATCACACTTACTGACTGGCTCTGCCTCCACCCACTTTGTGAATTTGTCAACCGCCACCAAAAGGTGGGTCTTCTTGTCCTTGGACCTCTTGAAAGGCCCAACCATATCCAGCCCCCAAGTCGCAAACGGCCAAGTGATTGGAATCATCCTTAATTCTTGAGTCGGTACGTGAGCGCACCTTGAGAAATTCTGATAGCCATCACATCGTCTGACCAAGTCCTCGGCATCGGCATGAGCCATCAACCAATAGAAACCGTGACGAAATGCCTTGGCCACCAAAGATTTTTAACCGGCGTGGTGACCACAATCTCCTTCGTGGATCTCACGCAAGATTTCACAGCCTTCTTCAGGAGACACACAACGCTGAAACGCCCCAGTCACACTGCAATGATGCAGCTCTCCATTGATAATGGTCATGGACTTGGACCGCCGGATTATCTTCCTGGCCAGAGTCTCACCCTCTGGCAACTCGCCCCGGTTCATATACGCCAGATAAGGAACCGTCCATCCGGGATTACATGAAGAGCCACCACCAACTGAGCTTTCGGATCAAGAATAGCCAAATCCTCTTCACCAGGGAGCCTGACGGACGGATTATGCCAAACATCCAAGAAGACATTAGGCGGAACCGGTTTACGTTGAGAACCAAGGTGGCTTAAAGCGTCCGCCGCTTCGTTCTTCCGCCGGTCCACATGATCCACCTGATAACCCTTAAAGTGACCTGCAACGATGTCCACCTCACGATGATACGCTGCCATGAGTGGGTCCTTGGAATCCCAAGTGCCAGACACCTGTTGGGCCACCAGGTCCGAGTCACCGAAACACTTAACTCGGCTTAGGTTCATCTCCTTCGCCATCCGAAGACCATGGAGGAAGGCCTCATACTCAGCTGCATTGTTAGTGCAAGGGAACATTAAACGGAGAACATAACAAAACTTATCACCTCGCAGGGAAGTTAATACGACTCCAGCCCCCGAGCCCTCCAATTGTCTGGACCCATCAAAATGAATAGTCTAATAAGTGTGATCCGGCTTCTCTTTAGGTGCTTGTAATTCTGTCCAATCATTGCTGAAATCCACAAGTGCCTGAGACTTGATCGCCGTTCGGGGTATGTATTTCAACCCATGAGGCCCGAGCTCAATAGCCCACTTGGCAATCCGGCCAGTTGCTTCCCTGTTCTGGATTATATCTCCCAAAGGAGCAGAGCTGACCACCGTGATAGGGTGACCTTGGAAATATTGCTTGAGCTTCCGGCTTGCCATGAAAACCCCATATACCAGCTTCTGCCAATGCGGGTACCTCTGCTTGGACTCAATAAGTACCTCGTTGATATTGTAAACCGGACGCTGAACCGGATATTCCTTTCCTGCTTCCTTGCGGTCCACCACAATAGCCACGCTGACTGCTCGAGCATTAGCCGCCACATATAGCAATAATGGCTCTTTGTCAACCGGAGCAGCAAGAACCGGCGGATTAGCCAACTGCCGGTTTAAGTCCTCAAACGCCTCATCTGCGGCAGAACTCCAGACGAAGTTATCCGTTTTCTTCAGCATCTGATACAAAGGAATGGCCTTCTCGCCGAGGCGGCTGATAAACCGGCTCAACGCGGCAATCCGGCCTGCCAAGCGTTGAACGTCATTGATACACTTCGGTTTAGCCAAGGAGGTGATGGCCTTGATTTTTTTTCTGAATTAGCTTCAATGCCCCTATTAGACACCAAAAAGCCCAAAAGATTGCATGCCGGTACACCAAAAATGCATTTGGCCGGGTTAAGCATCATCTTGTAAACCCGCAAGTTATCAAAGGTTTCCTTCAAGTCATCAATCAATGTTTCCTTCTTCCTTGATTTTACCACAATGTCATCCACATAGGCATGAACATTACGGCCGATTTGCTTATGAAGACAATTTTGCACACATCGTTGATAAGTCGCCTGGGCACTCTTGAGCCCAAAGGGCATGGACACATAGCAGAAGGCTCCAAAGGGAGTTATGAAGGCCATCTTCTCCTGGTCCTTAACTGCCATTTTGATCTGATGATAACCAGAATATGCATCCAAAAAGCTCAAACGCTCACAACCCGCCGTAGCATCAATAATTTGATCAATACGGGGGAGAGCAAAAGGATCTGCTGGACAAGCCTTGTTGAGATCTGTGTAGTCCACACACATATGCCAGGTGCCATTCTTCTTAAGGACCAGCACCGGATTAGCCAACCATTCAGGATGGAAAACTTCAACGACAAATCCAGCCGCTAAGAGCCTGGCCACTTCTTCTCCAATAGCTTTGCGTCTTTCTTCATTGAACCGGCGGAGAAACTGCTTCACCGGTTTATACTTAGTATCAACATTAAGAGTGTGCTCAGCGAGTTCTCTCGGTACACCTGGCATGTCAGAAGGCTTCCATGCAAAGATGTCCTGATTCTCACGGATGAACTCGATGAGCGCGCTTTCCTATTTCGGATCCAAGTTGGCGCTTATGCTGAACTGCTTGGACGAATCGCCAGGTACGAAGTCAACAAGCTTAGTCTCATCAGCCGATTTAAACTTCAGGGCCGGATCATGCTCTGTAGTTGGCTTCTTCAATGAAGTCATATCTGCCGGATCAACATTATCCTTGTAAAACTTTAACTCTTCTGTGGCACAAACCGACTCAGTGTAAGCCGCATCACCTTCTTCACATTCTAGAGCAATCTTGCGGCTTCCATGGACGGTTATAGTTCCCTTGTGACCCGGCATCTTGAGCTGCAAATAGACATAGCAGGGCCGTGCCATAAACTTAGCATAAGTCGACCGTCCAAACAGGGCGTCATACGGACTTCTGATTTTCACCACTTCAAAGGTCAAACTTTCTGATCTTGAGTCATGATCATCTCCAAAAGCCACCTCCAGAGCTATCTTACCAACAGGATATGCCGATTTACCAGGCACCACGCCATGGAACACCATATTGGACGGTTTAAGATTTTTATCTGTTAGCCCCATGCGACGGAAGGTTTCATAATAAAGGATATTGATACTGCTTCCTCCATCCATGAGCACCTTGGTGAACTTATAACCTCCCACCTGAGGTGCCACCACCAATGCTAGATGACCCGGATTGTCAACCCGGGGTGGATGATCCTCTCTACTCCATACAATTGGCTGCTCAGACCAGCGTAAGTAACGGGGCACTGCCGGTTCAACGGAATTCACTGCCCTCTTATGAAGCTTTTGGTCACGCTTGTCTAAGCTAGTGGTGAAGACATGATATTGCCCATCGTTTAACCGCTTGGGTTGCTCTGGTAACCCGATTCTTCTCTCTTGCCGTTGATCGCCTTGTTGATCAGAGCCACCACAGTTGCCTCGACTACCTTGATTGTTGTGTCCGCCCTGATTACTATGGAAGCCTGAACCGGAATTTCCTCCACCATAACCCAGCCCATGAGATCCAGGGCCTGAACCGCCACTTGGTCCGTGATCATACCGGAAAGCATTAGAATTTTTGAACTCTTGCATGATGTAGCAGTCCTTCCAGAGGTGCGTGGCCGGCATCTCCTTCGTCCCATGTTTTGGGCAGGGCTGGTTCAATAGGTAAGATAGGCGGTCCGGGTTAGGACTAGGTGCTCTGCTGCGCTGTGGCGGTTTACCCCTACGTCGCTGGCCCTTATCCTGCATGCTGGTGTTAGCCACAAAGTCCAAGCTGTGATCCGCTTTACGTTTGCCGCTGTTTCCATGACCCCCGGGGTTGTGGTGCTATGCCTCCGCCCGTTTACCACCGGCGGATTGCTGGTCCCTGCTCCCGGGGTGTTAAAGAGGTTCCTAGCGTCATAAACCGGAGGTAGGTGAGAACGGCGTCTCCTTTTCAGAACCTCGTGTGACGCATTCTGATCCAGCATAAGCCAGTAGGCCTGGGCATCCAAAGCGGCCTGCTCTGTGGCCATCCTGGTATCCTCAACGGCCAAATCGGCTTTGGCCTGAGTAATCTGATCCTTTACTTTCACGATTTCCGCATTGTGGGCATCCTGATCCGCCGGGTTAGCCTCCGCCATCAGTATTGCCAACGCATCGAATAAATCAGACAAAACCTGAGACGGCGGTCGCACAGGGCCTCCTGCCCCGGCTGCCGTCGCCGCCGCTAATCCGGAAATCATCGCCGCGGCGGTCGAAGAGTGAATCGCCGGCTGTGTACCGGCCATGAATATTCCAACCTGGTTTGGCCGATCAGAGGGGTCCGGAATACTGTCGCCATCGGAACAGCCCCCAATCCGGCCATCTTGTAACTGATATAACGACTCGGTCTCTCCGGTCGATGACTCGTCACCGGAATAAACGACAGTTTCGCCACCAGAGTCGTATTCCCCTCCATGGATGACTCCCACGAAGGCACGCTTCATGGCAGGCTTGACCCGGGCGGATCTCGCACGCTGAGTCGTTTCGACGAGGTCGGTGCAGATGTCCGGCTCAGGGCCCGGCTCGCCGATCTTGCCAATGAAAACGTGTATGCCACCAAAGGGTACCGGTACCAGACTCGATTGAGCCGCCTCGGGCCCCAACTGCATCGTCGATGTAAAGCTTGCCGCGACGACTCTTGGTCATCCGGCCCACAGCGTAACCCTTGAGTCCTTCGAAGTTGCCCTCCAAGAACTTGAAACCATCGTGTGATAGCCCCACGGCGGGCGCCAACTGTCGTGGGTTTGTCACGGCAGATGTCCTCAGGAAAGGACTTAGTCGTGGAGCCATCGCTACGGGTTAGCTTAAAGGGGTTAAAGAGGACAAGGGACGCAAGAGAGTTTTATACTAGTTCGGCCCCTTACGATGAAGGTAAAAGCCTACGTCTAGTTGTGATGGAACTGATGGGGTTTCGATGACTAGGGAGCGAATACGCTTTGCCTGAGTCTTGAGTTGTTGTCTGTCGTTCTGAACCGCCGCCGGGTCGTCCCCTTATATACATGGATTGACGCCCGTCGGTTTACAGAGTCCCGAGGCCGGCTCATTAACGTGTCCGGCTCGGTCCCCACTCTTTCTATCTTACAATGCAAGTTACATACCAATGTCGGCTTATAGTTACAGGCCTTTAAACCGGTTCTGGGCCCTGGGCCTTTACACAGCGTCACCGTCTGTCTTCATGGGCTTCAAGTTAATCCGGCCTCTCCTGGCCGGTTTACGCCCAATAGTAATATCCCCAAGAAGACCGATGTCGCCGCTACCCAGTACGACTACGGTGTTGACGACCCCTCCTTCTCGGCTGAGCTTCCAGGCAAGCCCCCCCCCCCCCTTGATCACCAGATATCGCCTATTCTTCTCTATACTGCTTGCATTAGAGTAGTATAGCATGTTATTGCTTTCCGTTAATCCTATTCTGCTGCATAGCCTGTCCTTGCTACTACTGTTGTTACCTTTACCTGCAATCCTACATGCTTAGTATAGGATGCTAGTATTCCATCTATGGCCCTACATTCTTGTCCGTCTGCCATGCTATACTACTGGGCCGTGATCACTTCGGGAGGTGATCACGGGCATATGCTATATACTTTATAATGTTACATTACTTATGATATGTTAGGAGATGGGGTGAAGGCGGTGGCTCCATCCCGTAGAGGTGGGCTGGGTTCTGACGACCCCGATTGTTACTTTGTGGCGAGCGGCAGGCAGGTTAAGACCACCTAGAGAGAGGTGGGCTCGGCCTGGTCGGCGTCGTGGTTACTTTAAAATAACACGCTTAACGAGTTCTTGGTATTTGATCTGAGTCTGGCCATTGTCCTATACGCACTAACCAACTACGCGGGAACAGTTATAGGCACTCGACGTCGTGGTATCAGCCGAAACCTTCGTGACATCAACGACTTAATGGCGCGCGCCAGATTGGACCGTAAGCCTGCGCTTGTATTAAGGGGCTAGGTGCGCTTCCGCCACCCGCAACGCGGTGTGCAATGGGCGATGGGCCTGCACCCTGCGCCATAGGATTTAGACCCGCGTCGACCTCTGTTGTGCCTAGGTAGGGCTGCGACGTGTTGATCTTCCGAGGCCGGGCATGACCTAGGAAAATGTGTCCGGCCAAATGGGATCGAGCGTGTTGGTTAATGTGGTGCACCCCTGCAGGGAAGTTTATCTATTCGAATAGCCGTGATCTTCGGTAACAGGACGACGTGGAGTTGTACCTTGACCTTATGATAACTAGAACCGGATACGTAATAAAACACACCCTTTCAAGTGCCAGATATAACCCGATGATCGCTCTCTAACAGGATAACGAGGAGAGAATCGCCGGGTAGGTTTATGCATGCGATACTACTTGGTGAACTTACCATCTATTCTCTTCTACATGCTGCAAGATGGAGGCTGCCAGAAGCGTAGTCTTCAACAGGACTAGCTATCCCCCTCTTATTCTGGCATTCTGTAGTTCAGTCCACCGATATTTCCCCTTTACACAGATACCCATGCATATGTAGTGTAGATCCTTGCTTGCGAGTACTTTGGATGAGTACTCACGGTTGCTTTTCTCCATCTTTTCCCCCTTTCCTTTCTACATGGTTGTCGCAACCAGACGTTGGAGCCAGAGCGACGCCACCGCCGTCGGCAGCGACCCCTACTACACCGAGGGTGCCTACTACTACGCAGGCCGCCCACAAGCGACTGTGAGTAGTTTAGGAGGATCCTGTGCGGGAGGCCCGCGCCTCTTTCTATCTCAGATCCCGCTTTGTGCTAGCCATCTTATGGCAACTTGTTTAACTTATGTCCGTACTCAGATATTGTTGCTTCCGCTGACTTGTCTATGATCGAGCACTTGTATTCGAGCCCTCAAGGCCCCTGGCTTGTATTATGATGCTTGTATGACTTATTTTATTTTAGAGTTGTGTTGTGATATCTTCCCGTGAGTCACTGATCTTGATCGTACATGTTTGCGTGTATGATTAGTGTATGATTGAATCGGGGGCGTTATAGTGTGTGTGTGAAATAGATGGATTATGGTCGTCCAGTACCTAATAAGATGGATATGTGTGTGTGTGTGTGTTAGAGAAAGAGAAAGAGAGGGAGAGGGGGAGAGAGAGTGAGGAAGAGGGAGGGAGAGAGTGTGTGAGGATTTTATGGTAAAAAAGGTCGTCAATGTCACTTAATATGTATGAGAATATTAAATGTAATATTAACATAATTAATATTGAACTCTTAAAGTTAATGTGGCCCCATTGCAATGCACGGGCGTTCTTGTAGTCAGTCTAAGATGGGAATAAACTCCTTACCAAAGGATTACTTGGTGGGACCTCCTATACAACGCCTTCAATGCCCGTTGGTGCAAGTGGCGCGCGAAAAAAATTTAAGAAGATTTTTATCGTTGTCCAGAACTATAAACTAGTACTATTTGACCTTTCCTTCAGTTAACATATATTATATATACCCAGCATGAATTATTTTGAAAATAAGTATAAATTGGAAAATAATTCTAAAAGTATTGAAAACAGCCACGAATTAAAAAGAGTCAGAATTACTTTTTAAAAGTTCATGAATTTGAAAATGTGCATGAATTTTTCAAAAAAGTTCACAAAAAATTGAAAAAAATCATGGGATTTGGAAAAAGTGCATCAAATTTGAAAAAATTTCATTGAATTTGAAAAAAGTTCATCAAGTTTTAAAAAAGTTCATCGTATTTCAAAAAAGTTCATCGAATCTGAAAACAAGTTCATCGAATTTGGAAAAAGTTCATCAGATTTGAAAAAAGTTCATTAATTTGAAAAAAAAAATCATCGAATTTGGAAAAAGTTCATTTATTTGAAAAAGTTCATCAATTTCTACAAAAAACGTGAAAAAGAAAAATCATTGATTTTGAAAAGAACGTGATTTTTTTAAAAGACGCATTTAAAAAACAAAAAAGAACAAAATAAAAGAAAAAGAAAACCCGAATAAAACCTCACCTGAAAATGACCAGCGAATCAATAAACCGGTTTCGGAAGCTTCTGGAGTTCTCGTGACTTGGGAAGGAAATAAAAAGACGGAAAGATGTATTAGAACATTAGCCGGTCTATGGCTTGGTGGTTGCGGTCGTTGGGGTACAATTGCAGATGCAGAGGGGGAGGTGCGCTGCAGGCGCCGGTTTGCCAAATAGGGATTGCCTTCTCGGTAGCCACTCGGGCTGACAAGTGCTATGGCATTCACACAACGTGAATTCCTAAAGAATTTACAAATACACATCCTATTTTTTCAAAGTTTTTCGGCCATTCTCTTTGAAAATGTGAACAAAGATTTTTAAAAATGTGAGCAACATTTGAAATCATGAACAAAAATTTGAAATACTGAACAATTTTTGAACACTTATCAAAACATGTGAACAAATTTTGAAATTTTAACATAAAATGAACAATTTTTAAAAAATGTCATGAACAAATGGAAAATGTGAACATATTTCAAAATTTGGAACATTTTGAATTTGATAACGGCTATTGAAAACAGGGACATTTTTTTGCACATTTTGAACATTTTTTTAAAATTCAAACATTTAATAAATTCCAGAAGAGTTTTTCAAAACAGGAACATTTTTAAAATTTGAGAACAAAATTTGGAAAACAGTAACATATTTTGGAAAAGCAAAACAAATTCTGAAAATTTCTGAAATTTATTAAAACCCAAACATTTTTTGTAAGAAAAATAAATAAAAACATAAATAAATTTATGAAAAACGAACATTTTGAAGCATGATTTTTTAAATGGCAACTATTTTCTAAAGTTATGAACAAAATTTGAAATTTGAATAATATTTTGGAAAATGTGAACAAATTTCCAAAAATATGAACATGAATTCTGAACATTCTTTGAACGTAGAACAATTATTAAAAGTTGTGAAGAAAAATTGAAATTCGAATATTTTTCAGAAGCACAAATAAATTTTGAACAATTTTGAATATGGAATTGATATTATGTACATTTTCTGAAATGTTTTGAAAAAATTGTACAAAAATATGCCAAACAATTTTTTAATAACTGGAAGTTTTTTGAAAGTTGTGAAGATTATCTAAAGAAGCGATGTTTTTGAATTTAAGAGCAAAATTTGAAATCACAAACAATTTTTTACAATTTGAACATTTTTACAATGTGCAAAAAATGAAGAAAGAAAAAATAAACTTGAAAAAGAAAAAAACAGGATAAAAAGGAAAAATAAAGAACAAGAAGAAAAGTAAACAAAAAGTGACAAAAGGAAAAAGAAAAACGAAAAACATAAATAAAAGTAAACCTGGTAAAAGAAAATAAACCGGTTCAGGGAGATGATGTTGTATGCGAACTGTATACTCAAATCGGGCCAGCCATCGTAAGGCTCGGTCGCTTCGGCTATGCAAAGCGCTGGCAGTTTGACGCAAAGCGCGTCAAATAGGGAATTCCCTATAATTGGCTCGAGCCCCTCTTTTACGAAATCACTGGTACCACTCCCACCTTTCGCATAGCAACGTGCGCCACTTTTCACAATATGTGAGCTTTCTTTTTCGTAGATTCATTTTTTTAAATATAATTTTTATTTCTTTAACCGTGTGCCCAAATCTTAAACTATTTTCATCATTGGACCTATCGCGTCGAGATCTTTGAGACTAGATCTTATTTTAATATATTTCGACAAACTTTTTTCACAAAAAAAATCAGTCGGAAGCATGTTTTTTAACTGTTCATGAAGCGCATATATTTATGCCTCCATGAGATAAAAATGTGTGCTTCTACATAAAACGCACACACAAAAAAATCCCCTTTCTGAAGAAGCGCAACTTTGTTTCTCGCGGAAGCAAATCTCTACCTTCACGAGAAGCAAATATGTGCTTCTCGTCAAAGCAAAACTTCACGAGAAGCAAATATTTGTTTTCTTTTTTAGAAGTACAACTGTGCTTCTCACGGAAGCAAATATGTGTTTTGCGTCGAAGCAAAAAAAATTGCAAAAAAATGATTTCACGATTTTTTTCCTTTTTTGAGAAGTACAATTGTGTTTTTCACACAAACAATTTTTTGCCTCCACGAGAAGCAAATATATGCTTCACGTGGAATGCAAAAAAATTACACATAAAAAAAATCATGAACTGTTTTTCTTTCCTGAGAAGCACAGTTATACCTCTCGGAGCAAATTTATGCCTCCATGAGAAAATACAGATGTGAATTGTGATTTTTTTTCTTTTTCGAAGAAGCATAGCTTTGCTCCTCGCGGAAAGAAATCCATGCCTCCACGAGAAGCAAATATATGTTTCTCGTTGAAACAAAAAACATCTGCAAAGAAAAGTTCTACGACTTTTTTCCTTTTTAAGGAATTAGTACTTCTCGTGGAAGCAACTTTGTGCCTCCATGAGCAACAAATATGTGCTTTGGGTGGAAGCAAAAAGACTCACATAAAAAAAATGATGCACTTTTTTCCTTGTTCAAGAAGCACGCAAGGAAATTTGTGCCTCCACGATGTGCTTCTCGTGAAAGCAAAACAAATCATAATATTAATCCAAAACCTAGATAATACCAGATGTAAATAGACAAACAAAAAAAAATATCTAAGACAAAAAACATGTACAAAAAATAAAAAATAAAAAATCTGGAGGAGCGTTCAGCCAACGCCACTTACAAAAAAATAAAAAATAAAAAAATCTGGAGGGAGCGCCCAGCACACGACACGTGACGTTGGCTGGACGCATTACTTGACGTGCTCTCAGCCCACAAAAGTGACTGTTGCGGTGTACCACTTGACTTGTTGCTCTCTTTTGACACAAAATGAAGTGCGGCCTATTGGCTACGCATAAACGTTCGAGTGCTCGAAGCATGGTTTGGCTTCACTTTGTGTGTTTGGTTTATATGGTTTTGTATTAATAATTTGATAAATACTGTATGAAATAAGATACGGTTCTGTTTCAGTACATATCAAATTATTTCTGTATGCTTTCACTATATACCATATTTTTGTAAAAACCAAAGTTTATGCAAATTTGAAAATGACATATAATAATTTACAAATTTTATGACTCGAGACACATACCTTTTTATACAGAGTATATAACTATATACAAGTATATATGAATGCATGGATTTGATGGTTACGGACGTGCTTAGCATTCTTTTGAAGAGAATTATTATTATTTACAGGAAAAATGATGTGCTTAAGAGGAAATCTGGCTCCAGCACAAAAAATGACTACTTGTATGACTGTCGCCTCAAGATATATAAATATTTTTTTTTGCTTTGGTTAACCGTTCGGTTTTTTGGCATATACCATAAAAATCAAAAATCAAAATGGTATGAAAATTTTATACCATACCGAAACCATAAACCATAAATGTCGTAAAATTTGTTCGGTTCGGTTTATTTTTTATATGTTTTTTCAGTTTGGTTCTAAAATGCATAGAGTGGCCTTGAGTCCAAAGCAAGGCATTTTTGCCCTGGGTTTATTTTAGTAAATAGTTGAGGGTTATATAATTTATAAAAAAATAGCATGCATTTTAAAAGAGGCATGTTGGGCTAGCCTGAAGGCTTTAGGTCAGGGAGCGGCCTGGCACGCTACAGGGCAGGGCAATCCATGTATCAATGGAACGGTTTAGATGGTGCTTTTCCCATATCCTTTATAATTTTTTGTGGTATTCGGAGCGAAGCGGATAATGACCGGATGTGGATCTGAATGCAGATTATATCGGACCATGGATTCAGAGCAGAACCGGAGCAAACTCGACCGAAAATGGACAAAAAGTATCGCATCATACGTGCCAAGAGACTTGCTTTTATTCTACGTAAATTAAACATCAATGTATTTTAGAACTCACTTTGACCAATTTATAGATCTATACCAATCTATTGGATATGACCAACTAGCATATTTAAGTTACATTTACAATAAGCAAAGAACCTTCCTGTGCTTGAAACAAATTTCACACCTGTATAACAATTTAACCTTCAAATCAGTTCTTTGGGACAAAAGGCATGAAAATACAACACCAGTAAGAGACAAGAGGATGTGCTGATGGGTTGCAACCCTAGTAGGAAGTTGTTTGGACGCCGAAGCATCGGTGGTGCATAATGACCCAACATGGCTGCTTCCGGTATCCGCACAACAATATCCTCATTCGTGCCAACAAGAATTTGGTTATATATATGGACACAAAACATGAAAGTGAAGTTTACATATTAGTCAGTGATTGAAGAGGTGATTTTGACAATTTTGTGGAATTGTTAGATAACAGAATATTTGACAAAATTAAGAATAATTCAAATTGCCTTATGTCGATTTAGATGGCATGTGAGGTACATTTGCTCAAAGCTTTAGGTGTTGGATCATAAAAAACAACATGCTGGTGTGACAACATCCAAATCATTGTTGAGCATAGCATTGACCAAAAGCAATGGAACAAAGTTGTTTTTGTATAATTGCTACCAGCCATATGGTTTCATGTGATGAATATACACTACAACATGTTGTGAACAATTCACTTGAAAATTAAATATGCGGTAACACAATCGAATAGCTCCACTTCATCTTTGAAGTCGCTTGCTTTTTTTTCCTGTCCAATTTGGTCGGTTTTGTACATTTTTTTGCCTTGTTTTTTCTTTTTCTGTCCATTTTGGCTGGTTTTTATTCTTTTTAAATTACGTATTCACTTTATTTTTCATGAACTTTTCTTTTACAAATTCACGCTCTTTTTCCTAATTTGCGAACTTTGTTTCAAGTCCGTGAATTTTTTCCAAATTCATGAATATATTTGTATTCAAGAATATTTTTCAAATTTGCCAGCTTTTCTAGTTCGTGAACTTTTTCAAATTTGTGAATATTTTTTTTACTTTTTCCAAACTCTCACGAATGTTTTTTATTTGCACATTTTTTCAAATTTACGATCTTTCCCAATTTTTTTTAAATTATTTTATTTTTTGAACTCTTGAATATGTTTTTGTATTCACGGACATTTTTCAAATTCATTATTTGAAGAAATTTGAAACTTTTTTCACATTCACAAAAGTTTTTGAAATTCATGTATTTTTAAAATTGTTTGTAATTTTTCAACTTTGTGAACTTTTTTTTAGTTTTTGAACTTTCTTAAATTCATGATTTTTTAAATTATGATCCTTTCCAAATTCATGTAAGTTTTAAAGAAATTTGTGATATCTTGCAAATATGTGAATATTTTTTTGTATTCACGAAACATTTACAAAATTGTTATTTTTAAATTTTTGAATCTTTTGCAAATTCACAAACTTTTTTCGAATTCATGAACTTTCTAAAAATGTGTGAACTTTTTCCAAATCATTGGAACTCTTTCCTAATTCTTGGACTTTTTAATATGCCTTTTTTGTATTCATGAGTATATCTTCCCAATTCACGAACCTTTTTCAAATTCATGAACCTTTTCCAAATTTGCAAACTTTTTTAATTCATGAAAAAATCAAACTCATGAATAGTTTTCCGAATTTGTGCTTTTTGAAACTTCAAGATTTTTTTAGAAAGTAGACAGTCAACAACCTTGTTCAATGGTCGTGGGAAAGTTAAGGGCAAACCAACAAAACGAGCAATCCAACCGCTGACTGAGCGAGTCGATGGAGAGGCAACTCGCTAATGGGTCGCAGCACCGTGAACTTTGCGCTTGCTCCTTGGAGCTTCCAAGCGTCTGAAGCGCTAAGAGGAGGCCTCACATCCAAACTGGTGTGTGGATATTTAGAGGCCGCATTGCATGAAAAAAGTGTCTAGTCCATGTGGTCTAGACTTTTACATGCACTTTAAGGTACGGGAGATGCCCTAAGAGCAAGTCTAATAAGGTACACTTAGTAGACTGTAAAGATTAATTTTTTTGCTGAGTTGGATGAGAGGGAAGATGAGAGAGAAGAGGGAAGATGAGAAAGATTAACAACGAGCTGCAACACAGGCTTCAAAAAATATTGTGAGAATATCAGGTGGGCTAGATATTAATAAAGTAGTAGTCACACTGTACCATAATATGAGTCATTTGTTGAAACTGTATAGTGTTAAAAAGGGTTTTATATTATGGAACAGAGGGAATACTTCTTTTTTTAGGAAAGGCCATCATGGCTAGCTTTATTACGACTTAAAACGGGATTACTCATCCAAGAGTTTGGGAATAACACAGTCTGGAGGTTCGTTAACCCAACTCCTACTAATCTTATTACAATAACAGTAATTTGCTAGCACATGAGCCACTTGGTTTGAATCACGACCACAGTGCTTGAAGCTAACCTTCCCAATAAGCGATGAAACTTCCACACATTCCGCAAAGATGACTGTCGTTGCATCCCACCATCTGTTTTGGCCCGAGCATTGTTCAATCACCGTTGTCGAGTCTGATTCAGCTTCCACTCTAGGGAACCCCAAAGAATTTGCCAACACAAGTCCATCCCTCATTGCTTGAGCTTCAGAGGATACCACATCTGCAGCATGGGATAAGAATTTACATTGAGCTGCCAAGAAATTCCCCTTATCATCTCGGATTACTGCTGCTGTTGCCCCCGCCCTCTCATTCTCAAAGAAGGCCGCATCAACATTAACTTTTACATACTTCAGGTCAGGCTTCAACCATCTCTGAATATGGTTCTCTCGAGGTTTTTTATTTGCTTCCTGGAAATTGTTAGCGATTGCCATCACTCACATAGACCATCTGGAGGGAGGTGGAGGTGAGCCATTATGCGTAAGCTCATGAAGGATCCACCAGAGATACCATCCCCCCACCGCAATCACATGTTTGATGTCTAAGCTCGGCTTCAGAGCAAGCGGTCGATCATCCATCAAAAGTAAATTTTCCAGGACCACCGAACCTGATCGTTGCACCTCATAGCTTGTTCAACAATTTCTAGTATTCCCAAGTTTCTCCATAACTCCTTTGCATGAGTGCAACCGAACAGAAGGTGTTTAATATCTTCAGCCGCTCCATGACATATTGGGCACCCGCCTTCAGTTCCAACATGGCGATTCACAAGTATCTATTTTAAGGGGATTATTCTGTGCAGAGCCCGCCAACAAAAGATTGAAACTTTACGTGGGATCGTGAGTCTCCAAAGTTTCCTCCGAATCTCCGGAGTTTGAGAGCCCGCGCGGGCGCCCGGTCCTGTTTGCATGTGCCCTAAAAGATCGCTCCCATTGAACTTTATATGCTGATCGAACAGAGAAAATGCCATTACGTACAGGATGCCAAGCAATGAAGTCATCAAAGGAGCTAGTACTGATTGGGATCTATAATATCCTTTGAACATCAACTGGATTAAAGATAGATCTTATCAGCTCCTCATCCCATGTTCCTGCATAGGGATCCAACAACTTGCTAACTGAAGTTAGGATATATTGACCCCGGCTTGAGATTACCTTTCGATATGGGCTTGCTGGTACCCATGGTTCTTGCCAAATATTTACATGTTCTCCGGTACCAATGCGGCAGATATACCCCAGCTTGAAAGTCTCCAGTCCCTTTATCACACTCTGCCATGTGAATGATGCACCACTTTTAAGTGTTGCATGAAGTAAGTCAGACATTTGGATAATATTTTGCCTTTAACACCCAAGCACATAGGGATTCTAGATTAGTAATTAGGCGCCAACATTGCTTTGAAAGCATTGCTAAGTTAAAGGAGTAAAGATCCCTGAAACCCATACCACCTTCATTTTTAGGGTAGCACATTTTCCACCACGTATACCAATGCATCCTTTTATGATCCTCGTCATCTCCCCACCAAAATTCCGCAATCATATCTGTGATCTCCTTGCAGATCCCTTTAGGAATACTAAATACAGACATTGAACTGGTATTGCTTGGGCAACAGATTTAATAAGTATTTCCTTACCTCCTGTCGATAGTTGTTTCTCCATCCATCCTTTTAATCTTTCCTTGCTTCTTTCACAGAAGTGCTTGAAGCAGTCACTTTGGTCTGCAACCACCATTGTAGGCAATCCAAGGTACTTATCTGATAATGCTTCCGTGTCAATATTAAGGATTTGGCAAATTTCAGTCCTGTATACAGCCGAGGTGTTTGGGCTGAAAAAGACGCTTGATTTGTTCAAACTCACCAACTGTCCCGAGCTCTGGCAATAGGTTTATAGAGCATGCTGTAAGGAAGCTGCATTTAAGGTATCTGCTGTCATAAGAATCAAAGAATCATTAGCAAATAAGAGATGTGATACTGATGGTGCATTTCTGCATGCTTTGATTCCTTCAATGCCATGTTGGGTAACGTAGTAATTTCAAAAAAATTCCTACGCACACGCAAGATCATGGTGATGCATAGCAACGAGAGGGGAGAGTGTTGTCCACGTACCCTTGTAGACCGAAAGCGGAAGCGTTAGCACAACGCGGTTGATGTAGTCGTACGTCTTCACGATCCGACCGGTCAAGTACCGAACGCACGGCACCTCCGAGTTCAGCACACGTTCAGCCCGATGATGTCCCTCGAAATCCGATCCAGCCGAGTGTTGAGGAGAGTTTTCGACAAGATGGCGTGGCAGGACGATGATGATGTTCTAGCGACGCAGGGCTTCGCTTAAGCACCGATACAGTATTATCGAGGTGGACTATGGTGGAGGGGGGTACCGCACACGGCTAAAAGATCAAACGATCAATTGTTGTGTCTATGGGGTGCCCCCTGCCCCCGTATATAAAGGAGCAAGCGGGGGTGCGGCCGGCCTAGAGAGGGGGCGCGCCAGGAGGAGTCCTACTCCTACCGGGAGTAGGACTCCCCCCCTTTTCCTTGTAGGACTAGGAGAGAGAGTGGAAAGAGGTGGAGGAGAAGAAGGAAGGGGGGAGGGCGCTGCCCCCCTCTCCTTGTCCTATTCGGACTAGGGGGGAGGGGCGCGCGACCCTTGCCCTGGCCGCCTCTCCTCTTCGCCACCAAGGCCCATTAAGTCCCCGGGGGGTTCCGGTAACCTCCCGGTACTCCGGTAAAATCCCGATTTCACCCGGAACACTTCCGATATCCAAACATAGGCTTCCAATATATCAATCTTCATGTCTCGACCATTTCAAGACTCCTCGTCATGTCCGTGATCACATCCGGACTCGAACAACCTTGGTACATCAAAACATATAAACTCATAATATAAGCATCATCGAAACGTTAAGCGTGCGGACCCTACGGATTCGAGAACTATGTAGACATGACCAAGACACGTCTCTGGTCAATAACCAATAGCGGAACCTGGATGCTCATATTGGCTCCCACATATTCTACGAAGATCTTTATCGGTCAGACCACATAACAACATATATTGTTCCCTTTGTCATCGGTATGTTACTTGCCTGAGATTCGATCGTCGGTATCTCATTACCTAGTTCAATCTCGCTATCGGCAAGTCTCTTTACTCGTTCCGTAATACATCATCTCGCAACTAACTCATTAGTTGCAATTCTTGCAAGGCTTAAGTGATGTGCATTATCGAGAGGGCCCAGAGATACCTCTCCGACAATCGGAGTGACAAATCCTAATCTCGAAATACGCCAACCCAACAAGTACCTTTGGAGACACCTGTAGAGCACCTTTATAATCACCTAGTTACGTTGTGACGTTTGGTAGCACACAAAGTGTTCCTCCGGAAATGGGAGTTGCATAATCTCATAGTCATAGGAACATGTATAAGTCATGAAGAAAGCAATAGCAACATACTAAACGATCGTGTGCTAAGCTAACAGAATGGGTCATGTCAATCACATCATTATCCTAATGATGTGATCCTATTAATCAAATGACAACTCATGTCTATGGTTAGGAAACATAACCATCTTTGATCAACGAGCTAGTCAAGTAGAGGCATACTAGTGACACTCTGTTTGTCTATGTATTCACACATGTATTATGTTTCCGGTTAATACAATTCTAGCATGAATAATAAACATTTATCATGATATAAGGAAATAAATAATAACTTTATTATTGCCTCTAGGGCATATTTCCTTCAGTCTGCCACTTGCACTAGAGTCAATAATCTAGATTACATAGTAATGATCCTCACACCCATGGATTCTTGGTGTTGATCATGTTTTGCTCGTGGAAGAGGCTTATTCAACGGGTCTGCAACATTCAGATCCGTTTGTATCTTGCAAATTTCTATGTCTCCCACCTGGACTAGATCCCCGATGGAATTGAAGCGTCTCTTGATGTGCTTGGTTCTCTTGTGAAATCTGGATTCCTTCGCCAAGGCAATTGCATCAGTATTGTCACAAAATAATTTCATTGGACCCGATGCACTAGGTATGACACCTAGATCGGATATGAACTCCTTCATCCAGACTCCTTCATTTGCTGCTTCCGAAGTAGCTATGTACTCCGCTTCACACGTAGATCCTGCCACGACGCTTTGTTTAGAACTGCTCCAACTGACAGCTCCACCGTTCAATGTAAACACGTATCCGGTTTGCGATTTAGAATCGTCTGGATCAGTGTCAAAGCTTGGATCAACGTAACCGTTTACGATGAGATCTTTGTCACCTCCATAAACGAGAAACATATCCTTAGTCCTTCTCAGGTATTTCAGGATGTTCTTGACCGCTGTCCGATGATCCACTCTGGATTACTTTGGTACCTCCTGCTAGACTTATAACAAGGCACACATCAGTGCGGTACACGATATTGCATACATGATAGAGCCTATGGCTGAAGCATAGGAACATCTTTCATTTCTCTCTATCTTCTGCGGTGGTGGGGCATTGAGTCTTACTCAAATTCACACCTTGTAACACAGGCAAGAACCCTTTCTTTGCTTGATCCATTTTGAACTTCTTCAAAACTTTGTCAAGGTATGTGCTTTGTGAAAGTCCAATTAAGCGTCTTGATCTATCTCTATAGATCTTAATGCCCAATATATAAGCAGCTTCACCAAGGTCTTTCATGGAAAAACTCTTACTCAATTATCCCTTTATGCTATCCAGAAATTCTATATTATTTCCAATCAGCAATATGTCATCAACATATAATATCAGAAATGCTCTGAGCTCCCACTCACTTTTTGTAAATACTGAGCTTCTAAAATGCAGATAAAACCAAATGCTTTGATCACACTATCAAAGCATTTATTCCAACTCCAAGAGGCTTGCACCAGTCCATAAATGGATCGCTGGAGCTTGCACACTTTGTTAGCTCCCTTTGGATCGACAAAACCTTCCGGTTGCATCATATACAACTCTTGTTGCAGAAATCCATTCAGGAATGCAGTTTTGACATCCATCTGCCATATTTCATAATTATAAAATGCGGCAATTGCTAACATGATTCGGACAGACTTAAGCATCGCTACAGGTGAGAAGGTCTCATCGTAGTCAATCCCTTGAACTTGTCGAAAACCTTTCACAACAAGTCGAGCTTTGTAGAGCGATAACATTACCGTCGTCGTCGGTCTTCTTCTTGAAGATCCATTTATTCTCAATTGCTTGCCGATCATCGGGCAAGTCAACCAAAGTCCACACTTTGTTCTCATACATGGATCCCATCTCAGATATCATGGCCTCAAGCCATTTTGCGGAATCTGGGCTCACCATCGCTTCTTCATAGTTCATAGGTTGATCATGATCTAGTAACTTGACTTCCAGAATAGGATTACAGTACCACTCTGGGCGGATCTTACTCTGGTTGATCTACGAGGTTCAGTAACAACTTGATCTGAAGTTCCATGATCATCATCGTTAACTTCCTCACTATTTGGTGTAGGCGTCACAGAAACCAGTTTCTGTGATGAACTACTTTCCAATATGGGAGCGGGTACAGTTACCTCATCAAGTTCTACTTTCCTCCCACTCACTTCTTTCGAGAGAAACTCCTTCTCTAGAAAGGATCCATTCTTAGCAACGAATGTCTTGCCTTCGGATCTGTGATAGAAGGTGTACCCAACAGTCTCCTTTGGGTATCCTATGAAAACACATTTTTCCGATTTGGGTTCGAGCTTATCAGGTTGAAGCTTTTTCACATAAGCATCGCAGCCCCAAACTTTCAGAAATGACAACTTTGGTTTCTTGCCAAACCACAGTTCATAAGGCGTCGTCTCAACGGATTTTGATGGTGCCCTATTTAACGTTGCGGCCGTCTCTAAAGCATAACCCCAAAACGATAGCGGTAAATCAGTAAGAGACATCATAGATCGCACCATATCTAGTAAAGTACGATTACGACGCTCGGACACACCATTACGCTGTGGTGTTCCGGGTGGCATGAGTTGCGAAACTATTCCGCATTGTTTCAAATGTAGACCAAACTCGTAACTCAAATATTCTCCTCCACGATCAGATCGTAGAAACTTTATTTTCTTGTTACGATGATTTTCAACTTCACTCTGATATTCTTTGAACTTTTCAAACGTTTCAGACTTATGTTTCATTAAGTAGATATACCCATATCTGCTTAAATCATCTGTGAAGGTAAGAAAATAACGATATCCGCCACGAGCCTAAACATTCATCGGACCACATACATCTGTATGTATGATTTCCAACAAATCTGTTGCTCTCTCCATAGTACCGGAGAACGGTGTTTTGGTCATCTTGCCCATAAGGCACGGTTCGCAAGTACCAAGTGATTCATAATCAAGTGGTTCCAAAAGTCCATCAGTATGGAGTTTCTTCATGCGCTTTACACCAATATGACCTAAACGGCCGTGCCACAAATAAGTTGCACTATCATTATCAACTCTGCATCTTTTGGCTTCAACATTATGAATATGTGTATCACTACTATCAAGATTCATCAAAAATAGACCACTCTTCAAGGGTGCATGACCATAAAAGATATTACTCATATAAATAGAACAACCATTATTCTCGATTTAAATGAATAACCGTCTCGCATCAAACAAGATCCAGATATAACGTTCATGCTCAACGCGGCACCAAATAACAATTATTTAGGGTCTAAAACTAATCCCGAAGGTAGATGTAGAGGTAGCGTCTTGACCGCGATCACATCGACTTTGGAACCATTTCCCACGCGCATCGTCACCTCGTCCTTGGCGGTGTTAAGCAATCCGTAGTCCCTGCTTTGAGTTGCAAATATTAGCAATGAACCGATATCAAGTACCAGTGCTCTGCGAGCTCTAGTAAGGTACACATCAATAACATGTATATCACATATACCTTTGTTCACCTTGCCATCCTTCTTATCCGCCAAATACTTGGGGCAGTTCCGCTTCCGGTGACTATCGCTTGCGGTAGAAGCACTCGGATCTCGTGCTTAGGTCCAGACTTGGGTTTCTTCTCTTGAGCGGCAACTTGCTTGCTATTCTTCTTGAAGTTCCCCTTCTTCCCTTTGCCATTTTTCTTGAAACTGGTGGTCTTATTGACCATCAACACTTGATGCTCCTTCTTGATTTCTACCTCCGCTGCCTTTAGCATTGCGAAGAGCTCGGGAATCGTCTTATCCATCCCTTGCATGTTATAGTTCATCACGAAGCTCTTGTAGCTTGGTGGCAGTGATTGGAGAATTCTGTCAATGACGCTATCATACGGAAGATTAACTCCCAGTTGAATCAAGTGATTGCAGTACCCAGACATCTTGAGTATATGCTCACTGACAGAACTATTCTCCTCCATCTTGCAGCTATAGAACTTATTGGAGACTTCATATCTCTCAATCTGGGCATTCTTTTGAAATATTAACTTCAACTCCTGGAACATCTCATATGCTCCATGAAGTTCAAAACATCGTTGAAGTCCCGTTTCTAAGCTGTAAAGCATGGCACATTGAACTATCGAGTAGTCATCAGATTTGCTCTACTAGACGTTCTTAACGTCGTCAGTTGCATCAGCAGCAGGCCTGGCACCCAGCGGTGCTTCCAGGACTTAATTCTTCTGTGCATCAATGAGGATAATCCTCAAGTTACGGACCAAGTCCGTGTAATTGCTACCATCATCTTTCAACTTTGCCTTCTCAAGGAACGCATTAAAATTCAACGGAACAACAACACGGGACATCTATCTACAATCAACATAGACAAGCAAGATACTATCAGGTACTAAGTTCATGATAAATTTAAGTTCAATTAATCATATTACTTAAGAACTCCCACTTAGAAAGACATCCCTCTAATCTTCTAAGTGATCGCGTGATCCAAATCAACTAAACCATAACCGATCATCACGTGAAATGGAGTAGTTTTCAATGGTGAACATCAATATGTTGATCATATCTACTATATGATTCACGCTCGACCTTTCGGTCTCAGTGTTCCGAGGCCATATCTGCATATGCTAGGCTCATCAAGTTTAACCCGAGTAATCCGCGTGTGCAAAACTGGCTTGCACCCGTTGTAGATGGACGTAGAGCTTATCACACCAGATCATCACGTGGTGTCTGGGCACGACGAACTTTGGCAACGGTGCATACTCAGGGAGAACACTATTATCTTGAAATTTAGTGAGAGATCATCTTATAATGCTACCGTCAATCAAAGCAAGATAAGATGCATAAAAGATAAACATCACATGCAATCAATATAAGTGATATGATATGGCCATCATCATCTTGTGCTTGTGATCTCCATCTCAAGCACCGTCATGATCACCATCGTCACCGGTAGCGACACCTTGATCTCCATCGTAGCATCGTTGTCGTCTCGCCAATCTTATGCTTCTCGACTATCGCTACCGCTTAGTGATAAAGTAAAGCATTACAGGCGATTGCATTGCATACAATAAAGCAACAACCATATGGCTCCGCCGATTGCCGATAACTTGGTTACAAAACATGATCATCTCATACAATAAAATTTAGCATCATGTCTTGACCATATCACATCACAACATGCCCTGCAAAAACAAGTTAGGCGTCCTCTAGTTTGTTGTTGCAAGTTTTATGTGGCTGCTACGGGCTTAGCAAGAACCGTTCTTACCTACGCATCAAAACCACAGCGATAGTTTGTCAAGTTGGTGCTGTTTTAACCTTCGCAAGGACCGGCGTAGCCACACTCAGTTCAACTAAAGTTGGAGAAACCGACACCGCCAGCCACTTATGTGCAAAGCACGTCGGTAGAACCAGTCTCGCGTAAGCGTCTGGCGTAATGTCGGTCCGGCCGCTTCATCCAACAATACCGCCGAACCAAAGTATGACATCTTTGGTAGCAAGTATGACTTCTATCGCCCACAACTCACTTGTGTTCTAATCGTGCATATAACATCTACGCATAAAACCTGGCTCTGATACCACTGTTGGGTAACGTAGTAATTTCAAAAAATACCTACGCACACGCAAGATCATGGTGATGCATAGCAATGAGAGGGGAGAGTGTTGTCCATGTACCCTCGTAGACCGAAAGCAGAAGCGTTAGCACAATGCGGTTGATGTAGTTGTACATCTTCACGGTCCGACCGATCAAGTACCGAACACACGACACCTCCGAGTTCAGCACACGTTCAGCCCGATGACGTCCCTCGAACTCCGATCCAGCCAAGTGTTGTGGGAGAGTTTCGTCAGCACGACGGCATGGTGACGATGATGATGTTCTACTGACGCAGGGCTTCGCCTAAGCACCGCTACAATATTATCGAGGTGGACTATGGTGGAGGGGGGCACCGCACACGGCTAAAAGATCAAACGATCAATTGTTGTATCTATGGGGTGCCCCCTGCCCCCGTATATAAAGGAGCAAGGGGGTGCAGCCGGCCTAGAGAGGGGGCGCGCCAGGAGGAGTCCTACTCCTACCGGGAGTAGGACTCCCCCTTTTCCTTGTTGGACTAGGAGACAGAGGGGAAAGAGGTGGAGGAGAAGAAGGAACGAGGGGGGGGGGGCGCCGCCCCCCTCTCCTTGTCCTATTCGGACTAGGGGGGAGGGGCGCGCGGCCCTTGCCCTGGCCGCCTCTCCTCTTCTCCACCAAGTCCCACTAAGGCCCATTAAGTCCCCGGGGGGTTCCGGTAACCTCCTGGTACTCCGGTAAAATCCCGATTTCACCCGAAACACTTCCGATATCCAAACATAGGCTTCCAATATATCAATCTTCATGTCTCGACCATTTCGAGACTCCTCGTCATGTCCGTGATCACATTTGGGACTCCGAACAACCTTCGGTACATCAAAACATATAAACTCATAATATAACTGTCATCGAAACGTTAAGCGTGCGGACCCTACGGGTTCGAGAACTATGTAGACATGACCGAGACACGTCTCCGGTCAATAACTAATAGCGGAACCTGGATGCTCATATTGGCTCCCACATATTCTACGATGATCTTTATCGGTCAGACCGCATAACAACATATGTTGTTCCCTTTGTCATCGGTATGTTACTTGCCCGAGATTCGATCGTCGGTATCTTATTACCTAGTTCAATCCCGTTACCGGCAAGTCTCTTTACTCGTTCCATAATACATCATCTTGCAACTAACTCATTAGTTGCAATGCTTGCAAGGCTCAAGTGATGTGCATTACCGAGAGGGCCCAGAGATACCTCTCCGACAATCGGAGTGACAAATCCTAATATCGAAATACGCCAACCCAACAAGTACCTTTGGAGACACCTGTAGAGCACCTTTATAATCACCCAGTTACGTTGTGATGTTTGGTAGCACACAAAGTGTTCCTCCGGTAAACGGGAGTTGCATAATCTCATAGTCATAGGAACATGTATAAGTCATGATGAAAGCAATAGCAACATACTAAACAATCGTGTGCTAAGCTAACTGAATGGGTCATGTCAATCACATCATTCTCCTAATGATGTGATCCCGTTAATCAAATGACAACTCATGTCTATGGTTAGGAAACATAACCATCTTTGATCAACGAGCTAGTCAAGTAGAGGCATACTAGTGACACTCTGTTTGTCTATGTGTTCACACATTTATTATGTTTCTGGTTAATACAATTCTAGCTTGAATAATAAACATTTATCATGATATAAGGAAATAAATAATAACTTTATTATTGCCTCTAGGGCATATTTCCTTCATGCCACCAGCTTCTTCTTCATACTGGAATAAACTAGAAATACCTTCAGCACATAAGAGGAACACGTATGGGGAGATAGGGTCTTCGTGCCTTAAACCCTTGGTGGGGACAACAACTTCTGTCTCTTGGGAATTAAACCTGACTTTGTACTTAACATAGGTCACACATGCCATCATCATATCTATCCAGTGTTCATGAAAACCCAAGGCAGGCATCATATCATGTAAGAATGACCATTCAACCCTATCATATGCTTTATGCATGTCCAATTTTACTGCACAAAGACCGTTACCAGCTCTCTTATTCTTGATCTTGTGCACACATTCATAAGCAATCAAAATGTTATCAGTAATCATCCTCCCCGGCACAAAAGCACTTTGTGTGGGCAAGATAATTTCAGGCAGGATGTTCTTCAAACACAAAGCTAACATTTTGGAGATGATTTTATAGAGAACATTACAAAGACTTATAGGGCGAAATTGACTGACCAGCTCAGGTGTTTCAACTTTCAAAATCATAACTATTACCGTATCATTCCAATCATCAGGTATCTTTCTGGAGTTGATTGCCTGCAACACTTCATTCGATATATCTTCTCCAATGACATGCCAAAACTTCTTAAAAAATATGGCATGGATACCATCCGTGCCAGGGGCTTTCAGATCCCCTATGCTAAACACCGCTTTCTTAGCGTCCTCTGCCGAGAAAGGAGCTAATAAAAATTCATTCATTTTGGTGGTGACCTTTGTCTGCACCTTTTGCAATAAGCTGGGATCTGTGTGTTGCACTTCAGATGTAAAGAGGTCTGAAAAATAATCATGAATGTGGGAATTCAATTCTGGAATACCTTCGAGCCAACTACCTCCATCATCTTTCAGTTTCTTGACATAATTTCTTTTCCTCCTAGCAGAAGCAAAGGCTTGGATAATTTTTGTATTTCGGTCACCACATGTAAGCCATGTTTCCCTTGGACGCTGCATAGTTTGTATCTCCTCAATTTCCAGTAGATATTCGACTAGTTCAGAAAGTTCCTTCTTTTTTGTGTCAGACTCATCATCCATGGGGCCCGCCATCACCTTCTCCAACTCCCTTTGAGCTTGGCGTAATCTTTTCTTTGGCTTCTTCAATACTCGCTGATCCCAATCATGGAATTTAGCATGCATCAAGTTTAACTTTGCAGCTATACCTGACAGTCCTGGTGTTTCACCCGCTTCCGCCCAAGCTTCCTGACCAGATTACATAAATCTTTTTCGCGAAACCATCTCGCTTCAAATCTCTTTGGGCACGCATAGCCACTACTATTTACCATACCATCATAGTAGTCTGTGTTTACCAGGAGCGGCCGGTGATCAGAATGATTATATTCCAAGTTCTCTAGGGCCGCGCGAGGGAAAAGATTTGCCCATGTATCATTTATAAGGCCTCTATCTAATCTCTCACTTATCCTTCCTCTTCGCTAAGTAAACCTATCACCAACAAATCCTAGATCATGAAGTTCACAGTCCTCAATAGCATCCTGAAAAGCTTGCATATATTGAGTAGGGCGAGGATTGCCCCCTTCTTTTTCATGGATAAACTGAATCTCATTGAGGTCACCTATCATGAGCCAGAGAAGATTATTGTTTTGATGGAGCTATCTCATCCGACTCCATGTTAGGTGTTTGTTTGCCCATTTAAACTCTCCATACATCCCAGTCAGACGCCAGGACACGTTGTTACTTTCCTCAGTTCTTACATCAATGAACATTGCATCAAGGGCCAGCTTATGGACTTTAACATTATTATTCCAGAAGAGGCTCAATCCTTCTTTCCTTCCATCACTTGTACAGACAAATTTTTGATCCATCTTTAGTCTTCTACATAAATCCTCAGACGGATAGCTATCAAGGTGAGTCTCCGACAAGAACATCACATCGGGGCGGTATCTTTGTTGGACATCTAGCAAAGCTCGAACTATCGGGGTGTTCCCAAGCCCCCGGTAGTTCCAAGCTATGATTTTCATTGCATCCGGACATCCTCCTCATGGGAGGACACCGATATCTCCTGAGTTTTTGCACCATCAGACTTATCTACTGCACCACCATCCTCTGCCCTCAATTTCTTCCTGTTGAGATTCTTTTGAGGTGTGTTGGCATTCTCCTGCTTATCCTCCCCCAAACTATCTCTTTCAATACAATCCACCAGATTGGTCACAACCGAGGGCTTTGGAATTGCCAGCCCTTCCACAGGGATTAATGCAAGGGACGAGCTCGGCTCTGACTTTACTGACAAAGAATCGGAGGCCGAGCGCTTACCCAACAGGTTTATAGAAGTTGAACCCATCACCGTTCCTACATTTTCATGATCAATCTCGGTCCTCTCAATACTGTTCCCCTCTGTATCCAAGTTTTGGGCCCCTTCGTTATTAAACAGAGCATTATGGCGCCAGCTTGTCGTCATGTTCGTGTTCATAACACCTGGAGCAGGGGTAGGATCACTGTCGGTGTCAAAACCGGTGGATCTTGGGTAGGGGTCCCGAACCGTGCATCTAAGATTGATGGTAACAGGAGACGGGGGACACGATGTTTACCCAGGTTCCACACCACGCGGAAAATCCTCAGAGCTTGCTAGGAAAAACCACTCCAACATGGCCAGCGCTCCCAGCTCTTCCTCCCGTCCCCACGGCCCAGAAAAAGGCGATTGGGAGAGATGTTCCGTATCTAACGGTCAGCTGGTGAAGCTGCAAACACAGGGATTTCTTCCCCCCGCGGATCTAGTCCCCGTTCGAGCAGGATTGACTTCCTTCAACGGCGGGGCTCAGGCTGAGAATTTCCCCAATCCATCCAGGGGGCTAGTGTGCTTCGTCCCCTACTTGGTAAGAGGTGTCAGATTTCCAATCTATCCGTTCCTCCAAGGGCTTCTGGAGTATTATGGCCTTCAAATGCACAACTTCACTCCTGCCTCCATCCTGCACATCGCGAGTTACGTCGCTTTTTGCGAGCTATTCCTGGGTTGTGAGGCCCATTTTGAATTGTGGAGGAAGCTATTCTGCCTCGTCCCTCGCAACCAAGGTGGATCAATATTCGAAGTGGGCGGAGCCGAGGTATGGCGTATCGCTGAGATCGGATACCTGTCCGGCACACCGAAGAAGGTATCTGAAGAGTGGCCTTCCGAATGGTTCTATATCGAGGACGTCGCCCTTCCTGACCCAGTTTGAATGGGTCTTCCCGAATTTACAAGTGTTCCGTTGAAGAAACGCCACAACTGGCGCCCTCGGAGCTTCGAGGAGGAAGATAGCGTGGAAGTCCGTCAATTGATGAGCAAGATAAAGATGCTTGCCCAGTCCGGATTATCGATAGTCGAGGTAATGGCGACATCCATAGTGCGAGGGGTGCAGCCACTCCAATACAAAGGGCTTCCCGTGTGGCACTGTAATGGAGAAGATGACGCCTCCCGCTGCGGTTGGAAGGGTCCGGACACCCCCATCGCTTTGGCAAAAATATTGGCCGAGCTGTTCAAAGGGGAGGAAGAGGAATTTGTTCGTATCAAGCGCGGAGATGGATTCTCCATGTACAATCCTCCTAGCTGGGTGAGTTCCAACCCCGCTGCTCCACTCATTCTACTCCCTGAGTCAATTTTAATGAACATTAATCTGCCCATTTGTAACAGGAGTGGAAAAAGATCACCGAGGGGCTACACAGCCCCGCCCCACAGCCAGAGGATCACAACCAGGACCTTGATCCCGGATTCGAAGAGGATCCGTACATATTCGTGGTGCTCGAGGATGGGGTGTTCTACCAGACGAGCTATGACGGCACAGAAGTGGCCATCACCACCGACTATCCCGATCTTCTCCCTGCCTCACACGTAATTAATCAGGAGACATCTCCTCCAAAAGAGCCTCCTCGTTCTGCCTCACCCACCACACTGTCTCGTGCTCCAAAGGGGAGGCGTTCGGCGCGCCGTATTACACCAGAGGCCACTCCAGAGAGAGCGACACCCACGCCGGTCAAGCCTTCGAAGAGGAAGGCAAACGAAGCCCCGGCCGAGCCTTTCATCAAAGAGGTATGGCTTCGTAAATATGCCCCTTGGCAGTCACATCCAACTGTGACATTTTTCGTTTGTGTCTTACCAGGAAAAGCATTCGCCGGACTATGTCCGGGGGTGCTGCTGGTCATACTCCCAACTCCCAGGTTCCAGACCCTGCGTGAAGACAAGGGCAGATACGGGAGTGATGCCGGATTGTCCTTTGGCCGAGGATTCGGATGATGTACCCGTCACAAACTCGGAAGTGGAGAGCGCCATGGGTCCCATCGGCGCCAGAGGGCCGTTCTTCGCGACCCCGATTTTACAAAAGAGGCATTCGATGCCTTTAGCTCGGCGGATGCATATATCGAGCTGCTCGAGATGGGCTTACCAGAGCCGCATACCAACATTTGAAAGATATGAGGGTAGGTTTATATTATACAAATATGATAATGATATACCAGTAGCCCCCGAGACTTGATGCAGTTGATACGACCGATTTAAGGATCATTGTATAACCAGGTGCTTACGGAGAAGAACAACTTGTTGACTCAGGAACTAGAAAAGTGTCGGACCTAGCTAACTGCTGCTACTGCCGAACTGGAGAAATCCAAGAAGGCATCACCTGGTAATGTTCCCCTCCATCGAGAAAACATAATTATATACTAGCAATGCTAACACTGTTGCTCATCTTATGGCAGGATCGTCAGATCAACTGAAGGAGCAATGGAAAGCCGCTCAAGCGGGAGAACAAGAAGCCAAAAGACTACTGGCCGCGGGCGAACGTGTGCTGACACGAGTCAGGGATGAGAAAAACAAGCTGCAGGATTCCAACACCCAGCTAGGCGAAGAACTGAAAGATGTACGGGCCTAGCTGGCTGACTCCGTGAAGGAAAATAAGAGGCTGCGCGGTGACATATTTAGTATGTGGTCAAACTTACCTTCATGTAATTCGGAGATGAAAGGGGCTGAGAGAGTTATGTCTGTAGGTATGTTGACTGGCCGTCCCGAAGAGGAGATGTCCGGATTCTCGGGCGATCTGCTACAAGAGCTGTCGCAAATGCACCAACAAGCTGGGCAGGCGATGCGAAGTGTTGCCAAGGCTTTATAGCCATCCGCCTCCCCTCCAGGAAGGATGGAGGAGCTTATACAGCTATTCAAGGGAGCGCAGTGGCGCTTCCGATTATGGAAGATATCGGCTTGCCGGGAAGGTGCACGAGAAGCCTGGGCCATGGTGAAAACACGGTATAACAAGCTTGATCCGAATCATATGGCCCGGGTCGGACCTGTAGGGTCAGATCAAAAAGAAATTCCCGTTAATTTGGTATATGACCAGGTCAAAGTAGCCGCGAAATATTCCCAACAGGATTGTAAGTTAGACAGCCTGTTAGACGGTATATAGGAGGAAATTTTTGGGTCCAAGTGACTATGTACTTTCCTTGACATATTTGTCCCTAGCCGGATTGTAAAACGATGTTCATGGCAGACCTTTTCGCTTCAACCTCTGGACCCAAAGGTGCGAAGTGTTTAGGAATACCTGAGCGGCAAAAATAGGCCGGGGTATGCATGGAAACTAGGCGTAGGGGTCATAGTTGCTTGAACAGACAAGTTGTATCTGGCTAGCTATGTTATATTACATTGTGATTGTAAGAAACATCTTCCAGAGAGAATAGTTCCGTTAAGGGTTCCCTTCCCTGGGTGTACATGCGTTAATGTGCATGTCCGAACTGTAATTGAAAAAATTGCAGTATACGTAGCATCTGGGGGTTCACATTTGGGTGAATAGAAGAACATCTTTAGCCCGCCGACCGAATATTCCCTTAAGAACTCTAGCTTTCGGCTTCACCCAGTCTGAGGTACACATCCGGATGACCCGGCAGTAACAATCGCAGAGGTGCTCCTTTTATGCCCTAGCCGAACTAACGGGAACGTGAGGGCATAAGCACGAGCGAGCAACAACAGCCAAAACTTAAGTCATATCGATGCATATAATGGCGAAGAAAAGGTACATATGGGGAAAACACACATATGTGATGAGCTTGATGCTCGGAAAACAACAATAATAAGCTTCTGTCCAAGAAGCCCCCAGGTATAATGGGCGTACATATTTGAGGATGTGTATGTCACTGGTGCACGGTTTAGCCGCACGAAAAGCTTTAAGGCTAAAAAGGAAAAAGGAAAAAGAGAGGAAACAGTAATGGAAACAATAGGGAGAAGGAAACGAACAAAGAGTTCAGCGCTAGGCATAGAATCTTCGGAGTCTGGCCGCGTTCCAGGGGTTCGACTCTAGGCGATTATCTGATGCATCACGCAGGCGGTACGCTCCTCCAGTGAGAACTTCGTCAATGATTAAGGGACCCTCCCACTTTGGCTTGAGTTTGTCCTTTTTCTTCTCCGGCAAGCGTAGAACGAGTTCACCAACATTATAAGTCTTGGCCCGTACTTCCCTGCTTTGATATCTGCGGGCCTGTTGTTGATAAAATGTGGAACGGGCTTTTGCGACATCCCGTTCCTCCTCTAGGGCATCTAGTAACACAGCCTCCGCGCCGTACACCATGAAGAAAGGTGTATATCCAGTAGTGCGGTTGGGTGTGGTCCGCAGCCCCCAGAGTACGGAGTCGAGCTCCTCAACCCAGTGCTTGTGTGATTCTTTCAAAGACTGCACTAGTCTGGGTTTGATGCCGCTCATAATAAGACCATTGGCCCATTCGACTTGACCATTTGTTTGCGGGTGATAGACAGAGGCATAATCGAGTTTAATGCCCAGATTGGCACACCAGGTTTTCACCTCATCGGTTGTGAAATTGGAGCCGTTATCGGTGATGATGCTGTGTGGAACACCATAATGGTGCACAACACCGGATATGAATTCTATCACTGGCCCGGCTTCAGCCGTTTTAACTGGTTTGGCCTCTATCCACTTAGTGAATTTATCCACCATGAACAGCAGATACTTTTTCTTATGGCTTCCTCCTTTAAGGGGTCCGACCATATTGAGCCCCCAGACCGCGAAAGGCCAAGTGATGGGGATTGTTTGTAGAGCAGTGGGTGGCATATGGCTTTGGTTGGCAAAAAGCTGGCATCCGACGCAACGTTGGACAAGGTCCTGTGCATCTTCTCGGGCCGTCGGCCAATAGAAACCTATACGGAAGGCCTTGCTTACAAGGGCCCGAGCCGCGGCGTGGTGACCGCCGAGACCGGCATGAATTTCATCCAAGAGCTGCCGCCCCTCTTCCTCGGAGATACATCTTTGAAGTACTCCGGTAGCACTTTTCTTGTAGAGTTCTCCGTCATGAACCTTGTAGGCTTTTGAGCGCCAGACAATGCGGCGAGCCTCATTCTGATCCGCAGGGAGTTCTCACCTATTAAGGTAGTCCAAGAAGGGTTCGGTCCATGGGGCAATGACTGCCATGATGAGATGGGCCGACGGTGTTATTTCGATGGCTGAGCCTCCGATGATATCGGTGTGTTCAGAATCTGGGGTTATAGTCGGATCCGGACTGGTGTTGCCGCTCTCCCCTTGCCACACCACGAACGGCTTAAAAAGCCTTTCCAGAAAGATGTTAGGTGGGACGGGGTCGCGCTTGGCGCTGATGCGAGCAAGGACGTCCGCCGCTTGATTACTTTCTCGTGCTACATGATGAAACTCGAGCCCCTCGAACCGGGCCGACATTTTGAGAACGGCGTTACGGTAAGCCGCAATTTTCGGGTCTTTGGCATCGAAATCTCCATTTATTTGGGATATTGCGAGGTTTGAGTCCCCTCGCACCTCCAGGCGTTGTATGCCCATGGAGGCAGCCATCCGAAGACCATGCAATAAGGCCTCATATTCGGTTGCATTGTTGGAGTTTGTGTATAATTTTTGGAGTACGTACTGAACTACGTCTCCAGTGGGGGACGTTAAGACCGCGCCCGCCCCTAACCCCGCCAACATTTTGGAACCATCAAAGTACATAACCCAATTGGAGTATGTGCCGTACTCTTTAGGGAGCCCGGCCTCTGTCCATTCGGCGACGAAGTCAGCCAGTACTTGGGATTTAATGGCTCGGCGCGGTTTGTATGTTATGTCAAATGGGAGGAGCTCAATAGCCCACTTGGCAATCCGGCGCGTGGCATCGCGGTTGTGTATTATGTTGTTGAGCGGTACCTCGAAAGCCACCATAATTGAACACTCTTGAAAGTAGTGTCGCAGCTTCGGGGATGCCATGAAGACCGCATATGCTATCTTTTGGTAATGAGGGTATCGAGATTTGCATGGTGTGAGGACAGTGGATACGTAGTATACTGGTTTATGGAGTGGGAACTTGTGTCCGTCCTGCTCTCGCTCAACGATGAGCATGGCGCTCACCACCTGGTGTGTTGCCGATATGTATAATAACATGGGTTCACCGACGTTTGGCGCGGCCAGGATTGGGTTGCTTCCTGAAAGGGCCTTTATTTCTTCCAGTCCGGCTGTTGCCGCGTCTGTCCACTCGAAGTGGTCGGTGCGTCCGAGAAGGAAATAAAGTGGCAATGCTTTTTCTCCTAATCCGGAGATAAAGCGGCTTAAAGCTGCCATCCCGTGAGTTTTTGGACCTGTTTCAGGTCTGTTGGCGTAGCCAATTGTGACAAAGCTCGGATTTTGACTGGATTTGCCTCAATTCCTCTATTGGAAACGATGAAGCCCAGCAGTTTTCCCGCCGGGATGCCGAAAACACACTTTTCCGGATTGAGCTTGATGTCATATGTGCGAAGGTTGTCGAATGTGAGATGTAAATCATCTATCAATGACTCGACGTGCCTGGTTTTGATGACGAAGTCATCCACATATGCTTCAACTGTCTTGCCGATCTGTTTCTCTAGGCATGTTTGAATCATGCGTTGGTAGGTGGCGCCAGCGCTTTTGAGCCCGAAAGGCATAGTGTTGAAGCAGAAAGGCCCATATGGGGTAATGAATGCCGTTGAGGCTTGATCGGACTCCTTCATCTTGATTTGATGGTATCCGGAGTATGCGTCGAGGAAACACAGTGAGTCGTGTCCTACGGTTGCATCAATAATCTGATCGATGTGAGGGAGGGTGAAGGGATCCTTAGGGCAGGCCTTGTTGAGGTCCTTGAAATTGACGCATAGGCGCCAGGATTTATCCTTCTTTGGTACTGTCACCAGGTTTGCTAGCCAGTCCGGTTGTTTTATTTCTCCCATAGCTTGTCGTTTGGGTTCGGGAAAACACCGCAGTGTTTGCTTGACCGGTTTATATCCTGCTACCTCTTGAGCACTGCGTTGGTTTTCCCTTGAAGAGGAAAGGGTGATGCAGCAAAGTAGCATAAGTATTTCCCTCGGTTTTTGAGAACCAAGGTATCAATCCAGTAGGAGACTACACGCAAGTCGCCTCGTACCTACAAAAACAAATAAGAACCTTGCAACCAACGCGATAAAGGGGTTGTTAATCCCTTCACGGCCACTTGCAAAAGTGAGATCTCATAGAGATAATAAGATAAATATTTTTGGTATTTTTATGATATAGATTGAAAGTAAAGATTGCAAAGTAAAATATATTGGAAACTTATATGATGGAAAATAGATCCGGGGGGCATAGGTTTCACTAGTGGCTTCTCTCAAGATAGCATCAATATTACGGTGGGTGAACAAATTACTGTTGAGCAATTGATAGAAAAGTGCATAGTTATGAGAATATCTAGGCATGATCATGTATATAGGCATCACGTCCGTGACAAGTAGACCGAAACGATTCTGCATCTACTACTATTACTCCACACATCGACCGCTATCCAGCATGCATCTAGAGTATTAATTTCATAAGAATAGAGTAACGCATTAGGCAAGATCACATGATATAGAGGGATAAACTCAAGCAATATGATATAAACCCCATCTTTTTATCCTCGATGGAAACAATACAATACGTGCCTTGCTGCCCCTGCTGTCACCAGGAAAGGACACTGCAAGATTGAACCCAAAGCTAAGCACTTCTCCCATTGTAAGAAAGATCAATCTAGTGGGCCAAACCAAACTGATAATTCGAAGAGACTTGCAAAGATAACAAATCATACATAAAAGAATTCAGAGGAGATTCAAATATTGTTCATAGATAATCTTGATCATAACCCACAATTCATCGGATCTCGACAAACACACTGCAAAAAGAATTACATCAAATAGATCTCCAAGAAGATCGAGGAGAACTTTGTATTGAGATCCAAAGAGAGAGAAGAAGCCATCTAGCTAATAACTATGGACCCGAAGGTCTGTGGTAAACTACTCACACATTATCAGAGAGGCTATGGTGTTGATGTAGAAGCCCTCCGTGATCAATTCCCCCTCTGGCGGAGCGCTGGAAAAGGCCCCAAGATGGGATCTCACGGGTACAGAAGGTTGCGGCGGTGGAAATAGGGTTTCGTGGTGCTCCTGTATGTTTTGGGGGTCTATGGATATATATATAGGAGGAAGAACTAGGTCGGTAGAGCTGCGAGGGGCCCACGAGGGTGGGGGGCACGCCTCCCTGCCTCGTGGCCTCCTCGCTTCTTTCTTGACGTCCACTCCAAGTCCCCTGGATCACGTTTGTTCCAAAAATAACTCTCCCGAGGGTTTCATTCCGTTTGGATTCCGTTTGATATTCCTTTTCTGCAAAACACTGAAATAGGCAAAAAGAATAGCAATTTGCACTAGGCCTTTGGTTAGTAGGTTAGTCCCAAAAATAATATAAAAGTGTATAATAAAGCCCATTAAACATCCAAAATAGATAATATAATATCATGGAACAATAAAAAATTATAGATACGTTGGAGACATATCATATTCCTTTAATATATTGAGGCTGTGTTCGGCCAAGCTGCGCGGGATTCCTGGCATATCAGAAGGGTGCCAGGCGAATATGTCCCAGTTCTCACGCAGGAACTCTCGTAGAGCGGCGTCGACCGTTGGGTTGAGTTGTGCCTCGATGGATGCTGTCTTCTTGGGGTCCGTCGTTTGTCCAGGATTATGTCATCCCCATCCACAGTAGAGCGCAACGCGGTTAGCTCTTCGGTCGCGAGTATTTCAGACAATGCCTCGAGGTCCAGGGATGCGGTTTTATTTTTGGCGCGGAGTGCTATGTCCGGATCACTGGCAAGAGTGATGATACCGTTGGGCCCGGGCATCTTGAGCTTCATGTACCCGTAATGAGGTATAGCTTGGAAGTGTGTAAATGCATCTCGCCCCAATAGGGCGGGATATCCGCTGTTGAAGGGAGCCACTTGGAAGGTTATCTCTTTGGACCGATAATTCTCCGGTGTGCCGAATACCACGTCGAGCGTGATTTTTCCCGCGCATCACGCCTCCTGACTGGGAATGATCCCCCGGAAGGTCGTGCTACTTTGCTTGATGCGGCTCCTGTCGATTTCCATTTTATTGAGTGTATCCTCGTAGATGAGGTTTAATCCGCTGCCACCGTCCATGAGCACTTTGGTGAGCCGAAACCCGTCCACAATTGGATTAAGGACCAAGGTAATTTGGTGCCCGAACTGTCCGAAATTTTGGTTCGTCACTGGCATTGAAAGTTATGGCCATATCGTTCCAAGGGTTTATTGCTGCGACTTGGCAGACTTCGGGGAGGTCGCGGAAAGCCCTTTTACGCCGATTGTTTGAAGCGAAAGTCTCGAAGACTGTCAATACGCTGGGGTCGTCATCTTATGGGGGGTGTTGCACTGGTGTTTTTGGTGAGGATATCCTCGCCCTCTTGGCTACTTGCCGGAGTATTCAACATGCTCTAAGGCTATGGGTTGGTATGGTGTCCGGCGTTGTATGTATTTTGCATGGCCTATCGAGCCATCCTTGCAGAACGGTTCCACGCCCCGTGATGTGCTTAGATTTCTTTACTATTGGATCTGGTGCGCCGTGAGGGTGCACCCTTTTTGCTCGGACGAAGGGTTGAGCAGAAACCGGTGGTTCCCAGAGAGCTGCCTGAGTTTTCCAGGCGCTTTCCATTGCGCAGTACTTCTGTACGATAGTTGCCAAGTCAGTGAAGTATAGTACGCGACGGCGATTGATAGTGTTGAGGAGTCCTACATCCGTGCAATTATTGCAGAATGCTGAGATCGCGTCTTCGTCGCGGCAATCTTTAATCTTGTCTTTGCCAAGGAGGAATCTGGCCCAAAAGTGATGGACTGTTTCCTGAGACTGCTGCCGTATGTACGTGAGATCGCGTCTATCTGGGTGGGTGGGTGGTTTTAAATCCGAACCCTGGCCCAATTTGGAATCCGGAGTTTGAAAAACTTCCGAACTTAATAGCTCGGGTTCTGGGATATTAACTTATTTTTCAGGCTCGTCGTCCGATTCTAGGTTCGGAGGGCGGGCTATGTCTTTCCGAGGGCGGGTGTCTGGCTCTTCGAGCTCGGAAATCTGAGCATAGTTCGTCCTTAGTATAGAGGAAGAGTTGTTGTCTTGCTCCTCAATTACCACTATCTGGTGGGTGATCGGCGATTATTTAATTTCTCTCTAGTCGGGTTTAAGCCCAATCCGATCGTAGTCTATAGCGACCCCCAGGGAGGCGATGCGGTCTAGGAGCTCGTTTAAAGACGATAACTCAGCCGGATCCATCTGTTTAGAGTATTTAGAGCTAACACGGAGGTGGTTTTTGATGACCTGAGAAGTCATTGTTGGCTTAACGGCCGTAGGGGCGGTCATGGTAAAGCCGCCCAGCCAGAGGGTTTGGCCTGAGGTTAGGGCACCTCCAGAGGTGATACTGTCCTTGATAACAAGGCGAGCCGTCGATCCTGTCTTCGACGTCATAGCGGAACTCTCAATGAAAGCACCAGTGTCTGTGTCAAAACCTGCGGATCTCGGGTAGGGGGTCCCGAACTGTGCGTCTAAGATCGATGGTAATAGGAGACGGGGGACACGATGTTTACCCAGGTTCGAGCCCTCTCTATGGAGGTAATACCCTACTTCCTGCTTGATTGATCTTGATGAATAAGAGTATTACAAGAGTTGATCTACCTCGAGATTGTAATGGCTAAAACCCTAAAAGTCTAGCATGTATGACTATGATTGTTCTTGCCTCTACGGACTAAGCCCCCCGGTTTATATAGACACCGGAGGGGACTAGGGTTACCCAAAGTCGGTTACAGAGAAAGGAAACTTCATATCCGGGCGCCAAGCTTGCCTTCCACGCTAAGGAGAGTCCCACCCGGACACGGGTGAGAGTCTTCGGTCTTGTATCTTCACAGCCCATCAGTCCGGCCCATGTCCAACAGGCCGGACGCCCGAGGACCCCTTAATCCAGGACTCCCTCAATCACCCCTGCCACGGCCCCTTTCAAAGGCATCCCCGTTTCTTCCAGCACCACCTCTGCCTCTTCCCGTGTTCCGTCCATTACCACAACCTCTACCACCATCTGCCAATAGGAAATCTCCCCACTCTAGCTTGGAAACATCATGTTCCCCCGTCCCACATTCTTGGTACCAGTTTCCCATGAGACCACATTGCCCACAAAAGATAGGTAGCTTCTCATATTGAACTTGGTAGTAGTATGTGACTTCCTGTTTTGTGATCCCTACAAACCGGATCAGCTTTTTTGTGACATCAAGTTCCACTCTGACTCGAACAAACTCGCATGCGAATTCCGCTGGAAGAGTAGTCTGAATCTCTACGATCTTTCCCATCTTCCTGCACATCCCTCTGATTGCTGCACATGTTTGGTAATTGTCAGGCAACTTCAAGATTCTTGCCCAGACCACTATTTTGTTAAGCACCACTGATGTTGGATTCGTAAACCCATCGTATTCCGCAATCAGGAGCCCATGATCGAGAAAGAGCCATAGTCCCATGTAGGGCTGCAAACGAGTCGAGCTCGAGCGAGTTGAAGTTGGCTCAACTCAACTCATATGAAAATTCGAGCAAGCTCAAACTAAGTGAAGCTCATGATCGAGCTGTTGAACATGACTCATACTCAGCTTGTAACGATCTCGAGTCGATCTCGAGCTAGTTTCGAGCTAAATGAAATGGTAAAAATTATAAATCTATGGATGAAAAACAAAAAAAATTTAAGGTGAATATACTGGGAACCTTTGCCAAAAATATAAGGTATTTAACACATAGTCGACCACGTGCCATAATTAGGCCTAAATGTTCTCTACTTAATTAAGTTTCCATGTTCGTTGGTAAATAAAATGGAGAAACATTATGGACAACATATATGTTAATAAATTATCTTATTTTCATTTAATATATGGCATGATCATTTAACGTAATGATATTTTGTCGAGCTATCGAGCTAAAATCGAGCGATCCAATATTGGCTCAAGATCGGCTCATTTCTCGGTCGAGCTACATAAAGTGTTCAAACTCAGCTTGTTTCTTTTCGAGTCAATCTCAAGTCGAGTCAAAAAACGAGTCGATCTCGGGCGGCTCACGAACCTCGAGCTTTTCTTGCAGCCCTAGTCCCATGTTCATCGCCGTGTTCCAGTCACCCAGACAGCCAAACTGTACCGTGAACAGGTTGTCTTTAATCCTGCGCCATCGTGGTTCCTTTGCCGGGTTCCATGCAGATCTCATATCCGAGTACAAAGCAGAGGGACTAAATCCTTTATCTGTATGGACTTTCCCGATCGCAAGCCACTTCGCCGCCACCTAGTTCTCCTAGAATTCCTCCTCCCAGACGAAGTTATCCTCTTCCTCTTCCTGCAATTCCAAGCGCTTCAGGAGATCCTCGATCGGTTCCTTCCTCGGGCGCGATCCACCTGCCTCCTCCTGAGATGCCATCTCGAGCTTACTCGAAAACCCTAACCCTGAGAGGGTAGATCAACCCCACCGTACCCTCGGGAGACCACGACCAGAGGCTAGCCCTTGGCAGAGGTGCACGCGGGGGGAGAGGAACGGTGGATGGAGGTAGTTTACTCTCGGGCGGCGCTCAAAACCCTAGCGGGGAGTGGCTAAATTAACACGGCAAGAGCAGCCTAATTAAGCCGCGCAGAGGGAGTACTTCTTAATAACATACTAACATATTGACTATTGCGAACCAACCTGTTGTTGGATGGTTAGGGGGACTGTGGTATTCCTAGCCCACCAGGGTTCAAGTCCTGGTGCTTGCATTTATGCGATGCCGGCTCAGTCTTTCGGAGGTGCTTATAGGGGTAGGGTGTTCGTGTGTGCGTTCATAGGGGTGAGTGTATGCGCGTGTATATGAGCGCTTGCGCCTATACTGTGTAAAAAAACATATTGACTATTAAATTGGCTATAAATGACGTGTCAATTTCATATAACCTTTTGTTTTACAATCCATCATATAACTGGTTGTTGCCTATGTGTTTGACTATCAAAGCTAGGAGACAGGCACCTTGTACAAAGAATCTGACAAAGTAACGGGGCACGTTCTCTGCAATCGGTTGGAACTTGCAGCGTAATACTACGAGTGGCTGAACTGGTCTTGATATTGAGTCAAATTCCCACACCAGATTCTGTCAGAAAAAAAATTCTCACACCAGATCAGATTGTAGATGCAAGACGACTCTTCTCACGGACGGGCCTGGTTGTCGATGGATTGATAGAATATGTTATTGCCATCAGAATACCAACAATAATGTCTTTCCGTCCGTCGTAATATAAGGCGTTTTGATACTTAAGATCAAAACGCCTTATATTACGACGGACGGAGAAAGACGCATGCACTACAAAGTTTGCTTGTTAGGACTGAACTGGCAGGTATACGTGTGTATTCATGCGGTTTTTCTTACCTAGGAATCTGTCAAGGAGGGCCATATGCAGATTGGTTGCGATGTCACCGTATGTTCAGGAATCAGGATCAAATCTGATTAGCGATCTAATGATTTTGTCCAAGGTTGGTGGCGCGCCGGTTGTCGGCTTCCATGAGGAGGGAGGGGGCTGTCACTGTCGCAGCAGGCCAGAATGAAGGGAGGCAGGTTTCAGGCGGGAAGGGGGCTGCAAGTTGCACGCCCACTAGCGCGGAAAGGGTGAGGAACATACCAGACCGGGCCAGTTGACCACTTGTAGCCGCCCCACTGCCGGTGCTTACTGGAGCTTGGATTTATGCGCTTTTCAGTTGTTTATAGATCATGAGTTCACTGTACATGCCTCGAGATGCTTGAGATGGATCAACGGCCGAGTCGTCCTAGGGTTAGGGTTTGCCCGGCTAAAACTAGAGCGGGCGGTGCTTATAAAATAAGCTAGAGGATATCCCATGAGTTGCCGTGGGAATTGATCGACGAAAACTTAGGCTAAGAATATGAGGATCAAAATTTAAAATACATATGATTTATTATACTCTCTCTGTTTCTAAATATAAGTCTTTTGGAGGTTACAATATGGACTACAGACGGAGCAAAATGGATGAATTTAAACTCTAAAATATATCTATATACATCCGTACATATTGAAATCTTTAAAAAGACTTATATTTAGGAACATATGGAGTATTTGATTATGTATAATTGTAACAATATTTCTTAAATATAAGTAAAATTATTGAATCGAAGACATTTTTCATGCATGGTTGACCTTTGTGGTGGGTCTTTTCTCCTATATGGTTGTGTTTTGAGGCGAGTCTTATCTCATTCATTATTGTATGATGAGGTGGCATACTTATCTTTAGTTAAATAAGTTTGTGGGAACGACTCTTAGGTATATAGGAATAGTTTCGTTTTCGGAAGGAAGGTCGAGGCCCGGCCATGATGTCCACAACCATCATCATTCATGGAAGTCATGGCATAAAAACAAAATCGATGCTCCGAAGATGCTACTTTCAAAAGCATTTTGGAGCACTGATTTTATGTTTTTTGCCACGACTTTCACGAATGTGATTTCATGCTAAAAATTTGTAAGCACTCAAAATATTCCTTAATGTTTGCCACACAAAAAATATGATTTTTTTAATTTTTCAATATTTTTTTTATTTTACTATTTATGCAAGAGCATTTGAGCTCGAGCTCAGAGTAGGACTTCGGCTTACAAATGGACTACATAGCATATACAACAACAACCTAATCATTTCAAGATATGAAATTTATAAACTTATGGCTAAGTCAACTTCTTCAGTAACCTTCAAGAAGGATAAAAGCCTTCACGCCCGTGTCGCCATGTCTGGGCGGAGACAACTAGTGTCAGCATCCAAGGAGGCAGGGTCCTCGAGATCCGCTAAAATGGTCCGACCCCGGCGCTGCACCATCCCAAAAGTGCGAGTCTCCTAGTGTGTTTGGAGCCCGGGTTTCGCGCCTCCCAAATGTGGCACCCCGGCTCAGAGAGATCGGAACGCCCCCATATTCCAGCCCAGAGATCGAGGTAAGTCTTCTGGAATACGACACTGCTGGCATAGAACAAATCAGATCTTTATTACAATCGATATGGGTATAAGGGGATTACAACGACACGACGACGCTACGCATGCCAAGGTTGCTCTATGCAAGCAGTAGAACAACTCGAAGGAGCGGAATAACTACTAGCAGCGGAACAGCGACGACAGTGATGGACTCCACTCCACAAAGACTCTGGCTGGAACGTTTATCCTAGCTCGCAAACTCAAGATCCTCGGCAAACAAGCAAGCAGACAAGGCATGACCTGCAAACTGGCATGGCACGCCAGGTCAGTACATTGAATGTACTTGCAAGCTCACAACAACCAAAGCAATCAAGACAAACAACAGCATGGCATTTACAGGTTACTTAGCAATGTTGAACATGATACTATCAGAACACATGGCATGGACGTGGTGAACAAAATAGCACTAGAACAATATCAGATGAGCATGTCATGAACATATGATGATACTACTATGCAACATGTTAACAATATCATGCACCAACTTACTCTGTTCGGGGTTACCTCGTAACCACCACATGTATCACTTACCATCATGGTCATCGCACGATCACCTCAGGATCAAATCAAGCTTGGTATTAACAATATCATAGTAATCATTACATGACCACAAGGAGCTTGATCTTTACCCTTGATTCTCGCATAATACCATAAACCTCAGGCATCTTCGGTATCCTCGATACCACTATGATACTCTCGCGATCACATAAGGATCGACCACTTCTTTCATCATCGAATAGGGGTTGTAATTATACAGGTTATTATTACTGTTAACCCATAGTGTGACCTACCACGAACTGGGCCCTTATCCGCGGGCACGGCTATCGATAGATTAAACACTCTGCAAAGGTTAGCACACTGTACCCACACTACGGAACCCAAGGCCTCGTGCTCCCATTCGGGTGGACCAACGTCGTTTCAATAAAACCGATCTACTGCCATGACACTCTCCCGGCCACTCCGACCAACTCCCCTTTGGGCTAAGTCATGGGTGGCCCCGATGTCACCTCGTGACACCCAATGGCCACCGCCGTGGCAAAACAAAATGGTGCCAAACGGGGACATGTGCACATAACCAAACTCGGGCTCACAAGGCTTATACCGGCCTACCTGATCAGGGTAGTGCACGCGTATAACCTTCCCTAGTTGGAGGCACTTGCGAGAGGCATGAAAATAGACCCAGTTAGGACCCTCCCATGAAGGCAAGTGTGGCTGCATTGGTCAGGTCGATTCGATTGCACTATGACTTAGCCAACATGTGTTCAAGTTTAATTAATGTCTGGTTAAACTTGAATGCAAAAGATGCTGAGTCATAATAACATGATGAAATAATAATGCGCATGAGCATGATATTAACGTAAGCATGGATGAGCAACATAACCATATGAATCATTAGCATCAAGAATAATGCAGCACTTCGACTACTAGATGCAGATGAACATGGCATAGCGATGATCATGCATATGACAGATACTCTTCATAACTGACGCTAATCATGCATCAGATGACATAACTATCACTAGCATGACATGAATACCAACATGAAGTACGAGAACAATACTACTAGCAAGCAAACATACGACTAACAGAGTGCATCATAGCATAACATGATGATAGCAGGGATCCACAAGCATAACCGAAACATCAACATCAGTGGTAAAAGAGCAAACATTTATTAAACATTTAAGTAGAAACCATGGCTACTGCAAATCCATCATGCAAGTGGCTATTGTGGCTTGCCTGGGGATGAAAAATACCCCGGGAAGAAGTGCGATGAAGACGCGGGACAATTCACCGGACGCTTCACTCACGGAGGGGGCTGATAAGGGAAAGGGTATAAATGTCATTTTGATAGTGGGACCACCTAGTGAAAATGGTACTATCAGATAGAGCTCGATGAGACGAAGAAGTGAGCTTTGGGTTCACCTCAAACGGAGTTACGGTTGCGGAGATACGAGAGTTGGAAGATCAGGGACCAATCTATAAATATTCCTCCACAAACAGGTCCCTGGGCTGAAAAACAGAAAGCGCCTTCAGTCAAATACACTTAGTGGAGAAGAAAACGTACTCAGAGCCGTAGTAGAAAGAGAATATGCTTTCATGAACTGAAAACGTATTTCAGGAAAAGGCGTCTCCACTTACGTGACATGGCGGGGCTGGGTCAACGGCCAGAGGCCGACATGCGGGCCCCGTGGGCATAGGGGAGGGGGGCAGGTGCAGACGCATCTTCAGTGACTTCGTGAAGCTAAGTCTCACCGTAACTTAGCCCCCTCTATCAGCCATCCATTGATGATTGACCCAATTTTTGAACAATTTTTTCAAAACTATTCAGAAAAATTAAAAAATTCCAATAAATCATAAATGTTTCGTTTTGTATTCTATGAAAATTTCAATCCATTTGGATGTATCGTTTGTGAATAAACCTTTTTTATTTATTTGAGCTCAAAAGGCTATTTAATCACAAATCATACATCCAAATGGGTTGAAACATTCCCAGAATACAAAATGAAACATTTATGATTTTTTGGATTTTTTTCTGAACAATTTTGAAAAAACCGTTCGGAATACGGGTCAATCTGGTACGTCAAATCTTCAATGGATGACTGATAGAGGGGGCTAAGTTACGATGAGACTTAGCTTCATGGAGTCACTGAAGCTGCGTCCGGCAGGCGCATCGTCTTCTTCCTCCTCTCCCTGCCCCCAATGGAAACAGAGGAGGGAGCAGGGAGGTCTTTGTCACGACGGGCGGCTGCTGCCGGCCAAAGTGAGGCCATCACTGGCTCGGGCAGCCACGCCGCGCCCGTCCAGAGCCTCGCGCACGCTGGGGGATGCCGCAGCGGCGACGCCACGCGGAGACAGGCGGCGACCGGATCTTGGGGACGGTGGCTCCGGTCGGTACGGCGACGATACGAGGAGGTTCAGAGGATCACCGGAGAGTGGTGAAGACTATGGTGTGGTCGGGAGGAGTGGTGGGGCTCGGAGCAGCCCGATTGCAACGGTGGCTGGCGATGTTCGCGGCGGCCAGAGAGGCAATGGAGCGGCTCCGGTGGCTAGAGAGGTGGGGAAGAGGCCTGGGAGCTATGGAGGGACCTCGAGCATGCTTATATAGCCGCTAGGAAGGCTCTAGAGCTCACTGGCGAGCTATGGCTAGGCAACAATGGAGGACAGGGGCGGCTAGCGGCACAGGCATGGTGTTTGCGAGGCGACCAAGGCAAACCAGGACAGGAAGGGGCACGTTACGATGCAGGGGATCACGGGGCAACGACTAGACATGGCGAGGGCTCGAGAAACAGAGGGAACAGACTGGGACATGGGGCTCCACTTGCCAGAGCGCGAGATTGTGCATGCCAGCCATGCAGTCACCGCATGAACTGGGGCACGCGGCGCGCTCGGGCCGGGAAAATCATGTCCAGTAGATGGACCTTACGGCCCTCAGTTCAAAGGAAGAACCAACTCAGTCCAAGGGCAAAGAAGAGATTTGTAGGAGGATCCAAAACAGAGCAACAGCAACCTGCTTGTGCTGTGCAGAGGGAACACAAGCTTGGGAACGAATGAACTGATTTGTCTGGGGTTGATCAGAAGCTAAGAACATTGTGTTGGACAAAAATCAGCTCATTTGGATGAATGAAAAGAGCATTTGCTGATGCTATAGAATACACCATACTGTACAGAAATACAAAGTATGAAGTAGCACTCACATATCAGATTAGATTGAGCTGCATTTTGGAGGAGATGAGTTATTTGATGATATGAAGCTTGTGTAAAAGTTTCATGCCATTTGGAAATACCAAAATGGTACTTGCTTCACAGAGCTTCAATCTAGAAAAAAAACTTAGGAAAAATGCACAGGGAAAATGGCTAGATGAAATGAGTCCAAATTTGGTGGAGAGAGTTTATATGGGTATGAGCATGTCCTGGTAAATTTTCAGCAATAATGAGGCAATATAAAATATAATTGCTCCACAACCTGAAAATCTGACCAGAAACCAAGATTTGATGCTGACCTCACATAGAGTGATGACATGAGCCCAAATCTTGAGGAGTGTGATTATTTGATCATAATAAGGACCTTGCAAAATTTTAGCTCATTTGGATTACCCTAGTTAGTACTTCCTTCACAAGGGCTTCCTTGAGACAGGAACTTTGAAAAATTGATTAGGAATATTTACTAGGCAAATTGTGTATTTTGTCATGGGGAAATGATATGGACAGGAAAAGTTGTCCAAAAAGTTTGGGGTCAATGAAGCAAAGATAAATGACACTTCCTTCTCAGCAAGCCACTTAGGGAAAAATGAGAAAAAGAATATTTGTGAATTATCTTTGATGATGCCAAGGAAGGATTTTAACATATATGTGGAATATATGACCCAAACAATCTATGAGAATTATTTGGGAATTTTGGGAGTGACAGAAATATAGGTTTTCTCACAACCTAGAGCAAAAAGAATTATTTCTTTAATAGAAAAGGAATATTCCCAATAAAAAGAACATTGGGATTTGGGCTAGGATGAGAAATGACAGGGTCTTGGGATGATTTTGAGGATAACAAGCCACTATGAAACCTAGGAAGACATAATCTTCCCAAGTTTTAGGATCACAGAGCCACAGAAAAGCAAATCAAAGCAGAAATCCAAAGGAAGTCAAAAGAAAAAGAAAAAGGCAAAATCCAGGGTGTTCCAAACCTTCCCCCCTTAAAGAAATCTCGTCCTCGAGATTTGGTTGCTTAGGGATGAAGCCAATATTCTGACTCAAAAAAACTATTCCCAACTGGGGTTCCCTTTATATTATTTTCCCGCTGGATTTTATCTGACTGACTGCCTTGCTCTGGGGTGGTTTGCTTCACCACATCTGACATCCTGACTTACCTCATATATTTCTGTTCACACTGGCTCCAATTTCTTTCATATCTGCTGACTTAGCTGAGGTACGAAAGATTATTATAACTGACATACGTGTCCTTCTCGATAGTGATTCTCGACGGAGGTGTGATTCTTGTATACATTATCGAGAATATTCCATGGAGTACATCTCCTCGGGGAAGAAGGAATCTCTTCTATCCAGGTATTGGGTTTCTTGAATATATGCACGCCCTCCGGTTTCAAAATAGTAATGTGAATCATACATGTTTTCTTGATGGATTCCGACTTCTCGCAGGAGTTTCTGAATTATCTTGATTGGTTCCACCTTCTTGAGTATCCAATCCGTACCAAATATTTGATTGTCGCTTGTTGTGATTGACAAAAAGTGTACCACCTTGTCTCGATAACATTCACAGACTTGACTGGCGGTGTTTTGGGTAAAAGAATATTGTCCATGATAGGCTATTCTTTAATCAATTACCATAAGTGCGGGCACATGCTGTGAGACTGTCGTTCAACATACAGTTTACTCCTTCAGTCGGTGTATTCATGTGGATGGTAAGCCATGTGATGCCATAACACGGTTGTTGGACTTGATCTGTTGAGTTGGACTTTGGTCTGACACAACAGGCTTGGATATTCGATACTGACAATACTGCGCACATACGGTTGGCTGAGCGGGTTACCTTGCTATGAGGTCCTTACCTAGACGGAGTAGACCCCTTCGGTATATCTTCATGATGATAGATACCGACTCAAACTATCAGGGATATATGTACCCTGTTGGTTATGCAACCATATACTTGTATTGCCGATCTTGCTCCTTCATTATTGTTTTATTGGTCTGGATCCTTTATTTGAAAGAGCGTTGCCATATATACTCTTGATTCTTCGTGTGACCGTGGGTGCTGTCATATGCAATATTTGGCAATCATACCTTGGCCTTGTTCATGCCTCGAGTCTCGGGTTATTTGCAGGTTCACATGTGCTTGTACGAAGCTTATTGTTGTCGTCAATCATTCAAGACAGTGACATAGGTTAACAATATTACTTTGTCGGGTGCGAGGAGACTGACCTTGATAACCATGGCCAAGATAGTTGTCTCCATGTTTCCTTTCTTTAAGGCTTGTCGGTTCTTGCATCACCCACTGGCTTTCTTTCTCTTGCATACCCGGTGAGGTTGTCGGATGTGTACCGTGAATTCTTCCTGGAACGAGGGTCTTGTATGAACTTGGCAACATGCTCACTGGATATAGGAATATCTGATTTCTGAGGTGTACTTGTGTTCTGTATGATTCTTGCTTTTTGATCAATCCGTTGCGGGTCTGAGACTTTTGATGCACTGCTATATGCTGCCAACTCATTATTTAATATCTTACACCGGAAGCCATCGAGAGTATCGTGCTGAGGTAGACTGGATGACTTGCGCTGGAAGCTTTCGTCAGACAACTTGCTGAAGAAGATTGGGTAACCTCACAAGCTTTCCCCCTTAATGGATTGCTAGGGAAGACTCGGTACTTTATGCCACAAACTTTTGCGGTATGTTGCTGAAGAAGACTAAATATCTTGCACGGGAGGTCATTGATATGCCCATTTTGCATCATGTTTTCTTACTGTTATTTATAATGTGTTTATCCATAATGATGCTTTTTGGAGTAATTCTAATGCCTTTACTCTCATAATATGCAAGGTATACATAAAGAGGGAGAATTCCGGCAGCTGGAAATCTGGACCTGGAAAAGCTACGTCAGGCTACCTATTCTGCACGACTCCAAACAAGCTGAAACTTCGCGGAGATTTTTTATGGAATATTTGAGGAATATTGGAGCAAATAACTGCCAGAGGGGGCCCACCAGGTGGGCACAACCCACCTGGGCCCGCCAGGGAGCCCAAGCGCGCCCTGGTGAGTTTTGCTCACCCAGGCCCACCTTCGGTGCCCATCTTCTGGTATATAGGTCATTTTGACCTAGAAAAAAATAAGGGGAGGACTTTCGGGACGGAGCGTCGCCGTCTCGAGGCGGAACTTGGGCAGGAGCACTTTTGCCCTCCGGTGGAGCGATCCCGCTAGGGGAACTTCCCTCCTGGAGGGGGAAATCATCATCATCATATTCATCATCATCATCACCAACAACTCTCTCATCTTGGGCAGGGCAATCTCCATCAACATCTTCAACATCACCATCTTGGAATTGGAAACGAGTAAAATTGGAGTTCCACCAAAAAAATTATCCTATGCATCTAGTTCATCGTGATCGGAATTATATATATAATTTTTGGCCTCGTGAAGGAGAAAGTGTCTCTCTAGCTTGGGGGAGGCTTAAGTCAATGTTATATTCATGCCCCAATCATGAGCTCTCAAGAGAAATTATCATCCAGAACTTTTATGCTCGGCTTTCTCGTAATGATCAAACCATGCTTGATACTTCTTGTGCTGGTTCTTTTATGAAGAAGACTATTGAATTATGGTGGGATCTTTTGGAAAGAATTAAACCCAACTCTGAAGATTGGGAACTCGAGAAGGTAAATAGTCAGGTATTAAGCTTAAGTATGATTGTGTTAAATCTTTTATGGACACCGATGCTTTTCAAAAGTTTAGCACTAAATATGGACTTGACTCTTAGATAGTAGCCTCCTTTTGTGAATCATTTGCTACTCATGTTGATCTCCCTAAAGAGAAGTGGTTTAAATATCACCCACCTATTAAAGAAGAAACTAAAGAACCGGTACCAGTTAAAGAAGAAACTATACTTTATAATGTTGATCCAGATGTTCCTTCTGCTTATATAGAGAAACCACCTTTCCCTGTTAGGATAAAGGAACATGCTAAAGTTTCAACTGTGGTTAACAAACGCTACATTAGAACACCTAAACCTGATGAACAAATTAAAGTAGAACCTAGTATTGCTATGGTTAAAGATCTCTTGGAAGAAGATATGGATGGGCATGTTATTTACATTTGTGAAGAAGCTGCTAGAATTTCCAAACCTGATAAAAAAGATAAACACAGACCTGTTGTTGGCATGCCCGCCATCTTAGTTAAAGTAGGAGATCATTGTTATCATGGTTTATGTGACATAGGTGCTAGTGTGAGTGCTATTCCTTACACCTTATATCAAGAAATTATGAACGACATAGCACCCGCAGAGATAGAAGACATAGATGTTACTATTAAACTTGCTAATAGAGACATAATATGTCACGCCCAAGATGCGACCCTATCCTAAAGGAACTCGATGGTCCCACCAAGGATAGAAGCGCATCTTGAAGACGCTTTTGCAAGGTGGATATCATTACATCAACATTACATAACACATAGGGATACATACATAAGGCACAAATGCCACAAGAATACATCAACATCATGTACAAGACCAACATCCGACTACAGATGAAACATAAACAGAAGCTCAAACGACATCCATCCTGCTAGCCCAGGCTGCCGACCGAACCTATCCCCGATCAAGAAGAAGCGGAAGAAGAACTCCAACACAAGCAAACATCGCTCTCGCGCCATGATCATCGCAAACCTGTACCGCAACTCGGTGGTGTAGTAATCTGTGAGCCACGAGGACTCAGCAATCCCATTACCATGGGTATCAAGACTAGCAAAGCTTAATGGGAAAGGAAGGGATAAAGTGGTGAGGTTGCAGCAGCGGCTAAGCATATATGGTGGCTAACATACGCAATGAGAGCGAGAAGAGAAACAAAGGAACGGTCGTCAACTAGTAATGATCAAGAAGTGATCCTGAACTCCTACTTACGCCGACATAACCCGAAACCGTGTTCTCCTCTCGATCAACCCGAAAAGAGACACTCACGGTTACGCATTACACGGTTGGTGTATTTTAGAAGAGTTTGCTTCAATTTACTACAACCGGATACTAACAAATTCCCATCTGCCACATAATCGCGGGCACGGCTCTCGAAAGTTTATACCTGCAGGGTGTCCCAACTTAGCCCATGATAAGCTCGCGATCAACGAAGGATATTCCTTCTCCCGGAAGACCCGATCAGTCTCGAATCCGGCTACAAGACATTTCGACAAAGAATAAAACAAGACCAGCAAAGCCGCCCGGATGTGCCGACAAATCCCGATAGGAGCTGCACATATCTCGTTCTCGTGGCACACCGGATGAGCGAAGCGTCTGAGAACCGACGTAACCCAAGTTGCCAAGGAATGGTCCCAAGACGGTGCTCTAGTTTGGACCAACACTGAGGAGCACCGCCGGGGGTAAATAAAGATGACCCTCGGGCCCGAAACCCAAGGGAAAAAGGGCTAGGTGAGGCAAATGGTAAAACCAATGTTGGGCCTTGCTGGAGGAGTCTTATTCAAAGCGAACTGTCAAGGGGGTCCCATAAATCACCCGACCGCGTTAGGGACGCAAAATCCGGGAACATAATACCGATATGACGGAAACTAGGGCGGCAAGAGTGGAACAAAACACCAGGCATAAGGCCGAGCCTTCCACCCTTTACCAAGTATATAGATGCATTAATTAAACAATAGATATATTGTGATATCCCAACAAGTAAACATGTTCCAACAAGGAACAACATCTCCATGTTCCAACAAGGAACAAACTTCATCTTCACCTGCAACTAGCAACGCTATAAGAGGGGCTGAGCAAAGCGGTAACATAGCCAAACAACGGTTTGCTAGGAATGGTGTCAAAGTTAGAGGCTGACATGGCAATTTGGGATGGCATGATAAACAGGTAATAGGTAGCGCAGCGTAGCGAAAGAACGAAGCAACTAGCATAGCAATGATAGTAGTGAGATCCAGGGTAGCGGTCATATTGCCTGAAATCCCGCAAGGAAGAAGAACGAGTCCATGAAGAAGATGAACGGATGAAGCCGAACCAAGTGTAGACGAACGAATCCTCACGATCGCAATGAAACAGGAACTAACAAGAAGAAGCACACAACATAGTAAACACACCACACATGAACATGACAAGATGCACAACAAACATGATGCATGACAAAGCTAGATGAGGCTACTCATGGCAAGAGATGATGCAAACAAGAGCAACACATCAAAGCAAGTTTAAATGAGGCCGGAAACAACATATAACAATTCCGGTAAGTCCTCATATGCAAATTTCGAAATTGTCCAGATCTGAATAAACCTTAAGTTCAAGTTGTTAAACAGCAAGTTAAAATGCACCAAGATGATCTACACGAAATTCTAGTCAAGTTACATATAAAGTTCATTAGATTCGGAGCTACGGCCTAGAAGATATGAGCAAAACAAGTTAAACATGGCATTGATGCAAAATGCATACAAACATCAAGCAAACACCTCAAAACAAGGATGCAACATGATAATATGAAACTACATGCAAAATCAAGCAAGTTCCATATAAAGCACACTCAAAACGGAGCAACGGTTCAACACATACACACAATACAAGTCATGACAACAATCTGTCCAAAACAGCAACTAAGCATATTGCAAGCATAAAAACAACAAGCTACGGCATCTCAACATGATAACAAAAGGCATGGTCATGATGTACAGGTAAAACATGACAAAACATGAACACTGAGCTATCTCCAGAAATCACTAGAACATGCTCAAACACACATGGCAAGATTGCAAATAATAACAGTTTCAGACTTTGCAGAAATAACATCAGGTTGCAATGTTTAGAGCTATCAAACAACATGCTACAGGAACTTATCATGGCAAAAAAAGCCATGGCATGAATCTACTAATTGCATAGATCAAAAGTCCCTTACTGACCATGAGCCAAAAAGGATCAGAAAATATGATGGCACCCATGTAAACATGGCAAGTTATATTACAGATTTAAACATGGCAGGAACAACGATAAGTAGGCATGTTGGTGAGCTTGAACCACTCACCACGGAGCAATACATGGCATGGCAAGGCAATAAACAGTAAGAAGATATGGCATAGAAGCTATAAATGGCAAGAACAACATCATAGCATACACGGATCAACTACAACATCCTTGGCAAAATTGAATAACATGTAAACAACCTGCCAGGAAACATTTTATAGCAAAAGTAGAGCTCGATTGACTCAAGCTATGGCACTCCATAATTGCAAACAAGGGCATGGATGGATAGAGCATAACCATATGTTCAAAACATCCTTACTGAAGTATCTCAAAATATGCATGGATCTCTCGGTAGCATCAAGTAAACATGGCATAAAAATATCAGCAGAACAGGGGCTGAAATCAGTAACATCATGAAGGCTAGTTTGCATGCTAGTGCTAGTCGCCACAGGGATCACAAAAATACATGGCATACACCCCTAGAAAGATGGCATGGCATATTACAAAACACATGTAGGACTCAAGTTCATAGGATGCACACATCAATCATGGCAAAAATGACAAAAGTGCATGTTCTGATAAGAATCTGAAACTAACATCACGTAGCACTCTTCCAACAGCATTTCGGGCATCAAGATGAGCTCAAATGAAAATAGTGCAATGAGATGAAATGCTCTACTCATCGAGGCGAACATTTTGACATATTATACGCACAAAACGGTGCCATATGCAGAGAGTTATGATGCGGTGAAAATGCAACAAAATATTAGCAGATAAATGACTTAGACGAAAAACGGAGGGGGGGAAGTCAACCGGGACGAGGTGGTGCGGGACGAGGAGATCCGGTCTCGGGCGCCGGCGTTTGGTTCGGGGGCCGGGTGGATCTCATCCACCCCGGCTCCGGCGACGCCGAGACGGCTCCGGCGAGGCGCTCCGGCGAGGAGGAGGCCGGTGGGGGCGCGAGCTCCGGCGGCGGGGTTTTGGGGCTGGCGATGTGGCGACCCGAGGCGGCGGCGGCAGCGGGCGGGCGGGCGGCAGGCGGCGCGGCGGCGGATGGCCGACGCCGAGATCGGGCGGCGGGCGAGCTTCGGCGCTTGGGCTGGCTGGCGAGGAAGCCGGGCGGAGCCGACGAGGAGGCAGGGCGCGCGGGGCAGGCACGGCCTCGGCGAGGGAGCTTGCTGGGCGCCATGGTGGTCCGGCGGCGGCGGCGGGAGCGGAGCTCGGCGGAGGCGGCGGCGCTGGGCCGGAGCGGCGACGCTGGAGCTGGGCTGAGGCTGGCTGGGCAGCATGGGCGGGCGGGCCGTGGGCCTCATGCACGCTTGTGTGCGGACGGCGGTCAGGGCAGGTGTCGCGGCGCTGGTTGGCCGAGGCGGCGGCGGACTTCGTCCGTCCAGATCGGACATGTCCGCGCGCGCGCGAGGAAAATTAGGGTTTAAAAGGGAATGATCCGCGAATTTCGGAGGGGAGGTGTTTATATAGGCATAGGGAGCTAGGAGACTCCAAATGAGGTGCGGTTTTCGCCCACACGATCGTGATCGAATGACCGAGAGCATGGAGGGGAGTTTGCTGGGTTTTGGGCCACTTTGGAAGGGGTGTTGGGCTGCAAAGAGAAGGAGGCTTTTGCGGTTACCCGGTTAACCGTTGGAGTACCAAACGACCTCCAAATGATCCGAAACTTGACAGGCGGTCTACCGGTGCTATACCAAGGCCGCTTGGCAAACCTCGGTCCATTCCGAGACTGTTTAACACCCGCACACAAAAAGAGGCAAAAGGGGGCGCCGGGAGACATAGGAGTGCCGGATCGCAAAACGGACAACGGGGAAAATGCTCGGATGCATGAGACGAACACGTATGCAAAAAGAAATGCACATGATGACATAATAAAAATGGAGATGATGACATGGCAAAGTGCAACACGCAAGCAAATGACATGGCAACGACGGCGAATAACTGGCAGACACCTGGCGCATCGAATCCGGGGCGTTACACAATATCACCAATTGGGATTGTTAGAGATGTTGAAGTCTTGCATGGGAAAATAAAATACCCTACTGATTTTCTTGTTCTTGGTTCCCCACAAGATGATTTTTGTCCCATTATCTTAGGTAGACCTTTCTTGAACACCCTTAATGCTAGAATAGATTGTGAGAAGCAAATTGTTGGTGTTAGTTTTGGTGATGAGCCTCATGAATTCAATTTTTCCAAGTTTAGTAAAAACTTCATGAAATAGAATTGCCTAGTAAAGATGAATTAATTGGTCTTGCTTCTATTGTTGTACCACCTACTGGTCCACTAGAACAATATTTTCTAGACCATGAAAATGATTTACATATGCATGAAAGAAATGAAATAGATAAGATTTTCTTTGAACAATGTCCTCTGCTTAAACACAATTTGCCTATTGAAACTCTAGGAGGTCCTCCTCCACCTAAAGGTGATCCTGTGTTTGAATTAAAACAATTGCCAGACACTTTTTAAATATGCTTATCTTGATGAAAAGAAGATATATCCTGTTATTATCAGTGCTAACCTTTCAGAACATGAAGAAGAAAGATTATTGAATGTTCTAAGGAAGCACCGAGCTGTGCTACCTCTTGAGCACTGCGTTGGTTTTCCTTGAAGAGGAAAGGGTGGTGCAGTAAAGTAGCGTAAGTATTTCCCTCAGTTTTTGAGAACAAAGGTATCAATCCAGTAGGAGGCCATGCTCAAGTCCCTCGCACCTACACAAACAAATAAAAACCTCGCAACCAACGCCATAAAGGGGTTCTCAATCCCTTCACGGTCACTTACGAAAGTGAGATCTGATAGATATGATAAGATAATATTTTTCATATTTTTATAATGAAGATGCAAAGTAAAATAAAAGGCAAAAAATAGCTAAGTGTTGGAAGATTAATATGATGGAAAATAGACCGGGGGCCATAGGTTTCACTAGTGGCTTCTCTCAACAGCATGAGTATTACGGTGGGTGAACAAATTACTGTTGAGCAATTGATAGAATTGAGCATAGTTATGAGAATATCTAGGTATGATCATGTATATAGGCATCACGTCCGTGACAAGTAGACCGACTCCTGCCTGCATCTACTACTATTACTCCACACATCAACCGCTATCCAGCATGCATCTAGAGTATTAAGTTCAAAAGAACAGACTAATGCTTTAAGTAAGATGACATGATGTAGAGGGATAAACTCATGCAATATGATAGAAACCCCATCTTGTTATCCTCGATGGCAACAATACAATACGTGCCTTGCTGCCCCTGCTGTCACTGGGAAATGACACCGCAAGATTGAACCCAAAGCTAAGCACTTCTCCCATTGCAAGAAAGATCACTCTAGTAGGCCAAACCAAATTGATAATTCGAAGAGACTAGCAAAGGTAACCAATCATACATAAAAGAATTCAGAGAAGATTCAAATATTGTTCATAGATAAACTTGATCATAAACCCACAATTCATCGGTCTCAACAAACACACCACAAAATAAGATTACATCCAATAGATCTCCACGAGAATCGTGGAGAACTTTGTATTGAGATCCAAAGAGAGAGAAGAAGCCATCTAGCTAATAACTATGAACCCGAAGGTCTGAGGTAAACTACTCACACATCATCGGAGAGGCTACGGTGTTGATGTAGAAGCCCTCCATGATAAATGCCCCCTCCGGCAGGACGCCGGAAAAGGCCCCAAGATGGGATCTCACGGGTACAGAAGGTTGCGGCGGTGGAATTAGGTTTTCGTGGATGCTTCTGTTGGTTTGGGGGTATGTAGGTATATATAGGAGGAAGAAGTACGTCGGTGGAGCAACATGGGCCCCACGAGGGTGGAGGGCGCGCCCAGGGGGGGTAGGCGCGCCCCCTGCCTCGTGCTCTCCTGGTTGCTTTCTTGGCGTAGGGTCCAAGTCCTCTGGATCACGTTTGTTCCAAAAATCACGTTCCCGATGGTTTGATTCCGTTTGGACTCCGTTTGATATTCTTTTTCTGCGAAACTCTGAAATAGGCAAAGAAAACAGCAATTCGGGCTGGGCCTCCGGTTAATAGATTAGTCGCAAAAAATAATATAAAAGTGTATAACAAAGCCCATTAATCATCCAAAACAGAATATAATATGGCATGAAGCAATCAAAAATTATAGATACGTTTGAGACGTATCAAGCATCCCCAAGCTTAATTCCTGCTCGTCCTCGAGTAGGTAAATGATAAAAATAGAATTTTTGATGCGGAATGCTACTTGGCATAATTTTTTAATGTAACCCTCTTAATTGTGGTATGAATATTCAGATCCGAGAGATTCAAGATAAAAGTCTAATATTGACATAAAAGCAATAATACTTCAAGCATACTAACTAAGCAATTATGTCTTCTCAAAATAACATGGCCAAAGAAAGTTCATCCCTACAAAATCATATAGTTTAGTCATGCTCCATTTTCGTCACACAAGAATGCTCCCATCATGCACAACCCTGATGACAAGCCAAGCAATTGTTTCATACTTTAGTAATCTCAAACTTTTTCAACCTTCACGCAATACATGAGCGTGAGCCATGGATATAGCACTATGGGTGGAATAGAATATAATGATGGGGGTTATGTGGAGAAGGTAAAAAAGGAGAAAGTCTCACATCAACGCGGCTAATCAACGGGCTATGGAGATGCCCATCGATTGATGTTAATGCAAGGAGTAGGGATTGCCATGCAACGGATGCACTAGAGTTATAAATGTATGAAAGCTCAACAAAAGAAACTAAGTGGGTGTGCATCCAACTTGCTTGCTCACAAAGACCTAGGGCATTTGAGGAAGCCCATTGTTGGAATATACAAGCCAAGTTCTATAATGAAAAATTCCCACTATTATATGAAAGTGACAAAACAAGAGACTCTCTATCATGAAGATCATGGTGCTACTTTGAAGCACAAGTGTGGAAAAAAAGATAGTAGCATTGTCCCTTTTTTTGGGCCTCCCTTTTTTTATTTGTCCTTTCTCTTTTTTTATTGGGACAATGCTCTATGAATGATGCTCATCACACTTCTATTTATTTACAACTCAATGATTACAACTCGATACTAGAACAAAGTATGACTCTATATGAATGCCTCCGACGGTATACCGGGATAGGCAATGAATCAAGAGTGACATGTATGAAAAATTATGAACGGTGGCTTTGCCACAAATACGATGTCAACTACATGATCATGCAAAGCAATATGACAATGATGAACGTGTCATGATAAACGGAACGATGGAAAGTTGCATGGCAATATATCTCGGAATGGCTATGGAAATGCCATAATAGGTAGGTATGGTGGCTGTTTTGAGGAAGATATAAGGAGGTTTATGTGTGACAGAGCGTATCATATCACGGGGTTTAGATGCACCGGCGAAGTTTGCACCAACTCTCAATGTGAGAAAGGGCAATGCAGTGCATCAAGAGGCTAGCAATGATGGAAGGGTAAGAGTGCGTATAATCCATGGACTCAACATTAGTCATAAAGAACTCACATACTTATTGCAAAAATCTACAAGTCATCAAAAACCAAGCACTACGCGCATGCTCCTAGGGGGATAGATTGGTAGTAAAAGACCATTGCTCGTCCCCGACCGCCACTCATAAGGAAGACAATCAAAGAACACCTCATGTTTCAAATTTGTTACATAACGTTTACCATACGTGCATGCTACGGGACTTGCAAACTTCAACACAAGTATTTCTCAATTTCACAACTACTCAACTAGCACAACTTTAATATCACTACCTCCATATCTCAAAACAATCATCAAGCATCAAACTTTTCTTAGTATTCAACACACTCATAATAAAGTTTTTACTAGTCTTGAATACTTAGCATATTAGGATTAATTTTCCAATTTAAGAAAATTACCATGCTGTTTAAGACTCTCAAAATAATATAAGTGAAGCGTGGGAGAATAATAGTTTCTATAAAACAAAACCACCGCCGTGCTCTAAAAGATATAAGTGAAGCACTAGAGCAAAAACTATATAGCTCAAAAGATATAAGCGAAGCGCATAGAGTATTCTAATAAATTGCGAATCATATGTGTCTCTCCCAAAAGGTGTGTACATAAAAGATGATTGTGGTAAACTAAAAAACAAAGACTCAAATCATACAAGACGCTCCATGCAAAACACATATCATGTGGTGAATAAAAATATAGCTCCAAGTAAAGTTACCGATGGAAGTAGACGAAAGAGGGGATGCCTTCCGGGGCATCCCCAAGCTTTGGCTTTTTGGTGTCCTTAGATTATATTGGGGTACCATGGGCATCCCCAAGCTTAGGCTCTTGCCAAAATTGAAAACTTCACAACACAAAACTTAGCAGAAAATCTCGTCAGCTCCGTTAGCGAAAGAAAACAAAACACCACTTCAAGGTACTATAAGGAACTAATTCTTTATTTATATTGGTGTTAAACCTAATGTATTCCAACTTCTCTATGGTTTATAAACTATTTTACTAGCCATAGATTCATCAAAATAAGCAAACAACACACGAAAAACAGAATCTGTCAAAAACAGAACAGTCTGTAGTAATCTGTAACTAACGCAAACTTCTGGAACTCCAAAAAATCTACAAAAATAGGACGACCTAGACAATTTGTTTATTGATATGATGCAATTGGAATCAATATTTTATCAAGTTCTGGTGATTCTTAACAATTTCTTTCGTGAACATAAAGTTTCTGGAATTGTCAGCAAGATCAAATAACTATCATCCAAGAAGATCCTATCGGTTTAACTTGGCACAAACTTCTAATGTTGCTTTCGATCTCTTCTAACCTTTTAAGGTGAAGATCAACAAGAAGATCAAATAACTATCATCCAAGAAGATCCTATCGGTTTCTGGAATTTTCAGCAAGATCAAATAACTATCATCTAAAGAATTTATTGTGCTCAAACTGTAAAGTCATAAAACTTCTAACGTTGCTTTCGATCTCTTCTAACCTTTTAAGGTGAAGATCACCAAATCTAGGTAGAGCCATCCTGATAAGCAAGCAATCCAACACACGAGCAAACAAGAAGCAAGCGAAAAAGAGGCGAACGGAAAAGAGAGGGTGAATAAAGGGGCAAGGGTGAAGTGGGGGAGAGGAAAACGAGAGGCAAATGTCAAATAATGTAATGCGTGAGATAAGAGTTTGTGATGGGTACTTGGTATGTTGACTTTTGCGTAGACTCCCCGGCAATGGCGCCAGAAATGGCTCGTTGTCGGGAGTTCAAATCTTGACTTGACTTTGCGTAAGCCTCCCGGGCAACGGCGCCAGAAATCCTTCTTGCTACCTCTTGAGCACTGTGTTGGTTTTCCCTTGAAGAGGAAAGGGTGATGCAGTAAAGTAGCGTAAGTATTTCCCTCAGTTTTTTAGAACCAAGGTATCAATCCAGTAGGAGGCCACGCTCAAGTCCCTCGCACCTGCACAAACAAATAAAAACCTCGCAACCAACGCAATAAAGGGGTTGTCAATCCCTTCACGGTCACTTACGAAAGTGAGATCTGATAGATATGATAAGATAATATTTTTGGTATTTTTATAATGAAGATGCAAAGTAAAATAAAAGGAAAAAGATAGCTAAGTGTTGGAATATTAATATGATGGAAAATAGACCCGGGGGCCATAGGTTTCACTAGTGGTTTCTCTCAAGAGCATAAGTATTACGGTGGGTGAACAAATTACTGTTGAGCAATTGATAGAATTGAGCATAGTTATGAGAATATCTAGGTATGATCATGTATATAGGCATCACGTCCATGACAAGTAGACCGACTCCTGCCTGCATCTACTACTATTACTCCACACATCGACCGCTATCCAGCAGGCATCTAGAGTATTAAGTTCAAAAGAACAGAGTAATGCTTTAAGTAAGAGGACATGATGTAGAGGGATAAACTCATGCAATATGATATAAACCCCATCTTGTTATCCTCGATAGCAACAATACAATATGTGCCTTGCTGCCCCTGCTGTCACTGGGAAAGGACTACGCAAGATTGAACCCAAAGCTAAGCACTTCTCCCATTGCAAGAAAGATCAATCTAGTAGGCCAAACCAAACTGATAATTCGAAGAGACTTGCAAAGATAACCAATCACACATAAAAAAATTCAGAGAAGATTCAAATATTGTTCATAGATAAACTTGATCATAAACCCACAATTCATCGATCTCAACAAACACACCGCAAAAGAAGATTACATCGAATAGATCTCCACGAGAATCGTGGAGAACTTTGTATTGAGATCCAAAGAGAGAGAAGAAGCCATCTAGCTAATAACTATGAACCCGAAGGTCTGAGGTAAACTACTCACACATCATCGGAGAGGCTATGGTGTTGATGTAGAAGCCCTCTGTGATCAATGCCCCCTCCGGCAGGACACCGAAAAAGGCCCCAAGATGGGATCTCATGGGTACAGAAGGTTGCGGTGGTGGAATTAGGTTTTCGTGGATGCTTCTGTTGGTTTGGGGGTACGTAGGTATATATAGGAGGAAGAAGTACGTCGATGGAGAAACGTGGGCCCCATGAGGGTGGAGAGCGCGCCCAGGGGGGTAGGCACGCCCCCTGCCTCGTGCTCTCCTGGTTGATTTCTTGATGTAGGGTCCAAGTCCTCTGGATCACGTTTGTTCCAAAAATCACGTTCCCGAAGGTTTCATTCCGTTTGGACTCTGTTTGATATTCTTTTTCTGCAGAAATCTGAAATTGGCAAAAAATAGCAATTTGGGCTGGGCCTCCGGTTAATAGGTTAGTCCCAAAAAATAATATAAAAGTGTATAACAAAGCCCATTAATCATCCAAAACAGAATATAATATAGCATGAAGCAATAAAAAATTATAGATACGCTGGAGACGTATCAAGCTGCTATTGGATATACTCTTGTTGATTTAAAGGGTATTAGTTCCACTCTATGTCAGCACAAAATTAATGTGGAACTTGATGCTAAACCCGTTGTTGATCACCAACGTTGGTTAAACCCGAGGATGAAAGAAGTGGTAAGAATGGAAATATTAAAACTTCTGGAAGAAGGTATAATCTATCCTATAATTGATAGTAGATGGGTGAGTCCTGTTCATTGTGTCCCTAAGAAAGGAGGTATTATTGTTGTTCCTAATGATAAGAATGAACTTATAGAATGGTAAATGATTTTAAAAAACTAAACAAAGCAACTAGAAAATATCATTACCCTATGCATTTTATTGATCAAATGCTTGAAAGATTATCTAAGCACACACATTTTTGCTTCCTTGATGGACATTCTGGTTTTTTCACAAATACCTGTTTCTCAACCTGATCAAGAAAAGACCACTTTTACTTGTCCCTTTGGAACCTATGCCTATAGACGTATGCCTTTCGGTTTATGTAATGCACTTGCTACCTTTCAAAGATGTATGACTGCTATATTCTCTAACTTTTGTGAAAAGATTGTTGAGGTTTTCATGGACGACTTTTCTGTTTATGGGAAGTCTTTTGATGATTGTTTAAGCAATCTTGATCGAGTTTTGCAGAGTTGTGAATAAACAAATCTTGTCTTGAATTGGGAGAAGTGTCACTTTATGGTTAATGAAGGCATTGTCTTGGGTCATAAAATTTTTGAAAGAGGTATTGAAGTGGACAAAGCTAAGGTTGATGCAATTGAGAAAATGCCATGTCCTAAAGATATAAAAGGTATTCATAGTTCTTAGGTCATGCTGGTTTCTATAGGAGATTTATCAAAGACTTCTCTAAAATTTCTAGGCCTCTTACTAGTCTTTTGCAAAAGGATATTCCTTTATGATGATCGTTTAGAAGCCTTTGAAACACTCAAGAACGCCTTAATTTCTGCACCTATTGTTCAACCATCTGATTGGAACTTGCCTTTTGCAATTATGTGTGATGCTAGTGATTATGATGTTGGTGCTGTTCTAGGACAAAGAGTTGATAAGAAACTTAATGTAATTCATTATGCTAGTAAAACTCTAGACAGTCCTCAAAGAAATTATGCTACTACTGAAAAGGAATTCTTAGCAGTGGTGTTTTCTTGTGATAAGTTTAGACCTTATATTGTTGATTCCAAAGTACACAGACCATGGTGTTATTAAATATCATATGGAAAAGAAAGATGCTAAACCTAGACTTACTCGATGGGTTCTCTTGTTACAAGAATTTGATTTACATATCATTGATAGAAAAGGAGCTGAGAACCCAGTAGCTGATAATTTATCTAGGCTTGAAAATGTGCCTGATGACCCACTACATATTGATGATAGTTTTTCTGATGAGCAGTTAGCTGCAATAAATGTTGCTCACAGTACTCCTTGGTATGCTGATTATGCTAATTACATTGTTGCTAAATATTTACCATCTAGCTTTACATACCAACAAAAGAAAAATTTCTTCTATGATTTAAGACATTACTTTTGGGATGACCCTCATCTTTATAAAGGAGTAGATGGTATTATTAGACGGTGTGTACCTGAGCATGAACAGGGACAAATACTACGGAAATGTCACCCCGAAGCTTATGGAGGGCATCATGCTAGAGATAGAACTGCTCACAAGGTATTACAATCTAGATTTTATTGGCCTACTCTCTTCAAGGATGCCCGTAAGTTCGTCCTATCTTGTGATGAATGTCAAAGGTAGGCGTCAAGAAATGCCTATGAATTATTCACTTGCTGTTGAACCATTTGATGTTTGGGGATTTGATTACATGGGACCTTTTCCTTCCTTTAATGGGTATACACATATTTTGGTTGCTGTTGATTATGTTAATAAATGGGTAGAAGCTATTCCAACCAGTAGTGCTGATCACAACACCTCTATTAAAATGCTTAAGGAAGTTATCTTCCCAAGGTTTGGAGTCCCTAGATATTTAATGACTGATGGTGGTTCACACTTTATTCATGGTGCTTTCCGTAAAATGCTTGCCAAGTATGATGTTAACCATAGAATTGCATCACCTTATCATCCTCAGTCTAGTGGTCAAGTTGAACTTAGCAATAGAGAAATAAAATTAATTTTGCAAAATACTATCAATAGGTCCAGGAAGAATTGGTCTAAGAAATTAGATGATGCACTTTGGGCTTATAGAACAGCATACAAAAATCCTATGGGTATGTCTCCTTATAAAATGGTCTATGGAAAAGCTTGTCATTTGCCTCTTGAGTTAGAACATAAAGCATATTGGGCAATTAAGGAACTCAATTATGATTTCAAGCTTACTGGTGAAAATAGATTATTTGATATTAGCTCACTAGATGAATGGAGAACCCAAGCTTACGAAAATGCAAAATTATTCAAAGAAAAAGTTAAAAGATGGCATGACAAAAGAATCCAATAGCGTGAGTTTAAAGTCGGAGAATATGTTCTTTTGTACAACTCTTGTTTTAGATTCTTTACAGGAAAACTCCTCTCAAAATGGGAAGGCCCATATGTTATCGAGGAGGTTTATCGGTCCGGAGCCATCAAAATAAATAATACCGAAGGTACTAACCCGAGGGTTGTCAATGGGCAACGAATAAAAGATTATATCTCAGGTACGCCCATTAATGTTGAAAGTAAATTATCCAAACTTTAACACCGGAAGAACGCATAAAAGAGTCCTTTCGGAACACTCTAGAATCATGAAAGTAAGGAAGTACGTGATACGGTAAGTAAACGGACTCCGAAAAATCCGCAAAAATATTTTTTACAGTTTTGGAATATTTAGGAAATTAGGAAATAAATAAACTTCCAGGAAGCGTACCCTGGTGGGCACGCCCTGGTGGGTTGTGCCCACCTGGGACACCTTCCGGACTCCATTTTTCTACCGTATGCTTGTCCTCCAAGATAAAAAAATCTATATATACTTCCCGAACCTGTTGATCACCGTATCGCGGAGAAATCCACTGTTTTCTTTTCCTTGCTATTTTTTGTCATATCCCATTTACCATGGCTGCTTCAAGCTCCTCCAAGGAAAAGTTCTTCAAGAACGTCATCAACCCATACCTTCGACAGGTGGTGCAACACCCTCAGGTCATCCAGGTGCATGAGGGGGTGCTTCACTTTCGCGATGTGCCATGTCCCAAGGGGACGGGAGCCATGGAGGCCAAGCTTGAAGCTATGGAGCAAGACGTCTTCCGGTGCAAGGGAATGGTGGAGCGTGGACTCAACGCCAATCACCTTATGATCACGGACCTCTCCCGTGATCTCAAGGTGGATGGCAAGCCAATGAAGGACATCGTCTTCACCCTCAACGAGCAAATCAACTTCCTCCAAAGCCAGATCTATGACCTCCAAAACCAAGTCTTTGAATATGAGGCGAGGTTTAAAGGTATGAGTTTGGCTGCTAGTTGCAGGACCCGTGGGACTCACTCCTCCTCTTATGATGGTGGACCACTACCATGGAAATCCGGGGACAAGACCTCTACTTCATCACCACCACCTTCTTCACCACCAAAGGAGAACTGAGTATCGGGTATGGGCACTCCCGTTGGCTTCCGCCAAGCTTGGGGGAGGTGCCCCGGTATCGTATCATCCCACTATCTTTTTGCTTTTACTTATTTTAGTTCGATCTTTTGCTTTAGAAGAATAAAAGTTTAGTTCGATCATTTCTTCTTTGAGAGTTTGCTTAGTGATCTATCCTTGTAATCGTGTGCAAGTTATATAATAAAGTTTAGTTTGAGTTTTTGCTTTCTTTACTTTCATGTTGCAAATAAAAGAAAATAAATAAGGAAGAAAAAGAGAAAGGAAATAAATAAAAGGAAAGAAATAATGAAAAAGATCATATACTAATCCTATGGTAGGTGATGACACCACATAAGGAAAAGTATAAGTAGAAAATTCTATTAGAGATTGACAAACATAGCATTAGTCAATGATGCAACTCATGAAAGAATTAATAAGGGAAGAGAAGATTCACATATAAATATACTATCCTAGAAATCTTTTGTGATTGTGAGCCCTCATCAAAATATTATATGCCAAAATTGTTGACGTCGGACAAGGAAGACAACTTAATGGTTTATGCTTGTTTATATTCACATAGAAGTCATATTGTCATGGATCCTTCAATATGTTATGCTTGCCCCCTATCTTTGCTAGCCAAAAATTCCGCACTAAGTAGAGATACTATTTGTGCATCCAAAAAACCTTAAACCCAAATCTTGTTTTCAAGTGTCCACCACACCTACCTAGGGATTGAGCAAGATCCCTCAAGTAAGTTGTCATCGGTGCAAAAAGGCAATAAAAATTGCTTCTAAAAGTGTGAGATAATTTAGTGTAAGAGAAAATTGAGCGTTGCACGAACTTGTGATGGTGAAGAATAAAAGCGACAAGCTGCATAATAAAGGTCGCTATCACAAGGGTCAATGTAACGTGATGTTCTTTTGCACTAAGGGGTTGAGCATACAAACAAATAAGCGCATGGCAACCTCTGCCTCCCTCTGCGAAGGGCCTATCTTTTACTTTTATGTATTTACTTTTATGCAAAGAGTCAAAGTTTTCCTTCTATTCCTTTTTATTTTTCTCCTTTGGCAAGCATCATGTGGTGAGGAAAGATCTAGGCACATATGTCCAGTTAAATATAGATAGCATGATTTATTATTATTGACATCACCCTTGAGGTGAATACGTTGGGAGGCGAAACTATAAGCCCCTATCTTTCTATGTGTCCGGTTGAAACGTTTTGCTCATGTGTACGCGGTGAGTGTTAGCAATCGTAGAAGACTATATGATGGTTGAGTATGTGGACTTGCCTAAAGGCTCCGATATGTGACCCTTCCTGAAAAGATGATGAATTGTAGTTGCAAAGTTGACTGAGAACATAGTTTGTTAGTTATTAATAGAGTTTTTGCTTCATACTTCGATTGTGTGATGAACTGTTACTTATTCATGAGAAGTCTATGATAAAAGTTCTATGATAAAAGTCTTATGTTTAAGTATGTTGCTGTTATAATAATCAACATGATGCTTCTATGTCCGTATTTTGTTTTTATCGACACCTCTCTCTCAAAGCATGTGGACATGTTTTTCGATTTTGGTTTTCGCTTGAGGACAAGCGAGGTCTAAGCTTGGGGGAGTTGATACGTCCATTTTGCATCATGTTTTCTTACTGTTATTTATAATGTTTTTATCCATAATAATGCTTTTTGGAGTAATTATAATGCCTTTTCTCTCATAATATGCAAGGTATACATAAAGAGGGAGAATTTCGGCAGCTGGAAATCTGGACCTGGAAAAGCTACATCAGGCTACCTATTCTGCACAACTCCAAACAAGCTGAAACTTCACGGAGATTTTTATGGAATATTTGGGGAATATTGGAGCAAATAACTAGCAGAGGGGGCCCACCAGGTGGGCACAACCCACCTGGGCGCACCAGGAGCCCAGGCGCGCCCTGGTGGGTTGTGCTCACCCAGGCCCACCTCCGGTGCCCATCTTCTGGTATATAGGTCATTTTGACCTAGAAAAAAATAAGGAGAGGACTTTCGGGACGGAGCGCCGCCGTCTCGAGGCGGAACTTGGGTAGGAGCACTTTTGCCTCCGGCAGAGCGATCCCGCCAGCGGAACTTCCCTCCCGGAGGGGGAAATCATCGTCATCATCATCAACAACAACTCTCCCATCTTGGGGAGGGCAATCTCCATCAACATCTCATCTCAAACCCTAGTTCATCTCTTGTGTTCAATCTTGTTACCGGAACTATAGATTGGTGCTTGTGGGTGATTAGTAGTGTTGATTACATCTTGTAGTTGATTACTATATGGTTTATTTTGTGAAAGATTATATGTTCAGATCCGTTATGCTATTTAATACCCCTATGATCTTGAGCATGATTATTATTTGTGAGTAGTTACTTTTGTTCTTGAGGTCACGAGACAAATCATGTTGCAAGTAATCATGTGAACTTGATATGTGTTCAGTATTTTGATAGTATGTATGTTGTGATTCCCTTAGTGGTGTCATGTGAACGTCGACTACATGACACTTCACCATATTTGGGCCTAAGGGAATGCATTGTGGAGTAGCAATTAGATGATGGGTTGCGAGAGTGACAGAAGCTTAAACCCCAGTTTATGCGCTATTCCGTAAGGGACCGAGTGGATCCAAAAGTTTAATGCTATGGTTAGAACTTATTCTTAATACTTTTCTCTTAGTTGCTGATGCTTGCGGGAGGGTTAATCATAAGTAGGAGGTTTGTTCAAGTAAGAACAGTACCTAAGCACCGGTCCACCCACATATCAAATTATCAAAGTACCGAACACGAATCAAACCAACATGGTGAAAGTGACTAGATGAGATTCCCGTGTACCCTCAAGAACGCTTTGCTTATCATAAAGACTGTTTTGGCCTGTCCTTTGCCTCAAAAGGATTGGGCTACCTTGCTGCACTTTTGTTACTACTATCATTACTTGCTCGTTACAAGTTATCTTGCTATCAAACTACTCCGTTACTTACAATTTCAGAACTTGCAGACATTACCTTACTGAAAACCACTTGTCATTTCCTTCTGCTCCTCGTTGGGTTCGACACTCTTACTTACCGAAAAGAGCTACAATTGATCCCCTATGCTTGTGGGTCATTAGTCATTCATACCCTAGTGAGGAAGATTGAGGAGTCTTGCATTATAAGCTTTCTGGTAGCTTGCGGAGGCGGACTAGGTTGCTCCCACCAGAAACTTCTCATTGTGATTAGGCAGACTGAAATCCGCATATACACCATCTTAATATTTCTGCTAAGGACTTCATGTATGAAAGAATTTTTCAGATTGTCCTTCTTGCTGTGTAGTTTGACTCGAAGTGTATGGTTTGTCTTGTACCCAATTTTTGTCCTCCTGCTAGTTTAATTATTGCTGCAGTGAAAATGTCTCTCTGACGGGTACCTGATGCTGATAGTCTGAGTAGGATATAATTGGTATTCAGACCGGATGTCAGTAATACGATGCTGTCAGCTGACAATCTCATTGTGTTTAACTGAGCTTCCTGGTGTATATACACTTCTCACTGATTTTTCTGGTTCGGTGTCGATTGGTGAGCAACTTCCATAAGGGGAAATGATGTAACACCAAAGATTTCAAACCAAGAAGCACAAGAAACAATCGATTGCAACAAGGCACACAACATACAAGGCATACAAATATATTCAAGCAACATCCCATATTACTGCTACTCACAACAATAATATGCATGCATACATAAGCACACAAATCTCGCGGAAACTCCGGCATTACGGTCTAACATGCTGTGACGGTGTGCACGAAAGTGAATCCAAGTGTGGAAGGAGTTGGTGTAAACAAGGTTACACCAAGCGTTGGCTTAACACCGGTTGCATCTGGATGGATACGGAGGTGAGGACGGACTTGGTGATCATGTGGCGGAACACGGAGGTCACTGATACGTCTCCAACGTATCTATAACTTTTGGTTGCTCCATGCTATTATATTATCTGTTTTGGATGTTTTATATGCATTATTATGCTATTTTATATTATTTTTGGGACTAACCTTAACCTAGAGCCGAGTGCCAGTTCCTGTTTTTTCCCTGTTTTTGAGTTTCGCAGAAAAGGAATACCAAACGGAGTCCAAACGGAATAAAACTTTCGTGATGATTTTTCTTGGACCAGAAGACATCTAGAGGCCACGAGGTGGCCACAAGGACGGAGGGTGCGCCCAGGGGGGTAGGGCGTGCCCCCACCCTTGTGGGCCCCTCGTGACTCCACCGACCTATTTCTTCCGCCCATATATTCCCATATATCCCAAAACCTACAGGGGGAGCCACGAAAACACTTTCCCACCGCCACAACCTTCTATACCCGTGAGATCTCATCTACGGGCCTTTTCTGGCGTCCTGCCGGAGGGGGATTCGATCATGGAGGGCTTCTACATCAACTCCACTGCCCTTCCGATGAAGTGTGAGTAGTTTACCACAGACCTACGGGTCCATAGCTAGTAGCTAGATCGCTTCTTCTCTCTCTCTCTCTCTCTCTCTCTCTCTCTCTCTCTCTTTGATTCTCAATACCATGTTCTCCTCAATGTTCTTGGAGATCTATTCGATGTAATACTTTTTTGCGGTGTGTTTGACGAGATCCGGTGAATTGTGGATTTATGATCAGCTTATCTATGAATATTATTTGAATCTCCTCTGAATTCTGATTTGATATCTTTGTAACTCTTCGAACTATTGGTTTGGTTTGGCCAACTACATTGGTTTTTCTTGCAACGGGAGACGTGCTTAGCTTTGAGTTCAATCTTGCAGTGTCCTCTCCCAGTGACAGTAGGGGCAGCAAGGCACATATTGTATTGTTGCCATCGAAGATAAAAAGATGGGGGTTACATCATATTGCTTGAGTTTATTCCTCTACATCATGTCATCTTACTTAATGCGTTACTCTGTTCTTCATGAACTTAATACTCTAGATGCAGGCAGGAGTCGGTCAATGTGTGGAGTAATAGTAGTAGATGAAGAATCGTTTCGGTCTAGTTGACACAGATGTGATGCCTACATTCATGATCATTGCCTTAGATATCGTCATAATTATGCGCTCTTCTATCAATTGCTCGGCAGTAATTTGTTCACTCTCCGTAATATTTTCTATCTTGAGAGAAGCCTCTAGTGAAACCTATGGCCCCCTGGTCTATTTTCCATCATATAAGTTCCCTATCTACAATATTAGTTTCCTATTTACTCTTTTTGCAATCTTTTACTTTCCGATCTATAAACCAAAAATATTTGCTTTACCATTTATCTATCTCTATCAGATCTCACATTTGCAAGTAACCGTGAGGTGATTGACAACCCCTTTATCACGTTGGGTGCAAGTTGTTTGATTGTTTGTGCAGGTATTCGGTGACTTGTGCGTTATCTCTTACTGGATTGATACATTGGTTCTCAAACTGAGGGAAATACTTACTCTATTTTGCTGCATCACCCTTTCCTCTTCAAGGGAAAAACCAATTCAAGCTTAAGAAGCAGCACCATCTAGAGTTTAACAAGCGGCGAGAACCCAGAGAGGGACGAGCGACTGCGCCTCCATCTTCCCGATGATACCCTCAAAAGGACATGGGTGTTGACCACGACGACGGCGTCCTTCTCGTGTGGTTCGACCTCAAGGCCAAGGTGGCTGTCCTCGGGGACGTGCTCCTTGCTGACAGTCCGACTCATCCTAAACGGCAGGAGTGCAGGACGCACCGCGTGTCTTAGTAGCTGTCGCACCCTCCAACGGCAGGCAGCACAACGGCTTCATCCATCGAGGCCTGGTCGTCGCGTCAGTGTCCCCTCCATCCAACATGGTACATCCCGTTCATCTTCCTCTACCCATTCTCCCGTGGCTGCAGCACACACAACACATGCACATGACTTGATCGATTCCTTCTCTAGGTGCTAGCAAAGTAGCAAACACACACACGTACGTAGTTTACGAGCCGTCAGCTTGCTTGATCAGATGCATCTCGCACCGGAAAATGCACGACAAGGCCACGCACAAGTAGGCGACAGGGGATTCGAGGAACAGAATGGTCGGCCGGCGCCGCACCACAGACTAACAGTAAAATATTATAGTTAGTCCTTTTTTTGAAGGGTTTATAGTTCTTCTTCAGAGGTTTTATTTTGTTATTTTACTGATGCATGAGCAAGTAACCATTATTCATATTGAAAAAACGTTGCAATTTTCTCTTACTTAGGTATGTAGTTCTGTAATGATGCTTGAGTGATACCGAAGAAAGTATTCTAGAAAAAGTGATACTGAAGAAAATGATCTATAAGCAAGTCACCCTTGCTTACATTTTCAGACAGGCAGCCACCTCCATTTTCTATCATCCTTAATATTATTTTGATTAATGTGTCATTTGCAGACATATATGCGTTAAATATAATAGCCAAATGGATCGATGTCGAACAGGATTGTGGCATAGTATTGATTTCATTTATTGGATCCACATGTTTATGACTCAGATTATGTCTCCTTAAACAGGCAGATATAAAACTGAATAGAAGTGCCATGTATGTCTTGTATGGGCCTCTAGCAGCGTGGCTTCATGTCCTTGAAATTCACATATATGTCACAATTTTCTATGCTTGGCAAATATTAAGTGCATCAATTTGTAGTTTATTCGTGGTATTCTGCCTAGATTAACTCACATTGTGCATTGCAGGCTCTGCTTAATAGTCCAAAGCCGAGATCGTAAACAAAAACAAATGTGTGACTAGCATCCGTTTGAACCATATGTTTGTTACTGCAGCCCGTGTTCAAGAGCTATTGTACCACAAACACAAGGAAGGATGTGCAGGCTATTATCAGCATGATTTGATTATTTTAAGTTTTGTAGAATGTCCTTATAATCTTGTAGTCAATGCTCTCAATTAACTATGTATTCTTTGTAGATGCTATGCTTGCTACCATGTAATCAGCATTACTATTAAATTATTATTCCTTGATTCAACTTTTGTTGAATGTTCAAGGAAAAAGGGTATTGTCTCCTCGAAACCATTCAAATAAAAAGGGCTTTCTTTCAAGCTTATTTTCTGGAGTTGGGGTCCCTTGGGGATTCTTGGTTGTTGCTGAGCTAACCATAGCCCAAAGTCTCTATATTAATGAAAGAAGGGGAGAACATTGTATTGAGATCCAAAAACGACTTGCAAAGATAACCAATCATACATAAAAGAATTCAGAGAAGATTCAAATATTGTTTATAGATAATCTTGATCATAAACCCACAATTCATCGGTCTCAACAAACACACCGCAAAAAGAAGATTATATCGAATAGATCTCCACGAGAGAAGGGGAGAACATTGTATTGAGATCCAAAAAAGAGAAAAGAAGCCATCTAGCTACTAACTATGGACTCGAAGGTCTGAGGTAAACTACTCACACTTCATAGGAGAGGCTATGGTGTTGACGTAGAAGCCCTCCGTGATGGATGCCCCCTCCGGCAGAGCTCCAGAACAGGCCCCAAGATGGGATCTCGTGGGTACAGAAGGTTGTGGCGGTGGAATTAGGTTTTGGCTCCGTGTCGATCGTTTGAAGTGTACGAGGTATATATAGGAGGAAGGAATGCGTCGGTGGAGCAACAAGGAGCCCACGAGGTGGAGGGCACGCCCTGTGGGGTGGGCGCGCCCCTACCTAGTGGCCTCCTCTTTTGTTTCTTGACGTAGGGTCCAAGTCTCCTGGATCATATTCTTCCTAAAAATCACGTTCCCAAAGGTTTCATTCCGTTTGGAATCCGTTTGATATTCCTTTTCTGCGAAACTCTGAAATAGGCAAAAAACAGCAATTCTGGGCTGGGCCTCCGGTTAATAGGTTAGTCCCAAAATAATATAAAAGTGGATAATAAAGACCAATAATGTCCAAAACAGTAGATAATATAGCATGGAGCAATCAAAAATTATAGATACGTTGGAGACGTATTAGCGGGCACGGTTATCGATAGATTAAACACTCTATAGAGGTTAGCACACTGTACCCACACTACGGAACCCAAGGCCTCGTGCTCCCATTCGGGTGGACCAACGGCGTTCCAACAAAACCGATCTACTGCCATGACACTCTCCTGACCACTCCAACCAACTCCCCTTTGGGTTAAGTCATGGGTGGCCCCAATGTCACCTCGTGACACCCAACGGCCACCGTTGTGGCAAAACAAAATGGTCCCAAACAGGGACATGTGCACATAACCAAACTTGGGCTCACAAGGCTTATACCGGCTGATCAGGCTAGCACACGCATATAACCTTCCCTAGTTGGAGGCACCAGCGAGAGGCATGACAATAGGCCTAGTTAGGACCCTCCCATAAAGGCAAGTGTGGCTGCATTGGTCAGCTCGATTCGATGGCACTATGACTCAGCCAACAGGTTTCAAGTTTCATTAATGTCCGGTTAAACTTGAATGCAAAAGATGTCGAGTCATAATAACATGATGAAACAATAATGCGCATGAGCATGATATTAACGTAAGCGTGGATGAGCAACATAAGCATATGAATCATTAGCATCAACAATAATGCAACACTTCGACTACTAGATGCAGATGAACATGGCATAGCGATGATCATGCATATCACAGATACTCTTCATAACTGACGCTAATCATGCATCAGATGACATCACTGTCACTAGCATGACATGAATACCAACATGAAGTACGAGAACAATACTACTAGCAAGTAATCATACGACTAACAGAGTGCAGCATAACATAACATGATGATAAGCTAGGATCCACAAGCATAACTGAAACAACAACATCAGTGGTAAAAAAGCAAACATTTATTAAATATTTAAGTATAAATCATGAATACTGCAAATACATCATGCAAGTGGCTATTGTGGCTTGTGCGGGGATGAAGAATACTCCGGGAAGAAGTGCGGTGAAGCCGCGAGATGATTCGTCGGACACTTCACTCTCGGAGGGGGCTGATAAGGGCAAGGTTATAAAGGTCATTTTCACAATGGGACCACCTAGTGAAAATGATGCTAACAGATAGAGCTCGATGAGACGAAGACGTGAGCTTTGGATTCACCTCAAACAGAGTTACGATTGCGGAGATACGAGAGTTCGAAGATCAGGGACCAATTTGTAAATATTCCTCCACAAACAGGTCCCTGGGCTGAATAATAGAAAGTGCCTTCGGTGATATACACTTTCTGGAGAAGAAAACATACTCAGAGCCGTAGTAGAAAGAGAATGCACTTTCAGGAACTGAAAACGTATTTCAGTGAAAGGCGTCTCCACTTACGTGACGTGGCAGGGGCTGGGTCAACGGCCAGAGGCCGACATGCGGGCCCCGTGGGCAGGGGGGCGGCGCGTCGTCTTCTTCCTCCTCTCCCTACCCCCGATGGAAACAGAGGAGGGAGCAGGGGAGAGCGCTGTCGGTGACGGGCCGGCCTACTCCGGCCAGGCGGAGGCCATCAACGGGCTCAGGCGGCCACGCCGCGCCCGTCTAGAGCCTCGTGCGTGCCCGAGGAGGCCGCAGTGGCGATGCCACACGGGGACAGGCGGCGGCCGGATCTTGGGGAAAACGGCTCCGGTTGGTTCGGCAACGATACGAGGAGGTGGGGAGGATCGCCGGAGAGGGGTGAAGACAATGGTGTGGTCGGGAGGAGTGGAGGGGTTCGGAGCAGCCCAATTGCAACGGTGGCCGGCGCAGCTAGAGAGGCGGGGAAGAGGCCTGGGAGCTGCGGAGGGACCTCGAGCACGTTTATATAGCCGCTAAGAAGGCTCTGGAGCTCACGGGTGAGCTCTGTCTAGGCAAGAATGGAGTACAGGGACGGCTAGCGGCACGGGCATTGCGTTTGCGACGCGCCCAAGGCGAACTAGGATAGGGAAAGGGCATATGACGATGCAGGGGATCACGGGGCAGCTACTAGACACGTCGAGGGCTCGAGAAACAGAGGAAACAGACGGGGACATGGGGCTCCACTCGCCAGAGCGTGAGATTGCGCAAGCCAGCCATGCAGTCACCGCGTGAAGTGGTGCACACGGTGCGCTCGCGCCGGGAAAATCATGTCCAGTAGATGAATCTTACGGCCCTCAGTTCAAAGGAAGAACCAACTCAGTCCAAGGCAAAGAAGAGATTTGCAGGAGGATCCAAAACATAGCAACAACAGCCTGCTTGTGCCGTGTAGAGGGAACACAAGCTTGGGAATGGAGGAACTGGTTTGTCTGGGGTTGATCACAAGCTAAGAACACTATGTTGGACAAAAATCAGCTCATTTGGATGAATGAAAAGAGCACTTGCTGTAGAATGCACCATACTATACATAAATACAAAGTATGAAGTAGCACTCACATACCAGATTAGATTGAGCTCAAGTTTGGAGGAGATGAGTTATTTGATGATATGAAGCTTCTGTAAAAGTTTCATGCCATTCGGAAATACGAAAATGGTACTTGCTTCACAGAGCTTCAATCTGGACAGAAACTTAGGAAAAATGCACAGGGAAAATGGCTAGATGAAATGAGTCCAAATTTGGTGGAGAGAGTTTATATGGGTATGAGCACGTCGTGGTAAATTTTTAGCAATAATGAAGCAATATAAATTATAGTTGCTTCACAACCTGAAAATCAGACCAGAAACCAAGATTTGATGCTGAGCTCACATAGAGTGATGACACGAGCTCAAATGTTGAGGAGAGTGATTATTTGATCATAAGAAGGTCCTTGCAAAATTGCAACTCATTTGGATTACCCTAGTTAGTACTTCCTTCACAAGGGCTTCCCTCAGACAGGAAGTTTGAAAAATTGCTCAGGAATATTTACTAGGCAAATTGAGTTGAATTTTGTCATGGGGAAATGATATGGACAGGAAAAGGTGTCAAAAAAGTTTGGGGTCAATCAAGCAAAGATAAATGACACTTCCTTCTCAGCAAGCCACTTAGGGCAGAATGAGAAAAGGAATATTTGTGAATTATCTTTGATGATGCCAAGGAAGGATTTTGACATATATGTGGAATATATGACCCAAAAAATTTATGAGAATTATTTGGGAATTTTGGGAGTGACAGAAATATAGGTTGTTTCACAACCTATGACAAAAAGAATTATTCCTTTAATACAAAAGGCATATTCCGGATAAAAAGATTATTGAGACTTGGGCTAGGATGAGAAATGACAGGGTCTTGGGATGATTTGAGGATGACAAGCCACTATGAAACCTAGGAAGACATGATCTTCCCAAGTTTTAGGATCATAGAGCCACGGAAAAGCTAATCAAAGCAGAAATCCAAAGGAAATCAAAAGAAAAAGAAAAAGGGAAAAAATCCAGGGTGTTACACCAAACACGCTTCCAGCCCCCCGATCATCAACACCAGCCAGTCGGCCCCCTCCCACGGGAAGGATTTACAGTCAATCTTGAAGCCTCAATTGCCCAAATAGGAACTCACTGAGTCGTCTGGTGTGACCATTTAAGGGCCTGCCCCTCTAAAGCGTCCCTTGCCGCCTGGGGTCATCATGACCGACATGTGGTGGCTGGTGATGCCTCATTTATTGGACCTGTTGTCCTTTAGGTCCTTTTGGCTTCTACTACTCTTAAGGATGATGTGACGGTTCCCGCTGATCCTCGGTTTTGATCGGATTTGATGGAACAGTCCGAGGCATGGCATTACATCGCTACAAGATGGTGGTGATACGTCTCAAAACGTATCTACTTTTCAAACACTTTTGCTGTCGTTTTGGCCTCTAAGTTGCATGATTTGAATGAAACTAAGCCGGACTGACACTATTTTTAGCAGAACTACCATAGTGTTATTTTGTGCATAAATAAAAGTGCTTGGAATTGGACGGGAATTTTGGAGAATGATTTTAGAATATTGAGGATTTATGGAACAAACGAACCACCGGGGGGGCACCTAGCCTCTCACGGCCAGGTGGCGTGCCCACCCCCTTGGTCGTGCCATGTGAAGGTGTGGGGCCCCTTTGCCACCACCTTACTATGATTCCACTGCCATAAATTTTATATACAGCCGGTCTATTATGCTAATATTAGCAGAATAACTATTCTGATAAAACTTCCGCACTGCACGCTTAATGCAAGTGCACGTCATTGTTTGAACCAAGTGTGCTGCAGTACTCACGCGAGTGAAGTTCGTGTCAGAAAAAACTGCGTGCAGTGTTTTTTCGGTATTGTTTTCGCTCTAATTTTTTAACCATTTATCGGAACGAGACATATAATATACCGTTGGAAAGCTATTGATTAGGCTCAACTTCGCCATGTTGAACACTTTTCGATATTCCTCGCGGTTTAAGAGCACTTTCAAAAATGGTGCGGCGGATGACGAGTGGCAGCGAGCGTTTTTTCGCGTTTTTTTTCTAAAACACTTGTCGGAATGAAGCAAATGATACGCCATTGGATAGATATCGTCAAGGCGCATCTTTTATATATATAAATTTTTCTCTAATTCGTTACGGTTTAAGAGCAGTTTTAAATTTACTAAATGACGGAATTGTGTTTTTCAATTTTTTTCAAATTTTTGGTACTGTTTTCGCTCTAGTTTTTTAACCGTTTGTCGAAACGAGGCATGTAATATATTGTTGAAAAGCTATGGACAAGGCGAAACTTTCACATGTTGAAATGTTTTTGAGATTCCTTACGATGTTAAGTTAATTTTGAAAATCGTGCGGTGGACGACGAGTGGCAGCGGCTGTCTTTTGCAAATTTTTTACAAACCGCTGGTCGGAATGATTCAAATGATATGCCGTTGGAAAGATATCGACGAGACGCAACTTTTTCATGTAAAAAACTCTCTCTAATTCCTTACGGTTTAAGAGCAGTTTTAAATTTACCGAAATGCGAACACTCTGTTTTTCGCGACACCCAAATCGACGTGGGTACTTCATCCGACTGAAAGCCGCACTGCATCGGACGAAAAACTGCACTGCATCAGACGTGCTAGAGAACTGCATGGTTTATTTTATTCAAACATAATTTTTTCAAGAACGAGAAAGTAGAGTGCACTTCACATCGGGTGTAAATGAGCCATAACACTATCAAGAAGTGAACCGCATTACTTTTTTGTGGTACGTAAATTTTCCTAAACGAGGTGGAGTGCACTTCATGTCGAGTATTGGTAAACCGTAAGACTATAAAAAGTGAACCTCGAGACTACCGTAAACGGGCCGTACTGTATCAGACAGAAAACCGCACTGCTTTTCAGACTAAAAACTGCACTTCATCAGACCAACAAGTGCACTGCATGATTTCTTTTTTGTGGGACGTAAATTTTTCCAATCGAGGTGGAATGCACTTCATGTCGAGCGTTGGCGAACCGCAATACTACGAAAAGTAAACCTCGAGACTAGCGTAAACGGGCCGCGACACTACCAAAAGTGAACCGCATGACTTTTTTGTTGACCTTTTTCATACTTAATATTTTTCTATAAGCGTATACCAAACGAGTGGACCGTATGGATTGAGTGAGTGAATCACACTGCATCAAGAAGCGAACCGCATTAATTTTCATGCCCTTCACATTTGGAGTAAGTGAATCACACTGCAATGTCGACCAAATCAAAAACAACATATCACACGCACTGCTTCAAATCAAAAACCACACTGCAATGTCGACCAAGTAACTACACATGGATTAGACGACGTGTCCCAGTACACTTCTCTGGAAACATGATGCTCGGTGTTATTGACTGCTTTGGTGACCTGCCAAACTGCATCAGGAGCACTACACACTGATCGCACATGAGCAGAATTCACATATTTCTTTTTTTTTATGTTCTTACCTCTCCTCCAAAAAATTGGCAAACCGCAAGAACATGAATAGCAAACTGCAGTGCGCTTAATTTTTAGTATAAAAAATAATAAAGGTAAATTGTAACAACAAACAAACATTGAGGTTTGGGCATTTTTTTTCAAGTAACATACTGCAAGCGAGATCATGAAAAACCAAAGGAAGTGCACACAAGTGCACGATGGCAGCGAACCAAGTGAGTAAAATGCATGCCACAGGCATCCACACTGCAGCATCGCACAAACGGAACTGCATGCCCATCGTCCTCTCAAGTCCCTATGTACTGCACCGAGGACCCAACCGAGCTGAAGTGAAAAGCAACCTGCACTGCATAAGGCGCCGGTGTCGTCAGCGACGGCGGCGTGGACAACACCGTGGTCAAGAAATGGGGTGGCAGACTGCTATGCGGCAAGGTGTGCACTGCATGCGCAAGAGGAGGCACGATGGACTTGAATCGGGGGCTCGTTGCCGTGATGACCGCCCTGGCCTTGACGCTACAGCGGTGGGAGGCGATGAGAGTGCACCGCTGCCTCCACCGGAGTGCACTGCAGCTCCGAAACTCCACCATGCGAGCTGCTCCCCCCTGTTTTTGGGATGCATCCTACAAAAAAGTGGTCGCCAAGGCACGGGGTGTGTGCTGCGGCCAAACCAACGGAGTCACACAGATACCGCTAGCAGCTCGCCGGCGTACTGCATGTCCACACTGAAGTAGGATTTTTTGTTGGCGCTGAACTGAAGTGGACGCTAGCGGTGGCTCGCCGTCAGCCTCTGGTGGCGCTTGAGCGGGGGTGCTGGTGTGGACGGGGCTGTTGAGGAGGAAGATGGGGTGGAGGAGGTGTCGTCGGCCAGGAAGCATGCGTGGTCAGGGGGTGTGCCCAGACTTTTCCCATTCGCCGCTCGATCCCATCGCCTAGCGGCGCGGCATGGTCAGATCCGCCCAGATCCGTCTCCATGGAGGTGCGGGGGGTAGGAGGCGGGAGCACATCTGCCGCCGGAGTGCAGGAAGGATGCCGGTGGGAGGGGTGAGAAGGGCGGGGGGAGCAGGTGGGGAGGCGGCTCGGGGGGAGAAGGTGGGGCGGCGGCGCGGGGGGCCGTCGCGGCCTGGCTCGGGAAGCGGGGCATCGTGGGGGCCCGCCCTGGCCTGGATCCGGCGCCGGGACATTGCGAGGGCCCCCGAGGCCTGGATCCGACGTCGGTTATTGCTGGGAAGCGGTCGGGGGAGGGGTGGCTCGCCGGTGATTGGAGGAAGGCCATCGACAGGGTGGGGCAGGGTGGTTGGGCAGCGCGCCGGCCGTGGGAGGTAGGTGGGGGAGGAAGGTGGAAGGCGTGGTGGCGCACGATTGGGTAGGAGGAAGCGGGCGACGGGGGAGGATGGAGGTGGTTCTACGCGGGGGAAGGGGGAAGGTGGAGAGAAGTGAGGTCGTGGGAGGAGAGGGAGAGTGAGTGGGGTGGGCCGGTGAGGTGGGGTGTTATTAGAATAAGAAACTGGTGTGCAGAATAAGTCTTAAGGGGGTGTTATCATAATAGACCTACCCTATATATATAGGCCCAATGGGACGTTTCCGAACTTCCGAAAAGACACAAAAACCGATCGGCCCATGCCCAACCCCCACCCCCACCTCCCGCACAGTCGGATCCCCCGACCACCTCCCGCCGCCGCCGCCCCCCCCCCAACCCCGACGCACCTCCTGCCGCCGGCCACCGGAGCCGCCGCCTCCTCCTTCCCGTGCTCGGCCTCTTCCTCCCGGCTCGCCGCCGCCCCCGCATCGTCCCGGGTCGCCGCCAAGGTTCCCAGTCCCCTCCACCCGCCGCAGCTTCCGACGACGCCCACGCCACCGCTCCTTGACCACCGACGGCGGCACGCATGCATCCTCCTCGGTCGCCGCAACCTTCTTCCTCTGCCGCTGCGACCTTACTCCTCTCCCATCGCGACCTTCTTCCCTCCAGTGCCTTCCAGATCTGCTACTCGATGCATGTTCCCCCACAGGTGGCCCTCCCTTGTGCTCACTTTCTTCCCTCCGCCGCCGGCGTGAGAGTCGCCCACGCCACCCTGCACTGCCACATTCCTCCTCCCGGCCGGCCTCCCGGCTCCGCTGTGCGAAACATAGCCGCCGTGCACCACCTAGTCATCACTACCGTCTCTCTTCCTCCATGCTGCCGCCGCCCCTCTTCCTCCATGCTACTGCTGCCCCTCTTCCTCCATGCTACTGCCGCCTTCGACTCTGCTCCCCACGCCCCAGGGTGTCCGCATCGAGCTTTCCTCTCTTCTTCTAGCAGTGCACACAAGCTGTTTGTGTATATGCCGAACGAAAAAAAATCCTCTCTTTGGTTATAGGAGATGTTCATGTAAAGCGACAACAACAAAGTTCATGTTTTTAGAGAATTGAAGTCCATTTATGTGGAATTTGATGATTGTTGTGTGTATGCAAGGGAGCACAAAAAGAACCTGTGGTTGACAAATTTTCCTGTTATCTAGCCACAACAATCTTTGTTGACCTCTTTGACAATCTTTTACCTTGTTATATCTTGCACATAGTCGATTGAAGGGTGTTTTCCTTGAGAGTGGAACCTGAGAGGTAATAAAATACGGACAACAACTTCAACATGGAAATATCTTCTTGCAACTTCTACTGAACTTAATACCAAGATAGTACCCATTCTTTCGACTTTCGTACTTCATTTGTAAGAACCATTCTGGATTCCTAACAACATCTCTGCAATATTTCAGGAATTCTCGCTTCTTCTTCCACAGCTCGCGAGATCAAAGGCCATTGTCGACAAAGCTAAGCTCAAGAGTGCAACTTCAGTCGAAGATAAGCATTGGAGATTGCGAGAAGCTCTAACTAGTCTTGCTCTTCTGTTTAACTTGTGTCAACACATATGGCCTCTTCAGTTTGGGACTACAGCTTCTTTTGAAAAGTCACGACTACAATGAAAAATAATGCAGCCATAGTATCTGTTCTATGTGTGGTTTGTAATTTTTTTAGATGCCCCTTGGCTGTTAACACATAAACTTTGGTACTTAGCATATTATTTTTATAACTGAGTCTGATCAGCTTGTTTCTTCCCACATCTCCTTAGTTGCTGTAATGTAGCTTCGTTTTGGTTGTAAAATATATGCGGTCTAATGTTTGCTGTGTTATCCTACTTGATGAAAAAAGGAAGCATGTGGTTTCATTTCACCTGAAGTGACGACATAAAAAAAATCAGTTTTGGTTCTCGTGTAGTTATTTCCCCAAGCGTGAGGGAGCACCGACCATCCCCCAAAAAATGTGTTTTCTACCTTTTTTGTTCTGAGTGGTGAGAAATAAGAGATACAACATGTCTTTATTGGTATGGCAACAAGCCAAGAGAATAATTGAACATATGTTTCTTCTTGTTCCATTGTTTCTGTATTAGGCATATGAAAAAATTGACTTGGCATACGTCCAGACATCCCTTGTTTCAGAAAGCCGAGTAAATAATTAATTTTCAACTTTTCTTGAAGTTCAAATTGGTGAAACCAGGCCGTTCAAGTCCCATGATCTCCCTCATATATAAAAAGGATTTTCCCCATCTTAAATTTGAAGTTATAAAAAATAATTCTTCCATTTCTAAAAAAACCTAGAAGGTCAAATTAAAATAAGATAGTGGTTCAATGTTTTAAGTTATTACAAATCCTGGATTTTTGTCGTTACTGGAAAATAAAACAAGAAGTCCAAATTATAAGATAGAGCAATTTTTTCCCCATCTTAAATTTGAAGTTATAAAAAATAATTCTTTCCATTTCTAAAAAAACCTAGAATGTCAAATTAAAATACGGGAGTGGTTCAATGTTTTTCATTTATTACAAAACTTGGATTTTTGTCGTTAATGGAAAATAAAACAAGAAGTCCAAATTATAAGATAGAGCAATTTAATGTTTATAAAAACACAAATTTTCCACATTATTAAAGAATAAAACCAAGAAGTCCAAAAGGATTTTCAACCTATATAGGCTCACTTTCTCTACCGTCGTGGCCTTCTTCCCTTCCTGGTTCTGGGTTTAGGATTTTCAACCTATATAGGCTCACTTTCTCTACTAAAGAATAAAACTAATAAAACCAAGAAGTCCAAAAGGATATTCTCTGTTAAAATAAACCTAGAAGTTCAAATTTAAAAATGGAGCGGCTCGATGTCTATCAAAAAGTTGATTTTTTTTCATTACTAAAAGAAATAAAACCAGGAAGTCCAAATTAAAAAGATGGAGAAGTTCGATGATTATAGAAAACTCAGATTTTCCTTGTTATTAAAGAATGGAAACAAGAAGTTCAAAAATTAAATAACAAGAAGTTCAACTTTTAAAAATAGAGCGCTTCAAAATTTCATAAAAAAGATTAAGAAATAAAAGCAGGAAGTCCAAATTAAAAAAATGGAGAAGTTCGATGATCATGGAAAACTCAGATTTTCCTCGTTATTAAAGAATGGAAACAAGAAGTTCAAAAATTAAATAACAAGAAGTTCAACTTTTAAAAATAGGGCGCTTCAAAATTTCATAAAAAAGATTAAGAAATAAAACCAGGAAGTCCAAATTAAAAAGATGGAGAAGTTCGATGATTATAGAAAACTCAGATTTTCCTCATTATTAAAGAATGGAAACAAGAAGTTCAACTTTTAAAAATAGAGCGCTTCAAAATTTCATAAAAAGGACTAAGAAATAAACCAGGAAGTCCAATTAAAAAGATGGAGAATTTCGATGATTATAGAAAACTCAGATTTTCCTCGTTATTAAAGAATGGAAACAAGAAGTTCAAAAATTAAATAATAAGAAGGTCAACTTTTAAAAATAGAGCGCTTCAAAATTTTGTAAAAAAGATTAAGAAAATAAAACCAGGAAGTCCATATTAAAAAGATGGAGAAGTTCTATGATTATAGAAAACTCAGATTTTCCTCGTTGTTAAAGTTCAACTTTTAAAAATTGGGCGCTTCAAAATTCATAAAAAAAGATTGAGAAATTCAGATTAAAATTAATAAAAAATTCAGATATTTTCACGTAACCGAGAGAAGTTCAGTTTAATAATTGTCAGAAGTTCGCGTACTACACGGTGTGCATTTTGTATTAAAAAAAGAATATAAAAGCAAAAACTAAAAGTTTTGTTGTTATAAGTTCAAGTCCTCGGTCGTGGAAAGTTAAAAAAAATACTATGAGAGGTTTGTACAAAAGAAATATCAATTGTGTAACACTGACGAATGGATGAGAAAATTACTAACGGAAATACATCACAGAAGTTCAACGTGAAAACAGCAGGAAGTTCACCAACTACACTGAATGAATTTCACATGAAATACTTTTAAAATCGACGCGAGTGTGAAAAAATGTTCAACACGGGAAAGTTGCGTGTTTATAACAACTTTCCATCGGTATATCACCTGCTCATTTCTGGTGAGTGGATGGAGAGCTACGAGCAGTGGATGAAGAGCTACGAGCAAGAAAAACCACGTGGAAAACAGAGTGAAGTTCAGGTACACGCACCGAGAAGTTCAAGTTCTTCACGCGATGCATTTTTGAAAAATCTGTTTCGCGATAAAGGCAGAACGAATGATCCCGCCATTTTCGAAATTACTTGAAAATAGCTAGGAATCAGATAAAACCATCAGCATGAAAAAGTTTCGCATTTTTCGTAGCTTTTCAGCGGAATATTATTTATCCAATTCTGATAAACTTTGTAGAAATTACGACAAAAATACATTTTTAGCCATTTTTAAAATCGACTTAAAACAGTAAGGAATTGAGAGAAACAATATATATATAAAAGTTTCGCATATCCTCATGTTTTCCAATGCTGTATCATTTGTTGCATTCGGACGTACAGTTAAAAAATTAGCTTGAAAATACAAACTCGGTAGGACTTGGACCATTTTCTAAATTACTCTTAAACCATTCAAACTTAGAAAAAAACTTTCAAGATGAAAGAGTAGCGCATTTTCATAAGCTTTCCAACGCCATATCATATGCCTCCATTGGATTAGCCGTTTAGAAATGACATCAAAAAAAACAAACTCAGCGGTTTGGTTTATGAAATTTTACGTTTTTTCAAATTACTCTTTAACTATAGGGAATTGGAACAAACTTTCAACATGTGGAAGGAGTGGTTTTGCAGCAGCTTTCCAACGCCATATTATATGCTTCATTCTGATAAACGGTTTAGAAATGCGATCGAAATTACGATTCACGTTTTTTGTGTGAAGAAAAAACGGTTTTCAAAACTGCTCTTAAACTGCTTACATTTTGCGAAAAATTTAACTTGGGTCATGATACTCGTGTCCATAGCTTTCCAACGGTATATAGCAGGCCCTATTTGGGCAATGTTGCAGGAAGTTCAACCTAGCACAGCGGGAAGTTCAGGTCGAACAACTCAGGCAGTAAAATCGCAAAAAACACGAGTTCTTCACGACCCGAGTGCAAAATCCGCCTATGAGCGAGATTCCTATCTAAAACGAGTATTTAGTTGCTAAATGGTATAGAAATGCGATAAAAAATACGATCCACGTTTTTTGTATGAAGAAAAAAACAGTTTTCAAAATTCCGATAAAGGTCGGGTTAAATGCAGAGGAAGTTGGTAGCGTGTACAAATAAAAATACGTCCACGAAGTTCAACGTGAAAATAGCATGAAGTTCAACTACTACACCGAACGAATTTCGGATGAAAACTTTCAAAATCGTCGCGAGTATGAAAAAATGATCAACACGGAAAGTTGCGTGTTTACGCAGCTTTCCATCAAGATATCACCCGCTCAATTCCGTGAGTGGGATGGAGAGCTAAGAGCGGTGGATGAAGATCTACGAGCTAAAAATCACGTGAAAAACAGAGTGAAGTTCGGTACACGCACCGAGAAGTTCAGGTTCTTCACGCATGATGCATTTTCAAGAATCATTTTGCGGTAGAGGCAAAACGAATGATCCCGCCGTTTTCGGAATTACTTAAAAACGGCTAGGAATCAGAGAAAACCATCAACATGAAAAAGTTTCGCATTTTCCGTAGCTTTTCAACGGTATATTATTTTCCCAATCCCGATAAAGTTCGTAGAAATTACGGCGAAAATACGTTTTTTGGCCATTTTTGAAACTGAATTAAAACCGTAAAGAATTGGGAGAAACAATACATACCAAAAAGTTTCGCATTTGTTCATGCTTTCCAACGGCATATCATTTGCTGCATTCGGAAGCACGGTTAAAAAATTAGCTCGAAAATACGAATTCGGTAGGACTTGAACCATTTTCTAAATTACTCTTAAACCATTCAAAATTAGAAAAAAACTTTCAAGATGAAAAAGTAGCGCATTTTCATAAGCTTTCCAACTCCATATCATATGCCTCTATTGGATTAGCCGTTTAGAAATGACATCGAAAAAACGAACTCAGCTGTTCGGTTTACGAAATTTACGTTTTTTGAAATTACTCTTTAACCATAAGGAATTAGAAAAAACTTTCAACATGTGGAAGGAGCGGTTTTGCAGCAGCTTTCCAACGACATATTATATGCCTCATTACGATAAACGGTTTAGAAATGCGATCGAAAATACGATTCACGTTTTTTGTGCAAAGAAAAAACTGTTTTTTAAAACTGCTCTTAAACCGCTTATATTTTGCCAAAAATTTAAGTTGGGTCATGATATTGGAAAGCTTGAGGAAATGTGAAACTGTTTAGTATATATTGTTTCTCCCAATTCCTTACGGTTTTAAGTCAATCTTTAAAATGGCTAAAAACATATTTTGACCGTAATTTCTACAAACTTTATCGGAATGGGGCAAATAATATACCGCTGAAAAGCTACGGAAAATGTGAAACTTTATCATGTTGATGGTTTTCTTTGATTCCTAGCCTTTTCAAGTAATTTAAAAAATGACAAGATCATTCATTCTACTTTTATCGCGAAACAGATTCTTCGATAATGCACTTTGTGAAGAACTTGAACTTCTCGGCATATCTACTTGAACTTCACTATGTTTTTTCACGTGCTTTTTTTTGCTCGTAGCTCTCCATCCACTCACTAGAATTGAGCAAGTGATATATTGATGGAAAGCTGTTGTAAACACCCAACTTTCCCGTGTTGATCGTTTTTTCATACTCGCGATGATTTTAAAAGTTTTTCATCTGAAGTTCATTCAGTGTAGTAGTTGAACTTCTTGCTGTTTTCACGTTGAACTTCTGTGACGTATTTTCGTTTATAATTTTCACATCCATTCGTCAGTGTTACACAAATGATATTCCTTTTGTACAAACCTCTCTGACAATAATTTTTGTAATTTTCTCTGACTGAGGACTTGAACTTAGACAAATGATATTCCTGCTGTTTTGATATAAATTAGAAAATGACGAGATCATGATTCCTGCCTTCATCGCGAATGGAAATGCACTGCGTGAAGTAGTTGAACTTCTCGGGAATGTCTGTTTGAACTTCACTTTTGTTTTTGATGTGCTGTTTTTTGGCATGCTGTTTTTTGCACCGCGTGAATTAGTTGAACTTCTGGGGCATGTCTATTTGAACATCACTCTGTTTCACTTTATTGTATTTTTCTTATATGAAATACACAGAATGTAGTACGTGAACTTCCGGTTTTTATCACTTTGAACTTCTCTCTGGTTTGAGAGAATTATTTTAAAACACAAAAACAACATAATTTTTATGTATTTTGGACATCTAAATATACGGTGAACATCTCTCACAAGAATTTTTTGAACTTTTCCTCGCCGAGCACTTGAACTTCTAGCAACCATTTTTTCGTTTATGAGTTGTTTTTTAAAGTGCAAAAAATGGCGTTTTATTTTTTATTTTTTGACAGGTAAATCCTAGGTTTTAATAACTCCGAACTTCTCTATTATTTCAATTTGAACTTCACCTTTTTATATTTTGAGTAAAGAATTGTATTCAATTTTTATACGGAAAAAATGAACATGGAAATACAAGGTGGACCTCTCTCGGAAGAATTTTTGAACTTCTCCGGACAGAGCACTTGAACTTCTTTCAACAAACCTTTTAAACTTTTATCTTTCTATACTTTTATTCTCACCTGAAATGCATTCCTTGCCATACTTGGACTTCTCGTTGTTTTCACTATGAACTTCTTTCAACAGGTAAGAATTTTTTGAATATATCAAAACGTGTTTTAAATGGTATACATGAAAATTTTAAACCATTCATCGAAATGTGGCGCATAATATACCCGGTGGAAAGTTTATGAATCGCAGCAAGTTTTTCATGTAGACATGTGTTACAAATTCGTTGCCGTTTAAGAGCAGTTTTTAAATGGCAAAACAACGTTGTTTTTTGCCTTTTAAAACAACATGTAAATGAACGACGGATGTCTCGTAAATATAATTTTTGAACCGCGCAGGGTGGAGCACGTGAACTTCTTGCAACAAACCTTCTAGGCTTTTAGTTTTGTATTATTTTATTCTTTTGTGAAGAGCATTCCATGTAGTAGTTGAACTTCCCGCTGTTTTCACCTTGAACTTCTGTCACGTTTTTCTGTTTGTAATTCCGCACCTATACATCAGAGTTGCACAAATAATATACCTTTGCAAACCTGCTGAAAAGACATAACCTTTTCTAATACGGTTAAGATTTTGTTTCGAACACACATGCACCATTTTTGTTTTAACCATTTTTTGGAATAAGAATATTTATACACCTTGGAAAGTTGTTGAATACGAGAAACTTTTTAATGTAGAGCTTTTTTGTTTTAAATTTGTAATGGATTGAGGGAATTATTTTAATTCACAAAAACAACATTTTTTTGTGCATTTTTGCACATGTAAATACACGGTGAACCTCTCTCACAAGTATTTTTGAACTTCCCCTGGCCAATCACTTGAACTTCTCGCAACAATTTTTTTAGGCTTTGCCTTTTTATTTTTATTCACGTGAACTTCTTGCAACAAACCTTCTAAGATTTTTATTTTCTATTCTTATATTCCTATCTGAAACGCATTTCGTGTACTAGTTGAACTTCCCGCTGTTTTCACCTTGAACTTCTGTCACATATTTTTGTTCAACCTCTCTCACATGAATTTTTGAACTTTCTCGGGCCGAGCACTTGAAGTTCTAGTAACAAAACTTTCAGCCTATGCGTTTTCATTCTTTCTTTTCATACAATGCACACCGTGTAGTGTGTGAACTTTTGGCAGTTATCAAACTGAACTTCTCTCGGTTACATTAAAATATCTAAGTTTTCTTATAAACATTGAACCGCTATGCCTTTTTACTTGAACTTCATTTGTGTATTTTTAGAAATGTGAAAATTGGAGATTGTTTAGAAACATCAAACTTCTTCGTTGTTTGAAATTGAACTTATTTGTTTTATTCTTTAGTAAATATAAAAATCCGATTTTTCAAATAAATATCAAACTGCTCCGCTTTTTCCAATTGAACTTCTTGGTTTTATTCTCTAGTAATGTGAAAATCTGAGTTTTTTATATACATTGAACTACTCCATTTTTTTGAAATTGAATTTCTTGGTTTTAATCTTTAGCATTGGGGAAAATCTGAGTTTTTATAGGCATCAAACAACTTCTTTTTTTTTAATTTTTGGACTTCTTGGTGTTATTCGTTAGTAACGGGAAAAGTGCTAGTTATATAATAAATATCGAACCGCTGAATTATTTAAAGTTGAACTTCTAGGTCTTACTTTTAAAAGAAGGAAAAATCTGTTTCTTATAAACTTTTTGAATTGCTTGGTTTTTTTTGTTGCAAATATTGAATGGCTCTATTATGTTACTTTCAAATTTTTTGGTCATTATTTTCCAATCACGGAGAAATCCGTGAGGATTTTTTTGTACACACATAACATTTTTTTTGAACTCTCCATTTTATTAAATTTGAACTTCAAGAGTTAACATTTTCTAGGTGACGCTTGTTTTTTCTTGGTATACGAACATCGAACAACTCTCTTATTTTAATTTGAACTTCTTTGATTTATTTTTTAGTAATTAAAAAATGCAAGTTTTGTAATAAACATCTAACTGCTCCACATTTTAAATTTGAACTTCTAGGATTTTTGACCTTCTTGGTTATTTAAATTTGAACTTCTATATTCTGTTAGAAATTGGGAAACCACTTTTTTTCTTGACTTCAAAATTTTAGTTTTCTTCCAAAAAATTGGCGGGGGTCTCCACACTAAATTTCCTATGGTTCATATTTTTCCATTTTAATCCAAAGTTTTGTAAATTTTCAGACCCGAACTTCCAAACTTTTAGACTTGCAAATTTGTGAAACATCATTTTTTGGACAAGCAGGTGATCACAAGAAGCTTCATTTCAATATAAAAGGAGAAAAGAAAATTGTGCAAGGATGTACTAGAGCTTCGGCGCACTCTTTTCTGCATTTGGGGAGCATTTGCACCCAACACACGCGCGCGCACACACACACACATATCCCGTTTGCATCACATTTTTTAAAACAAGGCATAATTTGCTTATGGTATCTTTTTCAAAATGAATATTTTCAGTTTTTGTGAGTGGTTTTGTTATAACCGTGTGATCAAGAAACACACACACAGTAACTTCAGAACCATCGCTTTTTATTTAGGCATAAATACAAACACATTTTTGATGAACAATAGCTTGCCTGCGAGTATCATACTTCTTTTACCGGACTCGAATTCTCTACAATATTGAAGCTCCATTAGGAAGCTAGCAAGCAACACTAGTGCTCTCAGATGAAAATCAATCTACCAAAAAATAGCCTCTCCACCTCCACGGTTCGTTCATGATCTACTGTTGCTTTGTTCGACTCCACCGTTGGGTGGTGCAGCCTGCTGCTGCATTCAGAGAAACTGCTTTTGGCAGCAATACAAAAGAAGCAACTTCTTGCAACAATTTGGAAGAAGCAAGATATGTGTTTTTGCGAACCGACAGAAGGAGCTGAGTAATCCCAAGGTAACTGTGGTAAACACATGTGACAGATGATTCATGTTAATGAAACCTGACAACCTCCCAAGAAACAAATGCTACATGTTCAGAAAAATGGGATCTTCTGTGAAATGTGGCAAGAAGGCATGCTTGGTCCAACAGTTTTCTGCAGGGACCCGGTTAGCTCGCCATGGCGTCCACCACATGCAGCTGAAGATGAGGTGGCGACGGAGAAGACACGGGCATGAAGGTCACATCATAGGACTCAGGCAGGTCGCCGCTTCGACCTTGGGCAGGTCATCGAGGGTGTTGTGGGAGACCCACAACGAGCACCTGGATGGACTGCTCGCACGCGAGGCGTGAACTTCATTTGCTCGAGATGGATGGTTGGGCCGCCGGCGCGGGCATGGCTAGGGGCAGAATAGGGAGGAGGCACGGGTGGGGCGGAGCGAGAAGGCCACATCAATGGCGAGCATCTGGATGACCCTGATCCAGATCCTCGTTGGAGAAGCGCCGGAAGAGGAGGGTGGAGTGGTTCGACATGGGGGGTGGCGCAGCGCCAGCCCGCGGTGGTCGGGAGGCCTGGCGTGGCGGATGTGCGCCGTGGGCAGGAGGCGCGTCGGGGCCGGAGGTACGGTGACAGGAGGCACGTGGGGACCAGGGGACCATGGATGGAGGCACGTCAGGGACGGGGTGGGTGGCGGCAAGGCGCATCCGGGCAGGGGTGGGCGGCGGTGGAGGCGCATCAGGGCAGGGGTGGGCGGTGGTGGAGGCGCATCAGGGCAGGGGTGGGCGGCGGTGGAGGCGCATCAGGGCAGGGGTGGGCGGTGGTGGAGGCGCATCAGGGCAGGGGTGGGCAGCGGCGGATGTACGATGCAGGGAGGGAGGCGGCGACGGAGGCGCGATGCAGGGAGATAGGCGGCGACGGAGGTACGATGCAGGGAGGGTGGCGGCGGCGGCGAACTCCAGGGAGGGTGGGGTTAGCGGCGGCGCGATCCAGGGAGTCAGGTCGCGACGGTGATCCGTGAGGTTATCGGGGAAGGTCAGGGGAGGGGATCGGGGGAGCGGGTGGGTGGGCTTTTTTTCCTGTACCGTCGGGTGGGCAAGATCAAGGAGCATCCTGTCGGTCCCTAAAAAAAGGAGCATCCTGTCGGGCCCTTATAGGGCTTGCTGTGATCCAAATAGTTATTCTAATCCTATGATTAGAATAGTGCTATATATATATATACTAGTATATATACTAGAAGAAATCCAGAAAAATCATCGACGCATTTTGTGATACGGAGCCACCGCCACCTCCTGTACTTCCTCTAGATATCCGATCTGGAGTCTGTTTCTGGCTCTTGATGGGGGGATTCATCATTGTTGTCATCACCAACCTTTCTCATCAACAATGTTGGCAATATGCCCTAGCACTACTAGAAAAACCCCTACTAATGGCGCACCTAATATGGCTATTAATGGCGCATCTGTGGTGCGCCATTAATAGCACGCCATTAGTAATTTTTACTAATGGCGCACCACCAGTGCGCCATTAGTATCTGGTATACTAATGGCGACATGGTGCGTCATTAGTATAGGCCAGGGTGCGCCATTAGTATGCCTCCCAGGCCATGTATACCCAGGTGCTTTGGCATACTAATGGCGCACCACCTCTGGATGCGCCATTAGTAATTTTTTTTTCAAATTCTTTTTCCAAATTTTTTTCAGAATTTTTTTTTTAAATTTTTTTTATTTTTTTTTAATTTTGTTAAAAAAATTTTTCAAATTTTTCTTAATCTCAGTTCACTATGGCTTAATCTCGGGTCAATATGCTTAATCTCAGGTCAAATCGCACTCAGTGGTCAAACTTCGAAAGGTCACCCATCCTCACACTACTCCAGCCCAAGCACGCTTAACTTCGAGTTCTATCCAACCCCAAAGAACAGCTCACTTCACAGGCACTTGTTGATATATCTAGCATATCAATCTGTTATACCTTATTGATGTCTAGGACTTTGTTCATGTTCATGACTATGATGAAATTTTGAAAAATATTTCAAACTTCTCGATCATATTACGTATCATTTTTTGAAAAAAAAAATAAAAAAAAATTTTCAAAACCAATTTTTTTTGAATTTTTTTGAATTTTTTTGCCGCTAGATCTTGAAAGCCCCGTAACTTTTTTCTATTAGGTTTTTGGGGATTTTGAAAATGTTTAACGGGGTTCCCCCGGTTAAATTTGGATGTAACTTTTCGAGTAGATGATTTTTCATATAAAAAACTTTTTCATCCGAGTTAGTATGCAAAAGTTATGCCCATTTTACAAATTTCTAGAGATTTTGCAAATGAAGTCGAAATTCATATTTGCAAATTTTCCCAACAACTAGACCACATATCACATGGGAAACTTATTTTCTTTTATTTTTTGACATTTTCATCATTTTCTTTTATTTTTTAAAAACTGAAAAGGCGATCCACTGGGGGTGCTTTCGGTGGAAGGTGGCCAAGTTACCACGGTGCGCCATTAGTAGTTGAACTAGTAATGGCGCACCACTGATGCGCCATTAGTAACAGCCACCTTCCACCTTCCACTGCACGTCGTCGGTGGAAGGTGGCTGTTACTAATGGCGCACCGTGGGTGGTGCGCCATTACTAGTTCAACTACTAATGGCGCACCACTCCCACGTGCGCCATTAGTAGTTTTGAAAAAAATAAAAAAATGATTTTTTTGATTTTTTAAAAAAACTTATAATGGCGCACCAGTGGAAAGTGCGCCATTACTAGTTAAAACTAGTAATGGCGCACCACCCAAGGTGCGCCATTAGTAACAAATTTTTTTATGTTTTTTCCAAACTACTAATGGCGCACCACACACCAGGTGCGCCATTAGTAATATATTACTAATGGCGCACCGAGACATGGTGCGCCATTAGAATATACTAATGGCGCACCACATCACAGGTGCGCCATTAGTAGCCATTTCATCTATAGCCTTTTTTGTAGTAGTGTAGAGGCAATAATAAAGTGGTTATTATTATATTTCCTTAATCATGATAAAGGTTTATTATTCATGCTGTAATTGTATTGATCAGAAACTTAAGTACATGTGTGAATACATAAACAAATACTAAAGTTCCTAGTTAGCCTCTACAAGACTAGCTCGCCGATCAAAAGATGGTTAAGGTTTCTTAACCATAGGTATGTCTTGTCACTTGATAACGGGATCAAATCATTAGGAGAATGATGTGATGGACAAGACCCATCCGTTAGCATAGCATAGGATCGTTCAGTTTTTGCTACTACTTTCATAATGTTAAATACATGTTCCTTCGACCATGATATCATGCAACTCCCGGATACCGGAGGAATACCTTATGTGCTATCAAATGTCACTTCATAACTGGGTGATCATAAAGGTGCCCTATAGGTATCTCCGAAGGTATCTGTTGAGTTGGCGTGAGTCGAGATTGGGATTTGTCACTCCGTATGATGGAGAGGTAACTCTGGGCCCTCTCAGTAATACATCATCACAAGAATCTTGCAAGCAAAGTGACTAAGGAGTTAGTTGCAAGATGATGTATCACAGAATGAGTAAAGAGATTTGCCAGTAGCGAGATTGAACTAGGTATGGAGATACCGACGATTGAATCTCAAGCAAGTGGCATACCGACAGACAAAGGGAACTACGTATGTTGTTGATAAGTCTCCATCGTATCTATATTTTTTGATTGTTTCATGCCAATATTATACAATGTTTACATACTTTTGGCAACAATTTATATTATTTATTGGACTAACCTATTGATCCAGTGCCCAGTGCCAGTTCCTGTTTGTTGCATGTTTCATGTTTCACAGAATATCCATATCAAACGAAGTCCAAACGCAATAAGAATTTACCAATGATTATTTTGGAATAATTGTGATTTTTGAGAGGTGGAATCAGCGCAAACGGAGGCCCACAGCCACCACGAGACACCAGGGCGTGTGGTGGTGGATTGTGCCCTCCTCGTAAGTCGGTTGGATCTCTACTTTGGGCGCAAGGAAGCTTATACCCAAAAAAGATCGTGTTAAAATCTCAGCGCAATCGGAGTTACGGATCTCTGGGAATATAATAAACGGTTTTCGGCTAGAAAAGAGGAACGCGAAACATAAGAGAACAGAGAGGGATATCCAATCTCGGAGGGGCTCCCGCCCCTCCGCCGCCATGGACCTGAGGGGGATCTCTCCTCCCATCTAGGGGGGAGGCCAAGTAATAAGAAGACGGAGGGGGCTCTCTCCCCCTCTCTCTCGGTAGCACTGGAGTGCCGCTGAGGCAAGGATCATGACGGCAATCTACACTAACACTACCGTCAACACCAACTCCCCCCCCTTCTATACAGCAGTGTAACACCTCTTTTCCCCGCTGTAATCTCTACCTAAACATGGTGCTCAACGCTATATATTATTTCCCAATGATCTATTGCTGTCTTATGATGTTTGAGTAGATCTATTTTGTCATATGGGTTGATAGATGATCGTGATTGGTGTGAGTTTTATGTTTTATTTTGGTTCTATCCTATGGTGCCCTCCGTGTCGCACAAACGCGAGGGATCCCCGCTGTAGGGTGTTGTAATATGTTCATGATTCGCTTATGGTGGGTGGCGTGAGTGATAGAATACACAGACCTGAGTAAGTGGGTTGTTGCGTATGGGAGTAAAGAGGACTTGATACTTAATGCTATGGTTGGGTTTTTATCTTAATGATCTTTAGTATTTGCAGATGCTTGCTAGAGGTCCAATCATAAGTGCATATGATCCAAGTAGAGAAAGTATGTTAGCTCATGCCTCTCCCTCATATAAAATTGCAATAATGATCACCGGTCTAGTTATCGATCACCTAGGGACAAATGAATTTCTTTTGTGACAAAAGCTATCTACTTTTATAGTCTTGCAATTTATTCATAGTTTTATTCTCGCAAAGTACTCCTATTTTTATTCTTGTTCTAGGTAAAGCAAACTTCAAGTGTGTATAGAGTTGTATCGGTGGTCGATAGAACTAGAGGGAATATTTGTTCTACCTTTAGCTCGTCCTTGGGTTCGACACTCTTATTTATGGACAAAGGCTAGAAACAAGCCCCTATACTTGTGGGTTATCAAAACCTTTTTCTGGCGCCGTTGCCGGGGAGAAATAGCGTGGGGTGAATATTCTTGTGTGTGCTTGTTTCCTTTATCACTAAGTAGTTTTTATTTTCTATTCTAAGTTGTTCTCTATCTTTAGTTATGGATATGGAACACGAAATACCAAAAAAATAGTTGTAGTTGCTACTCATGGAGACGGGGAACCTCCTAAAACCCACGATGCTTGTTATGTGAAATATATTAAACACTACTTTGATAATCCTGAGAAAACCCCATTCAACTTGATAATGGGAGACACGTTGGATCAACGTGAATACTTTAGGGATTATCTCTTACTCAAAAAGGGAAACTATGGGATCAAATTCATATGTTGCATTGGTATGCTCGGGATCTATGCTTGAGATATGATTATACTTGTTGCTCTAGGATGAAGCCTCCACACCTTCCCTTTTCATGCAAATTTAATGATAATGAAACCTCGGCTTCTTATGCTAATGGTAGATATGATTACTATGATGTGGAACGAATAGAAGAAATTGTTGCTTTTAAGGGTGCTTATGAAATTGAATCTATATTTGAAAAGTATGAATATTATGATGATGTTGTTTATAGACCTGAAATTTTTTCTATACTTAAATATTGCTATGAGAATTATAAATACAATGCCGATATTGATGTATTTATTGAGAAATTCTCTGATGTCCAAGAAGAGACTAATATTTTGCAGGAATCTATGGAAGAGTAAATTGATGAAACTGTGAGCTCATTGGATGAAAAAGATGAGGAGAGTGAAGAACAAAAGGAGAAAGAGCGGATTAGCAACCCGTGCCCACCTCATAATGAGAGTAACTCATTATCCCATACATTTTTTAATTTCCCTTCGTGCTTACCGAAGGATTAATGCTATGATGATTGCTATGATCCCATTGATTCTTTCGAAATATCCCTTTTTGACGAAATTGATGCTTGCTATGCTTGTGGCCATGATGCCAATATGAATTATGCTGATGGAGATGAACTTGGCATAGTTCCTTATGTTAAGAATGAAATTGTTGCTATTGCACCCACACATGATAGTCCTATTATCTTTTTGAATTCTCCCAACTACACTATATCAGAGAAGTTTGCTCTTATTAAGGATTACATTGATGGGTTGCATTTTACCGTTGCACATGATGATTTTGATGAATATAATATGCATGTGCTTGTTGCTCCTACTTGCAATTATTATGAGAGAGGAACTACATCTCCACCTCTCTATGTTTCCAACATTACAAAATTGCACGAAACTACTTACGCTATGTATTCGCCTTTACTTGATGTGCATGAATTGTTCTTATATGACATGCCAATGCATAGGAAGAGATTTAGACTTCGTCATTGCATGATAGGTGTTGCTTTGTGCTAACTACTAAATGCCAAATCATTGTTGATTAAAATTGGCTTTGATATACATTGGGATCCAGGTGGATCGATTACTTGAGCACTTTATGCCTAGCTTAATGGCTTTAAAGAAAGCGCTGCCAGGGAGACAACCCGGAAGTTTTAGAGAGTCATTTTATTCTGTTGTGTGCTTTTATAAAGTTTAAAAAACAAAAAATACAGAGGGGAACTTAAAAATTTACAAAAAGAAAAGTGAAAGTAAGAAGACGAGCACCGTGTAAGCGGGAGCATGCCTTGAATTTTGTTCATGCCCATGGAAACTTTGTGAATCTTGAATTACAAAAAGTTTTCAACAAGATAATTATCCTCTTGTACAAATCATTGTAGTACAAAAATAATGTGTAAGATTTGCCTTTAGGATGATTAGATTGCTTGTTGGTATGTGCGGTGCAAAAACATAAACTTTGGCTTTAGTGCGTGATTTTACATTTTTTTACTGGAACGTCAAAAGTTTCTGAAATTTTTATACAGTACTGCTATACAAAATTTTCATTTTTCTCTATTTGTTTCAGAATTTTTGAAGTTACAGAAGTATGGTCAATGTTTAGATTACTACAGACTATCCTGTTTTTAACAGATTCTATTTTTGATGCATTGTTTTGCTTGTTTTGATGAAACTATCGATTGTATCGGTGGTACAAGCCGTGGAGAAGTTATATACAGTAGCTATAATGGAAAAATAAAATATGAATTTGTTTGCAGCAGTACTTAAAGTAGTAATTTGCATTATTATACTAACGGATCTCACCGAGTTTTCTGTTAAGTTTTGTGTGGATGAAGTGTTCAAAGATCGAGGATGTCTCCATATGAGGAGAAGGAGGAGAGGCAAGAGTTCAAGCTTGGGGATGCCCAATGCACCCCAAGTAAATGTCCAAGGATACTCAAGCATCTAAGCTTGGAGATGCCCCGAAAGGCATCCCATCTTTCTTCAACAGGTATCGGTATGTTTTCATTTTCATTTCGTTCATGTGATATGTGTAAATCTTGGAGCGCCTTTTGTGTTCAGCTTTCATTTTTATTTTGTGCACCATGACGGTATGAGATAGTCCATGTTCGATTTATAGAATGCTCATTGAACTTCACTTATATCTTTTGAGTATGGCTTTATAGAATGCTTCATGTGCTTCAGTTATATCATTTGAAGTTTGGATTGCCTGTTTCTCTTCACATGGAAAACCGTTGTTTGTAGAATGCTCTTTTGTTTCACTTATATTTATTAGAGCATGGTCTTTTGTAGAAATAATTAAAACTCTCTTGCTTCACTTATATCTATTTAGAGAGTCAACAGGAATTGGTCATTTGCATGGTTACTAATAAATCCCACATAAAACTTGTGGATCACTTAATATGATATGTTTGATTCGCTGCAATAGTTTTGCGATATAGAGATGGTAATATGTGGGAGGTACTAGTAAATGGTTGTGGTTAGTAAGAATATTGGTTTTAAGGTTTGTGATTCCCGAAGCATGCACGTATAGTCTCGTTATGCTATGAAGTTGGATGATGATTTATTATTGATTGTCTTCCTTATGAGTGGCGGTCGGGGACAAGCGATGGTCTTTTCCTACCAATCTATCCCCCTAGGGGCATGCGTAGTAGTACTTTGCTTCGAGGGCTAATAAACTTTTGCAATAAGTATATGAGTTCTTTATGACTAATGTGAGTCCATGGAATGTACGCACTCTTACCTTTCCACAATTTGCTAGCCTCTACGGTACCGTGCATTGCCCTTTCTCACCTCGGGAGTCGGTGCAAAATTTGCCAGTGCGTCCAAACCCCGTGATATGATACACTCTATCACACATAAGACTTATTATATCTTCCTCAAAACAGCCACCATACCTACCTATTATGGCCTTTCCATAGCCATTCCGAGATATATTGCCATGCAACTTCCATCGCTTCCGTTTTGATGACTTAGAGTTCATTGTAATATTGCTTTGCATGATCGTAAGATAGCTAGCATGCTATTTCCATGACTTGTCTATTTTTTGATATCTCTGCTACACTAGATCATTGCACATCCTGATACACTGCCAGAGGCATTCATATAGAGTCATAGTTTGTTCTAGGTATCGAGTTGTAACTTTTATTTCTTTTGAGTTGTAAGTAAATAGAAGTGTGATGATCATCATTATACATTATTAGACCATGTCCTAGTGAGGAAAGGATGATGGAGACTATGATTCCCCCACGAGTCGGGATGAGGCCCAGATAATATATTTTTTGAAAAAAGTGAGGCCAAAAAGAGGCCAAGAAAAGAACAAAAAAAGAAAATAAAAAAATGAGAGAAAAAGAGAGAAGGGGCATGCAAATTCCACACCTGTGCTTCAAAGTAGCACCATGTTTTCATATAGAGAGTCTCCTATGTTGTCACTTTCATATACTAGTGGGAATTTTTCATTATAGAGTTTGATGCACACCCACTCAGTTTCCTTATTGAGCTTTCATACATTTATAGCTTTTAGTGCATTCGTTGAATGGCAATACCTACTCCTTGCATTGATATCAATTGATGGGCATCTCCATAGCTTGTTGAATAGCCGTGTTGATGTGAGACTTTCTTACTTTTTTGTCTTCTCTATATTTACCCCTACCGTCATACTCTATTCCACCCATAGTGCTATATCCATGGCTTGTGCTCATATATTGTGTGAGGGTTGAAAAAGAAGAAGCACGCTAAAAAGTATGAACCAATTGATCGGCTTGTCATTGGGGTTGTGCATGATAAATACTTTGTGTTAAAAAGACAGAGCATGACAAGACTATATGATTTTATAGGGACAAATTTCTTTAGCGTTGATGTTTTGAAAGACACGATTGTTTGTTGGGATGCCTGAGTATTGATGTCTTTATGTCAAATTATAGACTATTTATTTGAATCATTCGTGTCTTAATACTCATGCAATTATTAGATATATGATCAAGATTATGCTAGGTAGCATTCCACATCAAATAATTATCTTTTTTTATCATTTACCCACTCGAGGACGAGTAAGAATTAAGCTTGGGGATGCTGATACGTCTCTGTTTTTTCTATAATTTTTGATTGTTTCATGCCAATATTATACAACTTTTACATACTTTTGGCAACAATTTATATGATTTATTGGACTAACCTATTGATCCAGTGCCTAGTGCCAGTTCCTGTTTGTTGCATGTTTTTTGTTTCACAGAATATCCATATAAAAAAAGCCCACACACAATAAAAAATTACAAAGAATTATTTTGGAATATTTGTGATTTTTGGGAGGTGTAATCAACGCAAACGGAGGCTCATAGGCACCACGAGACACCAGGGCACGCCCCAGGGCCCATGCGTGTGGTGGTGGCTTGTGCCCTCCTCGTAAGTCGGTTGGAGCTCTACTTCGAGCGCAAGGAAGCTTATATCCAGGGGAAAATCATGTTAAAATCGCAGTGCAATCGGAGTTACAGTTCTCGGGGAATAAAAGAAATGGTTTTCTGCCAGAAAAGAGGAATGTGAAACAGAAGAGAACAGAGAGGGAGATCCAATCTCGGAGGTGCTCCCACCCCTCCGTCGCCATGGAGGCCATGGAACGGAGGGGGAACTCTCCTCCCATCTAGGGGGAGGCCAAGGAAGAAGAAGAAAGAGGGGGCCAGGCTCTCTCCCCCTCTCTCCCGGTGGCGCCGGAGTGCCGCCGGGGCAAGGATCGTGACAACGATCTACACCAACACTACCATCAACACTAACTTTATCCCCCTCTATGCAGCGGTGTAACACCTCTTTTCCCCGCTGTAATCTCTACTTAAACATGGTGCTCAATTCTATACATTATTTCCTAAAGATCTATAGCTATCTTATGATGTTTTTTTTTGAAAATTGCTATCTTATGATGTTTGAGTTGATCCATTTTGTACTATGGGTTGGTAGATGATCGTAGTTGGTTTGAGTTGTATGTTTTATTTTGGTGCTGTCCTATGGTGCCCTCCGTGTCATGCAAACATGAGGGACCCCCCCCCCCTGTAGGATGTTGCAATACGTTCATGATTCACTTATGATGGGTGGCGTGAGTGACAAAATACACAGACCCGAGTAAGTGGGTTGTTGCGTATGGGAGTAAAGAGGACTTGATACTTAATGCTATGATTGGGTTTTACCTTGATGGTCTTTAGTAGTTGCAGATGCTTGCTAGAGTTCCAATCATAAGTGCATATGATCCAAGTAGGGAAAGTATGTTAACTCATGCCTCTCCCTCATATAAAATTGCAATAATGATCACCGGTGTAGTTATTGATCACCTAGGGACAAATGACTTTCTTTTGTAACAAATGCTATCTACTTTTATTGTCTTGCAATTTATCCATAGTTTTATTCTCGCAAAGTACTCCTAGTTTTATTCTTGTTCTAGTTTAAGCAAACGTCAAGTGTGCGTAGAATTGTATCGGTGGTCGATAGAACTTGAGGGAATATTTGTTCTACCTTTAGCTCCTCGTTGGGTTCAACACTCTTATTTATCGAAAAAAGCTACAAACAATCCCCTATACTTGTGGGTTATCAGTTGTCATAAAGGTTCAACCGATAAAGATCTTCGTAGAATATGTAGGAACCAATATGGGCATCGAGGTCCCGCTATTGGTTATTGATCAGAGAAGCATCTCGATCATGTCTACATCATTCTCGAACACATAGGGGCCGCACGCTTAATGGTCGTTTACGATATAGTACTATATGAGTTATGTATGCTGGTGACCGAATGTTGTTCGGAGTCCCGGATAAGATCACGGGCATGACGAGGAGCTCTGGAATGGTCCGGAGGTAAAGATTGATATATAGGATGATAGTATTTAGTCTCGGAAAGAGTTTCGGAATGCACCGGATAATTATCGAATGGCAGGAAGGGGTTCCGGGAGGCCACGGGGAGTTATTGGGCCAAACAGGCCAACGAGGGGATCAAACGAGCCCACAAAGGGGCTGGTGCGCCCCACCTCATGGCCGTCGTCCCTAGGGAAGGAAGTAAGAGGGCATGCCCCCACTCGTCTTCTCTTCCACATGCTAAGAAAGGAAAGGGGGCCCCTCCCCTCGTGCCTTCTCCCCACGCACCAAAAAAGGAAGGGGGGAACGCCTAGGGAAGGCGCCCTAGGGCGGCCGCCGACTCCCTTGGGGTGCGCCTAGGGCTGCCTCCCCTCCCCCCACCTATATATATGAGAGGAAGGGATGGGGCGCCACACACCACGAATCCCCAAGCCGTGTGCGGCGCCCCCTCTCCCTCTAGTTTGTTCTTCGCTCTAAACCATTGTGCTTGGCGAAGCCATGCGAAAATAGTTTTCACCACCACCGTGATGCTACCGAAACTCATCTACTACTTCGCCTCTCTTGCTGGATCGAGAAGGCGAGAACATCATTGAGCTGAACGTGTGCTGAACACGGAGGTGTCGTGCGTTCTGTGTTTGATCAGTATGGGTTGTGAAGTTGTACGACTACAGCAACCGCATTGATAAACGCTTCTACTTAGCGATCTACAAGTGTATGCAGATGCTCTCTCCCTCTCGTAGCTATGCATCTCCATGGATAGATCTTGCATGTGCGTAGAACTTTTTTTGTTTTACATGCAACGTTCCCCAACAAACAATTCATGATGCTCATATCCATGTGTGAATTATTCTTCAGTAGGAACATGGAGGTAGATGGGAATTGAATTAGAATTCTTATGTAATCAATGTCAGCTTTCTTAGGGCTTGATGCCTAGTATCCACTATGTTGTGAGATTGCTATTGCTATGACTTTGCTATGCTTAATGCTTGTCACTATGGTCCGAGTGCCATGATTTCAGATCTGAACCCTCTATATTTTTATGAATACATTTGTGTTCTTGATGATATCTGCAAGTTGTTTGCACCTGTTATCATTCTGGACCCTAGTCTCGGAAGTGATAATAAAAGGGATATCGACGGGGATGACTTTACCATGAGAATTTCATGTATTCACCGTATGTTAATGATTTGTTCTGGTTCTCTATTAGAAGGAGCACCTTAATTACCCTTAATTTCCATGCAACGTTCCCCAATAGTGGTATGAGAATCAAGTCTCTGCATAGATGATATGCACTAGTAGAACACAAAGGAGTTGTGGGCGGTGATGTTCATATGGCTTACTACCTATGTCTTATTTTGATTTGGTGGTATTGTGGGGTGAAGCGGATCAGACCAACCTTACATGTCCACGTACATGAGACCGGTTCCACCGACTGGCATGCAACTTGTTTTGCATAAAGATGGCTGGCGGGTGTCTGTTTCTCTCCATTTAGTTTAATCTAATTTGACTACGGTGGTATTTGCGGGAGGTTAAATAACAACTTGATAGTTCTTGCTAGTTGCCCGTAGCAGCCTCGTAAAACATGCAACAACAAAGTAGATGACATCTAACTTGTTTTTGCAGGGCATGTTGTGATGTGATATGGTCAAGACGTGATATGATATATGTTGATGTATGAGATGATCATGTTTTGTAATAAGTTCACGACTTGCATGTCGATGAGTACGACAACCGGCATGAGCCTTAGGGTTGTCTTTAATTATTGTATGACCTGCATGTCAATCAATTAGTGCCATGTAGTTGCTTTACTTTATCGCTATGCGTTAGCAATAGTTGTAGAAGCAATAGTTGGCGAGACAACCCCGTCGCAACGATGGAGATCAAGGAGTCGTGCCGGTGACGATGGAGATCAAGCCGATGCTTTGGAGATGGATCAAAAGCACAATATGATGATGGCCATATCATGTCACATATTTTGATTGCATGGTGATGTTTATCCTTTATGCATCTTATTTGGCTTAGAATGATAGTAGCATTATAAGATGATCCCTTCACTTTATTTCAAGATAAAAATGTTCTCCCCGATTATGCACCATGGCTAACCTCGTGATGATCGGGTGTGATAGATTCTACATTCACATACAACAGGTGTAAGCCAGTTTTGCACATCCAGAATACTTGGGTTAAACTTGACAAGCCTAGCATATACATACATGGTCTTGGAACACTAGAGACCAAAAGGTCGAACAAGAGTCATATATGTAGATATGATCAACATGGAGATGTTCACCATTGAAGACTACCCCATCTCACATGATGATCGAACATGGGTTAGTTGGTTTGGATCATGTATCACTTAGACAACTTGAAGGATGTTGATTTGTAGCGACCAGACCTCAAACAGTATGATCTCTGTGCTCAAGTGTCATCCTGGATCAGTAATGCTGACACCACACAGTACTCGAAGGATTTATAACAGAGTAGCAATCACACACTTATTACATCGAATGTCTCAAGACAGAACTTAACAAAATAAATATGGCTTAAGGCCATCTAATAACGATAACAGCGGAAGGCTTGGAAGAATAAGCGAGTCCATCAACAACAACGGCATCACTGAGTATAGAACCACGACCTAAGCACCTTACTCGTTGTCTGAAAAATCTGCAACATGAAACGTTGCAGCCTGAAAACGGGTCAGCACATGGAATATGCTGGCAAAGTAACACATAGAGGATAATAATTGAACAAGCTATATTACATGCATATCTGGCTGGTGGAAAGCTCTATGGTTACAGTTTTGCGAAAAGCCTATTTTTCCCTACTGCAAAGGAATAAATTTATTTAACTATCATGGTGGTTGTTAAACATTGAGAATGGTTGACAGCATCCTCAATCCCAATTAAAGTAATCATTAACAACCCAACAATATTAATTAGAGTAACATGATGAGATTCACATAATATCCAAGTACTAGATACTCAAGATGTCTATAACCGGGGACACGGCTAACCATGCTTAGTTTATACACTCTGCAGAGGTTTGTGCACTTTTCCCCACAAGACTCGATCTCCTCCGTTTGATTTCTCGCACTACATGGTGTTTGAGAAACGGATGACCGAGACATAGTTTTTTCGAAGCGCTTGCACCTTACGTATGGGTAGAACGTACCAACCTACAACCCCTACATCTGCTAGTCTACTCGTAAGAGTTCGCACAACTTAGTCAACTATGCTAGAGCCCATAGTAGCATGTGGCTGCACACAGAAGTTTCTAGCATGAATAATCTCATGATCCCTTTGAGCACGGGTGGCGGTCCAAGAAAAACAGCAAATCTCGAAACCGGTACCTCAATCCACCCAGATGTGTGTTTAAGTTGCCACCTTAAGTAAACCATTAATTAACAATCTCACATCTATCATGGATACACTCACCCAATCCACGTCTACTAGCATAGCATGGCATAATAAGCAAACGTAGAAGTAACTCCCAAAGGTTCGATAATAAACAGGTAATAGGTACTACCTCATCTACTTCCCATCCCACAATTTAATTAGATCCTAATCATGCAATGTTTGAGGATTGATCTAATGCAATAAAACTGGGTAGTAGAAAATGTATGATCAAAGTGTTACTTGCCTTGCTGATGATCCGCGAAACCTAGAGACTCGAAGTAACAAAGCGGCGACCGGGTATTCTATCGTAGACAAACAAACAAGCATACAATAAGTACTCATCTAATGCACGGGTAAAACTCAAACAAAAGATCTAACCAGAAAGTTCAACTTAAGAACTCCGGTTTGCAAAAAGAATCAAATCAAACGAAGCAACGGAAGTCAAACGGCGAAAGAAAACAGCTCCGTTTTACTAATCTGGATCTAAGTCAATTTTACAGAGGCAAAAACTTGTTTAAGTTGGTTATTCAGAAAGAGGGTTTCGAGACGAAACTCCAGGCTCTTGAATCGCCTGATTTTGATAAACGAGCGAAAAGTTATACTAAAACAAAAATCGAATCGGAAATCGCGATCAGAAAAATCACGGATTAAATCCGAGAAAAAGAAAAACGACGAACAGGTTAACGAACAAACGTCCGTTAACTAGAACTAATCTGATGAACACGTTCATAAAAAAGAACGAACGAGCGAACGCTCGCTATTTAACCGAACCGAAAAAAAATAAACCGATCTGAAAAAAAACAGAAACTAAAAAAAACGACGAAAACCGACGGAAAACCGAACGGTTTTTCTAAAAAAACCGGCGGCACGGATTTCGAGGCACCTCGGCGGCGGGCAAGGCGGCGCGGGCGACGGCAGGGCTAGGGTTAGGGCGGCGGGTGGGTGGGCGGGCGGGCGGCGCTATTTAAAGGCTGCCCCCGGGCGAAGTCCCGCTCGGGTACGGCCTGTAGGTCGGTTCGTTTTTTTAAAAAAATAAATAAATAATTTCGCGCAGAAAAACAAACGAAAGAAATACTAAACGGACTCCAAAAATCCCGTAATAAAATTTCCCCGGCTTCTAAAATCAAGCCGGACAAGATGAACATTTATTTGGAGCCTAAATGCAATTTTGAAAAACGCACATTTTTCCTAAATTCAAATAAAAAGGCGAAAAACTCCAAAATAAAATCTTATTTGATTTTATTATTAAATCCTCATTATTTCTTTATTTTGGGAAAGTCATTTTATTCCCTCTCTCATATTTTTGTAATAGAAATAATTGAAGATAAAATAATTAAAATCAAATGATCCTATTTTCAAATTTTGAGAAAACTCAAATATGAAAAAAACGAAATCCCCAACTCTCTCCGTGGGTCCTTGAGTTGCGTAGAATTTCTAGGATCAAGCCAACAATGCAACAAAAATATGATATGCAATGATGACCTATGTATAACATTCCAAATTGAAAATTTGGGATGTTACATGATTTAAGCGGGAGTTCATTAGTAATTTGATTATTTGAACTGAAATTTATCATCAACTTAGTCCTAATGTTTTTGCAAATCTATGTTGTAGACCAATGGCCCATGCTACCGTTCCCTTGAATTTTCATGCGTTCCAAGAGAAAGCTAAGTTGAAAGATGATGGTAGAAACTACACGGACTGGGTCCGTATCTTGAGGATTATCCTCATTGCTGCACAGAAGAAGTATGTCCTTGATGCACTGCTAGGTGACAGACCTGCTACAGGAGTTGATGCAGATGTTATGAACGTCTGGCAGGCTCGATCTGATGATTACTCGATAATTCAATGTGCCATGCTTTACGGCTTGGAACCGGGACTTCAAAAGCATTTTGAATGCCACAGAGCATATGAGATGTTCCAAGAGCTGAAGTTGATATTTCAAGCTAATGCGCGGGTTGAGATATATGAAGTCTCCAACAAGATCTTTAGCTGTAAGATGGAGGAGAACGATTCTGTTAGTGAACACACACTCAGAATGTTTGGGTACCACAACCACTTGACTCTGCTGGGAATTGATCTTCCAGTTGAGAGTGTTATTAATAGAGTTCTTCAATCACTGCCACCAAGCTACAAAGGCTTCGTGATGAACTATAATATGCAAGGGATGACAAAAACAATTGTTGAGCGCTTCGCGAGCTGAAATCGGCGGAGGTAGAAATCAAGAAAGAGCATCAAGTGTTGATGTTTAACAAGACCACCAGTTTTAAGAAAAAAGGCAAGGGAAATAAAGGGAACTTCAAGAAGACTGGCAAGCAAGTTGCCGCTTCCGTGAAGAAGCCCAAAGCTGGACCCAAGCATGAACCGAGTGCTTCTACTGCAAAGGAAATGGTCACTGGAAGCGGAACTGCCCCAAGTGCTTGGAAGATAAGAAGGATAGCAAAGTGAACAAAGGTATATTTGATATACATGTTATTGATGTATTCCTTACTAATTCTCATAATAGCGCCTGGGTATTTAATACTAGTTTGGTTGCTTATATTTGTTACTCGAAATAGGAGCTGCAGAATAAACTAAGATTGGCTCAGGACAAGGTGACGTTGCACGGCGGAAATGGTTCCAAGGTTGATGTGATCACCGTCGGCATGCTACCTCTACATCTACCTTCAGGATTTGTTTTAGACGTCAATAATTGTTATTTTGTGCCAGCGTTGAGCATGAACATTATATCAGGATCTTGCTTATTGCACTGGTATGCGTCGGTGCTATACAAACGCTTTTTAACCCCTTTCCGCGACGGCGTTTGGAACCGTCGCCAAGTGAGTGACGACGATTGGAGGGTCCTTCCCACACGACCCAGAAACCGTTGGGGACATTCCCTCCTGGAACACACGCTCGGCAAAATGAGGTCGAAAGTCGATGGCGGCGCCAAATACGTAAAATACGCACAATGAGCTAAAAATAGAATTACACAGGCAAAATTGTTTCCATTCGCAAGTACATCCCACACAGTCAGTCCCCGCTAAACGTTTCCGTTCGTATGTACATCCCACACAGTCGCTCCAAGGAAAATGTTTCTATTCACAGGTACGTCACACAAAATTTTCCCCGTTAAATCTTTTGTGATAGCATTGCCACTGCACACGATATTACCAATTTTATCATTTGCATTATTGAATGCATCACACACGGTGCGTAGAAGAAACTGTGTGGCAAAGGCTGTCCATCACACACCGTTTTTATGTGGTAAACGTTTGCGCAAAGTGGCCTAACGCAAACAATTTTCAAGAGAAGGTCGTGTGTGATTGTTCATTGATCCAACACGGTTTATTCCTATAAATTGTGTGCGTTGCCTGAGGTCATCGCCCACGGTATTTTCTGAAAAACCGTTTGCAATAGCAAAATCCAATTAGCAGGCTAATTCTCCATTAGCAGGCTAATTGCCCTATTATTAATAATCTATTTATTAATCTAATTGACATTCATATTAAGCACATAATATATTTCATTTCCATATTAAGGAAGCATGATTTCATAATTGAAATACATGAGAGTACAACATGATATAGCTTCAACACTCAGCTACCCCATTACACAACTGCACCAGCACCAAGTTTCACATGCAACATGTAGAACCTTTCGAAATTAGCATCATAGATGGTATATAGACAGACGCATCTCATCTGGAAAGTTGTTGAAGTGGAAGGCAAGTATTGAGCCTTCATTCATGTGAAGGTCTTTGCAACTTTAGGCCAGTGCCTGTGGATGATTGACCGTCCGTCCTTCGTCCTCTTCAGGAACACTTCAATATTGAACCGTGGGTGTTGTATGAAAACCTTCCTCACCTCCTGACCATAGAGCTGGGTTGAGAGGTAATCATCACTGAACTGCTTTGGAAAGGTCTGATGTAGGATCTTGAGAAGAGGTGTCTAGAGGGGGGGTAATTAGACACTAAGTACCAAAGTTGCAGTTTTTAACCTTATTAAAGTTTAAGTGGAGTTTAGGCACAAGTTTAACTTTTTCAATACATAACAAGCAAGCATGCAAAGAGTATATGAGCAGCGGAAAGTAAAGCATGCAACTTGCAAGAATGTAAAGGGAAGGGTCTGGAGGATTCAAACGCAATTGGAGACACGGATGTTTTTGTCATGGTTCCGATAGGTGGTGCTATCGTACATCCACATTGATGGAGACTTCAACCCACGAAGGGTAACGGTTGCGCGAGTCCACGGAGGGCTCCACCCACGAAGGGTCCATGAAGAAGCAACCTTGTCTATCCCACCATGGCCGTCGCCCACGAAGGACTTGCCTCACTAGCGGTAGATCTTCACGAAGTAGGCGATCTCCTTGCCCTTACAAACTCCTTGGTTCAACTCCACAATCTCGTCGGAGGCTCCCAAGTGACACCTAGCCAATCTAGGAGACACCACTCTCCAAGAAGTAATAAATGGTGCGTTGATGATGAACTCCTTGCTCTTGTGCTTCAAATGATAGTCTCCCCAACACTCGACTCTCTCTCATAGGATTTGGATATGGTGGAAAGAAGATTTGAGTGGAAAGCAACTTGGGGAAGGCTAGAGATCAAGATTCATATGGTAGGAATGGAATATCTTGGTCTCAACACATGAGTAGGTAGTTCTCTCTCAGAAATAGGATGCTGGAAGTGTAGGTTCAGTCTGATGGCTCTCTCAACGAATGAAGAGGAGGTGGAGGGGTATATATAGCCTCCACACAAAATCTAACCGTTACACACAATTTTCAAAACTTGGTGGGACCGAATTGAGAAACTCGGTCGGACCGATTCAGCAAATCTAGTGACCGTTAGGATTTTCGGTGGGACCGAAATGCAACTCGGCAGGACCGATATGGTTAGGGTTAGGGCATAACGTAATCTCGGTGAGACCAATTACACAAACTCGGTGAGACCGATTTTGGTAATTAGCTAACCAGAGAGTTGGTCAAGCAAACTCGGTTGGACCGATTACTCAAACTCGGAGGGATCGATTTTGATAATGAGTCAACCAAAAAGTTTGCATTGTAATCTCGGTAATACCGATTACTCAAACTCGGTGGGACCGATTTTGATAATGGACATACACATAGAGATTACAATCCCATCTCGGTGAGACCGAGATCCCTATCGGTGAGACCGATTTGCCTAGGGTTTGTGGCAGTGGCTAAGACATCCAAACTCGGTGGCGCCGGATAGGAAGAATCAGTGGGGCCGAGTTTGACTTTAGGTTCAGGACATTTTTGTGGAAGTGGGAAAGTAGTTGAGGGTTTTGGATCATATCACTAAGCACATGAAGCAAGAGGCTCATTAAGCAACACCTCATCCCTCCTTGATAGTATTGGCTTTTCCTATAGACTCAATGTGATCTTGGATCACTAAAATGTAAAATGAAGAGTCTTGAGCTTGAAGCTTTAGCCAATCCTTTGTCCTGAGCATCTTGAAGGAGTTCCCACATCCTTTAGTCCATGCCACTCCATTGTTGAACTTATTTGAAACATACTAGATAAAAGTGTTAGTCCAACAAGAGATATGTTGACATTAATTACCAAAACCACCTAGGGAGCACTTGTGCTTTCAATCTCCCCCTTTTTGGTAATTGATGACAACATACATCAAAGCTTTAGATAAAGATATAAAGAATATCAAGTAAAGCTTTGGAAAGACATGTAACAGGCATAGGCTCCCCCTACATGTATGCAATCATGTGAATATGGAATATAGAAGCATGTGATGGCATAACCATGATAGAGTAGGCAATGTGTTACATGTATCTTGGCCATATGCATCAGAGCAAAGAATATTAAAGAAAATACCTTCATGCCCATGAGTCCTTCTTGCAAACAGTATGTACATCAGCAAGAATTCCTCATACACATGATTGTGATGCATATAATTACCTTGTAGTCTTGAGTTGGCTTAGGATGGAATGAACCTTCGTAAACAAGGTTAGATAACACAGATGCACCTAGTAGCCAGAGCAAACAAAAGAAACCACAAGAATACCAAGACTAGGATGACATGTAGAGAGTGAGTACTAAGTACTCCATTGGATTTGACATGTCCCCAAGAGTAAAGATATGCAATGAATTTAGATGATTTCTTTCCGTTAGATGTCTTGCTCCCCCTGAATCTAGCATGGGATACTGGGAGAAGATAGGGAACAGAAAATCAGAGCTGAAAGATATAAATGAACAGAGCTAATGCAAGCTAATGCAAATAAGCACATATGAACATGTCTTTCCCCTCAAGAAGACATGTGGCATCTCTCCTCTTGAACACCAAGCATCTGGGATCCTTGAGAAATACTTTCTACTAGTATTCTCTCCCCCTGGAGATCTCTCTCTCTCTCTCTCTCTCTCTCTCTGAAGGATCTCTCTCTCCCTCTGAGATGTGATCTCTTTCTCTGATGTGATCTCTCTCTCTAAATGATAAGCTTTGATGTGATCTCTCTCCCCCCTTTTGACATCAATTTCCAAGAAGGGCTTGATAAAAAAATGTGACCTCTCTCTCCCCCTCTGGAATTTGTCGTGAATGGGTTTGATCCTTGAGTCACAACATAAAGCAATGATAAAAATGTGATGCTTGTAGAGGACAAGATTCATTGAGTGGAGCTGGATCAAAAGAAACACAGAATAAGTAGCAAACTGATTTTCTTGTTGTGAAATCGGTGGCACCGAGTGGTATGCTTCGGTCGTACCGAAAGTTTTCGGTTGGACCAAAAATAACAAATCGGTGTAACCGAGTTCATCGCAGAGAAAACACTTGTCACCTCAGCTCACTTGACTAATAATATCTCACAAAGATTTGCAAGGAATTTACTGAATGATATGCAATGAATTGGAATGCAGAAAATGCAGAGCAAACAGAAAGAAATCTAGATGAAGTTTTTTTTTTGGAAGAAAGGGGAAACACATATGCATGAGACAAATGCAAAAACTCAGAAAAGAACACAAGAGAACTTCATCTAGAGATGGTCGGCGACAAAGTCACCTATGTTAGAGTATATTGACTTAGGAGTTAAGTGAGATCACTTGTCATAGGTCATACTCATCGTTTAAGCTTAAAATGGGGTTGCCATTTTTCGTTTAAGCATCTTGATGTATTCACATCTTGTCGAGTTGCTTTAACTCATGACTTGGAGTAAAGCTTCTCTAAGATGGAATAACATACCTTGGTTGGTGGTGTCGTCCATGTAGTTGAACTTGTGTGGGTTGCTCAAGGTTGATGTAGCTCATCAAGAATTTGGAGCACCACTTGGAATTTGATTCCATCTACCTACATGGGTTAGTTCGTGCAAGGAAGAGCACTTGTGTATCCAACAATGACAATCATGAAGCTCAACATAGAATTTGTCAAAGGATATGTTTAAATGGTTTTGTGCTTCCTTGGCTTCAACCACCTTGTGTAGAGACTTGGTGATGTAGAGATTGCTCAAGATATGAGTAGGTTACAACCTCATGGAATTTGATTCAACCAAGTACCTACATGGGTTAGATAACATGCAAGATACAAATATATCCAAGACATAAGATTTCCATCATAGGAGAGATATCAAGGATTAGGCATAAGCTCATGTCTTGCATGTATCCAATGGAGTTTCTACTCCAAGTTTGAAGCATCAATGATGTTCAATTCTCCTCTTAACCTGCAAAACACTTTCTCATCAAGGGGTTTAGTGAATATATCCGCTAATTGCTTTTCGGTGCGAACATGCTTAAGATCAATGTCTCCCTTAGGAACATGATCTCGAATGAAATGATGACGAACTTCAATATGCTTAGTTCGAGAATGTTGCACATGATTATGACCAATTTTGATAGCACTTTCATTGTCACAAAGCAATGGAACATGTCTCACATATATCCCATAATCTTTAAGAGTTTGGGTCATCCAAAGTAATTGAGCACAACATGAACCAACGGCAATGTACTCCGCTTCGGCAGTGGATAAGGATACCGAGTTTTGTTTCTTGGAGGACCAAGACACAAGAGATCTACCAAGAAATTGACAAGTACCCGACGTGGAATTTCTATCAACCTTGTCTCCGGCATAGTCCGAGTCGGAATAGCCAACAAGATCGAAAGAAGCCCTCTTAGGATACCAAATGCCAAAATTTGGTGTATGGATTAAGTATCGCACTATCCTTTTCACGGCCTTAAGATGACATTCTTTAGGAGCAGCTTGATATCGTGCACACATGCACACGCTTAGCATAATATCGGGACGTGAAGCACATAGATATAACAATGAACCAATCATAGAGCGATAAACCTTTTGATCAACCGGTTCACCATCTTTGGTCAAGTCAAGATGTCCACTAGTAGGCATGGGTTTAGACATACCTTTGCATTCTTGCATATTGAACTTCTTGAATAAGTCCTTAGTGTACTTCGTTTGAGAGACAAAGGTACCTTCCTTAGTTTGCTTGATTTGCAACCCAAGAAAGAATTTGAGTTCACTCATCATTGACATCTCAAACTTCTTCGACATTAGCTTTCCAAACTTTTCACTAAAATGAGGGTTAGTTGATCCAAATATGATATCATCAACATAAATTTGGCATACAAATAATTCTCCATTAACCCTTTTAGTAAAAAGTGTGGAATCAATTTTCCTATTTCAAAGCCTTTTTCAATAAGGAACTTGGTCAACATTTATACCAAGCTCTTGGAGCTTGTTTAAGACCATAAAGAGCTTTGTGAAGTTTGTAAACATGATTTGGTTTCTTAGGATTGACAAAGCCGGAGGTTGTTTGACATAAACTTCCTCCTCTATTTCACCATTTAGAAAAGCACTTTTAATGTCCATTTGGTACAAGGTGATATCATGATGATTAGCATAGGCAAGTAAGATGCGAATGGACTCAAGTCTAGCAACGGGAGCATATGTCTCACCATAGTCCATACCTTCGACTTGTGTGTAGCCTTGGGCGACGAGACGTGTTTTGTTGTGAACTACTTGTCCATCTTCATCTTGCTTGTTGCGAAACACCCATTTGGTACCGATGATGTTGTGGTTGTTGTCAGGCTTCTCAACCAATGTCCAAACTTGGTTCCTCTCAAAATTGTGTAGCTCTTCATGCATAGCATTTATCCAATCCGGATCTTCCAATGCTTCTTCAACCTTCATAGGTTTAATGCTAGAGATGAAAGAATAGTTTTCACAAAAGTTAGCTAAACGAGTTTTAGAGCGAGTGATTCTCCCGGTTTGAATGTCATTGTAGATTTGCTCGACGGGATGATCTTTAGCAATTCTTGCTCGAACTCATGATAGCTTTTGCTTGGGTCTTTGTTGAACATCTTCTTCATCTTGTTCTTCTTCTTGGCCTTCTTCATTTTTGGCGTTGTCGTTCTCTTGTCGTGGTGGAGAAGGGGGTTGTTGACGTTCGTGATGTTCTTCCTTGTTTTCTTCATCTTGGTGTGCCCCACTTGTGGATGCTTCCGTGTCAACTCTTGGTTCACCTTGTCGTGAAGTAGAAGCTTCCACTTGGACGGACGAGGTACTCTCCTTCACCTCCGTTGGACGGACCTTGCCAATAGAAAAGTCTTGGATTGCTTCCGAAGGGTCTTTGTCTCCTACATCAATTGGCAATTGCTCTACTTGCGAGCCATTAGATTCATCAAACTTCATATCTGCCGTATCTTCAACCTTTCGGGTGAAATTGTTGTAGACACGGTAAGTGTGAGAGTTTGAGCCATAACCTAGTAGGAAACCTTCATGAGACTTAGGAGCAAATTTAGAACGACGATGCTTATCAAGAATGTAGCACTTTGAGCCGAATAATCGAAAGTATCCAACTTGGGGTTTGTTACCGGTGAGGAGCTCATATGCCGTCTTGCCGAGTAGCTTGTGAAGATACAAGCGATTTGTTGCATGACAAGCTGTCTCAACCGCTTCTGCCCAAAAGTGCTTCGGCGTCTTGTACTCATCAAGCATCGTTCACGCCATTTCGATGAGCATCCGGTTCTTCCTCTCAACAACTCCATTTTGTTGAGGTGTGTACGTAGCCGAGAACTCGTGTGAAATCCCTTCTTCGTCAAGAAAGGTGTCCACATTTGCATTCTTGAACTCCGTTCCGTTGTCGCTGCGAACCTTCTTGATCTTCACTTCAAATTGGTTTTGGGCCTTCCTAGCGAAGTTTTTGAAGATCTTTTGGACCTGCGATTTATCATCGAGAAAGAACACCCACGTAAATCTTGAAAAATCATCAACTATAACTAGACCAAAAGAATTTCCACCGAGACTCTTGTAAGAGTTGGGACCAAAGAGATCCATGTGAAGTAGCTCGAGTGGCCTCCTTGTGGTCATAATGTTCTTCACGGATGCCTTCCTCCAACCTGTTTACCGCTTGACAAGCACCGCAGTCTATCCTTATCAAATATGACATCGTTGACACCAAGGATATGATTCCCTTTAATAAGCTTGTCAAGGTTTCGCATACCAACATGACCTAGTCGTCTATGCCATAACCAACCTTTTGAGGATTTAGCAATGAAGCAAGTTTTAGGTTGTGCCTTTTTAGTGAAATCAACAATGTATAGATCACCTCTACGTATACCGGTAAAGACCATTTTATGATTGTCTCGACGAAATACTTGGCAATCTACTTCAGTAAATAAGACATTGAAACCGAAATCAGCAAGTCTAGATACTGAAAGTAAGTTGTACCCAAGAGACTCAACGAGCATGACATTTTGTATGGAGCTATCATGTGAGATGGCCACCTTACCGAGGCCAACCACCTTACCCTTTGAGTTGTCACCGAAAGTGACAAACTTTCGAGGACTATCATTTTTTAGCAAGCTCACGAAACATGTCTTTATCTCCGGTCATGTGATCGGTACATCCACTGTCAAGAACCCATTCCTTTCCTCCTGACACATATCCCCAAAGATTTACCATAAGACCAAAGTGTCTCATTGCATCATCAAGATCGAAATCACTATCATCATCCTCATCATAGTATCCATGTTCAACATCGTCATGTGGTGGATCAAGTCCAAAATGTCTCATTGCATCATCAAGATCAAAATCACTATCATCATAGTATTCATTAGAGTGAGTTTGACAATGATCTTGCTTATGAATTCTTATAGCTTCGGAAATAATATCACTAATAATTCCAACATCTCCTTTGGCACGCATAAGGTCGGTAAGTTCAAATAGACGATCACCAAACATAGGATCACTAGTATTCATCTTACTCAAAGCAATAGACTTATAGAGAATTTCATCTAGATTTTTCAAGGAATAATTTGGAAAGCGTTCCTCAAGAAATTTCCATATAGTGTAGGCACACTCAAGGGTAGGCAAGATTCTAATCAAGTTTCTAGGCAAGCCTGTAGTGATAAGATTAACAGTTCTAAGATTCCTAGTCATGTCAATAGATTCATCAAGGGTAGGATGCATAGGATCAACATGAGGTGCACAAGGGCTAGCAATGTACTTGTTCAAATGATATTGATTGAAAATTGCAAGCATCTCATTTTTCCACTCATGAAAATACTCTCCATCAAGAATAGGCACTCTATGACTAAGACTCCCCAAAGTAGACTCATCCATCTTCCTCTAATGGTGATAAAACCAATGCAATGGAGACCAAAGCTCTGATACCACTTGTAGGATCTGGAGAAGAGGTGTCTAGAGGGGGGGGGGGTGATTAGACACTAAGTACCAAAGTTGCAGTTTTTAACCTTATTAAAGTCTAGTGGAGTTTAGGCACAAGTTTAACTTTTTCAATACATAACAAGCAAGCATGCAAAGAGTATATGAGCAGCGGAAAGTAAAGCATGCAACTTGCAAGAATGTAAAGGGAAGGGTTTGGAGGATTCAAACGCAATTGGAGACACGGATGTTTTTGTCGTGGTTCCGATAGGTGGTGCTATCGTACATCCACGTTGATGGAGACTTCAACCCACGAAGGGTAACGGTTGCGCGAGTCCACGGAGGGCTCCACCCACGAAGGGTCCATGAAGAAGCAACCTTGTCTATCCCACCATGGCCGTCGCCCATGAAGGACTTGCCTCACTAGCAGTAGATCTTCACGAAGTAGGCGATCTCCTTGCCCTTACAAACTCCTTGGTTCAACTCCATAATCTCGTCGGAGGCTCCCAAGTGACACCTAGCCAATCTAGGAGACACCACTCTCCAAGAAGTAACAAATGGTGCGTTGATGATGAACTCCTTGCTCTTGTGCTTCAAATGATAGTCTCCCCAACACTCAACTCTCTCTCATAGGATTTGGATCTGGTGGAAAGAAGATTTGAGTGGAAAGCAACTTGGGGAAGGCTAGAGATCAAGATTCATATGGTAGGAATGGAATATCTTGGTCTCAACACATGAGTAGGTAGTTCTCTCTCGAAATAGGATCTTTGGAAGTGTAGGTTCAGTCGATGGCTCTCTCAATGAATGAAGAGGAGGTGGAGGGGTATATATAGCCTCCACACAAAATCTAACCGTTACACACAATTTGCCAAACTCGGTGGGACCGAATTGAGAAACTCGGTCGGACCGATTCAGCAAATCTAGTGACCGTTAGGTTTTTCGGTGGGATCGAAATGCAACTCGGCAGGACCGATATGGTTAGGGTTAGGGCATAACGTAATCTCGGTGAGACCGATTACACAAACTCGGTGAGACCGATTTTGGTAATTAGCTAACCAGAGAGTTGGTTAGGCAAACTCGATTGGACCGATTACTCAAACTCGGTGGGACCGATTTTGATAATGAGTCAACCAGAAAGTTTGCATTGTAATCTCGGTAATACCGATTTCTCAAACTCGGTGGGACGGATTTTGATAATGGACATACACAGAGAGATTACAATCCCATCTCGGTGAGACTGAGATCCCTATCGGTGAGACCGATTTTCCTAGGGTTTGTGGCAGTGGCTAAGACATCCAAACTCGGTGGCGCCGGATAGGAAGAATTAGTGGGGCCGAGTTTGACTTTAGGTTTAGGACATTTGTGTGGAAGTGGGAAAGTAGTTGAGGGTTTTGGAGCATATCACTAAGCACATGAAGGAAGAGGCTCATTAAGCAACACCTCATCCCTCCTTGATAGTATTGGCTTTTCCTATAGACTCAGTGTGATCTTGGATCACTAAAATGTAAAATGAAGAGTCTTGAGCTTGAAGCTTTAGCCAATCCTTTGTCCTTAGCATCTTGAAGGAGTTCCCACATCCGTTAGTCCATGCCACTCCATTGTTGAACTTATTTGAAACATACTAGATAAAAGTGTTAGTCCAACAAGAGATATGTTGACATTAATTACCAAAACCACCTAGGGAGCACTTGTGCTTTCACCTGAAAGCAAGGATGTGCATAAATATCTTCTGTATATTGGAAGTGGGGCAAAAGAATAAAAAAAGGCAAGGTATAATAGTTAGTACCATCTTGTAGTGAACTGATGTTTTCTTCATTATGCAGAAAAAGATCTTGTTGTTTTTGTCTCTAATTTCTTTATCCTAAAAATCTTTCTGAGTTTTTGACTTGATTGATATTCATGGACAACTCATTTCCCCATATGCAAAAAGGGTCGAATAGTGGGTCAAAACCTCTGACAGCAGGACCTACATGTGTAAGAACAAATTGTTAGAAACCTAAATATTAGAATGGTTCCTGCAATTGCACAATAATGTGCTATTAGACAATGGACCATGCACGTGCTAACCTCGATTGTAAACCTCAGTTCCTCCAATTGTTTCCCTGCAACACATATAAGGTAGTTAGTCATCAGGTTAAGTAAGGGTTCGCATGCTATCAGTAAAATATGTTGATGACAAATAAGCACATCGCAGATTCATCAGATTAATTCAAGCCACATGGAAAACCCATTTATCCAAACCAAGCATGATTAAGAACTAGGAAATATAACAATTCTATATGTTTCTCATGTATAAAGTGCAGCCAAATTAGATTTATTCCTCACATGCACAACAATACAAAATTCTACCCACGACAATTGGACATCGCATTGCAGAATTGAACCAAGCAGTTAACTGAACACCACAACAAATGAACCAAACATTAACTGAGCACCGCATTGCCAATATAACATAATCCTTATAGAAGATCAGACAGTTAACCAAACCAAGCATGCTTAACAACTTGGAAATATAGCAATTGTATTCGTTTCTCATGTATTTACTACAACAAAATTCAATTTATTCCTCACATGGTATACAATAACAGAATGCACCCACAACTATTGAACATCGCATTGCAGAATTGAACCAAACAGTTAACTAAACACCACAACACAAATGAATCAAACGTTAACTGAGCATCACATTGCACAATGTATAACCAAACGAAGCATGCTTGACAACTTGGAAATATAGCAATTGTATTCGTTTCTCATGTATTTTGTAAAGATAAATTCGATTTATTTCTCACATGGAAGACAATACAAAATTGCAGCCTGAAGAATTGAACATCACATTTGCAGAATTGAACCAAACAGTTAACTGAAGACGACAACTAATTAACAAAACAGTTAATAAGTGAGCACCACACTGCACGACTGATACGTCTCCAACGTATCTATAATTTTTGATTGTTCCATGCTGATATATTATCAATCTTGGACGTTTTGTAATCATTTTATAGTCATTTTATATCATTTTTTGGTACTAACTAATTGACATAGTGCCAACTGCCAGTTGTTGTTTTCTGCATGTTTTTTACATCGCATGAAATCAATATCAGACGGAGTCCAAATGCAACGAAACTCCACGGAGATTTTTTATGGACCATAAGACACATAATGAGCTCTGGCTGCGCCTGGGGGTCCTCCGAGGAGAGCACAACCCACCAGGGTGCGCCAGGAGGCCCAGGCGCGCCCTGGTGGGTTGTGCCCACCTCAGGTGCCCCCGGACCGCCTCTTTGCTCTATAAATACCCCAATATTCCCAAAACCCCAGGGGAGTCGACGAATATTGATCCAGCCGCTGCAGAGTCCAGAACGGTGGTGTGCTTAGTATTTTTGAAGAAATGCTCTCTTGCTTCACTTAAATTATATTGAGAAACCCTAGGGGAGTCGACGAATATCTTTTTGATAACGATGTGCTTAGTATTTTTGAAGAAATGCTCTCTTGCTTCACTTAGATTTATTTGAGAGTTAGTAAAATTTTGAAGAGATTCTCTCTTGCTTCACTTAAATTATTTTGAGAGAAAGAAAAAAATTATGCTCATGATCTTCACTTATATTTGTTTGAGCTTATGAAAAGCAACACATGAAAATTAGTCCCAAAGTGATAGATATACAAGAAGGATATAACAAAAACTTTCATGAAGATCATTGGACAAAATAAACTTGATTCTTAGTAATAGTTTTGAGATATGATGATGTGATATGTGAGTTATGTTGATGAGTAATTATGCTTTAGTAAGAATATTGGTGTTAAGGTTTGTGATTCCCTATGCAAGCATGAAAGACAATAGTCATGCAATGAAATTATATCCTACTTGTGGTGCATTATTCGGTGTTAATTATGCTTAATGCTCGCTTATGAGATTATCCATTTCTTGGTTGGTCGCTTCTCAATCTTTTTCTAGCCTTCATTTTGCACTAAGTATGATCTCTACATGTGCATCCAAAAACCTTTAAACTAGTTTTTCCACATGAGTCCACTATATCTACCTATATGCGGTATTCTTTTGCCGTTCTAAGCTAATTTGCATGTGACATCTCTAATTTTCAAAATAAGCTTCTCTTTTGTGTGTTCGTTTCGCTCGCGGAGCGGTGAGGGGTGGCTAATATTTTCCATGCTAGATGTGTTATTCTCACGATGAGTGTTTATTCACTTGTCATTGCACGAGAGTAAGCCAAAGGTTTTAGGGATGCCCAGTCCCGAAATAAAAAATGAATTTACTTTATGTTGTCAAATAATAAATTCCTTGGAAAGTGTTGGTATGGAAGGCACCCGTGGATACGGTTAGCCATGGAAAGTGAAAGTATGGTTGAAAAAGGAATAAACTTTATTTTCTGTTTGGGAACCGCCTATAATATATCTAGCATGGAAAGTGTTGGGAACTCTAAGTCGTTTTCGTTGGTGGGATGGATACACCTCCCAAAATGTTTTTATCTCTAGTTTTTCGCTTTGGGCTTTGGCACCTCTACCAATCCGTACTTCCCTCTACGAAGGGCCTTTATTTTACTTTATGCGATTTTTATTTCGAATTTGAGTCTCCATCTTCTCTTACAAAAGCACCAACTAGGAGGCAATATGATCGTACTTGAGTATTGGGTGTAGCTAATATGCGAGTGTGTTTCATGAATGGATCAATGTTTAAGCATGATGGGCTAGGGATAACTTATTTTAGCGTTGATATTCTGAAAGACATGGTTGCTTGTTGATATGCTTGAGTATTTAAATTATCATGTCAAAACTAGACTATTGCTTTGAATCACATAAAAGTCCAATTGTCCATGCCATAAAGAAAATAATATGATATGACATGTTAGGCAGCATTCCACATCAAAAATTCTGTTTTTATCACTTACCTACTCGAGGACAAGTAGGAGTAAAGCTTGGGGATGCTGATATGTCTCCAACGTATCTATAATATTTTTATTGTTCCATGCTGATATATTATCAATCTTGGATGTTTTATAATCATTTTATATCATTTATATCATTTTTGGTACTAACCATTGGCATAGTGCCAAGTGCGAGTTGTTGTTTTCTGCATGTTTTTTTCATCACAAGAAATCAATATCAGATGGATTTCAAATGCAACGAAACTCCACGGAGATTTTTTATGGACTAGAAGACACGTAATGGGCCCTGGCTGCGCCTGGGGGTGCTCCGAGGAGAGCACAACCCACCAGGGCGCGCCAGGAGGCACAGTTGCGCCCTGGTGGGTTGTGCCCACCTCGGGTGCCCCCCGGACCGCCTCTTTGCTCTATAAACACCCCAATATTCCCAAAACCCTAGGAGAGTCGACGAATATTGATCCAGCCACCGCAGAGTCCAGAACCACCAGATCCAATCTAGACACCATCTCGAATGGGGTTCACCACCTCCATTGGTGCCTCTCCGATGATGCGTTAGTAGTTCTTTGTATACCTTCGGGTCTGTAGTTAGTAGCTAGATGGCTTCCTCTCTCTCACTGAATTCTCCATACAATGGTCTCTTGGAGATCCATATGATGTAACTCTTTTGCGGTGTGTTTGTTGGGATCGATGAACTTTGAGTTTATGATTAGATATATCTTTTTATATCCATGAAAGTTATTTGAGTTTCTTTGATCTCTTATATGCATGATCTCTTATAGCCTCATATTTCTTCTCCGATATTTGGGTTTTGTTTGGCCAACTTGATCTATTTATCTTGCAATGGCAAGAGGTGCTTTGTAGTTGGTTCGATCTTATGGTGCTTGATCCCAGTGAGAGAAGGGGAACCGATACGTATGTATCATTGCTACTAAGGATAAAACGATGGGGTCTATCTCTACATAGATAGATCTTGTCTACATCATGTGATCATTCTTATTGCATTACTCTGTTTCTCCATGAACATAATGCACTATATGCATGCTGGATAGCGGTCGATGTGTGGAGTAATAGTAGTAGATGCAGGCAGGAGTCGGTCTACAAATCTTGGACGTGATGCCTTTGTAATGATCATTGCTTGGATATCATCATGATTATTTGAAGTTGTCTCAATTGCCCAACAGCAATTTGTTCACCCACCGTTTGCTATTTTTCTCGAGACAAGCCACTAGTGAAACCTACGGCCCCCGGGTCTCTTTCTCATATATTTTCCTTTGCGATCTACTTTTCCTTTGCATTTATTTTCAGATCTATTAAACTAAAAATACAAAAATACCTTGCTGTGTTTTATTTCTACTTATTATATTTGGCGTTCGATCTATCAATCTACTACAATTTATCTCACGTCTTTTTGCCTATCTTGAGGCGCCGTACCCCGAAGGGATTGACAACCCCTTTAACACGTTGGGTTGCGAGGATTTGTTATCTGTATGCAGGGTTGTTTACGCTGTGTTGCTTGGTTCTCCACTGGTTCGATAACCTTGGTTTCATATATGAGGGAAATACCTACCGCCGATGTGCGGCATCATCCCTTCCTCTTTGCGGAAATACCAACGTAGCTTCAAGCGACATCAAAAGGAATTTCTGGCGCTGTTGCCAGGGAAGATCAAGTCAAGATAGTCTCCCGACCACGCACCAACGACATATAGAACATATACACTAGAGCAACAGATTGCATGTTAAAATTAGATAGCACAGTTCACTAGAATTTGTGAAGGAAAGACGGGAGCAGCACATGCAACTAGTAAGCCGAGCATGCTTAACCGGTGTAGCTAGCAAATGGCAAGGTGCTCCTCCAAGATCTGGGGGTCGGCACGAATGGCAGCCATCGCGACCTCATGTGCGCGTGCGGCCGCGATTTGCTTCTCCGCTGCAAAATGCTCCTTGAGATCCTGGCTATACTGTGTGCACCATGGCTTAGGGCGGCGGTTATTTGGTGGAGGGGTCAGTGATTTGGGTGGAAGGTGTCGCGCCGTCGATCGGGGCATGTGGGATGTGGAAGGAGGAGGAGGATGGGGGTCGGGTGTGGATTACTGTCGGTGTACTAGAGTAGGGGTACCCTAGTACCCCGAACTCATGCACGGACAGTTACAGCGCCCCACGGCCGGGCCGGCCTGATGGCCGCCAAGGTCCTCAGCGGCTCCTTTAGAGCCATTCAAGAACAAAATAGTCAAGACCCCGGCAAGAGGAGCTTGCCGGGAAGGCCACTCAGGGCGCAAAGTAAACAAGGCCCCGGCAAGAGGAGCTTGCCGGGAAGGCTTGGCGGGCGCTGAACCCCCAAGCGCGACAAGGTTCCTGCCGCGGCAAGGCGCTTGCCGGGGCGGGCGACCTCTCTTCATCTCTGCTCCAGCTCACCCGCCAACGTGTCACCACGGGGCTCTCCCATGTACGCGTGTCGACGGGCTGTGCAGCCAGCGGGGAGTAGCGACAAGCAGCGCTGACAAGCTACCATCGTGGCAAACGGAGGCGCACTTGACGGTCCCTGTTACCTTTGTCGGGTGACCGAGACGGGCATTGATGACCCTTGTCCCTTGCCGTCAGAGTTAGGTATAGATTACTGTACACTGTACAAAGCGGTGTACCAACCCATGTTTTTACTATCATACCCTTGTCTACTTGCCACATGTGGTAACCCCTTGTGCCTATAAAAGGAGGCCCAAGTGCAACGTAGAAGGGGTTCGGCTAGGTTCGATCCAGCTGAGGCTTAGTTCATCACATTCAGGCTAGGTTTTGTAGCCCGCATTGCTCCCTAGCAAGAGCACAAGACAATCCACAAAGCAGCAGTAGGAGTATTATCTCTCCGGAGAGCTCCGAAGCTGGGTAAATCCGCTCGTGTGCATCGCCTCGATCCGCTCTTTGTGCAATCTCCGCCCCCCTCCGAACCACAAGGGACCCAGGTCCCGTAGGTGCTCGTGGGGACACGATTAGCTCTCCCCCGACATCTTTGGCGCGCCCGGGGGCGCCGAGGCTGTGTGGACCCGATCCGCGGTCGACGAGCAACTCCATCGACATCTTCGCCGACATGGTGCGAAGAAGAAGCCTTCGGCAGCAGCTGAGCCGTCGCGTCGAACCCACCACCACCGGAGCCGCGGTGGTGGGGGAAACGCTGGCGGAGGGACCGCGTCGTCCGAGAGCCCACGATGCCGCCAGGTCCAAGGACAACGCAGCGCGGCGTCGGCGTCGATCGCACGCGCCCATCGCAGAGAGGCGCGAGGGGATGACAGCGCCATGATACCCGCGGCACCATACGCCATTGGATCAAGGCCAAGCTGGAGGATCCCGAGGCCCTCGAGACCCGCATGTACCTCAAAGATGCCGATACGAGTGGAGTACGGTCGCTATGGATATCGCTCCTCCTAACTTGGTTAGAGTTCGAGCACATCTCGTTCTTCGCTCCGTACGCCATTACCGCCAACCACACCAGCGGAAGCTTTGGCAAGAGCTCAGTTACTCCTAGATTACCCTCCAACGGCCGATAAGGTCGACGAATGGAGGGCCACAATTCAGAGTCTCATCGGCTTCGCCAACGGCGACGTCCCGCGGCAACCAAGCGCTTCGCAGCCGCGGCGAGGCGACAAGGCGCGAGCCGATGGCGACGAGACTTGCGGGGGTGCACCCACCGTACACTCCCCTTCCCGAAGGCCAAGATCGCCGACTCGCCGGATCCACCTCGACAGCGACTCCACAGCGTCGTCGGATCCGCGAGCTCGTCGCGACCAACGCCAAGTTCTTCGAGAACGGCAAGAGGAAGACGCTCGAACCCGTATCGAGCGTCGAAGAGAAGCGCGCCGTCAATCCGACCAGCGCCGGGCCCATCTGTCGACATGCATGCGCCAGGGGAACCAGCGACTTGCCGACGTGTAGGTTGCCTGTGTTCACTCGTGAGCTGCGGCAAGTCCGTGGCCCGACAAGAAAAACTTCAAACCAGATGTGCGGGAAAAGTACGACGGCAGGACACATCCATCGGAGTTCCTCAAGATCTACACCATCGCGGTGCAAGCTACGGGGACGAGACGACAAGATCCTTGCCAACTACTTTCCTTTGGTGCTCAAGCCAAACGCCGATCTTGGCTCATGCACTTGCCGGATGGCTCTATTTCTTCTTGGCAGATTTGTGCCACCAGTTTGTTGGCGCCTTCACAGTGCCACAAGCCTCATGGCCAGGAGAGTGATCTCCACCTGCTAGCCTGTAGGAGGGGAGTATCTGCGCAAGTTCATCCAGAGATTCATCGAGTGCACTACAACATCCCAGACGCCCACCCCGCTGCAAAGGATCGGTGCATTCCATCGTAATGTACGAAATCGCAGGATGAGGGAGGAGATGGCGATGTGCAAAGTGAAAGAAGTCAGCGAGCTCACGCCTGGCCGACAAGTGTGCACGCTACTGAAGAAGGAAGAAGGCTCCTGGAGAGAGTGTGGGAGCAGAGTCGATGATGAGGGATCGCCTGCAAGAAATAGCCGGTGGCGGAACAACAGGAGGAAGAAAACCAAGAGGTACTAGTTGTCGAGCAGTCCGTAAGGATGGTACCGCCAACAAGGCCAAGGCCGGTGGCTCCGGCAAGGGTTGTTGTTGACGCCGACCGCCAAGCCGTGGCGGCCGCCGACAAGCCCGACAGCCCAACAAGCAAGATCAAAATCCACCGCACTAAAGGCCACGATCTCCAGAGCTGCAAGAAAGTCGAGCAGCTTGTTGAGCTACGAGAGCTGAATACGAGCGAAGTAGACAAGGAGAAGGCCCAAGAAGGTGCAGGTGCAGCAAGTAAGAAGAGACCGGTCGGGAGGACGCGCAGGCAAGGCCAAGCAGCGGCAAGGAGACAGACCTCCCCGTGGCCGCGACAAGGAAGAAGACGAAGATGAAGATGACGAGGACGATGAGGACGACGAAGCTGATGAGCATGAGTTTCAAAAGGCAACAGAGGTCCTTTGCGTGAGACGGTGGTGCGCTCTCGATACCTCGCACCGCCAACTCAAGCAATGGATGCGTGAGGTCAATGCAGCAGAACCATCCATAGAGTCACGCAAACCTCTGAAGTGGTCCGGCACGCCCATCATCTTTGACATTGAGGATCACCCTGATCGCATCACTGCGGTCGGGTGTTTGCCGATGTTGGTCTCACCGACCATCCGCAACCTCAAGGTCACAAAGATGTTGGTTGACGGTGGGGCCGGCCTGAATTTGATCTCCTCTACAGTACTCTAGAAACTTCAAATCCCTGACAGCGAGCTCGAAGAAACTGGCACTTTCCAAGGAATCAACCCAGGAAGGAGCAAGCCCAAGGGGAAGATCACGTTGCCGGTAACTTTCGGCAGCGAGCTCAACTTCAGAACTGAGAGGGTCACGTTTTGACGTCGCCGATTTCCCATTGCCCTACAATGGCATACTTGGCCGTCCGGCACTCGCCAAGTTCATGGCCGCCTCTCATTATGCTTACAACCTACTCAAGATGCCCGGCCCGATAAGCGTCATTTCTGTCCATGGCAACAAGAAAGATGCGCTTATCTGCACCGACAAGATTTACCGGGACGCAGCAACAGCGCCAAATAGCAAACCACTTACCGTTGAAGCTCCCGGGGGGAAGAAGACCACCAGGTCCGGCAAGAGCTCTGTTGCCCACTCCGGCAAGCGCACCTCTTCGGAGTGCTGCGCTACCATCGAGGACGCACCATCGAGCTCCACCGGCAAGTGCAATAAGACGATGGCAGCTCCGCCAAAGACCAAGAAGGTGCCCGCCAAGGAGGACGGCGCTGGTGGTACCTTCACCATCAGCGCCACGCTTGATCCCAAATAGGAAGGCGAGCTCGTTGCTTTCCTGCGGGCGAATGCCGATGTGTTTGCATGGCAACCATCTGACATCCCCGGTGTTCCCAGGAAAGTAATTGAGCACCACCTAGCTGTTTGTCCTCACGCCGCCCGCCAAGCAAAAAGTTAGGAAACAGCAAAGGAGCGCCAAGAGTTCATAGCGTAAGAAATCAAGAAGTTAGAAGCAGCGGGGCTTGTCGAGGAGTCCTCCACTCGACATGGTTGGCCAATCCGTAGTTGTATCGCAAGGCTAATGGGAAATGGAGGCTTTGTATTGACTTCACCGATGTTAATAAAGCTTGTCCCAAAGACCCATTTCCTTGCCGCCAGATCGACCAGATTGTTGACTCCACGGCTGGATGCGATCTGCTTTCGTTTCTTGATGCATATTCAGGATATCATCAGATCTTCATGGCAGAAGAGGATGAAGAGAAAACCACATTCATTACGCCATGTGGCACGTACTGCTTTATACGGATGCCTTTCGGTTTGAATAATGCTGGTTCAACCTTTGCAAGGGTAGTCCATGATGCCTTTGGACCACAGATACACAGAAATGTAGAAGCCTACATGGATGATATAGTGGTCAAGAGCAAGGACAAAGCGACTCTGATTCAGGATTTGGATGAGACGTTTGCAAATCTGCGCAAGATCAACCTCAAGCTCAACCCCGAGAAATGCGTGTTTGGGGTCCCTTCCGCAAGCTTCTCGGTTCTTTGTATCTCAGCGGGAATTGAAGCCAATCCCGACAAGATCAAGGCCATTGAGCAGATCGAAGCACCAAAGCGCGTCAAGGATGTTAGGAGGCTTGCCGGTTGCGTGGCTGCTCTCAGCAGGTTCATCTCTAAGTCTGCTGAACGCGCCTTGCCGTTTTTCAAAATTTTGAAAAAGGCAGGTCCAATGAAATGGACTCCCGAAGCGGAGGCCGCGCTGCAGGACTTGAAGAGGTACCTGTCCTCCGCTCCAATACTTGTCGCACCTAAGCCACAAGAGAAGTTGCTGCTGTATGTAGCGGCAACCAATCAAGTGGTTAGTGCTGCGTTAGTAGCGGAGAGGGAGGCAGATGATGAGCCGGCAACCGAGACAGGCGCATCCAACGACAAGCAAGGGGCTTGGCCGTCAAGCCCTGGTCCCGACAAGGACGGATTAGCGCAGGGTTGCGACAAGATACTGTAAGAAGATGGTGCAGCGCCAAGATACTTTGTCGGTTCCCTTCTCGCAGGGGCTAGATCAAGGTACCTGGTGTGCGTAAACTGCCGCCTCCTCATGGCCTCGAGAAAGCTGCGCCATTACTTCCAAGCACATGAGATAACAGTTGTCACTCGCTTTCCGCTGAAGAGGATTTTGCAAAATCCAGAAGCAACAGGCAGGATTGTTGAGTGGGCACTGGAACTGTCAAGCTTTGGTCTCAAGTTCGAAAGCACTTCAACTATCCAGAGCAGGGCATTGGCAGAATTCATAGCAGAGTGGACGCCAACACAAGATGAGGAAATCCCAGAGACGAGCATCCCCGTCAAGGAGGCAAATAAAGAGTGGCTGATGTACTTCGATGGTGCCTTCTCGCTGCAAGGTGCCGGTGCCGGCGTGCTGCTTATCGCACCCACCGGGGAGCACCTCAAATACATAGTCCAGATGCACTTTCCCAAGGAACAAGCAACAAATAATACTGCTGAGTATGAAGGCTTGCTTGCCGGTCTCAGGATCGCAGTGGACCTTGGGATCAAGAAGCTCATTGTTAGGGGGGACTCTCAACTTGTCGTCCGCCAAGTAAATAAAGATTATCAGAGCCCGTTGATGGAAGCGTACGTCGATGAAGTGAGGAAGCTGGAAGAGCACTTTGAAGGCCTGCAAATGGAACACGTTCCAAGAGCACAGAATGACATAGCTGATAGCCTCTCCAAATGTGCCGCACTTAAGTTACCTGTGGAACCAGGGATTTTCGTGCTCAAGCTGACTCAGCCAACCGTAACACCATCAATGTGACAGAGCAAGAAGAGAAAATTGGTTTCGGCGACTACTTTCCGGCAGACCTCTCCGAGCTGCCGCCAAAAGGTCCCTAAAACCAACGCGAGTATCACCGAGGAGCAGATGCTCAAAAACCATGCAGTTTGTATCGTTGAAGAACGCTCCCGACAAGCTTAGCTCCGACAAGCTTGCCGGGATCATCGAGCTCGGCGGACCCACAGGTCCTGCCGTAGAAGCTGATGTTCCGCAGTGATAGATGAGCCTTTAGTCCTTGTTGTCGAGCCACGTGCTCCGGCATGGGCACAAAGAATCGCCCATTTCCTTCAGATAGGAGAACTTCCCAAGAGCAATAAGAAGCGGAAAAGTAGCTCGGCAAATCAAGTATGTACCAGTTTGTTGACAACATCCCGCATGTAAGAAGGCTCAAAAGTGTGAAATTGAAGTGTATTTGCCGAAGATGGATGAAGCTGTTGGCAGAGATACATGGAGGCATATGTGGTCACCACATTGGCAAGAAGAGCACTTGCCGCAAAGCTTTCCGCAAGGTTTCTTCCGCCGAAGCCCTCCAGATGCAATCGCACAAGGAACCAAGTGTGAAGCGTGCAAGGCCCATTCCAAACAGATACACCAACCATCTCAAGCTCTCCAGACGGTCCATTTATCCTGGCCCTTTTCGTCCGGGGCTCGACATCTCGGCCCCTTCCCCGAGCTGTCGGGGCTTTGAATACTTGTACGTCGCAATCGACAAGTTCACAAAGTGGCCGAAGTGGAACCAGTGAGAAAGGTGACAAGACAACCACCGCCAAGTTCTTCAGTCAATTGTTTGCCGCTTTGGGATTCCTAACCGATCATCACCGACAACGGCACACAGTTCACGAGCCGCACCTTCATGCAAGACACCCAAGATCTTGGCGCCAAGATCTGCTTTGCTTCATTGCTCATCCGAGAAGTAACGGTCAAGCAGAGAGAGCAAACGCCAAGTGCTGCGAGGACTCAAGACCGAACTTTCGACAGGCTGCGCAAGTGCGAAGGAACTGGATCGAGGAGCTGCCGATGGTTCTTTGGTCGATCAGACGACGCCAAATCGAGCCATCGCCGCACACCCTTTGCTCTAGTCTACGGAGCAGAGGCAGTTCTCCCCACGGAACTCAGATACGGTCACCTCGAAAGTGCTCGCTTATGATGAGCTTGAGCAAGAGCAGCTGCGGCAAGATGACGCTGCTCCTCGAGGAAGATCGCCTTCAGCTGTCAGACGAGCTGCTCGCTACCAAAGAAGCTTTGCGCCGCTACCATAGCCGCCGGGTTAATGCCGAAGCTTCGAGGAAGGCGACCTTGTTCTTCGCCGCTCAATCCGCCAAGAATTCCAACAAGTTGACGCTGAAGTGGGAAGGCCCTTATCGGGTGAAACGAGTCACTAGGCCCGGCGCTGTCCGCTTTGAGACCAAGATGGCCTTCCGTGAGCAATTCTCGAACATAGAGCATCTTCGCAAGTTTTACCCATGAGGCGCGGTTGCGGAACCTGCTCCAACAACCACCCTTTTGTACAAGTCTTGCCGCTGTTGCATGCAATCCTTTGTACAAAGCCGAGCAGACCCGTGCATCAAGAAGCCTATGGTTGCGCACATTTTGTCAATACATGCTTTCATAATCGTATATGCATGTGTTTACTAACATCTTGTGCAGCACCCGCACCGTAAGTTTATAATAAGCCATTAGGCTCCATAACTTTATTTTTCTTCTTTCTTCTCAAACAAGAAGAAGGTTCATCCACCCACAAGTTAACAAGGCGGGGAGGAGATAATGGTGTGGGCCGACAAGCGCCGCCGAGGAACTGTCGCTTTGCCGGAAAATGGACAATGTAAAAGCTAAGTTGCTAAGAATAAGCGACCAGTTTTAAATTTTAAGTTATCTTCTCGAACGATAGTACTTTGTATGGAAAACCTCAGCGCGGAGGAACCAAATCGTGACTAGTCGCGCCTTACTTTGTTTCGAGTCCGCCAACAACTTAAGTGAGCTGCGGCTAGTCCGCGACGAGGTTGCTTGTCGGAGGCGACCACGCCAAAGAGCTGTCAAGTTCCGCAGACTCGGCGCCATGGCAAGGGTGCTGCACCGCAAGTTTCCAAAGCGAGGGTATAAACATACAAGGGAAGAAATCGAGTAAAGGAAATAACGTTGCATTCGATTGCCTAAGATAGTGTATATTACAAAAATAACTTATCATGGACCTAGCTAAATTGTTCTCAGAACTGAAATAACAGTGAAGAGAGGAAAGGTGCGCCGACATCCGAGCCCCGGCAAGCTAGACCATCCGAGCCCCGGCAAGCTAGAGTTGCCGGGGGCTGCGGCAAGCCAGAGTTGCCGGGGGCTGCGGCAAGCCAGAGTTGTCGGGGGATGCGGTATCAGATAAGCCTTTCGTCCTTCCTCAAACATCCCTCTTTCATTAAAAACATTCTACTCGGATACAGTCCGTGGAGAGTGAAAAACATGAAAGAGAGGATTACAAGTTTTAAATGCGATAAGGCCCAAGGCTTACAAATTAAAAAGATAAGATGCCCGTAATCCTTTTTCTGTCCCTATCTTCGTGGAGGTAGGATAAGGAGGCGGAAGGGCAAAAGGAGCGCTTACGTGAGCTACAGGTGCGAAGGCACCAAGGAACATGCCGAGGGCTTGACGGGACGGCAGGACGTCCAAGACGCTGTTGAGGGCACTACGCCTCAGATTCGACTTGACGGCCTTGTCGCCATCCTCTTCCCTTCCGCAGCCTCCCCACGCCAGCCGCCCAAGGAGACGCACCCGGGAGTTCAAGGAGCCGCGACAGGATGATGGGGTCGCCGGACGCGCTGGAGCGGCGCCCGACAACTAGTCGGGCCCGCTACCCTCGCCGTCGCTGTCACTCTCCTCCTCGCCACTCTCGCCGAGGAGGAATCTTCATTGTCGGAGGAGCTATCCACGCAGCACTCGCCCGAAAGTGCCAAGATCCTCAAGACCTTGACGGAGAGGAGATCACCCTCCATTAACTTAAAATGGAGGGTAAACCCCGCGCAAGAGGTTGTGGATGCGGGCGAACGTCTTCCACCCACGATCAAGATACATCACATTAGGGGCTGGGAATACAACGCGGACTCGCGTGCCACTGATCCCACAGCCCCTCATGTGCAATCTCAACGTCTCGGGTGGATCCGACTCCATCGCGCTCGCGAACGGAGCTGGAAGCCGGAGGCGACGACGAGGCGCCCGGCGCAGCTTGACGAAGAACTCACAAGGGTCGTCCCCCGTATGGACCGCCGCGAGGAGGGGAACCGCCGGCGGGGGCGGAGACGACGCGCCGCCCCGCCCGCCTCTTCCCCGAGCGCCTCGAACTCGTCCACGACCTCGTCCCCGGAGGGGAACCGCCGACAGAGGCGGAGACGGCGCGCCGCCTCGTCCGCCCCTCCCCCGAGATCCTCGGCCTCGTCCACGACCTCGCCCCCTCCCTCTTCCCCTTGTGGCTGGCTCAGCCACCACGGGCGTGGGATTGGGAGGAGTGCGATGTCCAGCTGCGACCCTCGCCGCCACCGATGAAGAACCAAGTTTCCCTTTCTCCATGACGAATGGGAGAAAGGGGAGCAGAAGCTGAGGAAAAGAAGAGATGGGAGAGTGCGGGCTTCTACGCTCCCCTTCCGCTCTTCTTAAAGGAAGCAAGGTGGGGGCTCAGCCGCCTGGCCAGCGTAATCAAGGCATAGGAAGAGCAGGAATCGGGCAGACCTGCTGCCTCTGCCGCAGCCGCCCGCTTCCCACTTCCACCGTCCGTGACCCCGAGTGCATGGGAACCACGTGGCGGAGATGCAGAACTGAGGCGACAGATGAGGCGACCTAGCACGCCGCCCACTTCACCCACGACACCACAATTAACGCGTGCGTACAGAGGAACGCTGTGGTGCGTGCTGCTCGTGGGAGACGTGGTGGGCCCAAGGAAAATAACGGTGTAATCAAGACCACGCATGCCTGCAGCACTGCTTTTGGGATCGCCCAACAGAGCTTGGCGCCGTGTGTGGCCCAGTTCGGGGCTCTGCCGGTGTACTAGAGTAGGGTACCCTAGTACCTCAACTCGCACGGACAGTTGCAGCGCCTGACGGCCGGGCGGCCCGATGGCCGCAAGGTCCTCGCGGCTCCTTTAGAGCCATTCAAGAACAAAATAGTCAAGACCCCGCAAGAGGAGCTTGCCGGGAAGGCCACTCTGTATGCTAGTAAACAAGGCCCCGCAAGAGGAGCTTGCCGAAGGCTTTGGGCGCTGAACCCCAAGCGCGACAAGGTTCCTGCCGCGGCAAGGCGCTTGCCGGGCGGGCGACCTCTCTTCATCTCCGCCCAGCTCACCCGCCAACGTGTCACCACGGGCTCTCCCATGTACGCTGTCGACGGGCTGTGCAGCCAGCGGGAGTAGCGACAAGCAGCGCCGACAAGCTACCATCGTGGCAAACGGAGGCGCACTTGACGGTCCCCTTATAATCGTTAGGGTGACCGAGACGGCATTGATGACCCTTGTCCTTGCCGCCGAGTTAGGTATAGATTATCGTACATCGCATAAAGCGTGTACCAACCCATGTTTTTACTTTCATACCCTTGTCTACTTGCCACATGTGGTAACCCCTTGTGCCTATAAAAGGAGGCCCAAGTGCAACGAGAAGGGGTTCGCTAGGTTCGATCCAGCTGAGGCTTAGTTCATCACATTCGGGCTAGGTTTTGTAGCCCGCATTGCTCCCTAGCAAGAGCACAAGACAATCCACAAAGCAGCAGAGGAGTATTATCTCCGGAGAGCTCCAAGCTGGGTAAATCCGCTTCGTGTGCATCGCCTCGATCCGCTCTTTGTGCAATCTCCGCCCCCCTCCGAACCACAAGGGACCCAGGTCCCGTAGGTGCTCGTGGGGACATGGTCAGCTCTCCCCCGACAATTACCTACCTGGATAGATGAGGCCGGCACTACAAAAAAATACACTTCCGTGATGATACGTGTTTGTCATAGTAGGTCGCGTTTTTTTCATGCATGTACATCCATGACAAATTTATGATGTAATCAAGATAGTCATACTGCGGTCGTCGAGAAGTGTTCCATGACATTACCAAAATTATCATCACGGAAGTGTCCACTTCCATGACGATAAATCGCGTCACGTAAGTGCTTTCGTCAAGGGTGACCGACACGCGGCATCCACCGTAACGGAACACCGTTAAGCTATTGGCTCGGGTTTTGGATCCGATAACCCATTAACAGCCCCGACCAATGGGGATTTTCCACGTAAAATCATCATTGGTCGGAGGAAACAGTGTCGGCTCATCATTGGGACAGATGTCATCCACTCACCGGATGTAGGCGCTTATGATACGCCGACCGTGGCACGCCCAACAAATGGCCCATTCCGTGAAAAGGCCGCCCGCTTGACTTGGTCAAAAGTGGCGGGCCGCCCATGGAAAGCCTCGTTAACGGCCCGTTAGCATATAGCCCATTTACAGCCCGCTAACCCAAGGCCCGTTACGCCCTATGCGAATTAGGCCCGAGAGCGCCATCTTGTCCATCCAATATGATTCCAGCCCGTTTCACTTCCGCCCATGTATGGCCCATGACGCCTTTCGCCCATATGAGGCCCTTTGTAACTCTTGGCCCATTAGCGCCCGTCTTTGAAATCGCCCGTAATGAACAAAGGTATTACTTTACACCCTTTAACGGCCATGTGAAATCGCCCGTAATGAACAAAGGTAACACTTTATACCCATTAACGGGCCGTTATTCCGTTAATGCGTTTCAGCCCAAGTTAACTTTCGCCCTTCGAGGGCCCATTTATTCTGGGCTCATTTGCATCATTCGTTACTTACGGCCGTTCATCGCTATTTTCGCTTAGGGCCAAATTCAGCCCGTCGTTACATATCCGCCCGCTTGTGGTCCGTTAGTCTATTGGGCCATTTTCATAGCATCACCAAATACGGCCTATTAACGGCCCGTTATGGTCAGCCCATAAAACAAACAATTTCCATTATAGGCCCGTCTACGGTCCATTAAAGGCCAGTACAAGACCCATAAATGAGTCGGCGGCCCATGGATCCTACGTGACGTAGAAGGCCCATGGATCCTGCGAGACGTAGAAGGCCCATAGACACTGCGAGACGTAGAAGGCCCATGGATCCTGCTAGACGTAGAAGGCCCATGGATCCCACGAGACGTAGAAGGCCCATGGATCCTATGAGACGTAGAAGGCCCATGGATCCTACGAGACGTAGAAGGCCCATGGTCGGGCGAGTTGGCCCCAGTTTGAACGATATAGCATATTCAAAGAATTAACATACTCAATACTATCACCTCTAAAAAGCATACACTATACAACAAAGAGATCAGGGCATAGAAAGGTAGAATAATCCTACACTGTACAATAAAGAAATTACATCCGATTATACCCGCTGGGCATTATAGTACGACACAGGTGATAATAAAGCATACACAAACATCAAATTACATTCACTGGGCAAATACGGCTCATACATCATGGACGCGCATCAACTTAACTCCATTTGAACTATAATCTCTTCAGAAAATAGGATTGGCCAGATTCAGATAGCACAAATTCCAGTCTGCAAAATCTCCAATTCCTTCATGGTTACCTCGGTGTCTTGTTTCATTTTTTTGACTCCTGCATCTAATACCTGCATGTCCAGTCTCAACTTTTTGATTATACATTGACAATCATGTACACGTTGTCTTGCCACCTCTAGTTGATGCTCGAGAACATCAGCACATTCCAATTCCAATCCATAATCATTCGGTAACGGCCATGCCGCATCGCCGCAGATTTTTGTGTTGATGTCACTTCATCCTGAAATGTTTCGTAAGTACACATGACTAGGGCAAAATATAGTTACAACAAAGGAAGCTTAACAAGACACTATTTTGTACTACATGGCAAAACAGGACTAACAATAATGTTACACATCACTTTCACAAAAAAACTGTTACACGTCATGAAGCATATGCAGTGATATTTTAAAATTATAAAAAGATAGTCTGTGCAGCCTGCATACAGAAATCCTCTTAGCTCACCAGAGGAGCATGATGTTGGGGCCCAATCGAAAACACGCATAAGTTACAAATTTAGACAGCATGTTATATAAGTAAGCAAGCAAGTTGGCCATTATGTACCTCAATTAAAGTCTTAGGGAGCATAATGAACAGCAGAGGGTTTCATACAAACATACTACAGCAGGCAAAACTATGCAATCATTAGCGTAGTATAAACTAGATTGTGAGCCTCATGCAATAATAGTTGGTTAGTAGACTTCAAAACTTCAGGCACACTTCGGCAGAGTAATTAAATGGTAAGGCCTTTAATTATGTCCACTAATAGTGATACAAGTACCGAACATCAGGCATAATTATTTGGGCATCTCATTAAGTGAGGACAAATAAAGCAATTGAAAAGAGAAAATTAACTATGCCTGAAACAAACAAGGAATTGAACTGTTGAGTTGCATACAAAGGACTTACCTTAGCAGGTTGAAGAGGCTCAACAAGAGCTCCTACTTCTCTTGCAAGGCTCCTTCCTAACATCTTGTACTTGGAAATCCTCAATTTTATCTTCATTGCACCCCCTCCGCAAGGTGACACAAACTAGTTACTCGCCTCCTTGAAGATAAATATGCATACTTTCCAATCTGTGAACACAAAAGGATGAGATTATAACAAAACAACACCACATAATGAAACATGTCGCATCTCTTGCACTTGCACACAATGAAATGAGCATTTACTATGTCTGCACTATGTAAAAACTAGGCATACCTTCGAACTGGATCTGCAGGTACTCTTGGAGAGCCTACTGTAGTGTACAACCAAACTTTTATGTCACCTACGAGTTAGACAAGGCCCCACTAAACAGCTCTTAGTGTTTAAATCGTTGACAAGCTCTGTTAGAGTGTTAGGTCAAGAACAACAAGTAATCAAAGCAAACAGTCCTAGTATGGCTGGTTGATGCAAACAAGCAATTGAACAAATGTGTGAGCAAATCTTACATATCAAGAAAGAAGCAAAGAAGGAGGCTTAAAGACCATCACTTGACTGATCAGATTTAAGGGGCATTTAAACATCATGTGCAACGTATGAACTAACATAAACATTGCATATTCCAGATTCTACAATGGAATGCACATGTATTAGGTTATGCCATGCATGATGATGCCTAAATGTACAGATAACAGGCAAGAGTGATTCATCATTGCACACACAATTGAATTGCAGGTTAAGGGCCAGTTCGATTCCGCCTTTTCAGGGCATATTGTCAAAATAAGCCATAAAAGATGTAAAGAAGTCATTTTTGAGTTATGGGCTTGGGCTTAACTAATTTCGCTTTGGAGGGGGGGTTTTTGTAGAACCTCACTAAAATTGAAGGAAGGGGAATAGTGAAATGAATCATTGTCCGCCTATATTACACTCAAAATGCAATCACGACGCCCGTGTCACACCCGACTCTCAAGTAAAAACAAACACGCAAGCATTCATTGCCCTGCCCGCTTGCATCTCCTCTCCCTTTGTCTCTACTCGATCCCCGCCTGCAAGACTAGGGTTCCTCCAATGAGCCGTCGCCATCGGGTCCCATCCGCCTGGTCTCGACGATGCTATGTCCAGCTAGGCTACATGGCGGTGGGTAGGGGAAATCTCCTGGCTGCTCCTCCGGGCGCTGCCCTCATTCTCATGGTCTCTAGCAGCTGCTCCATCGTGGTTCGTCCAACGAGTACTCCGCGGTGCTGCACAACTACGGCTGATGCCACATCATGCGAAGGCACCTTGTTCCCCCTCCTCCCGTGCCATGGCCTTGAGGTGCTATTGAAGGATGAGCTCATCCAACAAGGTGAGGATCTCCTCTGATTTTTGCCAAATTTTCATTCTGATCCACTATATGATGAATTGCTATGAGCTGCTTCTGCTGCTGCTATATGATGCAATGCTATGAGCTGCTCCCGCTGCTGCTATATGATGAATTGCTATGAGCTGCTGCTGTTGTATGATGAGTTGCTATGAGCTGCTGCTGCTATATGATGAATTGCTATGAGCTGCTGCTATATGATGAGTTGCTACAAGCTGCTCCTGCTGCTGCTATATGATGAATTGCTATGAGCTGCTCCTGCTGCTGCTATATGATGAATTGCTATGAGCTGCTCCTGCTGCTGCTATATGATGAATTGCTATGAGCTGCTCCTGCTGCTGCTATATGATGAATTGCTATGAGCTGCTGCTGGTATATGATGAATTGCGATCGTTGTTGCTGTATGATGAGTTGCTATGAGCTGCTGCTGCTGCTGCTATATGATGCTTTCAGGTGGTGCTGCTATATGATAATAACCAGCCACTTGGACCATCGAATTTCAATAAATAATTGTTCTTCATTTAAATGTGGGTCATGCGTTCTTCGTTTAAATTAGTAAATGGGATCTCTATGGAAAACATTGACCAAAGTAGATTGTGCCAGGTAGATGGTATCTTTGTATTTGCATTTTGAGCAAATAGTGGTGGTCTGTTTTCCTATCATATTAATTACTGCACTGGGTTCAATTTTTGATGTTTGCAAGTCAAATTAATTTCCATATGGACAGAAAAATGAAATATATATATATATAGATATATAATGCAATCTAGACTTTCCACTGATTATACCAAAGATAAGCTGAAAACGCAATGAAAAGAACTGGTTGGCGTATTACATGGAGCTTATATTCACAGGTGCTTATTTTCTTAGGATAACTCGTAATAACTGTCCCTAAGAAACTTGGCTAATAGAACTGGCATACAAATAACATGTCACGATGATTGCAATGGAGGAGTGACGTACCATAGCACACTGTATAGGCTCACCGCTGCCTCTCCTTTTTTGCGATGTTCCATGAAATTGCCACATACATCTTGTACTTTTGCATTGTGTAACCCTATCAGCAAGTTGACACGGCTAATTTCAGACATCTCTACATGATACTACATTGCATATCCCTTGCGCATATTTAAACCACCAATTAATGATTGTGTGCGTACCATAAACTAGCCATGACTCTGTATGCTGGACTGGCACTTACTCTAATGGAGCCTAATGTAGTGCACTGGAATTCCTACATGCCACCTACGATTTTGTGTAATGTACTGCCCCTGTTCCTAAATATATGTCTTTGTAGAGATTCCAGTATGGACCACATACAGATGTATATAGATGCATTTTCGAGTGTACATTCACTCATTTTGCTCCGTATGTAGCCTATAGTGGAATCTCTAGAAAGACTTATATTTAGGAACGGAGGTACAAGGTAGTATCATGTATGACATCTACATATCTAATTTAGCAGCCAGTAGTAGAAATCATTATCGCACAAAGGGATTACTGGTCGAAAATCCTAGCAAAGCACAATTTGGCGAGCATGAGAACAATACAAGAGAGAGAGACGCGCTTACAAGATCATAGCAATGCCTCAGTCCCAGATCTTGGTTGGCCAAGCTGTTAGATCCGTAAGAAACATCGTCCTTGTAGTTTTGCCACCTGCATAACAAGTAACATCGACCGTTAGTATATTTGAAGTACATCGGGCGGTGATGCCGGACGGGTTTAAAGGTGACAAGTACCTAGGCCGTGGCGCATGCTTGGCATCTCTCCGCACGGTGGGAATCAGGTTAAAACGCCGAGGGTGATGACGCCGCTACCTGGCTCGTCGGGTCCGTAAGGAGATCTAGAACCGCCGAGTAGGGTGTTTGTGGAGCGGCTCCGGTAGGGTGGACTACGGTGTGGGCGAAGCGGATCTGTGGCCGTGGACGAGGGCGTAGGTGAAGCTGCTCCAGTGGTTGGGTTAAGGATGGTGTCGACGACGCGGATCTGCGGTCGTGGACGGGGCGTCAGAAGCTGCTCTGGTGGTTGGGTTAAGGATAGTGTCGACGATGCGGATCTGCGGCCGTGGACGGGGCGTTAGAAGCTACTCCGGTGGTTGGGTTAAGGGTGGTGTCGGCGATGCAGATCTGCGGCCGTGGACGGGGCGTCAAAAGCTGCTCCCGTAGGTTGGATGAGGGTGCGAGGAAGCGGATCTGAGGCCGTGGATTTGTGAGTTGGCAATGCGGCCCCGGTAGGGTTGAGAATGGTATAGGCGAAGCTACTCCGGTAGGGTTGACACTGGTGTCGGCGATGCGGCTCCGGTAGGGTTGAGGAAGGTGTTGGCGAAGCGGCTCCGGTAGGGTTGAGGAAGGTGTCGGCGAAGAGGATCAGAGGCCGTCGACGGGGGCGTCGGTGGGGCGGCTCCGGGGGTGTGGATGAAGCGTCTCCGGTGGGGAGTACGAATGAGCCGCTGCAGATGCGTGGCGGTTGACGAGAGTACCGGTGAAGCAGATCCGGCGCCATGGACAAGGCCGGCACTGAATGGGCTGTGGTACAGTGGTGGATGAGCAGTCTACTTGTTTCTAGGGAAGGTTGGAGGGGTAGATGCGGCCGCAGAAGCAGATCCGGTGAGGTGGACGCCGCTGGTAGTGAATGGGCTATGGTACGCCGGTGGATGAGCGGTCTAGGGTTTCGAGAGGGGAGGGGAGAAAGGGCGATGAAGGACGGACGACGTAATGTAAGATGCTCTGGTGCTGTGGAGTTAGTCGTTTTTGCGGGAGGGGGAGAGGAAATGGGGATGCCGTGTAGTGGGGGGAACCGGAAGTTACCAAAGCAGCCCCGACCTATCATGTAGATGAGGGCAGTATTGTAACTGTTGGTCTCCGTGCACCAAGGATAAAAGGGGGATTTCGCATGCTAAAGACTAAGGTGGCAGAAATTTTAGAAGGAGGCGGGAGATTTTGCCGCCCATGGATCGCTCAGTATCCAGTTTCAACTAATTTTGGATCGTGCTAGCGGGAAGGTCATGCTAGACTGTGTACACGGGGCACGCGTCAGCAGTTAATAACTGGTGTGAAGTCCACCCCAGAAAAAAAGACTAACTCGGGATGATGCACCGATAACTTGGATGTTCACACGGGCGCGGCCAATCGTACGGGTGTAGTGGCGCGTTCACAAAAAAATAGATCAAATGCTCAGCCTATGTATTTCTCGTGTAAATAGATAATTTAGTGCCATTGGTTATTTACTTTAAACATAATGCATTGACGTGTTAGTGTAGAGGCGCACAAAAAGAAATGGATATTGTAGTTAGCTACTTAAAAGTGTTACTTCATATGATTACATAGCCTCCATTTCATAAATTATGCACCGCTGAATTCATATATGAATATTACATATATTACTTCAAAATAGAAACTTAAATCATCCAAGACTAATGAATTTGAATGCAAGAGTAACAATGGTGCATGTGCATGATAGCTACATTGGTTGTTTGAAGAAACATCACTGTAAATTTGGCATGCACAACTGAAAAGGTTTATTTAAATAGAAAAAATGTGATATGTGAGTGTCCAATCTTTATAGCGTTGAATCGATATTGTACCTTTGGCAACGATACGAAGTAGATATTGACTTATGTTCAAGCGATGCACCTCCACGATCGCTAGATAGTGATACATGAATGAATTGTGCAATCTCTCTCACACGCATACATATCTCATTTCCCTGTGGGCATCAGAATCACACACGCGCACTTCATGTATTTCTCTCCCTCCATCAGGGTTAAATTCGTCTTTCTACTCCGTCCCACAAGTCTCTCACACAGAAACACTCACGCTCTCTATGTCTAACACGCCCACCCCTTTAATTCCACCCACCCACAGCCACTAATGTCTCAAAGTATAATAATGTCTCTCACACATATGCTATCTACCTATCCCTTAATATAGCTAGATATGTGTCACACAAACTTCTTCTCCCTACTAGCAAGATGCCCATGTGCGTTGCACGGAACATCAAGATGCATTTGTATGAGAAGTTTATCTTGTGGGAGAAAAGGATGAACGAGGGAATGCCTTATTTGCAAATGCGGAGAGGGGTGTGGGTATCTTTTTGCAAAATTGCCATATTTTCCTTCCTGTCCGTCGGATATAAATCGGATGGCCTATATTGCAGGATGGCAGGAACACCATCATCACCAACTCTGTTTTTTTATAAGAGTAGAGATATGTGAGTGTCACTTCCCCCCACACACCCACACTTCCCAACACCGAAGGAGTAGGGTGACACCTCGATCTTGATACTAATCTATCGACTACCTTCTCTCTCAAACATACACACACACACACTACCCGACACCGAAGGAGTAGGGTGACACCTCGATCTTGATACTAATCTATTGACTGGATTCTCTCTCAAACATACACACACACACTACCCGGCACCGAAGGAGTAGGGTGGCACATCGATCTTGATAATAATCTATCGACTCATCTTTCAAACACACACACACACACACACACACACACACACTCGCTAGTTGTGCCTCTATGCCTACCGCAAGACACTCTCGACACGCCTTCTCTCTCCCCCAACAATGACAGCAGAAGGGTGACAACTCGATCTGATCATAATCTGTCAATTGGTTTCTCTCTCAATCATTGTGTCTTGGTGCCTCGCTCGGTAGCCCCCTCGATATGTAGACTTCTCGCGCGCGCACAGCTGCAGTGACGATGACGCTGAACCCAGTGTGCCTTGTTTTTACCAGCCTCATGTGATAGTTTTCACCCTGTTTTCTGTTAATTAACAAGGCAACCTTTTCTTTGTTACTACTAGTGAATCTGAAATCATTCGGGGCAAACATAAAATATATCACTTCAACCCAATTATCGCAGCAACTATTTTAAAAGAAATTAGTTAGCTGCCCGTATGCTGTACGGAACATCAAGATGCATTTGTATGAGTAGTTTATCTTGTGAGAGAAAAGGTTGAACGAGGGAAGGCCTTATTTGCAAACATGGAGAGACGTGGGTATATTTTTGCAAAATTGCCGAGTTTCTTTCCTATCCGTTAGATATAAATCCGACGGCCTATATTGCAGGATGGCACGCACACCATCATCACTAACTCTGTTTTTACTCCTCCGTCGAAAATACTTGTCATCAAAATGGATAAAATAGATGTATCTAAAACTAAAATACGCCTAGATACATTTCCTTTTATCCATTTTGATGACAAGTATTTTCTGACGGAGGAGTATTTGTCTTTTAGAGATTTCAAGAAGTGACTATGACCGGACCTTACCAACATACTCAAAAAGTAGTCCATAATTTTGATGTTACCCTCTTTTCTTGGCGGTGCAGTGCCATCTTGATACCTCATAAATAAATCAAGGACAAATCTGACCCCTTCCTGAAAAGACATACGTAGCAAAATGAGTGAATCTACACTCTAAAATATGTCTACATACACATCCGTATGTGCTAGTCCATTTGAAATCTAAAAAAGACAAATATTTAGGAAAGAATGGAGTATATATAAGAGTAGACATGGAGATATGTCTCCATCATGGTCTACAACAAAAATGTGCTGGGCTGGTTAGCACCGGATGCTCACAACGCGATGACATGAGTTCGAATTCTGTCTTTTAACTTCAGATTTGTATATTATATATTACTCTACTTATTTAATATATACTTCTTTCGCATCAGATCGACAATGAACCCACAGAGTACTTAGAATATTAAGGATGGACTTGCTTCTTTTTAACTTTACATGACGGTTGTAGCCACCCGCAAGTCACGTGTACCGTACATGCAATTAACTTTTATAGAGGGACAATCATACAGGCAATTAACTCAAATGGATTGGATGTCACTCTATTATTTCCAGCATAAAGAGCATCTCCAACGACAGCCGGCAAATTTCCTCCCGCTTACTTCTGTGGAGGACAACATCAAACTCCAGCGGCAGACATTTTTACAACTCTAACCAACCAGATGAAATTCGTGCAAACACGGACTGATTTCATATAAGCATGAAGGATTTCGTATAAAAAATCCGGATCTTCATATAAACATGATGGATTTCATTACATTTACATGAACTAAGAGGTGCCAATCCGGCTCTCTTGTATAGTTAATACTCCCTCCGTCCGGAAATACTTTTCCTAGAAATGGATATATCTAGACTTATTTTAGTTCTAAATGGTCGCCCATGATCCCTTTGTCTTCCTCATGTCCGCCGACACTTGCGGGTCGACGAAGGTCCTCGGAAGAGATGAAGCAGCAAAGAAACCACCTGAATCCGCGGTCGTCGCCTCGGCGGTGGCCTTCATGGGTCCCAAGTGGTGGCGGCCTCCCGTGTTATACTTCTCCTCGATGATGGTGGCGGACACGGAGAAGCTGGCCACCGACTCGTCGCTCTCCACGCACCCGGCTACTGTCTCTGCCTGCATGGCGCTGCCGCAGGCACGGGAGGCACGCCCACAGACACGGGAGGCGCGGCCACCGCAGACACACCGCAGACACTGGTGGCGCAGTACGACGTGGCAGCGACGACGCCCGTACCGGCGTGCTCGCTGCCATGCCGGCGTGGAGCAACTCGCCACTCCTCATCGAGCTGAACTGGAGCGGCAAGTTGCTGAACCACGCACCTGCTTCGGGCGGCAACTGGCTCCGTCGGGCCATGCGTGGTTGGTGAAGCACCGAGCGGCCTCGCCCGTATCCGGAGGGCTCGGCGGGTCACCCAGCCAGGTAATATGCCGGAGAACGGCTCATCGGAAGCCATCGGAAGGGTGGAGAAAATGGTGAAGGAGGAGATGGGGGAGCGGCGGAGGGGTGCGATTCTTGCCCGCTATCTATATGGCCTCGTGTAAATAGAGGGCGAACGGTAGGAGCTTGGCCGACGTTTGGCCTCGTTTAAACTGAGGGCGGACGGGAGGAGCTCGGCCGATGTTGCGTTTAATTCCGGCCCGCTCAAGAACGGACGTGTGGCCGGAGTAGGATTCTCGGTTTGCATGCGGGTTTAATGGAGGGGTTTAATGGAGGTGCCGGGCGTGCAGCGGGCGGCGCAATACTATTCGATTTGACAGCATTAATGAGCCGTCAAATCACAAAGGCCCTCGCCTCTCGTGAAACCGACCGAGCTAGACTGCCCCGCCCTCTAGCCTCTTAAAAAATGTATATACTCCACTTTTGTACAATAGTAGTATCGATGGATTGCGCCATGGAGCAAAACTTGAAATTAAAGAAAAGGTGGTACATATAGAGAGCGCTCGTGAACTATGTGTCATGCATGGCAATAAATAAAGTACTACATCATACTTATATGATACGTGGCGCAGGAGTACTAAGTATTATTAATACAGTTTTGCTAGAACTCTTCTAGATGAGATATAATTTGGTCTCATTCATCTTTTATAGCCATTGGATGTGATGTATAAGATGCGTGTGTGCTGACATGGGTTGTATTTGTTCTTGTGCAACGAACTGACCACTGCATGTCATGTTTGATAGTCTCAAGTCATTAAAAGCATACAAGCCCCACATCTCTTCTTGGTTTATTCCTCTATTTATGTCAAAAAATAAGAAACAACGTGAGAGTTAAGGCTGGTCATAGTTGGGAGTAACTTAGACTAGTGTCATATGCATGACACTAGTCTAAGTTACTACCTTCATAATGCAAAGTAACATGATAGTAGTGTCATAGATGTCTTCATTTATCAGCTTGTAGACTCATCTTGTCTTGGGAAGCGCTATGTTACAGTAACATATAATGTTACCATCTCACATTAAATACTTGCCACATAAGCAAAAATTTCTTGGAGTGCGCTGTGTTACTAGCTAAGTTACTCCCACTATGACTAGCCTAATGCACCACGCCTATGTGCTTACTAGTATTTGGTTTTCGTAAGATGACTTAATACTCACCTAGACGAAGGGAGTATTCGAGTTGACAGCGGGCGACGTAGTTCCCGATACGCCTTTAATGCAGACGAGGGAGGGAGTAGCGGTTCCCAATATGTTGAGCGGCCAATGCATCCTCCTTCAATTAATGCATGAGGGAAGTAATGGGAGGAGATCCGGGAAAAGAGGCTGCACGATGTGAATGCAACGCAGTTTGCCCTCATTGCCCTCATATAAAGGCGCCCCTCCTCCATTCCAATGCATCTACCACATTGTACGCACCTAAGCACTTGCCTAAGCACCTACACTAAGCGCAAAAGAGCTCGCTCCAGACCCATGGCGGCAATGCGCATGAGCGGCTGCGCCAGATGGTCCACGACGTCGGCCTGCGGCATGGCGCCGAGGATCGTCTCCAGACGGTGTTGGAGACCGGCTGGTGGATGGTCATTGTCGACGCCAACTACGACTCTCGCTTGGACCAGATGATCGCTGCCACCAGCAACAAGTTCACCGTCCTCAAGAAGCTCGCGGACGACATCGCCAGATTCTCCAGCCCGCTACGGGCACCTCATTGCCTTCCACCCTAATCGGCCTCCATGGCGGAACCTCTTTCAAGCAATGGTGGCCCTACGAACGCTCACGACGCCACGAAGAATGTCCACTGAGGTCGCGCCGCCGCGAGGCGCCACCCGCAAGAATTCGCCGACCCACACATCCACGCAGACGAGCAAATCGTGTACATAGGTATGTACAAGGCCAGTGAGGACACTACGATGTTGGCCTTCCTCAACCGGTTGGAAGCCTTGGATGCCTTTGTTGAGAAGCACCTCGACCTCACCACAAAGCCGCCGCTCCTTAGTCACGGTCGGTGGTCTGACGCACTAAGTTGAGGAGGAGGAGGTCGTACGTTCGTGGATCCATCTTTCTTCTTGCCTTCTGTAACCAGCACTGCGATCGCATCATCGTGGCCTTAATTCTTGTTGTGCTGTTGCATTCTCGTTCCAGTCAATACCGACATGTGTGATCCCTTTGCTTAATTATATGCATCACCGTAACTACTACTCCATCCATCAATTTATAAGTTGTGCTTACCTTTTCCATCAACTTTGTGCAACACGCCGGCATCTTGCTAGAAACACTAGAATATGTCTATATAATCCGTATGTGGTAGTCCATTTGAAATCTCAAAAAAGACAAATATTTAGGTACGGAGGGAGTAATATATTAGGAGTATATCAAAACAATAGTGATTTCTTTCAAGTTTGTGAACAAATACTACTATTATACTACTTTGGATCCGTCGCAATGCACGGGCACATTGCTAGTAAAAGGAAAAGGCCTGCCACGTTCGCGTGCACCGCCACATGCCTGGGAATTGGGAGTACAACACGGCCCGTCCGGCACGACACATAGCTTAGGGAAGGCGTGTTGCCTAGCAGTGGCGGAGCTTGAAGCCAAACGTTGGGCGTGCCAGTTGAGGGAGTCCTGGATTAGGGGGTGTCCGGATGGCCGGACTATAACCTTTGGCCGGACTCCTGGACTATGAAGATACAAGATTGAAGACTTCGTCCCGTGTCCGGATGGGACTTTCCTTGGCGTGGAAGGCAAGCTTGGCGATACAGATATGTGGATGTCTTCTCATTGTAACCGACTCTGTAACCCTAACCCTCTCCGTGTCTATATAAACCGGAGGGTTTTAGTCCGTGGAGGACTAACAACAATCATACCATAGGCTAGCTTCTAGGGTTTAGCCTCGTGATCTCGTGGTAGATCTACTCTTGTACTACCCATATCATCAATATTAATCAAGCAGGAGTAGGGTTTTACCTCCATCGAGAGGGCCCGAACCTGGGTAAAACATCGTGTCCCTTGTCTCCTGTTACCATCCGCCTAGACGCACATTCGGGACCCCTACTCGAGATCCGCCGGTTTTGACACCGACACCGCCTAGCCAAAGCTATAGAAATTACCCTTGCGCTGACGCTCCATGCCTCAAAACTGGATGTACAACTACGAAAATCCTGATAGGTTGGGTGGGCCAGGCACGTGTTGGCCCTCACGTAGCTACGCCCTGTTCCTAGCATTTTCACTTTCATGTGGGACCGCCTGCTGAGTAAACCGACACCCCTTTGCCGCCGGGTTGGAAAATAGAAACAAGGGAAGATCTAGCTGTAGTACTAAAGTCAAGAAATTTTGTGTCGACGGGCTCGTTGATAGAGTAGGAGCATTCCGCATTAGTACTACTCCTACTAGTACTTACCAAGTTTGTACTCCTAATACTATATTACTAGTACTACCACTATACAACTAGTAGATACGCGTGCGGCACAACATCGAGGAACAAAAAAGGGAAGATCTTGTTTTGGGTGATTTATCTTTTTTCAATCAACGAGTATGAATAATATGATGTGGGGGCACCCATGAAGCTTATGTGGCTTGGTTGCATGGCTACGAAGGTTAGAGAAAAATAAATAGATAATGTGTTTAGAGTGCACTCCACTAAATAGATATACTTTGGATCCATTGCAACGGACCGGCACATCTATATCTATACCCCTATATAGTGTGTGAAAACTTTGAAAGTTGGTCGTTGGATGAAGCCAATCTTACTAAGTACAAAGATGGCAAATCCGAGCACTACTATCCATTGGATATCATTCACCGATTCTTCCACATGCATAATCTAGAAGACTCCATGGTTGAACTTAATTCATGACTAACTTTGCCACAACTAAGCTCGTGCAAAGTTATTAATAAGTTCTTCAAAATGAGAGCCACAAGGTGGCAAGCCTAGGGAATCTTGCCACATTTTTGTGTGTATGTCATGTGGCCAAGTGTGGCTTGCCTAAGGTGTGGCTTGAACCAAACACTCACCGAGTTAATCAAACTTGCCTAACCTTACATTCCACCAGATTTTGCCACATGTTAGAATCCGAAAACTACACATGTAGAAGCATAATGCACAAACCACCAGAATCTCATGCGTGCAATGCACGGTACCTTACTAGTACTAGTTGGTAGTAGTAAGAAACAAATTCCAGTTTTGGCACGAGCTCAGATGCGGGAGCACCACAAGGCCTGCCGCAGAGTTACATTTCTCTCGGGGCCCACGGGACCGAACTTCAGTGGCTTAGTGTCCGGCCTATGAGTCAATGACATGCGGGCCTTAAATGCGGCTGGCCCACATGTCATTCTCATGGTGGTGGCGTGGTTCGTGAATCACTTGTTCAAGATGAACCGGCCGGTGGTGGCGTGGCCGTGGCGAGGGTACCACAACTGGGCGTCGGGGCGTTACGAGGCGTCGATGGCCACATCGGCGGGTACTACCTGTAGTACATAAGTACTCCAACTGAGGATTGATGCCCGGAACGAAATGTGTCACAGCCGCTGGATGAAAATTCGATGGTGTGGGAGTACGGGTCGGAGCACAGCAGCGGAGCAGGCAAACCGCGTCCAATCGGGTGTGTCTGTGGTATAAAGTTGATGGTCGCCACAGTTCAACCGCCCGCATGTCATGCACACAAAGGCGAGGAGCGGTGGGGCCGAGAGGGATGAGGGCACGAACAATCGTATTATTTCATCATCGACATGTGGGACCCATAAGCATGGGTCCCACCTATCGCCAAAGGAAAGGCGAGCAAGGCAGTGATAGCCACGCCGAGGATCCATGTCCACGCCGGGGACGCCATGCCGTGGGTTGGAGCGGAGTCGGGAATCGCGTGGGTGTGGCATGGTAGAAACAAGAAACGTGATGGTCGCCGTGGTTCAACTTCCATGGACAAGCTGTCGTGGTTCACGACACATGTATATCAAAACTAGAGTGTTTATATTTCAAGCACGTGAACAAGTATTATTCTACTATTTGGATCCATTGCAACACACGGGCCAGCACATTGGTAGTAGTAGTGTCCATCTCTATCTCTAGAGGCCTTCCCTCGTTCATCCTTTTCTCTCACAAGATAAACTACTCATACAAATGCATCTTGATGTTCCGTGGAACGCACGAGGATGTTTCCTTGGTGGTCTCTCCAGCGCGGCGTGGCCGTAGTTGCAAGTTGACGCCCCTTGAGATGCCGACGTTGAGGGGCACTCGGATTTCCTCCGAGGAGCAGGTAAGATGAGTTTGATCACGTAGTAAATGCATTCTAAAGACTACTCGTGTCCATTTCCTAATTCTCCCCTGCCCACTGCTTCACGTGCTAGGCTCAAAAGCAGTGGAGATTGGCTTGCATATGTACGGAGGGTACCAACATCAATTTGCACAACATTTACAATGGTCACACTGTTCCCGTAGAACCTTTGTCCAACATTGGGATCAGCCATGCAACGGTCCACCGCATGAATTGGTATGATGGAACCACGGTGAGATTGAATAAAAGATTGCACGAACCTTGCACATGGCGGTCAAACGCGGACCATGCTGTCTACGGCCGATTTGTTGCCGTACGAGTAGGAAGACAGTGTGCTCCTTTCTAACCGCATCTTCGCGGTGACAAACCAGGGAACTTATTTTGTATGGGACACATCCTACGATATACTCCCTCTATCCCAGTTTATTTGTTTTGAATCTTTTCATTTTATAAGTTTCAAATTCAAATTTAGAGCTCCCCATCACATGTTGAGATTACAATGTCCATTAAATCGTTGCGCGCATGTATAGTAAAGAAACAAATCTCGAGTTTGGCACATAGCTTAGGGAAGGCGTGTTGCCTAGCAGTGGCGGAGCTTGAAGCCAAACGTTGGGCGTGCCAGTTGAGGGAGTCCTGGATTAGGGGGTGTCCGGATGGCCGGACTATAACCTTTGGCCGGACTCCTGGACTATGAAGATACAAGATTGAAGACTTCGTCCCGTGTCCGGATGGGACTTTCCTTGGCGTGGAAGGCAAGCTTGGCGATACAGATATGTGGATGTCTTCTCATTGTAACCGACTCTGTGTAACCCTAACCCTCCCCGGTGTCTATATAAACCGGAGGGTTTTAGTCCGTAGGACGAACAACAATCATACCATAGGCTAGCTTCTAGGGTTTAGCCTCTGTGATCTCATGGTAGATCTACTCTTTTACTACCCATATCATCAATATTAATCAAGCAGGAGTAGGGTTTTACCTCCATCGAGAGGGCCCGAACCTGGGTAAAAACATCGTGTCCCTTGTCTCCTGTTACCATCCGCCTAGATGCACAGTTCGGGACCCCCTACCCGAGATCCGTCGGTTTTGACACCGACATTGGTGCTTTCATTGAGAGTTCCTCTGTGTCGTCATCTTTAGGCCCAATGGATCCTCCGATCATCAACAACGATGCGGTCCAGGGTGAGACTTTTCTCCCCGGACAGATCTTTGTATTCGGCGGCTTTGCACCGCGGGCCAATTCACTTGGCCATCTGGAGCAGATCGAAAGCTACACCCCTGGCCATCAGGTCAGATTTGGAAGTTTGAACTACACAGCTGACGTCCGCGGAGACTTGATCTTCGACGGGTTCGAGCCACAGCCAAGCGCGCCGCACTATCGCGATGGGCATGATCTAGCTCTGCTGCCGAACAGTGCCCTGGAGGCCGCACCGGTGTCCGCTCCGACCTCCAGCTCGGAGCCGACTGCGTCAATCGAGGATGGGTGGCTAGACACCGCCTCGAGGGCTGCAATCTCTACGGCGATCGAGCCGAACACCAGCCTTGTCCTTTGCGGAGCTCGTGACTCCAAGGTGCCGGATTTTTCTCCGGACTCCGAACCTTCCGCGCCCCTGCCAATCAAATCCGATTGGGCATCGTTTATGGAGTTCACCGCCGCGGACATCTTTCAGCACTCTCCCTTCGTCGACATCCTGAATTCACTAAAGTCTCTCTCTTTATCAGAAGAGCCTTGGCCGGATTATGGTCGGCAAGGTTGGGATGTGGACGACGAAGAAATTCAAAGCCCACCCACCACCCACTTTGTAGCCACTGTCGATGATTTAACCGACATGCTCGACTTCGACTCCGAAGACATCGACGGTATGGACGACGATGTAGGAGGCGAACAGAACCGATGCCTATAGGCCATCGGACAACCACCCCATCTCATGATGTATACATGGTGGATACACCTAAAGGAAACGACGACGAGGAACAAGGGACGAACGAGGATCGCTCCTCGAAAAGCAATCAAAGCGGCGCGTAAGCGCCGCCCAAACCCCACCTCGACAGAGAAAGCAGCCATACATACCCAGCCATAGAGCAGGCGAACCGACGGACGCATTTAACATGCCATCGAAAGCAACCGTCCGAACAGGGCAACTTGGATAAACAACCCGCCCTCGGCGAAGACAACAGTCCGGACGACCTCATGCCGACAAGTTGCTGGAGCAGAAGAACCTCAAAAAGGCTCGCCGCCATCGCGCTTAGCCCTGAAAAAGCAGAAGCGGAAGCTCAAAACAGCGGAAGATGCACTCAGAATCAGATGGAGTAAAGTACTCAACACCGCAGATAAATACGGCGACAGTCGCCACACAAAGAGCTATCCGAAGCAAAAATTACTGCCGGAATTTGATGATGAGGCCTTAGATCCTCCGCAATCAAAAAAATAAGGAAGCCACCCGGTCGGACAAACGACCCCATGGCCAACACAGTGCGTCAAAGGACGTCGCACACAAGCCGGCACGCAATCCGCACAAGGATTCGCATCAAAAAGATGGCCTAGCCAGATCCATCTTTGGGCCAAGAAAGCAAGCTCTATTAAGCAATGCAACACATCAAACATCCGAACATCACGATACGCCCAGATATAGGGGTGCCGCACACCCCCTATGTTTCACCGATGAGGTGCTGGATCATGAATTTCCAGCGGGATTCAAGCCCGTAAACATAGAGGCATACGACGGAAAAACAGACTCGAGTGCGGATTGAGGATTACATCCCCACATACACATGGCTAGAGGAGATGACCTCCACGCCGTAAAATACTTACCCTCAAGCTCAAAGGGCCAGCCCGACATTGGCTTAAAAGCCTTCCCAAAACACCATTGGAAGTTGGGAAGAGCTCGAGGATGCTTTTGGGCAAATTTTCAAGGGACCTATGTCCGACCTCCGCATGCGCAGACGATTTAAGTCACATAACTCAACAACCGGGAGAGTCAGCCCGGAAATTCGGAACAGATTCCTTACTAAAAGAACCAAATAGTCGATCGTCCGGACGCCGAAGCCTTAGCAGCTTTCAAACACAACGTCCGAGACGAATGGCTCGCCAGACACCTCGGCCAAGAAAAGCCAAGAACAATGGCCGCATTAACAAGCCTCATGACCCGCTTTTGTGCAGGAGAGGATAGCTGGTTGGCAAGATGCACGATACCAGTGACCCAAGTACACCCGAGGTTAGGGATGGAAACGCGAAACCGCGACGCAGCAAGGACCAGCGCCGGACCAAGGGAAACAGCCCGAAGAGCACGGCAGTCAACGCCGGATTCAAAATCTCGCAATAGAATCAGAAAAAGCTGCCCCTCAAGGATAATAGGGACGAGCTATCTAACCTAAACAAAATCTTGGACAAGATATGTCAAATCCACAGTACTCCTGGGAAGCCTGCAAACCATACCCACAGAGATTGTTGGGTCTTCAAGCAATCAGGCAAACTCAACGCCAAACACAAGGGGATCGACACACCAAGCGAGGACGATGATGAACGCCACAAGCAGAGCACCGGAAAACAAAAGAATTTCCCACAAGAAATCAAAACAGTAAATTCACTTCACGTGACAAAGGGGAGAAAGAGTGGCGCCCATAGAGATACGCTACCATACGGCCTATCCTGAGGAGTCCCGCCATCGGGTTGTTAAAACCAATCACCTTCGACCATCAGGATTACTCTAGAAGTATACGGAATGCAGGCTGGACTGCCTTGGTATTAGATCCGATAATTGACGGACTCCACTTTACACAAGTCCTAATGGACGGCGGCAGTGATTTAAACCTGCTATATCAGGACACAATCCGCAAAATGGGGATAGACCCAACAACAATTCGCCATAGCAACACTTCCTTTCAAGGGTAACGCCAGCCCAGATGCCCATTGTACGGGCTCTCTCCTACTAGAAGTTATGTTCGCTCACCCGACAACTTCCGCCAAAAAGCTAACCTTCCACATCGCCCCATTTACAAGTAGCTATCAAGCACTCTTTGGGACACGAAGCTACCGCTTTAACGCAATACCGCATTATGCATCCCTTATACTTAAAATGCCCGGTCCACGAGGCATCATCTCCTTAAAGGGAAATATCGAGTGTTCCTCGAGCGCGGAAGATTGTGCGGCTGCCTTAACAGCCACACACTAAACCGGCTTCACTAATCAAAGCACCTAAACAGGTCGTTCAGACCCCGGACATGGCTAGACGAGTCCGGCGTCAACATACAAGGGCTTACTAGCCGCATACCCCTATTCAAGGGGCTCCGCGCATGTACACCAAGAGACAATAAAGCTCAATTTTATTCATTTTTTAAATTGTACTTTGTTTATTTAATATAACGTACATTTTCGCACGATCTTTTTCAACTAAGTTCCTCTCTTTTACAGATGAACACCATGCTACACCCATCCAGGATACGGCACAACGGAGACACAGGCGCAGACGTGCAGTAGGGACCCGTTCCAAGGATTCTTTTCAGATTAAGACCGCGCGTGAACCTTTTTTACTGTCTCTTATTGATACACATCCCCCGGTTTCTTGCTATAACCGAGGTGGAGGCTGGCGTCTTGGCATTGGCCACGCCAGATTTTGCGCGATGCACTGGACACGGGGCTTATTACTAAGGGCGTTGTTCAGCCCGCTTTCATAAAGACCGAATACCTTAGGGAGTGTTCGCGTCGCGAGTTTGGCCTTATATGCATCAGCTCGAATCATGTCTTTGGTCAAATGTTGGATTTGCCCGCCCTGTGTTTTGCTGCCTTACGTTCCGCTCTATCGGCTAAGGCGGCACCGGGAGAACTATCTGCGATTGTGCCCTGGTTCGGCCAGGCGAGCACCTCAATAGAGAAAGCCGAAAACTGACTGTCATGATATAGCGTGACACCGGTCAACCACTCGATGACCCACCGGAATCTTTAGGATTCCTCCGCATTAACGAAGGGTCGTTTCTCGGTCGAGCACACGCGCTTCGAATTCGCGATGGCGGTGCCCCTAGGGGCTATATAGTAGCCCCTTTGTCAAACTCCTATGGCTAAGTGAAAGTGATAAAGCATTATAGTCCGGTTGCCTAGTTCGTTGCGCTATCACCTCCTTTATAGGACCAAGACGTTGGATCAAGTGTGAAAATGCGCTTTCGCGAACACCACCGCATTATATGAGTGGGGGTGAAGTCAAGACCGCCATCTTTCAAAGTTATATACACATATACATTAACGGCCGCACAGGAGGTATTTTAATTCTTGCAGGCACAAGTATAAAAAGATTTTATATTCCATCGAAACATTGTTTTACAATAATACATGTTATTCGAACATGATATCCTTCGAGCACTGCGTCTCTATTAAACGAGCGCCCTGCAGAACTTCCTAAAAATAGTGCTCGGCAGGTACTCGGCTTCCGTCCGAATCTTGGGATGCAACGTCGGTGGCCTTCATCTCCGCCCAGTATGTCTTGACACGGGCAAAAGCCATCCGCGCACCCTCTATGCATGCTGACCTCTTCATTGCATTGATATGCGGCACCGCACCAAGGAACTGCTGCACCAAACTAAAATAACTCTTCGGCTTGGGCCTTTCCGGCCACAGATGACTCACGACATCCTTCATGGCGAGTCCGGATAACCTATTCAGCTCCGCCCATTCGGCCAAACGCTCGGTTAAGGGAAGTGGGCGCTCTGGATTGTGGAACTGCGACCAAAAAAGCTTTTCCACTTTATGATCCTGTTGATCTCGGAAGTGTTCGGCCGCGTCCGCGGCACTTGCCGCCAAGTCCAGATAAGTATCCGCCTGTAACATCCCAAATTTTCAATTTGGAATGTTATACATTAGGTCATCATGCATACCATATTTTTCTCGCATTTTCCGATCCTAGAAATTTCACGCAACTCAAGGACCCTCGGAGAGAGTTGGAAGTTTCATAATTTTCATATTTGGGATCTCTCAAATTTTGAAAATAGGATCATTGGATTATTTAAATTATCTTCATAAAGTTTTTCCTATAAAATATCTTGAGAGGGAATAATATGACTTTCCCAAACAATTAGGAAAAATGAAGATATTATAAATAAACCAAATTTGGGTTTTGAAGATTTATTTTGCTTAGGCAAAATGAGCATTTAAAAATATTTTTGCATGTATTTTGTTTTAAAGTTCATTTTGTTCGATTCATTTTAGGAGTCGGAGAAAATTTGTTTTAATTAATTTGGAGTTCATTTGATATTTATTTTATTTGTTTTGTTTTAAATGTTATTTAAAAAAAAACAGCGCCCCCTCGACCGAGGCTCACTGCCGGCCAGGCCCAGCCAGGCCAGCCCAGCCGCCCCTGCCCATCTCCTCGTCTCCCCACAGCGCCGCCCGCTTGGCTGAGTCCCGCTCGGGACGGTAGCCGCCGCGCTCGAGTCCGCCCGACCCGGCTCCCCTTGGCCCTCCCAAGCAACGCCGCCCCCTCGCCTTTTATAAACGCCTGCCCCTCTCTCTCACCCCATCGCCTTGCCGAGCCGCCGCCCTCGCGCCAAAGCCGCCGCCGCCGTGGCGCCGCCGCCCTCGCCGCCGACGCCGCCGACGCCGGGAACCCCGCCGCCCTCGCCTCCCGACCCGCCGACCACGGACCCGCCGGACCTCGCCGGCGAAGAGCCGGAGGTAGCCGCCGCCCGCGCCCGATTCGGTTTTATCCTCGGACCGATCCGGTTTTTTTAAAAAAAATTATATATGTTCGGGTTTAAAAAAAAACTAGATTGGTTTTATTTTTTCGGTTTTCTTAATTAACGGACGCTCACCGAACCGCTCGCTTCGATGAACGCGTTCGTTAGATTCGTTACATTAACTAACGCTCGCTATTTAACTCGCTCGTCGCTTTTTCTTTTAATCGGAATTAATCCGTTATTTTTCCGATTTGATTTCAGATCTGATTTTCAAAACTGTTTTATTTCTCGCTCGCTTATCGGAATCGGGTGATTCAAGCGCTGGAGTTTCAGAACGAAACCGCCGTTCGACTACCCTACTTTCACAGAGTTTTACCACTGTGAAATTTTGACCTAATTTCAGATTGCTAAACCGAGACGTTCTCTCTCGAGTTTCGACTTTCGGAGTTTGTTTTGATTCGATTCTTTTGCAACCAGGGTTCTTAAGTTGAACTCTCTGGTTAGATCTTTTATTCGAGATTTCCCTGTGCATTAGATGAATACTTATTGTATGCTTGTTGTTTGTCTGCGTTAGATCACCCGGAGTGCGCCGCTTGTTACTTCGAATCTCTAGGACTCGCGGATCATCAGCAAGGCAAGTAACACTTTGATCATACCCTTCTACTACCCAGTTTTATGTATTAGATCTATTCCTCAAACACTTGCATGATTAGGATCTAATTAAATTGTGGGTTTTGGGAAGTAGATTGAGGTAGTACCTATTACCTGTTTTACTTATGAAACCTTGGGAGTTACTTCTACGTTTGCTTGTTCATGCCATGCTATGCTAGTAGACGTGGATTGGGTGAGTGAATATCCATGACAGATGTGAGATTGTTTAATTAATGGTTTATCTAAGGTGGCAACCTAACACACATCTGGGTGGATTGAGGCACCTGGTTTCTATCAGACTTGCTCAGATTTCTTCGGACCGCCACCTGTGCTCTAAGGGATCATAAGATTATTCAAACCGAAACTTCCGTGTGCAGCCACAAGCCAATTATGGGCTCTGGCGTAGTTGACTAAGTCGTCATGAACTCTTACGGTAGGCTAGCTGATGTAGGGGATGTAGGTTGGTACGGTCTACCCACATGTAAGGTGCTAGCGCTTCGAAAGACTATGTCTCGGTCATCCGCTTCTCAAACACCATGTAGTCACGAGAACCAAGCGGAGGCGATCGAGTCTTGTGGGGAAAAGTCATAAACCTCTGCAGAGTGTAATAAACTAATCATGATTAGCCGTGTCCCGGTTATGGACAATTTGAGTATCCGTACTTGATTATCATGTGAATCTCAACATGTTACTTCTAAATAAAAGTTATTGGGTTTTGATGAGTACTTTTAATTGGGATTGAGGATCTGTCAACCATCTTCAATGTTTAACAACCACCATGATAGTTAAATAAAATTATTCCTTTGATGTAGGGAAAAATCAGCTTTATGCAAATGTAACAGAGAGCCTTACCACCAGCCCAATATGCATGTAGTATAGGCTTATTCATTCATTGTTCTTTATGTGTTACATTGCCAAGATATTCCATGTCTGACCAATTGCTGGCTGCAACTTTTCACGCTATGCACTTTTCGCATTTACAGTAAGGTGTTAGGTCGTGGTTCTATACTCGGTGATGCCGTTGGAGTTGATGGACTCGCTTATCTTCCAAGTCTTCCGTTGTTATTATTAGATGGCCTTAAGCCATATTTTTATTCAGTTCCCTTGTGGACAACGATGTAATAAGTGTGTGATTGCTACTCGCTATAAATCCTTGAAATCTTGTGTGGTGTCGGCATTCGATCCAGGATGACATCGAGCACATAGCGCTAGATCCATTCGGTCTGGTCGCTCACAGAGAATGGTATCGAGCACACACCGGTGAGGACACGACCACTAAGTTAAAGCCATAGATCACTCTCTTCTCATTTTCTAACTCCTCATCTTTTCTACTCTCTTTAGGATGACGGACGCGAAGATCAAGTACACCCAACCGGATGAAGGCACACCTTTTGGATTTCACTTGAAGGAAGTTACTAAGCACCGAACATTGGATTACCAAGCTTCACGGGACTTTCAACGCCACTCTGCTCAAGAGGAGCGCTGGAAGATTCATGCTCACGTTCCAGAAGGACATTTGCCCCAATCACCAAGCCAATAGATAGTGTTTTCGATGCACCCACTTGAGTCCGGGAAAGAGCATGGCAGCTCACATCACCATGGGACGATTGGAGAAGTCTATCAAGAAGATCTCAAGGACACCATCTACCAGATTTGCGGGACGCGAAATGACAAGCGGGGCGTCGTCAACACCAAGAAGGATAGATCCATTGCAGCGCTCATCCAGAGTTAAATCAATACATTCGACGCCAGAGAATCAAATGTGCAATGACATGTTGGAGTTGCAGAAGACGAAGGAAAGGATCATCGAATTGGAAGGAGAACTAAAGACTACACGCAAGGACTACATGGACGAGATCGTAGCTCTGGCAAGACACAATAACGATCTTAAGTACGAGATCGAAGAACTCAAGAAGAAGTTGGTGCTCAGGAATGAAGACCAGTATGTCGAACACCAAATCGACTACGTCAACATCGACGACTCCGATTCGGATCCAAGTGAACCCGATTTTGAAGACGAAGCTGGAGCAGACATCATGGAGTCTTCCACCGGTTCAAACTAGTAGAAGTCCCCCATATATTAGTAGTATTCCCTCCATGTAAACCTTTATAGTACACGCACTTTTGCGATAGTTAGATCGTTGTAACCCTTGTTTGATTGAATGAAGTGATTTTGTGTGCATTTGCTCATGTGCATTTGGGTAGTGATTCCCCTTAGACCTCATTCTATTCTACATTCCTCTTCTTTTCTAAACCCTTCAGATGCCTCCGAGACGCGACCCCGGATTCGTTTTTCCGCCAGAGATCACCCAATTGATCCAGCAGCAGAATACCCTGATTCAAACATTGGTGCAGAACAACAACAACAACAACAACAACCCACCGCCACCACCACCACCTGCGGATCATCGACTCGCTTCTTAGATCTGAACCGCGGTGTATTCCAAAGAGCACCGAGCCGATTGTAGCGGATGGTGGCTCCGCAAGATAGGAAGGAGCTGACTATCGCAGGATGCACAGATGGTGAAAGAGTGAAGTTTGCAGCACATCAGCTTGAAGGACCCGCAGAGCATGGTGGGAGAATTTCACAGCCACTTATCCGTGAGACACCGCCACATGGGACCAGTTTCAGCAAGCTTTTCGCACAGCCCATGTTTCAGCAGGAGCCATGGCCATGAAGAAGCGTGAGTTTCGCAACTTACGCCAAGGAGGAAGGACTGTTGGCCAGTACGTGGATGACTTTAGCAAACTAGCACGTTATGCCCCAGATGACGTTGCTACAGATGCAGCTAAACAGGAGAAGTTTCTAGAAGGACTGAATGATGAGTTCAGCATGCCGTTGATGGTAGCAAGTTTCAATAACTACCAGGAGTTAGTAGACCGAGCTCTCATGATTGAAGGAAAGCAGCAACAAATTGAGAACCGCAAGCGGAAGTATGGACAAGGGAAGTATAACTCAGGATCCCAGCAGAAGCCTCGTTATACCCCTAAATCAGGAATTCAGTTTCAACATACCCATGGAGGAGGTAATTCGCACAACCATAATGGCACCAAGAATGGGAACGGGAATGGAGGAAGCAACGGATGAACCGCACCAACCCGTCTACACCATCCAAGGTAGACCTGAGTCACATTACTTGCTTTAAGTGCCGCAAGATCTGGGCATTATGCAAATGACTGTCCGTAGGCCAGAATGGAAATGGCAATGGAAGCTCGAAAGAAGCCCAACCCTTTCAACAGGGGACAAGTGAACCACATTGATGTGGAGGAGGTTGAAGATCAGCCGATGCAAGAATCGGTAAGTTTTTGGTTAAGTCATTTCTGCAGTTGTTCTTTTTGATCTTGGTGCATCGCATTCATACATATCAAGGGATTTGTGGATAAGTACAAGTTACCAACCCAAGCCCTTAGGTCACCCATGCTAGTAACCTCACCGGAGCAGAGTACATGGCTAGTAAATGGTGTGATCGATCGCCACTAAGGATCGGACACTATGTTTTCCCCTCGGACCTAATAGTTCGGAATCCCAAGGATTGGATGTGATATTAGGAATGGATTGGTTATCAAAGTATGGAGGAAACATAGATTGTACCACAAGGTCAATTTTGCTCACCACACCGGAAGGAAGAAGGATTATATGTATCACGGCACGAGCCGAGGAGAGCACAAGTTAATTGCTTAACAGGAGTGGTACAGAAGAAGTACCGGTGGTGAAGGATTATCTGATGTATTTCCTAAGAGTTGCTGTGAATGCCACCGGATAGAGACATTGAGTTTTGATCGAGCTGTTGCGTGAACAGGCCCGATATCGAAGCGACCGTCATGTGATGCCCGCAAAGGATTTGGCAGAAATTAAGAAGCAGATTAAGGAACTATTGGATAAAGGTTTTATTCGCCCAAGTTCTTCACCTTGGGGATCACCCGTTTTGTTAGTGGAGAAGAAGGATGGATCGTTGAGAATGGTTGTTGATTATCGTGGATTGAATGAAGTAACAATCAAGAACAAGTACCCACTACTGATGATAAATGATCTGTTTGATCGCTTGCAAGGAGCCAAAGTGTTTTCTAAGATCGACTTGCGATCAGGGTACCATCAGTTGAAGATTCGGGAGCAAGACATACCCAAGACAACATTTACCACGAGATATGGACTGTATGAGTATACCGTTATGTCATTTGGATGACTAACGCACCAGCCTATTTCATGAACACGATGAACAAAGTGTTTATGGAGTTTTTGGACAAGTTCGTCGTGGTGTTCATTGATGACATTTTGATTTTTTCAAGAATGAAGAGGAACACAAGGAACATTTGAGATTGGTTTTGAGAAACCGAGGAACACCAGCTTGTATGCCAAGTTCAGCAAATGTGAATTTTGGTTAAAGGAAGTAGGATTTCTCGGACATGTTATTTCCGGAGAAGGGATAGCAGTTGACCCCACAAAAGTTGAGACCGAACCAAATGGGAAGCACCAACGACAGTTGGAGAGATTCGAGTTTCCTTGGACTCGCAGGATACTACCAAGATTCATTGAGAATTTCTCAAGGATTGCAAAGCCTATGACAGAGTTGTTGAAGAAGGAAAACAAATTCATATGGACCGAGGACCGTGAGGCAAGTTTTCAGGAGTTGAAGAAAAGATTGGTTACCTCACCAGTTTTGATATTGCCAGATCAAACCAAGGATTATGAGGTGTTTTATGACGCTCACGCCGAGGACTTGGAGCAGTGCTTATGCAGGAAGGAAGAGTTGTTTCAGATGCTTCACGACAACTTAAGCCCCATGAGTTGAATTATGCCACTCATGATTTGGAGTTAGCAGCCACAGTGCATGCCTTGAAGACGTGGAGACATTTTCTCATTGGAAATCATTGTGAAGTATATACGGATCACAAGAGTTTGAAGTACATCTTCACACGTATGAATTGAATCTCGACAGAGGAGATGGTTAGAGCTAATCAAGGATTACGATATGAGATTGCATTATCACCCGAAAGGCTAATGTCGTAGCAGACACATTGAGCCGAAGAGCCACGCCAATACCCTAATGATGGGAGGAATACCCAATGAGTTAGCCGAGGACCTTCGAGAGCTATGTTTGGAAATAGTTCCGAGAGGCTATGTAGCAACATTGGAAATTCATCGACATCGATGGACAAAATCGAGAAGCCCAAAAGGCAGATAAGGAAGTTGCCTCTATAAAGGAGAAAATGAGCAAAGGAAAAGCTAAAGGATTTCGTGAGGATGAGCACGATACCCTATGGTTTGAAGACCGTGTTTATGTGCCCAACGACCCAGAGATCAGGAAGTTGATTTTACAAGAAGCCCATGATTCACCCTATTCGATTCACCCAGGGAATACCAAGATGTATTTGGATTTGAAGAATATTTTCTGGTGGACCGGAATGAAGAAGGATATTGCGGAGTATGTAGCAATTTGCGACGTATGTCAGAAAGTAAAGGCGGAACATCAGAAGCCCGCAGGATTGTTACAACCATTGCCGATACCCGAATGGAAGTGGGATAAACTAGGCATGGATTTCATCACAGGTTTGCCAAAGACCCGTTCAGGATATGACTCGATTTGGGTCATAGTCGACCGTTTGACCAAGGTAGCCCATTTCATTCCAGTTAAGACTACCTATAGCAGTGCTAAGTTGGCAAAAATATACATGACCAGAATTGTGTGTTTACACGGAATTCCAAGGAGCATTGTATCGCACGAGAGGAACCCAGTTTTCAAATTTTGGAACCAGTTGCATGAAACATTGGGAACCCGATTGAATTCAGCACAGCTTTCCACCCACGCACCGATGGACAAACCGAGAGAGTCAATCATATTTTGGAAGACATGTCGAGAGCTTGTGCACTAGATTATGGATCTAGTTGGGATGATAATTTGCCGTATGCAGAATTTTCCTACAATAACAGATTACCAAACCAGCTTAAAGATGGCACCTTCGAGGCCTTGTATGGAAGAAGGTGCAGGACACCATTGTCATGGGACTAAACCGAGATCGTCGCTTGTTTTGGACCAGATTTGATTAAGGAGTCGAACAGAAGGTTGTTGATTCGAGACGAGCTCAAGGTAGCCGATCCTGCATGTAAGAGCTATGCCGATTCAAAGCGCAGCGATTGAGTATGAAGTTGGAGACAGAGTATATCTCGAGTATCCCGCTCGAGGAGTGAAGCGTTTTGGAGTTAAAGGAAAGTTAGCACCCGTTTGTTGGACCATATAAGATTTTGCAACGCATGGGAGAAGTTGCGTATAAGTTGGAATTGCCGGAAGGACTGTCAGGAGTTCATGATGTATTCCATGTTTCTCAGTTGAAGAAATGTCACCCAGAGATAGCAGAGGTACCGTTAAGAGACACAGTGCCACCGAAGCAATTCAGTTGAAGGATGACTTGACATATGAGGAAAGACCGGTTAAGATTCTCGATTATGCCAGCAGAGTTACCCGCAGCAAGGTTATCAAGTTTTGCAAAGTTCAGTGGAGCCACCACACTGAGGATGAAGCCACCTGGGAAAGAGAGGAAGTTTTGCTTAAGGACCACCCTCACCTATTTTCTAGTTAACCCGAATCTCGAGGGCTAGATTCATCTTAAGGGGGTAGGTTTGTAACATCCCAAATTTTCAATTTGGAATGTTATACATTAGGTCATCATGCATATCATATTTTCTCGCATTTTCCGATCCTAGAAATTTCACGCAACTCAAGGACCCTCGGAGAGAGTTGGAAGTTTCATAATTTTCATATTTGGGATCTCTCAAATTTTGAAAATAGGATCATTGGATTATTTAAATTATCTTCATAAAGTTTTTCCTATAAAAATATCTTGAGAGGGAATAATATGACTTTCCCAAACAATTAGGAAAAATGAAGATATTATAAATAAACCAAATTTGGTTTTGAAGATTTATTTTGCTTAGGCAAAATGAGCATTTAAAATATTTTGCATGTATTTTGTTTTAAAGTTCATTTTGTTCGATTCATTTTAGGAGTCGGAGAAAATTTGTTTTAATTAATTTGGAGTTCATTTGATATTTATTTTATTTGTTTTGTTTTAAATGTTATTAAAAAAAAGCGCCTACCGACCGAGGCTCACGGCCAGCCCTGCCAGCCAGGCCCAGCCCGCCCTGCCCATCTCCTCGTTTCCCCCAAGACGCCGCGCCGAAGTCCCGTCCCTCGGGACGGCAGCAGCCCGCCGCCGAGTCCGCCCGACCCGGCCCCTGGCCCCTCCCAAGCAACCGCTTTTATAAACGCCGCTATCGCGCCCCGGCCCCTCTCTCTTCCATCGCCACGACGCCGCCCACCGCCCTCGCCTGGCCGCCCGCCGCCGGCGCCGCCGCCCTCGCCGCCGCCGACGCCCTCGACGCTGAACCCGCCGCCTCGCCTCCCGACCCACGACCGCCGGACCCCGCGGACCTCGCCGGCGAAGAGTCGCCGGAGGTAGCCGCCGCCCGCGCCCGATTCGGTTTTTATCCCTGACCGATCCGGTTTTTTTTAAAAAAATATATGTTGGTTTTCAAAAAAAAAACTAGATTGGTTTTATTTTTTTCGGTTTTCTTAATTAACGGACGCTCACCGAACTGCTCGTTTTGATGAACGCGTTCGTTAGATTCGTTACATTAACTAACGCTCGCTATTTAACTCGTTCGTCGCGTTTTCTTTTTAATCGGAATTAATCCGTTATTTTTACGATTTGATTTGAGATCTGATTTTCAAAACTGTTTTATTTCTCGCTCGCTTATCGGAATCAGGTGATTCAAGCGCTGGAGTTTCGTAACGAAACCGCCGTTCCGACTACCCTACTTTCACAGAGTTTTACCACTGTGAAATTTTGACCTAATTTCAGATTGCTAAACCGAGACGTTCTCTCTCGAGTTTCGACTTTCGGAGTTTGTTTTGATTCGATTCTTTTGCAACCAGGGTTCTTAAGTTGAACTCTCCGTTAGATCTTTTATTCGAGATTTCCTGTGCATTAGATGAATACTTATTGTATGCTTGTTGTTTGTCTGCGTTAGATCACCCGGAGTGCGCCGCTTGTTACTTGAATCTCTAGGACTCATGGATCATCGACAAGGCAAGTAACACTTTGATCATACCCTTCTACTACCCAGTTTTATGTATTAGATCTATTCCTCAAACACTTGCATGATTAGGATCTAATTAAATTGTGGGTTTTGGGAAGTAGATTGAGGTAGTACCTATTACTGTTTTACTTATGAAACCTTGGGAGTTACTTCTCGTTTGCTTGTTCATGCCATGCTATGCTAGTAGACGTGGATTGGGTGAGTGAATATCCATGACAGATGTGAGATTGTTTAATTAATGGTTTATCTAAGGTGGCAACCTAACACACATCTGGGTGGATTGAGGCACCTGGTTTCTATCAGACTTTACTGTATTTCTTGGACCGCCACCTGTGCTCTAAGGGATCATAAGATTATTCAAACTGGAAACTTCCGTGTGCAGCCACAAGCCAATTATGGGCTCTGGCGTAGTTGACTAAGTCGTGCGAACTCTTACGGGTAGGCTAGCTGATGTAGGGGATGTAGGTTGGTACGGTCTACCCACATGTAAGGTGCTAGCGCTTCGAAAGACTATGTCTCGGTCATCCGCTTCTCAAACACCATGTAGTCACGAGAACCAAGCGGAGGCGATCGAGTCTTGTGGGGAAAAGTCGCAAACCTCTGCAGAGTGTAATAAACTAATCATGATTAGCCGTGTCCCGGTTATGGACAATTTGAGTATCCGTACTTGATTATCATGTGAATCTCAACATGTTACTTCTAAATAAAAGTTATTGGGTTTTGATGAGTACTTTTTAATTGGGATTGAGGATCTGTCAACCATCTTCAATGTTTAACAACCACCATGATAGTTAAATAAAATTATTCCTTTGATGTAGGGAAAAATCAGCTTTATGCAAATGTAAATCAGAGAGCCTTACCACCAGCCCAATATGCATGTAGTATAGGCTTATTCATTCATTGTTCTTTATGTGTTACATTGCCAAGATATTCCATGTGTTGACCGTTGCTGGCTGCAACTTTTCACGTTATGCACTTTTCGCATTTAATTTAGTAAGGTGTTAGGTCGTGGTTCTATACTCAGTGATGCCGTTGGAGTTGATGGACTCGCTTATCTTCCAAGTCTTCGTTGTTATTATTAGATGGCCTTAAGCCATATTTTTATTCAGTTCCTTGTGGACAACGATGTAATAAGTGTGTGATTGCTACTCGCTATAAATCCTTCGGCATCTTGTGTGGTGTCGGCACATCGATCCAGGATGACACTGAGCACAGAGCGCTAGATCCATTCGGGTCTGGTCGCTACACCGCCGCACTCCACAGCCGGTCCAACTGAGCATATTTAGGATCCCCGAACTTCATCCGCACCATAAAGGGCTTTCCAGCCGCGATATCTCCGGCCTGACGTAGCTCCTCCTTCATGGCTCTCATTGCAGAGCGAGCATCCTTGGCCTCGGTAGTGGCCTTCTCCAGGTCCTTTTGTTCCGCCCGATCTTCTTTTTCGAGAAGCTTGCAACGGTCGGCAGCATCCTTCAACTTCACATCCATCTCGGCCATTTCCTTCCTGCTTCGGCAGTGAGCAGCCTGTTCGGCTTTCAGCTCTTCGGCCGCCTTTAAGGCAGCCGCATCACTTTTTCTGGCCTGTTCCTTGGCTCGGGCGAGTTCCGCCCGAAGGTTCTCCATGGCAGCGGCACCATCTGCATCAAGCATACATGTTGTAAGGCACGGGCATCAAGCCCCCTTACCAGGTGTCCGTGAAGAAATTGCATACCTTGTGACTCGGCAAGCCGCTTGTTGACAAGCGCGATGTCGGCATCCGCCACGTCAAGTTGCCGCTTTAGCTCGGCAAATTCATCAGTCCGGCTAGCCACCGGACACTTCGCCACCTACATAGGAAGAGCGACATATTATACCTGGGATTATGATCCTCGGTGCGCGTCATTTTGACAACGCACCGAGTCTCGTGGGCTACTATCTATACATGGCGATCTTTTATATGCGGAACTGTCAAAGGTACATCATTTCGCGTGCATTCTCAAAACCTGTCAAGAACTCGACGGCCTCGTGCAACCCGCTCTCCGTGGATGAAATCCTTTCAATCACCATGCCCATCAATGCACGGTGTTCTTCTGAGATAGACGCTCACCCGAGCAGATCCTTCAGCTCCTCCGACCGTGCACCGAACGGTGCCGGACTCGTCCGATGGCCTTTTTCGAAGGCCCGTCACGGAGGGCTTTGGGGAGCCATACGGCTGGTTTCCGGCCCGCGGATTCGGAGAAACCCTCCATGACGACACCTCGTGGTCGCCCGCGCAAGGCGGTAAGCGGCAGGGGAGGCGTTCCACTCTCCATCATCTCCGGACTAAGATCCTCAAGATGAGCTCACGAGAAGGGCTGAGATCCGAACTACAAGGTAAAAATTCTGTTATCTTCTCGTGAATAGAATAGGGATGTCTCTTATTTTAAAACTCCCTCTTTACTTACGGCTCATTGAGGGCTGATCCCTTGATGGCACAAAGGCGCCGAGGCACCTCCCGCCAGAGGACCCTATGATGAAGATTTCTTCCCCGCTTTGAGACCATGGTCTCCGGGTCTTTAGAGGCGGTCCTCTTCTTTCCCTGGATGGAGGGATTCTCAATTCCTCCTTTCCCGACAACCTCCTTCGGGAGACGGTAGCTTCCTTGTTCCCCCTTCGCCTTCTTCCAAAGGCGCAACCTCCAACATCCTGGTTAACACGGGATCGGCGTGGTCTTGGGGGGGGGCGGACACTGATTAGCTTCGCTTTCGCTATCCACTCCTGTTTAAGGGACAACTCTTTTAAGGGCAATTTTATGATGAATATATGGATAGCGTGTCCGGCACGGGCTACTTACTTGAGTATCCGGCGATTGCAGCTCAGACCACGCCCTCGGTCGAGTCCGGACACATTGCTTGTGATCCAAGAACAATTTGTACATCTCCATGGGCGCCTCCCGTAAAGTGTTGAGAGCTCGTGGTCCCTCCGGATTAAACTCCCACAGGCGGAGGGGGTGGCCTTTGCAGGGCAAAGTGCGGCGAATCAACATGACCTGCGTCACTACAACCAGGTTGATGTCTCTTTCCAGGAGATCTTGAATGCGGCCCTGCAACAAGGGCACGTCCTTGGACGGCCCACAGTCGAGCCCTTTATTGACCCATGACGCCAAAGCAGCGGGGAGGACCCGAGCGAAGGCAGGTGGCGCCACCCACTTGGTGCCCCTGGGAGCTGTGATATAAAACCACTCTCGTTGCCATAAGCAGGATTCCTCTTGAAAAGAGCCCTGACCATGGAGCGTCAAGATTCTTGCTTATAACAGGCCCTTCAGACTCCGCTTGCTGCCCCTTGATCATCTTCGCTCCACTTTGAAGGTCTTAAGCCACAATCCAAGTGAGGGTAATGTGGAGGAAGGCTTCAGACACCACAATGAACGATGAGATGTGGAGGATGGACTCGGATCCAAGTCGGAAATTCCAACCCATAATAAAACATGAGACCCCTCACGAAGGGGTCCGCTGGAAGCCTAGCCCTCAAGGAAGTGAGACGCGAACACCACACTCTCACCAGGCTTGGGAGGGAATAACCTGCCCTTAAGCAGCAGCCTATGCGAAATTCCACCGATTAAATACCGCATCTCTTAGCTTTAGCACGCCTTCTTCCGTAATGGAGGAAGGTATCCACCGCCTTGAAGGTCGGATACACATGGCTAGAGGAGATGACCTCACGCCGAAAATACTTACCCTCAAGCTCAAAGGGCCAGCCGACATTGGCTTAAAGCCTTCCGAAAACACCATTGGAAGTTGGGAAGAGCTCGAGGATGCTTTTGAGCAAATTTTCAAGGGACCTATGTCCGACCTCCGCATCTCTGACGATTTAAGTCACATAACTCAACAACGGGAGAGTCAGCCGGAAATTCAGGAACAGATTCCTACTAAAAAACCAAATAGTCGTGTGGACGCGAAGCCTTAGCAGCTTTCAAACACAACGTCCAGAGACGAATGGCTCGCCAGACACCTCGGCCAAGAAAAGCCAAGAACAATGGCCGCATTAACAAGCCTCATGACCGCTTTTGTGCGGAGAGGATAGCTGGTTGGCAAGATGCGATTGCCAGCGAAGTACACCAAGTTAGGGATGGAAGCAGCGAAACCAGCGCCTGGCAGGGACCAGCGCGGACCAAGAAACAGCCGAAAAACCGCGCGTCAACGCGGATTCAAAATCTCGCATAATAGAATCAGAAAAGCTGCCCCTCAAGGATAATAGGGACGAAACTATCTAACCTAAACAAAATCTTGGACAAGATATGTCAAATCCACAGTACTCTGGGAAGCGCAAACCATACCCACGAGAGATTGTTGGGTCTTCAAGCAATCAGGCAAACTCAACGTAAACACAAGGATCGACACACAAGCGAGGGCGATGATGAGCATACAAGCGAGCACCGGAGAAACAAAAGAATTTCCCACAAGAAATCAAAACAGTAAATTCACTTCACGTGACAAAGGGAGAAACAGTGGCGCCCATAGAATCACAGCATCATCTGGCCTATCAGAGGAGTCCATACTTTGGTTAAAAACCATTCGACCATCGAGGATTACTCTAGAAGTATCACGGAATGCAGGCTGGACTGCCTTGGTATTAGATCCGATAATTGCGGGACTCCACTTTACACAAGTCCTAATGGATGGCGGTTTAAACCTGCTATATCGAGGACACAATCCATAAAATGGGATAGACCCAACAACAATTAGCCATAGCAACACTTCCTTTCAGAAGTAACGCCAGGCCAGATGCCCATTATGCGGGCTCTCTCCTACTAGAAGTTATGTTAGGCTCACCCGACAACTTCGCAGCTAACCTTCCACATCGTCCCATTTACAAGTAGCTATCAAGCACTCTTGGGACCGAAGCTTTACCGCTTTGCCATACGCATTATGCATCACTTATACTTAAAATGCCGGTCCACGAGCATCATCTCATAAAAGGAAATCGAGTGTTCTCGGTAGCGGAAGATTGTGCGGCTGCCTTAACAGACACACTAAACAGCTTCACTAATCAAAGCACCTAAGCAGTCGTTCGGACCCGGACATGGCTAGGCAGTCCGGCGTCAACATACTGAGGCTTACTAGCCGCATACCCCTATTCAAGGGCTCCGCATGTACACCAAGAGACAATAAAGCTCAATTTTATTCATTTTTAAATTGTACTTTGTTTATTTAATATAGCGTACATTTACACGATCTTTTCAACAAAGTTCCTCTCTTTTACAGATGAACACCATGCTACACCCATCCGGGATCGGACTGCGCGGAACCTGGCGCGAGCGTGCGGTGAGGACCCGTTCAAAGTTCTTTTCAGATTAAGACCGTAGCGTGAACCTTTTTACTGTCTCTTATTGATACATCCCGGTTTCTTGCTATAACCGAGGTGGAGGCTGGCGTCTTAGCATTAGCCACGTCGAGATTTTGCGATACACAGACACGGGGCTTATTACTAAGGCGTTATTCAGCCCGTTTTCATAAAACCGAATACCTTAGGGAGTGTTGGCGTCGCGGTTGGCCTTATATGCATCAGCTCGAATCATGTCTTTGGTCAAATGTTGGATTTGCCCGGCTCCACGTGTTTTGCTGCCTTACGTTCCGCTCTATCGGCTGGCGGCACCGGGAGAACTCTTTGCGATTATGCTGGTTCGGCCGAGCACCTCAATAGAAAAGGCGAATTGTCATGATATAGCGTGACACCGGTCAACCTCGATGACCCACGGAATCTTTAGGATTCCTCCGCATTAACGAAGTAGTTTCTCGGTCGAGCACACCGCCCGAATTGCGGACGGTACTAGGGCTATAGTAGCCTTTCCAAACTCCTATGGCTAAGTGAAAGTGATAAAGCATTATAGTCCGGTTGCCTAGTTAGATTTCGCTATCACCTCCTTTATAGGACCAAGGCGTTGGATCAAGTGTGAAAATGTATACTGCGAACACCGCATTATATGAGTGAAATTTGAAGCGAAACTGCCATCTTTCGGGTTATATACACATATACATTAACGGCGCCTGGGGAGGTATTTTAATTCTTGCAGGCACAAGTATAAAAAGATTTTCCATCGAAACATTGTTTTACAATAATACATGTTATTGAACATGATATCCTTGACCTGCGTCTCTATTAAGCAGCGCCTGCGAACTTCCTAAAAATAGTGCTCGGCGTACCGGCTTCCGTCCGAATCTTGGGATGCAGCGTCGGTGGCCTTCATCTCCGCCGGTATGTCTTGACACGGGCAAAAGCCATCCAGCGCACCCTCTGCATGCTTGACCTCTTCATTGCATTGATATGCGGCACCGCAAGAACTGCTGCAAACTAAAATAACTCTTGACTTGGGCCTTCCGGCCACAGATGACTCACGACATCCTTCATGGCGAGTCCGGATAACCTATTCAGCTCGCCCATTATTGGCAACGGTTAAGGAAGTGGGCGCTCTGGATTAATGGGCGACCAAAAAGCTTTTCCACTTTATGATCCTGTTGATCTCGGAAGTGTTCGGCGCGTCCATATCCTTGCCCATCAGTCGAGATAAGTATCCGCGTAACATCCCAAATTTTCAATTTGGAATGTTATGATGAAATCATCATGCATACCATATTTTTCTCGCATTTTCGATCCTAGAAATTTCACGCAACTCAAGGACCCTCGGAGAAAGTTGGAAGTTTCATAATTTTCATATTTGGGATCTCTCAAATTTTGAAAATAGGATCATTGGATTATTTAATTATCTTCATAAAGTTTTTCCTATAAAAATATCTTGAGAGGAATAATATGACTTTCCCAAACAATTAGGAAAATGAAGATATTATAAATAAACCAAATTTGGGTTTTAATTTATTTAGCAAAAATAGCATTTAAAAATATTTTTGCATGTATTTTGTTTTAAAGTTCATTTTGTTCGATTCATTTTAGGAGTGGAGAAAATTTGTTTTAATTAATTTGGAGTTCATTTGATATTTATTTTATTTGTTTTGTTTTAAATGTTATTTAAAAAAAAACAGCGCCCCCACGGACCCGAGGCCCGACGGCCGGCCTTGAGCGAGCCGAGGCCCGCCCCGGCCCATCTCCTCGTCTCCCAGCGCGCCGCCCGCCATGCGAAGTCCATTCGGGGGCAGCAACCCGCCCGCGCTCAGATCCCCGACCCGGCTCCCCTTGGCCTCCCAAGCAACGCCGCCCCCTACGCCTTTATCGCCGCCCGACCTCTCTCTCTCGCCCGCTTGAACCGCCGCCACCCTTCCTACCAGCCGCCCGCCGCCGTGGGCGCGCCCGCCCTCGCCGCCAGCGCGCCCTCGGCCTGAACCCGCGCCCTCGCCTCCCGACCCGCCGACCCGCCGGACCCGGACCTCGCCGGCGAAACCCGCCAGTAACCGCCCGCCCCGGTGGTTTTATCCTCGGACGATCCGTTTTTAAAAAAATTATATATCGGTTTAAAAAAACTAGATGGTTTTATTTTTCGGTTTTCTTAGTGCGGGCGTTCACGAACCGTTCGTTTTGATGTGCAAGTTCGTTAGATTAGTTACATTATGACGTTAATATTCTTTCGTTCGTCGTTTTCTTTTTAATGCGAATTAATCCGTTATTTTTGATTTGATTTGGATCTGATTTTCAAAACTGTTTTATTTCTCGCTCGTTTATCGAATCGGGTGATTCAAGCGCTGGAGTTTGTGAAACCGCGTTCCGACTACCCTACTTTCACGAGTTTTACCACTGTGAAATTTTGACCCTAATTTCAGATTGCTAAGCCGAGGCGTTCTCTCTCGGTTTGACTTTCGGAGTTTGTTTTGATTCGATTCTTTTGCAACCAGGGTTCTTAAGTTGAACTCTCTGGTTAGATCTTTTATTCGAGATTTCCTGTGCATTAGATGAATACTTATTGTATGCTTGTTGTTTATGCGTTTAGATCACCGGTCGCTTGAACATTACTTGAATCTCTAGGACTCATGGATCATCAGCAAAGCAAGTAACACTGATCATACCCTTCTACTACCCAGTTTTATGTATTAGATCTATTCCTCAAACACTTGCATGATTAGGATCTAATTAAATTGTGGGTTTTGGGAAGTAGATTGAGGTAGTACCTATTACTGTTTACTTATGAAACCTTGGGAGTTACTTCTCGTTTGCTTGTTCATGCCATGCTATGCTAGTAGGCGTGGATTGGGTGAGTGAATATCCATGGCAGATGTGAGATTGTTTAATTAATGGTTTATCTAAGGTGGCAACCTAACACACATCTGGGTGGATTGGCGCTTTTGGTTTCTATCGAGACTTACTGTATTTCTTGGACCGCCACCGGGCTCTAAGGGATCATAAGATTATTCAAACTGGAAACTTCCGTGTGCAGCCACAAGCCAATTATGGGCTCTGGCGTAGTTGACTAAGTCGTCTGAACTCTTACGGGTAGGCTAGCTGATGTAGGGGATGTAGGTTGGTGGTCTACCCACATGTAAGGTGCTAACCACGAAAGACTATGTCTCGTCATCCGTTTCTCAAACACCATGTAGTCACGAGAACCAAGCGGAAGCGATCGAGTCTTGTGGGGAAAAGTCGCAAACCTCTGCGAGTGTAATAAACTAATCATGATTAGCCGTGTCCCGGTTATGGACAATTTGAGTATCGGTACTTGATTATCATGTGAATCTCAACATGTTACTTCTAAATAAAAGTTATTGGGTTTTGATGAGTACTTTTTATTGGGATTGAGGATCTGTCAACCATCTTCAATGTTTAACAACCACCATGATAGTTAAATAAAATTATTCCTTTGATGTAGGGAAAAATCAGCTTTATGCAAATGTAACGTAGAGCCTTACCACCAGCAATATGCATGTAGTATAGGCTTATTCATTCATTCTTTATGTGTTACATTGCCATATTCCATGTCTGACCCGTTTTCGGGCTGCAACTTTTCACGTTGCAGACTTTTCAGACGACAGTAAGGTGTTAGGTGTTGGTTCTATACTCGGTGATGCCGTTGGAGTTGATGGACTCGCTTATCTTCCAAGTCTTCCGTTGTTATTATTAGATGGCCTTAAGCCATATTTTATTCAGTTCCCTTGTGGACAACGATGTAATAAGTGTGATTGCTACTCTGCTATAAATCCTTGAAATCTTGTGGTGTCGGCATTCTTGATCCAGGATGACACTTGAGCACATAGCGCTAGATCCATTGAATGCAGTGCGCTCTGAGAATAATGTCGAGCACCTGCGGCTTGTGAGACCACGACCACTAAGTTAAAGCCATAGATCCTCTCTCTTCTCATTTCTAACTCCTCATCTTTTCTACTCTCTTTAGGATGGCAGACGCGAAGATCAAGTACACCCCGGATGAAGGCACACCTTTTGGATTTCACTTGAAGGTTACTAAGTACTGAACATTGGATTACCAAGCTTCACGGGACTTTCATACTCTTCTTTGAAGAGGGCTGTTGAAGATTCATGCTCACGTTCGGGAAGGACATTTGCCCCAATCACCGGGCCAATAGATAGTGTTTTCGATTGCACCCACTTGGAGTGCAGGAAAAAGCATGGCAGCTCACATCACCATGGACGCATTGGAGAGTCTATCAAGAAGATCTCAAGGACACCATCTACCAGATTTAGGGCCTTGAGAAATGACAAGCTGGGCGTCGTCAACACCAAGAAGGATAGATCCATTGCAGCGTTCATCCAGGAGTTAAATCAATACATTCGTTGCCGAGAATCAAATAAATGACATGTTGGAGTTAGAAGGCGAAGAAAGGATCATCGGTGGAAGGAGAACTAAAGACTACGCAAAGGACTACATGGGCGAGATGGCGCTACGCCACAATAACGATCTTAGTCTGAGATCGAAGAACTCAAGAAAGAAGTTGGTGCTCAGGAATGAAGACCAGTATGCCGAACACAAATCGACTAAATGTCGGCGACTCGATTCGGATCCAAGTGAACCCGATTTTGAAGATGGAAGCGAGATCATGGAGTCTTCCACGGTTCAAACTAGTAGAAGTCCCCATATATTAGTAGTATTCCTCCATGTAAACCTTTATAGTACCGCACTTTTGCGATAGTTAGATCGTTGTAACCCTTGTTTGATTGAATGAAGTGATTTTGTGTGCATTTGCTCATGTGCATTTGGTAGTGATTCATTAGACCTCATTCTATTCTACATTCCTCTTCTTTTCTAAACCCTTGGATGCCTCGAGCCTTTGACCGGTTCGTTTTCATGAGAGATCACCCAATTGATCCAGCAACGATACTACGATTCAAACATTGGTGCAGAACAACAACAACAACAACAACAACCCAGCCACCACCACCACACGGATCATCGACTCGTTCCTTAGTGAACCGGGTGTATTCGGTAACACCGAGCCGATTGTGGCGGATGGCGGCTCCAAAGATAGGAAGGGAGCTGACTCTGCGAGGATGCTGATGGTGAAAGAGTGAAGTTTGACACATCAGCTTGAAGGACCCTTGACATGGTGGGAGAATTTCCGACCACTTATCCGTGAACCTTTGTCACATGGGACCGGTTTCAGCAAGCTTCGCACAGCCCATGTTTGGGAAGCCATGGCCATGAAGAAGCGTGAGTTTATAACTTCGCCAGGAGGAAGGACTGTTGGCGATCGTGGATGACTTTAGCAAACTATGCGTTATGCCCCGGATAGCGTTGCTCTGAATGCAGCTAAGCGGAGAAGTTTCTAGAAGGACTGAATGATGAGTTCAGACATGCCGTTGATGGTAGCAAGTTTCAATAACTACCAGGAGTTAGTAGACCGAGCTCTCATGATTGAAGGAAAGCAGCGAGCAAATTGAGAACCATAGCGGAAGTATGGACAAGGGAAGTATAACTCGGGATCCCGGCGAAAGCCGTTATACCCCTAAATCAGAATTCAGTTTCAATACCCATGGAGGAGGTAATTCGCACAACCATAATGGCACTAAGAATGGGAGCGAATGGAGGAAGCAGCAGACGAGCCACCAACCGTCTACACCATCCAAGGTAGACTGAGTCACATTACTTGCTTTAAGTGCCGCAAGGCTGGGCATTATGCAAATGATGTCGAAGGCCAGAATGGAAATGGCAATGGAAGCTACGGAAAGAAGCCCAACCCTTTCAGCGGGGGACAAGTGAACCACATTGATGTGGAGGAGGTTGAAATCAGCCAGATCAGTAATCGGTAAGTTTTGGTTAAGTCATTTTTGCGGTTGTTCTTTTTGATCTTTGGTGCATCGCATTCATACATATCAAGGGTTTGTGGATAGTACAAGTTACCAAAGCCCTTAGGTCACCCATGCTAGTAACCTCACGGGCGAGTACATGGCTAGTAAATGGTGTGATCATTGCCACTAAGGATCGGACACTATGTTTTCCCCTCGAGACCTAATAGTTCTGGAATCCCAAGGATTGGATGTGATATTAGGAATGGATTGGTTATCAAAGTATGGAGAAACATAGATTGTACCACAAGGTCAATTTGCTCACCACACGGAAGGAAGAAGGATTAAGTATGTATCACGGCACGGCGAGGAGAGCACAAGTTAATTGCTTAACAGGGTGATACGGGAAGAAGTACCGGTGGTGAAGGATTATCTGATGTATTTCGGAAGAGTTTAAACCCTCTGCGGAGGTTTGTACACTTTACCCATAAGATTCGATCCCTCTCTTTCGTTCTCGCACAGTGTTTGAGAACAAGATGACGCATGGTCTTCCAAAGAGTTCCTCGACCCTGTCCGGTACCCATCCAATCCTACGTAGTTCTACATCTGCTAGTACCGTCCCAGCAGTCACAACTAAGGTCAACCATGCGAGCCCATAATGACTTGCGGTTGCAGGGTAAGCTTCGGGCATGAAGTATTCTTCCGTCTCTTTGAGTCGGTGAAGCTTTCCAAGATGTCATGGCGCTTCTCCATGCATCGGCCAACCCTTGGTTTCTCCGGTGCCCGTCAACCGTCCTTCACCCGATGGTGTGTATTGAATTCTTGTCTCGAGTCTTGAAGTCTTGAGGCCTTGAAGATGCAGTCCTTGCAGATGCCATCATGGAGTTATCGTCATTGGCGTAGAGTCCTCCTTTCTCACACCACTCCGAACACTCATACCAAACCCGTCTACTATAGCGTAGCATTTAAATAAAGCGTCCGGGCTTGGTAGCAGGTGATGGGTTCCTACCTCATGCATACTACTCAACTACAAGGTTCAATAACACTCTTGAGGGGTGGTTGCAAAGGTGCCACTAAATGCAATAAAACATAGGTAAGAAAAGCATGGTCAAAGTGAACTTGCACGGTAATACTTGATGAAGATAACAACGCTGTCGGAAAATGACTTGGTAGAACTAATCGTCACTCCGTTGAAAATCTATATAGTCAAACATAGCATTCACATAAGCAAACATCCTAGCAAACAATTTTAGCTTTTCGAAATAACAATCAAAACAGCAAGGAAAATCGATAATAAAACTCAAACAAAATCAAAAGAAACTTCAAATAAAACTACAAAGAAAAACTACTAACGAAGATCTATGACTTTGCTACAAACATCTAATATAGTTTTGCCGTAAGTAAAAACTTAACAACAATTAAAATACTAAACTAATAAATTAACAGAAAATAAAATGTAAAATAACTAATTTAACAGAAAGTATTTTTTCCATAAAATTTTATTTGCAAAAAGAAACAAATAAAAAGCTTTTATAAAACTCTAACTATGACCTATAGAAGGTTTCATACAAAACTAAGGAAATTTTTTAAAAAAAATAAAAATAAATTTTCTCCTGTTGTCTAACAGAAACACAACTAAGTTTGTCAAAAGTGACAAAAAGAAATAATTTAAAACTAATAAAAACAATAAATAAAAGCTAAAACAGAACTAATATTAAAACAGTACTGTTTTGCTAAAAACCTAATTTAAATTAACCTGAAAATAAAATACTAAATACTACTGGATAAACAAAGGTCCTAGAGACCAGGAGCAAAAAATTAATTAAAAACCTATTTTAAACTCCCGGAATAAGCAAAACAAGCTTTAATTCAAATCTGATCTAACTCAATTTTATTAATCCAAACATAGACAAATTATATATTTTTGGAAACTACAAGAAAATTGTGATCTAACATAAAAGAATCAGCATCATTGGACTTCTAGATCAAAAGTTATAGGCTAAACAAGAGCGGAACTAAATCTGTTACGGAAATAAATCTGAAAACAGCGGAGTTACCTGTACGTGAGGCAGAGATGGCAGGAAGGAGGCAGCGATGTGGAGGCTGCTCGGCGGCGAGTCGGCGAGGTGAGGTGGCGGAGGAGGTCGGCGCTTGGGAAGGTGGCGCTGGGCGATGGGAGGTTCGGGAGAGCTCTGGTGGCGTTCTAGGCAGGAAAAGGAGGGCGGTGGCGAGAAGGCTACGGGCAGGGAGGCGTGGTGATGGGAAAAATGGAGCGAGGAGAGGAGGGGGTTTTATAGGCGGTCTCGGGAGGCGCTGGGATGGAAAAGCGAGGGAGATCGGGAAGGTGGAGATTTCCTGTCTCCATGGACATGGAAAGCTTCTGTAACGTGAGAGGAAACAGAGGAAGGAGATGATCTCTTGTTGGGCTAGAATAGGAAAGTGCTTAATGGGCCAGCAGGTTTTCCTAATAAACGATTCCATTCCTATTTTTAAAATTAGGAAACTAAAACAATAAAAGGAAATCAAATCAATTGAATAAGAGTTTTATATACTAAAATTATCAGAAAAATAAAATGTAGATGATGAGCATTATTCCGGCCAAAATAAAAACCTAAAAAAATGTTTTCAGAAAATCCTAAAGTTTATTTCTTTTTGCAAATAATTTTAAATAAAAACTTTTGTTTTCTTGGCTCAAATATTTTCAAAAATGCCCCTGATTTTGGAGGTCATTTTCCTCCGCTCTTTCTTGCTTGCAAGAATTTATTTTCGAGGTATTTCTCGGGGAAGAAAATAGAGAAGCAAGTGCAAATATTTGAAAAATTAAATTGCAAAACTCCGTTCAAATTCTTTATAGTTGAAGAAGTCATGTCATCTTCTCTCATTGATTTTAATAGGATGAATTTGAATTTACGGAGAAAGGGAAAGTCATTTTATTCCTCTCTTTCAAAAGTTTTGAAAAGGTTCAAATTTCACTCAAGTTTAATTCACTCAAGCAAACAAACAAACAATTCAATTAATTATATTAACATTCCAAAATTTAGAATTTTGGGATGTTACTAAACCTACACTTAAAATGAATCTAGTCCTCGAGATTGAAGAAACTAACAAGAAAAGGTAAGGGGTTGGGGTCTTCTAGCAAATGTCTTGGTCGAGAAAGGTCGGGGTGCTACCACACTTAAAAACAAGGTCATGGTTCCAATAAACTCAGATATTTCCTCTGGAGGGCTGACAATGTATGTCTCTTCACATATCTTACAATAGCTCCTTCATTAAAGCTCTTACATCGAGAGCATAGAGTTTTCCTCAAAAGCTTGGGTCGGTTCGTCAAAGTTGAAGTTAGTCAAAGGCTGGATCTTCTTAGGCTGATGGAGTCGTGTCCATTCTAAACAACTTCTCGAAACACTCATGGTGGTCTACAATTTATGGTTTTCTCCTGCAGAAAGCAGGTGCAGGTTGAACCTCACCGTATAACCTCGTTTGTAGCAGTTTGCACTGTAATGGGGTTCCATCGTCCTACCATTTTATGGTTTTATGGCTTATCGCGTCGACACTCTTCTAAGTTTTTCAAGGCTCTCTGATTTTCCATCAACATATGATAGTTCATGATAGAAGTCTCGGTATGGGGCCAATCCATCCGTGCTTGAATCATTACCACATATGTAAATATCGAATCACGTGTTCTAACACTTGGGCATACTCACCAGCATTACGAAATTTCTCTTGTTCCCGAACTGGTTTCGAGTAAATCCATGGTTTCGCAAGCCAAACAAAACATCTATCGTTACTTCACCACTCTTAGGTTTTGCGTAACCTCCTACGGGCGTATGCTGATTTGATCCTGCTTCTTCCAAGTGTATTCCTTTATCCGAGTTACAAGCTGTTCCTTCTCAAAATCCACGGGCACGTGGGTTATGGCCCACTTCAGCACTAGTGCAGCTTTAAATCATCCTTGGAGTAACTCTCTCTTGTTACACCTCCTTTGAATCGATGTACTACTGTTTCTTCATACCATCATATCAAAACAAAACTCCAACTTATTTTGTTCAGCTTCCTTCTATGGACCGTCATGAATAACACATTTCTTTCTTCATTGATCTTGTGGCTTCTGAGTACTATGACCAAAAGAATGCACAAGTTTATCCATAAAATCTCATTATTTTCATATCAATCTTTCATTACATGCTTAACCATTTTCGTAAATTCAAATTCCAAAAGTACTTTATTACAAATGCTGCCACCCACATGATTTGGTATGGTGGGCATTACTTCCAACTTTATTCATTTATCCTCCTCGAGGATTCTTGATCCTTTGAAGTGTGCGACATGAGCCTTGAAATCTTCAATCTTCTTTTTCATCATGGTGGTCTTGAGCTTCACCTTCATCATCTCTGCATGCACTTACTTAGGTATTCCTGAGTATAGCAGTCTTGCTTCAAGTATTTCTCCGATCGGTATGGCTTCCATGGCTGCTTCACGAACAGCGTCGAAGAAAGTTGCTTGTGGCTACGTGAGATGAAAAAGTAATGCCCCATCCTCTTTGGGCAAACTCCTTTCAAGCGGTGGAGTGTACCTCCACATACCAAAGTTCCACTCCCTTTTGCATGAAGGGGTAGCCTTTGTAGACTGCATTTCCTTCAAGGTGAATATGCTTCATCATGTCCTTAGGGATCTTGGGTAATCATGATCACTTGTCGGGGTCATGATGGTTTCGGACCTTTAAGGAAAGACTCATAAAGGTGCGTCATCTGCGGTTGTGGAACAGAAATGATGCTCGAAATTAAGGTACTTATCTCAGGGGCATACATTCATATCATCAAACAGAACTTCAAACTCAATTTCCAATTTCCTGTTTATGCATCACAACTCACTTTCTTCCATGTTCATCAAAAATATTAATTTCCAAGATAAAACATGGCAACTCCTTAAAGCTTTTCAGCATGTGACATTACAACTTTATTGAGTCATGAACTATTACAATCTCTGAGAAATCTATTACATAACTCAACTCATTGAGCTCATGAAAAGAAATTGCTTTCTACTACTCTTATTATCCATATCAAAATTCCAACTACTCAACTCCAGCTTTCATCTTGTCGGGACATTTAATAGCATAATGTCCTGCCTCCTTCTGCGAAAACAAATGACTTCCGACATGTCTCGGGGCTTCTTTGTGATTATCACGGGCTCCTTGGATTCTTGGCTTCTTTTACGAGGCATTTACTAGCGTAATGACCTAAATCCTTACACTGTAACAAGTGATATGACTTAGGTCCTTCTCTGCAAAAGTTGCGTTGTTCTCGGATTGTCTTCTCTTCCTGGATTTCTCTGTAATGATCAAGTTTCTATCTCCGGGGTCAAACTTCACTTACTGCTGTGGAAATATCCTGGATACTCCTTTTTTCCTTGGTGCAATCTTGTGAAAATGTCCTTCTTCTCCACATGAATAGCGGCATTGGAGTAAAATCTGTTGAGACCTTCTCCATCCAGGTCTTCAACACTTTCATTCATTCTTGGTTCTTCTAGATCTTCCTTGAGGGCTTCTTTCATTCCATCTTCACCTTGAATAGTTTGTTGCACCGTGGAGTAAATGTGACCTTGACGGGTAGTGGGTGGTTCCTTCCTTAGAAACAAGTCACACGACTAGTTGGGCATTCCTCGGTGGGTGTTTCTCCTCACAATGAGAGCATCCATCTTTGTGTTCCTCACAGGTGTGTCCTATTTCTCCATAAATCTTGCAGGCACAAGGTTTACTTTTGGTGCATCATTGCGTTTCGGATAAGGCGTGATTTCAACAGGGTCTTCTTGAATTCTTCCCAAGTTCTTGCTCCATTAAATCCTGATGGCTTGATGCATGTTCCACCAGGTTGCAGCACTTTACGTAAAATCTTGAAGAGCGTATTGGACCTCATACTTCCTTGAAACCAAATTGCTCCGAAGTGGGTTTCCATGTTACGCATCCATAGCTACGCCTCGGGCTGAGTCTTGATCGAAGAATATCGGTCAACTTCATTCATCATCTATGGTGTTCAAGGGTTTTAGGGTGAGATGAGAGAGAGGTGGGGAGGGATATACACACAATACAACCAATAGTTTTGAAGAAACAAGTTTTTATTTTGGGGCTGTCGGTAAAACATCAAACAAATGACAGCTCACAAATCATCGCATCTAACGTGGGTGTATAACGAGGTTTGGTCTCTATGGGTCAAATAATTCTTGAGATCCTTTCAAGTCTTGGTCTTCAACTGTTCTAGCTTCTAATACATGGTGAAATCCTCTTTACTCGAAGGGTCATCAGTTCTCCGATATCAAATCCTTCTTGGGCGTCTTGATTGATCCTCCGGGTGATCAAAGGATAAGGGGTATATTCTAACTATTTGAGGTGAGAGGTCTATTTGATAAAATCAGAAAAGATGAAAGTAAGAGTCTTTTTGTGAATAAAGTTTTGAGATATCCTGTCCAAGGGCTTTCCGATTTCTAGGGTCACGTCCTACGGTCAACATGTGCTCGATACCATCTACTGCGACCCGACCTCGGACAGTCAAGCCTCGTATTCTTGTGCCATCCACAGGATCGGTATCTTTGGCACACTGATACATCAATGTATATATCAAGTGCAATCACATGTATAAATAACGTAAAATGATATATACCTCATAATACTCAGTGGAAACAATCAAGCGGGTGTGGAGTCCCATCAGCGCCATCGGCGAGGTTGAGTGTGAACCGTAACCCTATATCGTAACTCTTACTGTCGAAGCAAATCCTGCAACATGATACGTTGCAGCCGTGTAAATCGATACATTGAATGTCTTGGCAAGATCTAATAAGAAAAGCAGATGATAAACTATACTATATGCGGTATGGCTTTGTGGCTCTGTATCTGAGTTTTGTTTGTGTAAAAGCTGATTTTATTTTCCCTACATCAAAAGAATAAATGAAGTCTATACTATAGAGTTTCCTATCATGACATGGTTCCAGTAACCGATGTCTCATAGCCCAAATCATCATAAGTTGCCCACAATTAAGTTATCAGTCCGGTGTTGAGAGTTAGAGATAGATCCAAGTCGAGGCTCAAATTGTCCGTAACGGGGACACGGCTAATCGATTAGGTTTAAACCCTCTGCGAGAGGTTTGTACACTTTACCATAAGATTGATCCCTCTCTTTACGTTCTCGCACTTGAGTGTTTGAGAACAAGATGACGAAACATGGTCTTCAAAGAGTTCCTCGACCACTGTCCGGTACCCATCAATCCTACTAGTAGTTCTACATCTGCTAGTACCGTCCCGAGTCACAACTAAGGTCAACCATGCGAGCCCATAATGACTTGCGGTTGCACAGGTAAGCTTAGGGCATGAAGTATTCTTCCGTCTCTTTGAGTGCAGGTGAAGCTTTCCATAAGATGTCATGGCGCTTCTCCATGCATCGGCCAACCACTGGTTTCTCGGGTGCCCGTCAACAAATCCTTCACCCGATGGTGTGTATTGAATTCTTGTCTCGAGTCTTGAAGTCTTGAGGCCTTGAAGATCAGTCCTTGCAGATGCCATCATGGAGTTATCGTCATTGGCGTAGAGTCCTCCTTTCTCACCACTCCGAACACTCATACCAAACCCGTCTACTATAGCGTAGCATTTAAATAAAACGTCCGGGCTTGGTAACAGGGTGATGGGTTCCTACCTCATGCATACTACTCAACTACAAGTTCAATAACACTCTTGAGGGTGGTTGCAAAGGTGCCACTAAATGCAATAAAACATAGGTAAGAAAAGCATGGTCAAAGTGAACTTGCACGTAATACTTGATGAAGATAACAACGTGGAAAATGACTTGGTAGAACTAATCGTCACTCCGTTGAAAATCTATATAGTCAAACATAGCATTCACATAAGCAAACATCCTAGCAAACAATTTTAGCACTCGAAATAACAATCAAAACAGCAAGGAAAATCGATAATAAAACTCAAACAAAATCAAAAGAAACTTCAAATAAAACTACAAAGAAAAACTACTAACGAAGATCTATGACTTTGCTACAAACATCTAATATAGTTTTGCCGTAAGTAAAAACTTAACAACAATTAAAATACTAAACTAATAAATTAACAGAAAATAAAATGTAAAATAACTAATTTAACAGAAAGTATTTTTCCATAAAATTTTATTTGCAAAAGAAACAAATAAAAAGCTTTTATAAAACTCTAACTATGACCTATAGAAGGTTTCATACAAAACTAAGGAAATTTTTTAAAAAATAAAATAAATTTTCTCCTGTTGTCTAACAGAAACACAACTAAGTTTGTCAAAAGTGACAAAAAGAAATAATTTAAAACTAATAAAAACAATAAATAAAAGCTAAAACAGAACTAATATTAAAACAGTACTGTTTTGCTAAAAACCTAATTTAAATTAACCTGAAAATAAAATACTAAATACTACTGGATAAACAAAGGTCCTAGAGACCAGGAGCAAAAAAATTAATTAAAACCTATTTTTAAACTCCGGAATAAGCAAAACAAGCTTTAATTCAAATCTGATCTAACTCAATTTTATTAATCCAAACATAGACAAATTATATATTTTGGAAACTACAAAAAATTGTGATCTAAATAAAAAGAATCAGCATCATTGGACTTCTAGATCAAAAGTTATAGGCTAAACAAAGGGAACTAAATCTGTTCAAATAAATCTGAAAACAAACAGTTACCTGCGTGGGAGAGATGGCAGGAAGGAGGCGCGATGTGGAGGCTGCTCGGCGAGGGCCGAGGTGAGGTGG